>OY294029.1:35331380-36531380 GCA_958510845.1 Cantharis nigra
CCCTTAAAGTCGATGAATAGCCCGAGGGCATACTTATCATTGGTTGCCGCGACTTCAGTTGCTACTTGGTGCCATGCGTCTTCCGTACTTCGTCCCTTCACGAAGCCGTACTGCGCATCGCTCATCTGGTCTCCGAGTAAGCCAGTGAGCCTTTCCACCATCACCCGCTCAAGTACCTTTGCTAGCACTGGCAAGAGGCAAATGGGTCGGTATGAGGCAGGATCAGACTTGTCCTTGTCTGGACTCTTGGGGACGATTACCAACCTGGCGACCTTCCAAGAGTCTGGGAAGAATCCCTGGCGTAAACAGTCGTTGAACAACGAATGAATGTAGCCGGGGACAGCAGCCCACGCTTTCTTGACCATGACGGGCAGGACAGAGTCAAGTCCGGGGGCTTTTCCGATTCGAATACAGCCGACTGCCGCTTCTATTTCGGGGATGGTTATTTCCGGCGCCCTTTCGATGACTATCCCGTCAGGCAATAAGCCTTCATCTCCTTCTTTGAAGAAAGCGTCGAGCAGTATTCCAACGCTTTCCTCCCAAGTTGTCGCATTGACCGTCTCACCCGAGGGCAAGACTTGGCGGATCGCCGCTAGACCTGGTCTCTTAAGTTTGCCTCTGCAAATCTTGTACACAATTCCCCACGGGTCTTGGTTGCCTTGCTCCTTCACGAACTGTTGCCAGTCCGAAAGTTTAGCCTCCCTAATTTTCCGTTTATAGGATTTAACGAGTTCGGCGAAGGCAGTTTCCAGATCCGCAAGGTCTCGCCGTCCCGAAGAACGGGCCCTCTTAACTCGCTTCTTTTCGGTACGCACTCGCACTCTCATCACACTGAGCTCTTGGCTCCACCAAGACACCCGTGGACGGAGGGGCGCGCGTTGCGGCGTAAGGACTGTTTCGTTAGTTGTCTGGATCCAGCCGTTCAACTTCTCGATTTTTACGTCGATTGGAAGAGTGCCGAATATTTCCAGGCTAACATCTTAAGTTGCTTTTTGCTCAAGTACTCTCACATACTCTACCCAATTGGCATCTCTCGTTACGAAACGCTGAGGTTGCCCATCGGTTTCGAACGCCGGCTGCTGATCCTCTATTCCCAAGGTCACGGTTACAACAATGGGATTGTGATCGCTTATGCCGTCTCTTGCTATTGACCAATCGGTCGAGAACCTATCGAACGCCGCGTTACAAAACGTGACGTCGATATCTGACTGTCCTCGTCCTCCCACACCGGGCCCGCCTTCAAAAGTCGAGATACTACTTGGTGTGTTCAGGATAACCAAATCGGCGTTCGCCAAATAGTCCGCCAGACTATTCCCGCGTATTGTGTTAGGGTCAGATACGCGCATTGCCTTGCTATGCCAGGCTCCCGACTGGGCATTAGCATCCATACCGACAAAGAGGGGCAATTGACCCGCAATTAAGCGGGCCCTCTCTATCCAGCCGCAGTTAACTAGAACGTCGACGTCCGACTTACCATACACGCTGGCAACATAAATGTGACCAAGCACCGTGCTGTGTAGGTGTGCCATACTGTGATATTCATCATTTACCGCTGCTAATTCAATACACGCGATTTCCGGATTGAGAACTGCTACTGCCGACCACGAATGGCTAGCAGCAAAGGAGCGCATTCTCAACGGGAAACCTTGAACCTCACCAGTTCTATTGTTGATCGAAGGCTCTTGGACAAGGAGCACATCGATCAAGTTCCTTGTGGCCCAGACCATCATATCTGCAGTGACAGTGCTGGACCTTTGGCAGTTTACATTCGCGATTTTAAAGGACATCGGAACCATTTAGGGCTTTCACATATTCGGGACAGATCCTAGATACTGCCGAATGACCCTCCGATGGCCCTAGTCCTACGCGCTTGCAAACCAGACAGTCAGCCGCCGCCGAACAGTCTTTCTCCAGGTGTCCCTCTGTGCCGCAATTGCGACAGCGAGAGGACAAGTCGCCTCCTGTACATCCTCGGGCAAGATGCCCGATTCCGTAACACCTGTAACATCGTAGCGTATTTGCGATCACTTTACACTTAAAGGATCGCAAGCCTACATAAATAACCTTTGGAATGTGCAATCCAAGGTTCTTCCCACGAACACATAAGACTCCATTAGTTATGGGCTTCGAGCCCCGATCGGCAAGCTTCACGCTCCTATCGAAATCCTCACGGGTAAAACCTTTGAGTTGACGATATAAGCCGTCGAGAATATCCTTCGTCTGGACAACGTGTGGGACGTCAAAGATACAGAACTTACGAACTGTTCCCTTTGGTCGCACGACCGCGATGCCCGTCTGTTGGCTATTCAAGCAGCCCTGAAGACGCGTGCTGTCAGCTTCGGTTGGGAATCGAAGCGTGACACCTGCCTTGGTAGTGGTTGCAGATTTGACACGAACCTTAGTGTCACCAACTACCAGCCGTTCGAGGGTGGTCCTACATTGTTCGGTTGTCATATCACCCGTAGGTTTGAAAGCAACCGAAACAGTTTTGGACCTTCCCCCCTTTGGGACATTTAACCCGCTCCGTCTTTCTCGCTTTCGCTTGAGAGACGTAGCTGTCGCTTGGGCATGGTCCCTCCCCGCCGATGAGGAGGGAATACCTTCCACGGAGGTGGGCATTACTTCCGCACCCACATTAGCTTCGGCCGACTTCAACTGTTTATCCCTCCGGATTTTCAGCTTCTTCGCCGCCCGACGCTCCCTCGCTTTCTGCCTTTTGGCATCCGAGCTGGACACTAACACTTCCGGCGCTGCCTTTTGTGTTGACTCCGGTATGGCCTTCGAGGTCTGTGAGGACCCTTCCGGTTCATCCTTCCGCTTCACGCTGGGTTTTGCCTTCTGTGCCGAGTTCTCTACTTGGCGTGCCGTTGGTTTGGTTTCTGGCGCAACCACTGTCGCGACCTTCTTCCGCACCTCGGGTCTCGCTTTTGGAGACGGCCCTTCAGCTGTTGGGGCAGCAACGGTCCCCGCCTGAGCCAGCATACCTTTCAGTACCTGGTTCTCAAGGAGCAGTCGGAGCATGATGTCCTCCACCGCGCCCATCCTGTCACAGACGAATGCGGCTTCCGACCTAGTGTTCCTTCTGTCCTTCGAGTTGACGTACTCCGTGATAGTACGGACAACTCCTCTGAGATCTGCCAGCTCGACCGACGCGAGGGAGTCGGTCTGAGTAGCAGACTCGCGTGGCACAGGTGCATCCTTCGCACGTTCGAGGCTCAAGCCCGAGGGCAGGACTGTCACGTCTAGGATGTTGACCCGACCACCTTCGGCTAGGCCGATTCGTGGGCGGAGGCCAAGAGTTTCGGCACCAACTGCGCTTATGGTGCTTCCGCTAGCGGCCCCCGTCCTTACCACTCGTTCGGCAGGATCTGTTAATGGTTTTATGCATTCAATCTCTGCAACACCCTTGGTAGGGGGTGAGCAGACTCCCTGCCCTGTGGCAGACTTCTGTTTTATAACAGCTGCCGCCATATCGTGCGCGTTAAGAGCGTTGCTTGCACTCGGAGCTGTGCTAGTCGCGCTTGTCGACAGGCGGCGTATGTAGGACGCTCCTACATCTTCCCTAAGCCGCTCACATTTGACTGTGAGCACTCTCCTTTCATCCTCTCCACCTCCTCCTTCTTTATTGTTTGCTTTATTTTCCATGCTAGTTCCCACGAGTAGTGTCGATTCATGAGTGCTAGTCACCCCAGCGCATCGACAACACCGGGGAAGAGGACTTATTGTTACAACAGCGCCGTGCCTACAGGCGGTCACTGAGGTTCGCACTAGCGACCGATTGTACGCTTCCGGCCATTCATCCTCTCGGGATGCAACTTAGGATTAGCGGATTTCGGACGGGTTTACTCCCGAAAGGAGGGTCTCGCGACTCATTTACCTTTCCGTTCGGCCACGTCAGACTTACTAGGAGGGCCACCCCTTTGCGAGGCAGTCCCAACCGTTCTTGTGTTTAATCTCAAGAAGTTGGCGGCCAGATTTTGCCTAGGCAGTTTCTGGCTATTACACTGACCTCGCACCAAGTTGGGTCCAGGCTCGGAGAAGCCTGTTTCTGCAAGTTCAACTTCCTAGGTCCTGAATTTCCTCTATTCCTTCAGTGGCTTGGGAGCACAGGCTGAAAGCGGGAAGCCCAGGTTAGGCAGAATTACCGAACTGCGTACGAGACCTGCGATCTCTCCGCCTAGGGGTTCGTTCTCACAGTGAGTTTCAGTATCTATACGATTTTAATCACGGGAACTCGCCTTTTACCTTCCCTAGTTTGATCATCTCTCTAAAAGGCACTCGGCTATTGATCGGCCAGCGGAAAATTCCCACGCTGTGGTTTGCCTCACCACGATCGCGGTTTTTGGGAAATATCACAGCGAAGGGATCTCAAGTTCCAAGCCTGCATCGGAGTCGAGGCTCTTACAGAGACAACACGTTCGTTCCGTCCCAGCTTGGTTCAAACGGTGCCACCGCGTGAAGGTGCTGGGTCCGGACTTGGGAGAAATTTTTAAGCGAAAAAAATTTAACCCCTGGCAATACGCGCCTTATATAGGCCTTTTCCAAAGGAAAAGGTGCGACGAACGTCATATACGACTCCAGGCCGGATTCGCGGTCCGGTCAAGAGAGGCATAAGCATTCATCGCTTCCTAAGACGGGCATCCCCTTTGGATCTGTTCTTTCCCTAGGCTCGGCCGTTTCGGCGCAGAGCTTCGAATTGGAACAGTGCGCGGCGAACACCCGAGGGGCTCACCACCCCCCGAGTCAGCCGTATCGCCACCAGTAGGTAGGGACAGTATAAACGAGTTTATATTTCACGTGCTAGATTGTCGTGTAGACTTATACCAGCACGGCCCTATTTAGGCTTCAGTCAGTTATCGCCTTGACCTGGCGGATGAAAGACAACCCGACTTATAACCCTATCTCACCTAGGATTATAATTGCCGAAGTTACGATCACCATCCCTGTCAACTCGGCCGGGGACAGCCGAGTCGCTCTGGGTAGAGCCTGGATACTTTTCTCTACCAGATTCCGACTAACGTGGTCGGCGCCGAAGTTGTACACCGCAACTTACACGTCGAGGGTTTCTCAAGCCCTCTAGCCAGCCCTGCGGCTATCAACCACAGCCACTACGAAGCCAATCCCTTAGCGGGCGGTTCCTATTAGACTCCACCTATTCTCTAGTAAAGTTTTTCAGACCCGGGCCCCCGCCCCCGTAGTACCTGATGTTTCGAATTAAAAGATCCATTGCAACAATAATGACTAAAAAATGTGCGATAACAAGTAAAATAATGTGTTTACACGATTTTGATAATTTTACCGAAAAAAGGTTTGAGTTGCGATAAGAACTGAATGTTAAATGTGTGATTTGACTGCACGTGTGAATTCGACGATAAAATACATGTGGTTGAGAAAGAAAGGGAATTTTGATACTTGCTTGTGTGTCCGGCTGTGTCTTCGTGTTGACCTTGTCCAACTGCTTGTTTGAACGGGTCGTTTTCCTAGCGAATTGCTGATGAGACCGGAACGTTTCTTCGTGATTCGAGATGAGAAAGAATTTAAATACTTGATCGAAATGTCCAGCGTAATCTTGAGTTAACTTCGTACAACAACTACAGTCGAACGAGCCAAAAACACGTGTAAATAACTGATGTGAGCTGGAGCGACTTCTTTCTCGTACGACGTGGATTTTTGCTTCATAAATAGAAGGCGTTGGTACATCCGTTTCGAAGGACCATGTTGAGAGGTAGATCACGGTGATGAATTAAAACGTTTCGATATTGTATTGATTTATATTTAGTCGATAATACAGAATAATAACAGTGTTCCTTCGTATAAGTTTGATCTACTACTGCTCATCCCTTCAACCTCTTCTCCTGCCGTCACTTACCAGCAGTGCGCATAGAGCTGCGCGTAAGATCTTTAGTATTAGGAAAGGTTGCGTAGACACACGGCTTAGCTCAAATTTAAAAAAAATTATTTTATTCACATTCGGTTAGTAATCGATACATTCCTGATTTTTAATAAGTTGGGAAGCAGTTTATTATTTACTTTCACTTTCCAACCAATCAGAAAGCTATTTTGTTTTACTTTCCAACCTACCCCAGGTCGGGAAGTGATCACTTCCCCACCTGTAATGTCGCATTGTGGCTAGAAAAGACACTAACAAAAAAATATGCGTCAAATTAGTTAAAGTTATGTCAAGTGTCAAGTATAATAAATTTATGCACAAGTTTAGTACAAGCTAAATTATAATCTAATTTTATTTTAGTTACTTTATAAGTTCAAATTTAGCCAGAATAATTAAAAATTATTTAAGCACTAATATAAAAAACAACAAACAAATCTATAAATTTGTTACTAATATAATATTTGCCAGTTGCCAACACAAATTTTTTGTTTGACATAAACAGCAATTTGTTTTTAATATTTTATACTAACTTGATACTCTATTTTTATTTTAAAAAGTGAAATCAAATGAAAAACAATGTATAATTTAATACAATTTTTAATTATTTGTTGTTTACAAATTGTGAATAAAATAGTATACATACCTCGGTGTCAAGCTTCATTCCAGCGTCGCGCTTATAGTTGACTTCGGCGCTTCGCGCCTCAGTCTACTAACTCAGCGCTTGGCTGTAATGAAGCATTTTCCACCTCGGTACGTAATATACTATTCTTTAATAATTGGAAATAAAACAAATTATCAAATGAATTTGCGATTTACTATCATTTAACGAAAAACAAGTAAATTTAATAAAATACAGCCTGACATCTAGTTTTCGCTGAACAAAATTTTCTTGATAAGCAATATTTCTAATTTGATGATTACAAATCAAAACCGAACAATGAGGTGGTGCTACTATTGAAAATTCGAGTTTCATTTAACTCAAAATTTCCTATACCTCGAATTTTCAATATGCAACACGATGATACAAAATGAATTAAATAAATAGGTTATGTTCTTGGTTCTTTTTTGCCTACATCCACCTCTTGAATTTGGTATCACAGAATTTTGGAATTTCCACATATGTTGACCTGGATCCAATTTTAAATTAAATTTCCATTTTTCCATTCAATTTAAAAAATAACTTCTTCCAAGTTAACCTTAAAACCATGTGACATCTTCTTCTTAAATAAAAAAATCCGATACTTTACAATAATGATCCCATTCATTGACAAAACATTGACCACCATTTAACTATAATTAATTTTATAAATATTCCAATAATTTTTCTTATAGATGGTTTTAATTTCCAAAGATACGGTAAATCTTCCAAAAAAATTTTATATCGGACCATCATTCACATTTTTTGTTCTGCACCTACCAACCTCTACATTTCGGTGGAACCAAATTTTAAAATTTCCTTACCGGTGGTTACAAAATTTTTCAACACTTCACTTTTATTACGGAACATCCTCACTCTTACAAAATAAAAATGAAAATTTGTCGCATAACACCTACCATCATCATTGCGTTAAATTTCTCATACGAAATTTTATTAAATTAGAAATATTTTTCCTTTACTTTCAAAAATTTAAAATAATTATTGAACGACTTTTGAGCAATAAGGGAAGAATCACTAAAAAACATATAACCTCTGACTTCAATTAATTTTAAAAATAATAATAGTAATATTTGCAAAATTTCAAAATGTTCTCAATAAAAGAAATTAAATTTATTTAAATTTTCAGGACATGACAGTATATTGCTTGTATTTTAATTTGTCAGCATTTGGGATTAGTCCTGTAGCTGTAGTTATTATTAAATTAATAACAATAATATATGATGGTCTAGTATTAGTATAAGGTGTTATTGATATGATAAAAAAATATATTTATGAAGTTGGTATGGATGATATACAGTGTGAAAATTAAATAATTTAAATTTAATATTAATTTTTAATAAATCTCTTTTTAATTTTAACCAATCAGAATGAAGAAAATTTTAACCGATATTTTCTTGTTTCTGATTGATTACAATATGCATTAAATTAGCCTGTAATACTATAAATAAGTAAAAGCACGATATATACTCTTACCCTGTCTTCATAACAAATTTTGAGATTTACCATTTACAACAGGTTTACAAACTCTTTTTAAGGAATGTATCATAAAACTCCAATCACAAATGTTCATTACTCATTAGCCTTACGTGTAAGGTTTTCATTGGTCGTTGAACATTAATCAGCGTTTTACCTAAAATAGGTTTCAACACTCTCTTAAATATTTTTATGAATACAGCGGCTAGTATTTAAATTAAACAAATTGTTAAAAATAATTAATTATGATTAATAAATAAATATTTCATTAATAATTGGTAAAAAGAACACGTTTTATTATTAAAACCATATTGAATTAAAAAAGTGGAAGCTGAGGTTCGAATTAGCTGTGCATTTATTGCATATTTAAATTAAGTAAGTATGGACTATTAAATACCTTCAGTGTTTAACGGTGCAATATATTATTTTTATAATTTTCAAAAAACATTAATTCAAAAATGATTTCAAAACATATTTTGAGCTTTTCAAAAGCTTTAATTTTTATTAGAAAGTGATCAAGATTAATATCAAATTAAAGCCCTTTAAATCCTCTTTAAAATGAGCTATTACACAACTCTATAAGACTTATAAAACTGATAAGTTATAACATTTTGTATGATTGAGCGTGAGCCAGAAAAGTGTTGTTTTGGCTATTTTTGTAATTAATTAAATAACTCAAAAACTATAAGAGTTAAAATTAAAAAAAAAATTTGAATACAGGATGTTAAAGAGTATAATTAAGCAAAGTTTCAACAAAATCTGCAATGGTCAATTTGAAACCTATTTATTTTTGGTTAATTTCATATGGAATGACCTATATTATAGGTACTCAATTACAGATTACCGAAAAGTTGGGCTGTTAGTCGAAATTAGTTCCTAGGTGGAACTACCTAGGTTTTGCACCCCGGTTTTGCTACGCCCTTCCTAGGGATTAGGGTCTTTTCGAATATATTTAACATTGTCTTATACTTATTACAAAAACAGCGCTCAATTAACGACTTCGCACACGGGTCTGTCATCTGCTTGTTGCGCCACTGGTAAAATTAAACAATAATTGTAATCTGAATATCCGGTTACGGTTAAGTTGGTAACATTTCATGTAAAATCGACTATATAAAACATTTACAATCAAGACTGATTGTAAATTATATAGTTGATCAACTCTAGAACGTATTTTAATTGGTTTTGTTTTTAATTATTAATTTGTGTTTGTCAAGATGTCGAAGGAAGATGAAGGTAAATACATTTATACAATGTTTATAAAATTTACAATACAATTTCTGTTGCCTGTTTTTTTCTCTTTAAACCTTTTATTTCTCTTTAAACAGATACCGATAAGATCCACTGTGTTTTATAACAGTGTGGAAATACATGACGTATACATATAGTATTGCATACATAGTACTTAATTATATAGTACCAAAAAGCTGTGCTGTTACTCGAAATTTATAATTACTGGGACATATTGAATTAAGGAATAAAAAAAATTTTGTTACAGACGTTTCGATTGCTACCTTACTGGAATTATTAAGCGATGGTGCATCAAACATTGAAATTAAGCACGAGGAAGAAGAAGTTAGTGCGGAAGCGGAAAAATCGTCGGATAAGTTGAATTTCGAACTGGATTTTCAAAGTAAAGAAGCACAGGAACAACCAGTTCAAACGTTGAATGCTAGAGGAATGCCTGTACGAAAACGTAACACAACTAAGACTTATTGCTACGATGATCCCGACGACGAAGACTTCACAATAAAACCTTCTTGTCGTTCATCAACGGTTAAAAATCTAAGCGCTGTTCGTAAACCGCATAAAAATAAATTACCTCCAGCAGCAGAACAAGAGAAGAGTTCAATATCCAAAAACGTATCGATTTCTACTTGTAAACAAATTTTACCTACTCATGCTCTTGGCATAAAAATTGGAACTCGATTAAAAAATGTTTTGGTATTATCAAAATCTCTTAGGTGGGTGTACTGTGAGTGGTTTTACAGCGATATAGACAAATGCATTTTATTCAACTATAATGATTTAGAAGCTTTTTTGAAGACTAACTTTCCTTCATTAAAAACTCGCATGATGACTAGGACAGAATGGAACATATTACGCAGGATGCTTGGAAAACCACGTCGCTGTTCAGATGCATTTTTTAAAGCGGAACGCGATATTTTGGCTAGTAAACGCAAATCAATAGGCCAAGTTCAACAACCGATGGCAGCTGAAAATCCATGTTTTAAAGATTTGCCTTTGAAAATTCCAATGAAGCTTCATGCTGGTACTAAGGTGACCGTCCGTTTGCATAAACCACGAAATGGTATTTTCGATGGAATCATAGAAACCGTTGACTATTGCAATAACTCATATAGGATATCTTTTGAGCGAAATTTGGGAATTCACTCCGTGCCTGATTACGAAGTGTTATCTATAAATTCACCCGAAACGTTCATCAATAAGTATAAGCAAGTTAAAAGTAAAATGTCGGACGTTAAAAAAGAATTTCTGTCGATGAAAGAAGTCACAACGATTCCACAAGATCTTTTAGTCAAAATAGTTCTATCGAAAAAAATGTTGGCTGCAAAAAAAGAACAAGTTATGCTGTTGAGTACCATGAACAGAGAGATGGAAATATCGTTTTCGTTTAAAACTCCAGTATCCGATGAATTTGAACAGGAATACACACAAGTCCTTAAAAGTTTAGAAAACATAAACCGGCAACTTAAAATCAACTTAATTGAGATTTCCTTAATGATACAAGACATAACTCCCGAATCCAACATATCGCCATCTAATTTGAAGGAAATGTGTAAACAAGAAATATTTAGCAGAGTTGAACAGATTAACAATAAAAATCCAGCGATTGATGCAGCTAATGTGAAATTATTAGATTTGGTATCCGAGATGAGATACTTGGTGCTTATTTCTAAAACTTTAACTGATCAAGATCAAAACACGTATACATTGCAAGATCTACAAGACAGCTTAGAAAATCTAAAAGAAAAATTTCGGAACGATCAGGACCTGTTTTTAAACTTTTCACAAAACGTAGAGATCCATTTCAAATATATTCTAATGCTACTTTGCAAGGACCGCAATGCTAATCAGTAATTTAAATCAGTGTTTTTCAATTTGTGGGTCGCGACTCCCAGGGGGGTTGCCGCGACTTGCTCGGGGGGTTGCTGACGCAAGCCAGGTAAAATTAAAAAATTTGATTTAATAAAAGTAAATTAAGTATAAATTTATTATAAAAACTATAAAAATACAATTTCAGTGAGAAGGCTGTGGCTGTTTATTTTTTGTTAATTTGTCGAATCGTCGTGATTCTATTTGTGATAAGCAAATAACCAAATCATTTTCTAATTGGTGGCTATTTCTTTTCCTAGTTTTTATGTTCATAAACATAAATAAATAAAATAAATAATAAAAAGCTTTATTGTCACTAAAACTATACAACAAAATCTTCAACTTAATACAACTTAATCTTCCACGAGACACTTGGACGAACGAAAATTCGGCTACCTGAAGTTCAACTAATAAATGTCCCAAGACACAGTTAATCCCAGACGGTATATCACTATATAATCTTGTTCAACGTATCCTTATACCTAGCAGTCGTGGTATGCTATTGGATTTAGTCTTTACTAACATTTAAAATACTTTGGTAAGTCCTTCAGATGACCCATTATCTAATACGTCAATTCATCATATAGCGTTTATCAGGGGTGGCCAACAAGTCGATCGTGAAGCAATTTTTAGTCGATTATAGCCGCCGACACCAGGGGTCCTATTCTTGAACTTACTGCGAAAGTGGCCAAGTTTCGCATGCGATTGAAAGATTGATATTTTCTAGCAATCGTGTACGAATATTTGCGCATGAAAATTACACGAATTGCAAGGAGGACCGTTAGAAAAGTTCTTGCTCTAATATTGTTGCAAATAAAAATTGTAAAAAAAATTTAAGCCTAGGCTTCGAGGCTATGTTCGGAGTCATAGCCGTTAGGTTTTACGTGAATACGTCGGCCAAGGATACTCGTTTTCGCCCAGGACTGCAGATCGGATAACATCGATGTGAAAACATGAAAACAACTTTCAAGCTTTTGCAGAATGTTGACAATACGAAACTTATCATCCTCATTTAGCTGCTTTTGCATTTCATTCACAAATTATTCCGTCTCTATATTGATATAGTTGTTGACTTCTCGATTTGTTTCCTTAAGGAACGTTTTGCTAGAAACTGTAGCAGCAGAGCAGTTACGGTCGCGTCAACTGCGATTACAATACCTAATGGAAAGTGTTGCGCTGCAATTGTACCTCGGTCTTGCTAGACACCGTAACAGCAGAGCAGTTACGGGCGGCCCACACTGAGGCAAAACAGCATCAAACCTGGCAGAAAATAAATAAACTAAATACTATATAAACAGTCCTACTTATAGTAAGTCAGTAGATCACCCACTAATACATGCAAAAAAAATTAATGCTAAAATATTGTTTGTTTCAATTCTATCGAGCTTGACAAAACACGTAAAATTCATGGTTCTAGACTAGAACACTGCCTTAAGGCGGGTTTTTAGCAGTCGAAAGGAAATTGTAATCGATGCTATTATGATACCTAATTTTAAAGTTATTGCTGAAATTATCATTTTTATTTGTTTATTAGACATCAAAAATATGTTATTGTAAACCACCACGGGGAATATTAAGAATAAAGTGCAGTTTACGTTATGCGATTCTGCTTACGATTTTACATACGATTTCTCTTGTATGACTGGTTTTGGTGGTTTTCTATTGACGACCTCGTTTGCGAGTTCATCTTCAGGTCGAACTGTATAACGTAAACATCGAAAAATTTGCTTACGGCAACTTGGAGGCAAAATCGTAAACAAAATCATAAGCAAAATCGGATAACGTAAACTGCACTTAACTCAAATAATTTTTAAAACAAGACATTTTTAAACATAAAATACGCAATTATTAAGGCACAGATAAAAATGAAAATTTTTTTTCGGGCAGTTAAAGGTTAACTTGAGAGCACTACCAAGTCAGATTTTTCAAATTTTTACTTATGCTTGCGCAGTAATATTTTAAAAATTGCTTATTTTCATGAACTTTGTGAATTTTTTTAACTATTTTCTAACACAAAAAATGCAAATATCTCTTGGTAGTACTTTACAATAACATCTTTTCTATGTCTAGTAAAAAAATGAAACTTATAATTTCAGCAATAACTTTAAAATTTGGTTTAATAATAGCATCGATTTCAACATATTTTCAACTGCTAAAATCTCGCCTTAAAGAAGAATCTGCAGAAATAGAAATTTTTAAGAACGATCTTAATAACGAGGAGACGCTTTAATGGAATTTTCTTTTTTTCTTGTTTTTACTTATAATAAATTTTATTAAGGGCGTGAAAACGCTATGTTAAATGAATGGCAGAAAACTAGCTCTACCGTTACCATGAAAACAGAAAAACAAAGTCGAATTTCAGAGTAAATCAAGCAGAAATATAAAGTATAAGGTGGCAGCTTTAGGTTAAAGCGATTTTAATTAAAGATTGTAATTTAGAAATATTATTTTTAGGGCACACAAAAAGTAGTATTTTAAAACTTAATTGATATTTCAAATTATACCTTTTTAACTAGGTTAATTTATATAACATTTAGCGTCAACATGATCAAACGACAATTTACTTCAATTTACTTTACTTCATTTTTAAAAATTTTTTTGTAATTACGGCGGAAATGGAGAAGTACAAAATTTGCAAAATTATTATTAAAATTTCATTAAAACTCATATGCGTCACATAGGTTGCATAAGTGCGAATAGGAAAATGTAAATTAGTCCAGCCATTTTTCAAGAGAGGGCGCTGGTTTTTAAATAAATTTTAATATTTTTTATTAAATACAAATTAATATAATGTAGATACTAAATACTTCATTTATAACACATGCACCTGAGAATAACAAATTCATGCAGTTTGCACGTGATTTATGGGGAGGAGCTTGACAGAGATGAACTAATCTAAGTTGCCTTGTAATTCAAACGCCAGATGAATATTATATGCATCTACTTACAATGAAAAACTGTAAGTACGGACAGCATATTGGGTTGCAAGAAGCATGCAATTATGAATTATTACATATTATGCGTACCTGAATAAATTACTACTGAGATAATTAAAAAAAAAAAAAAACTGCGCGTGTTTTAAAAATATTATACAAGTTGGTATTATGGTTATAAAATCTCATTTTAAAGATTTCCAAGAAGTCGATTGAGTTTTGTATATTATAATTTATAATGAAATATGAAGGTGCATATCGAGTTGAGTCTATAGTAAAAGCGTCTCTTGCAACTGGTAGCCGTCGTTATCTTATCACATCACTATTAAATTTCAACCGCAGGTGTTAATTTCTGTAGCTTTTCTTTAGATAAGAATTATTTAAATATATAATATTATGTATGAAATTAAGAAATTAAAACACCAGATAATTTTTTCAATACGAATAGTGTCTTATAAATTATGATTTTTAGTAAAACATTTTTTTCTCGTTAGTAGCTGACTTTTCTGGGGATACGCAGTCTCAAAGACTCCCCTGACCGGCCGCCACTGAATATAAATAAAAGAAAAAAGTAGAAATTATTACTTTCCCATTTAGGTAGTAAAGGAAGTATTGTAATCGAGTAAAAAAAATTTTTTGAACTAGCATTTTTTCCAGTCTTAGAGTCCGTACAATTCGTTTGAGACAAATTTTGCAATGATGTCCAGATTAACTGTGGCAACCTGTGTGTGCATTAAACTCAATTGTGGCGTATGCTTCAGTTGTGGCAACATACATTCGAACGCCACAGCAAAATTCGTCATAACTTGGCTATTATAGGTGATTAATGTGTTCCGATTTGAACTTGCCGCTTCTATGAGAATAGGTCGCAAAATACCAATTAAAAGGAGGCGTTACCGTTGAAGATATGGCGGGAATTGAATCTGTGTGTGGTACGCTACAATTGGGTCTGTATCTTGGATACTCTTAACCAGATTGCGACTACATTTGTCACTTGGTATGGTGGCGCCCTCTGGTCAAACACACTATTTAGTTTTAGAATTTGTTTTGAGAAATAATAGTATCTTAAACGCTACAGCTAATGGAAGTATTTTAATAGCTGATATGAATGATGTTATAAATATATATTTTGGTTTGTTCAACCGCTTACACAGACCCGAAAATCCCAAAAAATGTGTTTAGGCTTCCACAAGTAATGCATTTGCTGTGTACAGTGTGTGTTTAGGATGCCACATTTAGTTCCCCGTTTCTCTCAGCAGGGAGCGCGCCATTAGAAGCGTATATAATATATACAACCAACGATACAACGTTTCTGAGCTCGATACACATGTACTAAATTTTGCAACATCGCTTCAGTAACTTTATATCATTAAGGTTATTTATAAAATGAATTAGCCGGAATTAGCTGACATGTTTTATTAAGTAAAAGTATATCTGTTGGAATGAAGACTTGAAGGGTCAAGTTTAATCTAGTAGTTTCTGTTTTTTATGAAGTTTATGACATTTAATATAAATGTAACTTTATCGTTCAATAAAATATTAACCATTTACCAGCATTTACATTAGGTTATGGGCCCTTGTGCCTATGTATGTGTTTAAAACCGTTACCCATCGGAAAACTCTTTTTTTTTAAATGTCGTCTTTCAACCTTCATCCACTTGTGTCTTCAATTATGAGTAAAGTACTTAGGTACTGAAAAAGTTATAAATCAGCTATTAAAACACTGGGTTACCAAACACTTAGTGGAAAAATTGTAAATCAGCTATTAAAACACTTACTAAAAAAATATTATATAAGCTATTAAAAAACAAGACAAAACGCCACACTGTTGCGGATCATGATTTTGTGAGGCCCCAGGTCAGTGGCGGATTTATATGGATGCTTACGATGCTGGAGCATCGGGCCCCGGATCATTGAGGGGCCCCTAAGAGCCAAGACCTTACTTATTATTTTATAGAATTCAGTTTTGTTTATTATCTTTCCTTTTCAAAGAACATAAAAGCAAACGCAAATTATAAAATTTTGTTTAATTTAATTAAATTTTTATAGAGAAGCTTAAGATGCTGGAACATTGAATATTAGACCCCCGACCATTGAGAGCTCCATAGAGGCCCCCAAACCTTACTCGTTATTTTATAGAATTGAATTTGTTTTCCTTTTTATGAAAATCGGTTGCTTTTGCTTTGTTTTTTAAATTATCCATAAAATAATAATTGATTGATACGTGGTTTAGGCGTTTAGGTAGTGTAACTCGATATTAAGCATATCAATATTTTAGAAAACCCGAAAAATACACACACACATTTTAGAAATAAAATACACTGTAAGTATAAAATATTGCAAACGTTTTCATTATACTATGGTGTCATCAGGCGATGAACTAGAAAGGAAATTAAATAGAATCCGTTTAATTGTTGTTTGGGGTGGTGAAAAAAAATATTTTTGAAAAAATAAGGGAGTTTTTAGGAAAGTGATTTAATAAGAATAGTTGTATAAAGAATAAGCATTCTTATAGGTCAACCTTAAGGGGGGGGGAGTTAATTCTTCTTTGAAGATATAATAATAGAGATGAGTTTTTTTCACATCAGATTGACTGTTTAAAAACAAGAACGATTGCTTCAATTTATTGATTTCCATAGCTTCTAAAAATTCTAGTTTTTTACTTTTTGGCTATACATGTAAAATTTCGTATTCCCCCCCCCCTTGTTTGTGATTAATGTCTAACTGGTGTCTAATTGATTTTCTGTCTCCAAGTCGGACGGGATTGGAAAGATCTACCTGAATGACCGATATATGTTTGAAATCATTTGAAAGTGAACTTATAAACTCCCGATTTAGTCAAAATGTAACATATATTTTTTTTACTTTTAAAATTAGATATATATTTCTTTTTACGATATTTAGTTTGATAGTAAGAATAAATCTTTTTCTTACCTGTTACATATACCTACCATTATTTTTATACTAGACAAACGTCACCCCCCCCCATAATATCCTACCAGGGGCCTCTAAAATATAATTAGCATCGGGCCCCAAAAAGGGGGTAATATTATAATAATATTATATAGTATTCATAAGGAAACGAATAAAATATTAAAAGTCACGTCTAAAAATAAAAAAGCATAAAATGCACTGGTATAAGTTTTGAATTCGAGTTACGTTATGCGGTCTACAGACGTTCCACTTGGTTGACAACCCAAGTTGTCAACTTGCGATGTTGACCACTAAGTTGACCGTGTGTAGGCTAGTTGAATGTTGAAAGGACAAGTTGATGCCAATGTTGAAGACAGTGGCGTAACAAGGTAGCTACGGGCCTGTGTTTCTGACTCAAGCGGGGCCCCAAATGGAATATTAAATTAACATGGAACTTTTTTATAAGCAGAACAATTTTTATAAATTAATTTTGATGAAAAAAAAAATATAATAAATATTAAACACGTTTACATAATTAAGGAAGAGCAGTAGACGCATGTGTTTCTGGCAACTTGACCGTCGTCAGTATTGCGCACTTGACAACAACTTACCTGCTGCTACCAAAACGATGAACACAAAAATTTATAAAAACAAAACACTTCTTAACAAACAACAAACTTGCAACAAACTAGCAGTGTAGTGTTAAAAATCAAAATATACCCTACTCTTATTTTTTTCGGTATTTTGTTAAATTGCTATATAAGGGTGACAGTTTATTTGTTTATTACTGTAATCGCTACCAGATGGGAAGTTTTGCTTTGGCGGGTGCGTTTAATCTTTCTTGATGCCGCTTCAACTTCAATTCAACAAAAGACGAAAGAGACAGTAAATATATTATATATTTTAAATACTTAGGTATATAAATAATGTGGCAGACAAGTTATTTTGAAAAAGTGCCGCATATTTTCTGGTTTTATTGGTGCTTTCAATATTTAGTGCTACAAATCACAAAAATTTGAATTCGCATTAAATCATTAAAATATATTATTTTTTTACAAAAAGATGATTTTTTTGTTAGGACATCGAGAAATCAAGGATGTTGTGATTTCAATACATCAACTTACTACTTCGAGTGCCTCGGAAACTGAATTTCAATTCAAGAGAAGTCACCTTATACGAAAAGGTAGGTGGATACCTAGTAAATCAATAAGATTTACATTGAGTTACCCACTTTGTTTTTAGAAAGTATTTTGTTGGTGATCTTCGTAGTGATGATTTTGGAATAGGGATTTTACATTAACCAAACGCCACCACACGCAGCTTTTGTAACTACTCCATCAAGTATACCTAAGTGTCTTTAACGTGTTTCAACAGTGTTCGATTTAGTTTTCCTGATATTTTTTAATTCAGTGCAGTGTTTATCTAAAAAAAAACCAGTCTTTCAGTCATTTTTAAACCAACATTCTACCGAGGTATACTTGCTATGGCAGACATATTGAAGGTGTCGCTAGCGCCACCATCGGTAGTGTAAAATCCCTATACCTACCTCGAAAATCAAAACGACATTCAAGGATTTTAAGAAATACGGTTTTACAGCAGAAACAAAATATTATTTTAAATTTGTGCAGTAAGTAATACAATGTTTTTGTAACAAATCTTTGTACGTATACATATGTTTATATTTTTGTACATCTTGGTGTAGGAAGTACATATTATATACTGTAAAACAATTTTTTGTAGCTTCATTATCTTAGTTCTTAATAACCCACGAAAAGGTAAAACAATTTTGTGATGTTTTTTTGGAATCGCTTCCTGACTCGGCATTTGAATTGTTCGAAAAAGTGTTCCGATAAGGACCTTCGAAAGCTAAATATTCACCTGTTCTTAGATGTTTTGTATTGACACTTAATTTTTATTCTCCAAAGGCGTACACTTATGTCAGAAATACATTTAATAAAAGTTTACCCGATCCATTGACGATTTCAAAATGGTATCAATCAAGATGGCTCACCAGGATTTATCAAAGAATCTTTGACAGCACTAAAAGTAAAAGCATCCGGTAGTCACCCGTTACTGTGTAATTTAGTTTTTGATGAGATGTCGATAAGGAAACAAGTGAAGTGGACAGGTAAAAAGTTTACGGCTTAAGTAGATCTTGGCACAAATATTGATTCCGACACTCTACCCGAAGCAAAAGAAGAGCTGGTATTAATGCTTGTTACATTAAATGCATCATGGAAAGTACCTGTGGGATTTTTAATTTTCTCAACGGACTTGGTGCCAAGTATAAAGCAAATTTGGTGACCAAATGTTTAATGCAATTAGAAGGACAAGAAACTTTGTCCTCACTACAAAAACAAATTAACAATTAACAATTGCTTCACCAAGTTTGTTGCGAAGCAGAGAAATATTTGAGATTTTTTGAAAAAACCACAAATATTTTTAACAAAAAAATTATTAATTTACAGAACTTATTAATAAACAACATAATGCAAATTTTAAATAAAGAAGTGTTTGATCTCTTTGGAATAAATAATATATGTTTGATCACGATGACCAAGCTTCGAATCTCATAAAATTGGTGTTAAAAATGTTTTTCAAAATTAGAATACACTATGAAACCAATAAAAAGACAGATACTGGCACAGTAGGTCTGTTCGGTTGCTTGCACTAACTTGAACATACTGAATGCTTGTACCGAACAGGCAAAGAACTACTCAACGAACACCTTTATTTGCACTAACTTGCTCGGTTCAAGTTAGTGCAAGCAAACGAACAGACTTAGTATGAGTAAGAAGTTTACTAAAAAAAACAATTTTGTTTAAAAATCAATAAAATAGTTTTTAAAAAAATAAATATTAACCAACTTATTCATAACCTAAACTTAACTTGTTTGAATACATAACCCTAGCGCACGCCTATGTCGAACAAAACAAACAAAGTGCGTTTGTTTACTACCCCGCCTTTCCTATCAATGTGGAACTTTGCCTTCATAACATTGTATGTTGTTGAATAGGGAATGCGGTGTCTATTAATTCTATAGTCTAAGCTATAGTATCATGACGACTATGTTGAACGTGTGTAGGTATGTTATCAATGCATTCGTCAACATTAGTCACTCATTCAGCACCCGGTATACATTTTCTATTTTGTCACACCGTTTCCGAGATACAGATGATAATATTTTTTGTATTTTACGGAGTCTTGTTTAAGCTGTTGTCAGTCGGAAACGGGGCGACAAAATAGAAAAATGTATAGATACAAAATTGAAGACTTTTATGTGTCAAAGAATGGCTTCAAAATGTACAATTTACATGGTTAAGATAGGGGTGTACGAATACTTTTTACGGCCACTGTATATGTGGCTCGGAGCTAAAAGAAAATTTTAAAAGTTTACTTTATTCAATGTTAATTTTAATAAACATTCAGTCAATTTTAAAAATTGGCAGAATACATACATATAAATGATTATGAAAGCTCGAATATTTTCCACTAAAAAAGACTTCCACTAAAATAAATTCACAATAAGTTTTATTCGGGTGTTATTATTTTTTGAATTGAAAATTTTTAATTCAAATATTAAATAACTATTTTAGGTGTCCTCACCTCCTAGTAAAATTTGTTGCAAAAAGAAATTTGTTTAGTTTCAGACTGATCGAAATAGTACTGCATGTAACTTATTACATGATTCTAACATTTTAATTCAATTTAAAGTTGTAAATCAAACATGCAAAAGAATGATATACTTTTATTTAATAAAACATGTCAGCTAATTCCGGCTAATTCATTTTATAAATAACCTTAATGATATAAAGTTACTGAAGCGATGTTGCAAAATTTAGTAAATGGGTATCGAGCTCAGAAACGTTGTATCGTTGGTTGTATAATATATTATATATGCTTCTAATGGTGCGCTCCCTGCTGAGAGACACGGGGAACTAAATGTGGCATCTTAAACACACACTGTACACAGCAAATACATTGCTTGTGGAACCCTATATACATTTTGAGATAAATGCATTTGATGTGGCAACGGATGCCACATGCTTGCTTATAGTCTGTATTTTTATCTTCAAAAATACGGAGGGTAAACGAGCGCCTCCTAGCGCAAATAAATTGTAATTTTATGTGCTATGCGCACAGTGACCAACAACGAAATCGCCACAATTGGGTATATAGGTCGGGCTGCCACAAAGATGCATGGACATGTATGTGTGTGTGTGTGTGCGATTCTTTCGTCCACGATTTTTTCAAAACGCGTGAACCAATTTTATTCAAATTTCATATACTGGTTTGTAACAGCAATCTAGAGAGCTGATTAGATTTTGGTTAAAATCCATACGCTATTTTTTTATTTATTAAATTTTAATTATTTTTTTATTATTTTTTTTTATTTCTAATTATTATTATTATTATTAATTTAGTAATAAATGGCAAAGTTATGTGTTGTCACATCAGATTTTATTTATTAATAACTAGCTGCTCCGGTGAACTTCGTTCCACCAAAAATTGATTAAATTCAGATTTTCTAGATTTTACGGCTTTTTTTCGTATCACCTAAAATTGATTTGATTGTTGGATAATCCCAATCAACCTTCCAACTCCAATTCATTGAGATCGGCAATAGTGGTTCCATTATGTACGGTTTAAGTTTCGCTTTGTGATTAAATTAAGACAGGATTCTACTTTGGAAGCTCAAAAAAGAAGCAATTTTAATGAGATTAGTATTGATATTGAAATGAGGTTTGACAGGTTTTAAGAATACATTGTTAAGGTGAACTCACCTGGTAACTTAAATTTGCCGACCTCTAGCTCAGCGGATCTTAATATCGGGCGTGGTCTACTCTCGGAAGTCAACACAATCAAACACAAATAATTTAAATAATAATTTAATTTCTCCCTTTGGTTATGTAACTGAGCAAGCTCAATAACGATACAATAAAGTTTATAACATTCACTTAACCTATCATCGACACAACAATAATGGTTGGCCACAATGCCAAATTTATCATAACTGAAATTACTGAAGGTCATTTCAATGCAACTGATTCAACAGTCGTAAAAGATAATCGATCCCCATTAGTAAATGCGGCGATAATCCAAAATTTATTGTAAACAACAATCTCAAATAAATTACGTCGATATAATCCAAATCTTATTGTAAACACAAACAACAATAATGAATACGTCGGGATTATCCAAAACATGTGTGCAAGCACACCAAGAATGTACCAATTAAACAATACAATAACCGTACCTTGTTACAATTTAGTTCATTGTAGTTGCAGAAATCCAGATACAAGATTCGTTGAAGGACAGGTCGGCCTCGTACGTGCATAGCTCCAATCTGAATTGAAAAATACCCAAAGTCCAAATATATTACGCCAACAGCAAAATAACACTCGTTGTTTGTTCCATTGAATGGAGAGATTTAGCATTAATCGAAAGTTCGTCACAAACTACAAAATCACAACAAATCGGCATAATTTGTTGGTAAACCACGTTTAAAACTTCATAATTCCACAGGTTCGCAACAACCTTAACAGAACCAGTAAACATCAATAATTCTTGCACTAGAATACAATATCAAAAATTGCATCGTTCCAGAACTAAATCGCTGCTTTTACTTGGCTCAACATTTAAACAGAAAACCGGCAACATTGTGGTCGTGTCGCCACATTCCATGCGCAAAATGCAACGCCGTAACCTTTCCCGCGTTTAATAAGGTCGAGAATCGCTTGGCTCGCGTCACCAACTAAAGAAATATCTACCCATTCTTTAAAATTCATTCTCGAAACGCATTATTAACGGTAATCGCGAACACAGAAATTTCACGAGGAAAACGTAACTATTCCACATAATTTAACCCAAACTAAAATTTACAGCTAAAATTAGCCCATCATCAAAAATGACTTCCGACTACAATGCCAGTTGGTCGTCAAGTGAAAACCAAACGTGGCTCGCTTGTCGAACGTTGTGCGGTGCGCAGTCGATTGCGCGGTCATCGTATACGTAAAACCATAGGCGTAACAACATACTCTTGAAATACTTACTAAAATTTTTTTTTATATATTTTATGCATTCGTTGCAATTGAAAAAAGAAATTGATCCCCCAATTTTAAGCAAATTTGTATGTTTTTAGGTTCCCTTAAGGTATGTGTGTATGTGTGCAGGGCCTATTTTACCATTAGGCGCATTAGGCTCGTACCTAGGGCCCAATGGCCAGAGGAGCCCGAAAAGAGAGAACATAAAATTGTAAAATGAAAATTAAATACTGATAAAACAACCCAAGAATTGGGCGTTCAATGATATTTGTTACATTCGAATATAAGGGGCCCGAAAATTTGATAGAGCTTAGGGCCCAACTCTGGTAAAAATAGGTCCTGTATGTGTGAGCGTATGTTGGTCTGTAAACACATTAGCAACCAAACGAAGTAACGAAATCACTCCAAATTTTAAATTTAAGGTTAGATCTACTGTGGCACGAAGCCTATTGAAAATGAATGAAATCGAATGGGGGGAACGGAGGTTTACTTGATACATAACATAATCCTTCATAACTTCGAAACGCAATGAAATAGCTAAAAGTTTATTATGATAAAAATTATCAGTAGGTATCAAATTACCTAAAACTTTTGTTCTATAAAATATTTTCTACAATAATAATAAAAAATTTAAAATTTTAAAAATTGTAAATTTTATTTTTATTTATCAACAATAAAAATATTATTTTTATGAAATTCCTAAATTGTCTATAAATGGGCAATTTTTTTGTACCTAAAATTTTAGTTATTTGTGATATATTTTTTTATTGGTATTTTTGGTTTTTGCTTAGGTACTCTTTCGATTTTCTGAATGTTTTTTACCATTATTCCTGATGCTCTGATAAGATTTAGTAATTTAGTTTTTTCTGTCTGAGGTAAAGTGATAGCTACTTTTTATAAGGTACCTGTGCGTAATAAGGCCTAGCTAAGGGATATTTGAAATAAAATTACAGTGACTTAAAAAAGAATGTAAAATACAAAAAAATATTTCATCTGTATCTCAAAAAGGGTGCTACGAATAGCAAAATGTATATGAACAAAAATGTAGGGAATGTAACGTAAAAAACGACTTGACAAAATTGTTTTTGTATTTTACAGAGTTTTTGTAAGTCTCTATAACTCTAAAATGGCCCGACAAAATAAAAAAATGTATATAAACAAAAATGAAGAGAATGAAATTTTCAACAAAAAACATTTAAGGGGGATTATACACCTGGCAGGTTCCGAAAAAGCGATTTTGCAATGTTTACATTTACTACTTGTTTTATATGTTAAGCATGTCTGGTAAAAATTTCAAGTAAAAATTCCAAAATATAACAAAGTTAGAGTTCAAAGAGTACATAGGTTTGCGCATGGGTTTATCCATCGAAAAATTTTCAAATGTGTTTTACTCAAAATTACATATTTCAAACGGTACCCAAAATATCTCGAAATCCACCGAACCGATCAGCTTGAATTTTTTTTGGGAATTGAATTGTATATATGATTATCTAGTCTTTGTCATAGGATTTATTTGATCCGACTTTTAGTTTGTTTTTTATTGACAAAATACCAACGATTTTTTCCTTGAAAATCACTTCTTTGAATTTAAGCGTCTGCCATTTTGTTAAAAATTGATATATTTTAAATCGGCTATGACAAAAACAAGATAATAGTATCTACTTTAACATCCTGTTTGAGTTTTTGATATCAGAAGATTTTTAACAAAACGCCACTGGGTACCGCAAAAGCAGATTTTTTGATGAGATTCTGTAGACAACTCAATTACTTCAGTGATTTTTAAAATATTTTTAATAAAAATAATTGAAAACATTCTTGAAAATACATGTTTCTACCTAGATAATACCCCGATTCAATAACTCCAATAGTTTCCTTGAAAAAAATTCTCGAAATTTCCCTTTTTTTCGCGTTTCCAGGTGTATAATCCCCCTTAAGAAACATGTCTTCAAAAGACACAATTTACATTGCTAATATAGGGGTGTACGGTTATTTTTGTGAGCCACGTATATATTGTAGAATTTCCATTTTTTTGTAACTCTTTAATTTCACAAAAATTAAAATACCATAGCCTAAAATATCTTATAATTGAAAATGATTTACGTTGTTTGTGGTAATATAATGAAATTACGAAACATTTTCCTAAAAATATTAAGGTAATAAATTTCTCATTTTACTGATATTATACATGAGATCCGCCACTGACTAATGACATTTATAATTTATTAAATTGAAAAATTCGTTAGATATAATAAAATGCATACAACTCGTGTAACATGATATTGTGATAACAAAATTATATTAAGTACTACTACGCTACTAAGATAATTCATTTGTGGAAATTCTGAAGATAAGCGCATCGGTAAGTTAACTTACCTAAGTTATCATAATAGCAATAATGTAATATTTTTCTATCGTAAGCTAGGTGCCAGCACTTTGCAGTAAATAAAAAGAGACACATATATCGAGTCAATTCTTCGTCGCTGGGAACACCCCCTTAAATGAATATTTACGAGTTTATTAGATTTAATAATAAATTATCGCCACGCCAATATTTTGTGAAATTTCTATTTCAGCTTTATTTCAGTTGGTTTATATCAACTGCCAGTTCATCTGGATGAACAGGTCTGTTGATATAAACCAACAGACCAGTTGAAAAGCTCTTAGGGTATGTTAGGGTAACCTAGGGTAATCTAACATACCCTAAGAGCTTTTCAGCTGGTCTGCTGGTTTATATCAACTGCCAGTTCATCTGGATGAACAGGTCTGTTGATATAAACGGCTTTTCAACTGGTCTGTTGGTTTATATCAACTGCCAGTTCATCCGGATTAACAGGTCTGTTGATATAAACCAACAGACCAGCTGAAAAGCTCTTAGGGTATGTTAGATTACCCTAGGTTACCCTAACATACCCTAAGAGCTTTTCAACTGGTCTGTTGGTTTATATCAACAGACCTGTTCATCCAGATGAACTGGTAGTTGTTTTGGACGAACAGCCCGCTGTCCTGTACGAACTGTTATGCACGGACAGTTGGGTGATGATAATGTAAAATTTAAATTCAAACACTTATATAGCAGTCGAAACCGTTTCTATATCGGCCTTCGTTTATTTTCGATTCTACATTAATTATAATAAATCCATATGATTCGCTTCAACACTCTGCACATATCGACCGAAATTTTAAACGACATATCGGTAACCAGGTGATCATCATATACATGTTTTAAATTTAAAACATCTTGTTTAAACAAGATTATAAATTAGCATTGTCTCGAATCAGTTGTTTAGGTATTTTAGAATAAGTTTGACAGAGATAGAACGAATCTATCGTGTTATGCCGCCCCATACCAAACAATATCTAATGTTGTTACTTTAATCAGTTATGAAGTCATTAAATAACAATATTGAAATAGTTTTTCTTTACAGGTGCAACATCGTTATGATATTTCTTATTGTAGGTTCATATCATAAGAATATTTCTGGATTCTGGATAGGATGTGGAGGGCAAACCGAAGTTCGCATGCACTCAGGCCACAAATCGGGCCCATTATGCTACCTCCGAGTTTTGTAGCAGCCCACCTACCCCTCTATTCCTCGAGCCATCCCACACTTACGATAAACTCGAGTATTTTTGAGGGCGGTGTGCCGCTAATACTGGCCATGCTAGGCCAGAAGTCCCCCAACATGGATCCTCTTTTTGACGCTAACGCTGGGCAGTTACAGAGCACATGCTCCATTGTTTCGTCTGCTTCTTTACATCCTCGACAGGTTGGGCTATCAACTAGCCCCATTGTGTACAGGTGTTTATTTAGCTTACAGTGTCCCGTAAGAAAGCCAGCAATGGTACGCAGGCTGTCCCGGGACAGCTGTAGGTAGTATTTTGCATGTTTCTCAGAGGGAGAACGCATTGTTGCCCGCGCCTGCCGACATCCAATCACATTCGTCCATCTTTCCGCATGCCGTTTATGTGTTTCTTTCTTTATGATGGCATCTAATGTTCTAACGACCGGCGTTATGAAAGGCTCGGGACCACAAGGTGGATCACCCGAGCCCAGCCTCGCCAACTTGTCAGCCCTCTCGTTGCCCTCATTACCTTTGTGCCCTTTTACCCAGCTAAGGGTTAGAGCATTGTGTGTTGATATTACATTCAGTGCCCGGATACATTGCAGCACCAGACCCGAGATGATCTTATGACGACCAAGTGCCACAAGAGCAGCTCTACTGTCTGTGAATATTTGAATTGTTTTGCCCTGGATATTTCTTTCCTGGACTATTTCCGCACAGTGTAGTATGCCCATAAGCTCCGTTTGGAAGACGGAGGCATATCTACCAAGCGTTAAACTTATATCTAGCTGAAGTTCAGGGGAGAAAATCCCCGCCCCTGAGCCAGTATTGCTTTTGGAGCCGTCCGTGTACAGACAAATGTCCGATCCGTCGGCTCCTGTTGCATCTGGCAAGATGTTGAACTTCTTGTCAAACACATATTTGGGAGAAATTCTGTCGGCATCTAGACCCAAAAGAGGCACTCTTCTTGAGCATTCCTCAAGGATCCGTGCGTGCCCACTGGCTCCCTGTCTGTGAGTCCAAAGACCCCATGCCCGCATCCTAAGAGCAGCTCTCACCGCCTGCTCCTCCACATAGAAATCCAGCGGAGGAAGACAGAGAAGAGTCTCCAAGGCTACAGTCGGTGTCGTTCGCATCACTCCCGTTACAGCCAGGCAGACTGATCTCTGCAGCCGATATAGAGAGGACGCTGTTGTTACCAGTCTGGTCCTGGGCCACCAGACTAGTGCACCATAGCATAGCATTGGTCTTATTATGGCCGTGTAGAGCCAGAGGGCAATCTTCGGGGAAAACCCCCACGATCTTCCCATTGCCCTTCGACACTGCCAAAAAGCCATGCCAGCCTTGGTTATTTTTGAGGTGATATGTTTGCCCCAATTTAGCTTCCTATCCAGTATAATTCCCAGATACTTGACCTCGCATGCTAATTTAAGAGGGGTTCCTTTTAAGCTAGGCATTTTCATGTCTCTTAGCTTTCTTTTTCTAGTGAACAGAACAAGCTCCGTCTTGGTCCGGTTGACCGAGAGAGACTGCTCTGTGCACCATTTCTCTAGGATTCGTAGAGCATCCTGCATCAACTCGCACAGGACATTCTCGAATTTTCCTTTAAGCAGTATGTTTATATCATCAGCGTACCCAATGGTATAATAACCGCTTTCATTAAGGAGTCGCAGAAGGCTGTCTACCACAAAGTCCCACAAAAGTGGGGAGAGTACACCTCCCTGCGGGCAGCCCCTTGTAACAACACCTTTTATGCTCACATCTCCTACCCCGATCATAACAGCCCTGGTGCTCAGCATGGAGCTGATCCATCTTACGATGGTACCAGGAACGCCATGGCGCCGTAGGGACGTCGTAATGCTTTCAAAGGTGGCTTTATCAAAAGCCCTTTCGATATCTATAAATACTCCTAGAGTACATTCCTGAGACTGTAACGATTTCTCGATACATTCCTCCACTTTATGAAGTGCGGACTCAGTAGATCGCCCCGGAGTATATGCATGCTGATTCGGATGGAGTGGGTTATGCACCAAAACACCATCACGAATTTCTCTGTCGCACAGTCTTTTCAGTGTCTTTAAAAAGAACGAGGTAAGACTTATTGGCCTAAAGGATTTAGCCAGTGAGTAATCAGCTCGGCCTGGCTTGGGTATGAAAATAACTTTGACCTTCCGCCACTCTTTGGGTGTGTAGCCATGCGCAACACATGCTTTGAACACCCTCACTAGGGGACAGAGTAAGCAATCCAGACCCCACTGAAGTAGAGCCGGATACACTCCATCCAGCCCCGGCGATTTGTAAGGGCTGAAGGTTTTGATGGCCCATGCCACTTTGATCGGAGTTACGATCTGGTTTGCAATTTCCCAATCCATCTCGGCCGGTGTCCGGGCTGTACGCTCAGTCCACTCGTAGTCCGAGACGGTTTTGCTATCAGGAAAGTGTGTTTGTAGCAGTACTTTGGCAGTCTCCTCGAGGCTCTCTGTATAGGAGCCATCGTCCCGGAGAATCGCTCCAAGCTGCTGGTTTGGGTCTTTGGATATGATCTTCTTCAGTCTGGCAGCATCCGTAGTGGGCGCAATACCGCTGCAGAAGTCTCTCCAAGACTTGCGTTGTTTTTGGCGAATCATCTTCTTGTACTCCAACTGGAGGGCTTTAAATTCCTCCCAGTCAGACCCATTCTTCGATTTTTTGGCCTTATTGCAAAGTATCGTTACCGCTTTCCGCAGCCGATCCAGCTCGTTGCACCACCAAGGTGTTGCACGTCTCCCCGAATCAACCACAGTCAGCGGGCACGACGCTTCGAAAGCTTTAATGAGAGATTTCTGCAGCACGTTACTGCATATTTCAATCTCCTCAGTACTGTCTAAATTGACCTTCGTGGTAATTGGCCTTGGCATATCGGTCTCCAAGGTGCTTGACAGGACGTCCAAAAAGACTTCCCTGTCAAGCTTCCTAGGATTTCTGAACTGCCTAGGCTCCACTTTGGTTGCTTTAATTTTAAAGCATATCCATCTGTGATCTGACATGGTCAGCTGTTTAGACACATGCCAGTCAGTTATTCGTGTTGAAATTTCTAACCTCGCCAGAGTGATGTCAATCACTGAATGGCGTTGGGGCGACACGTAGAACGTTGGTGTATCCCCTCGATTGAGAATTTCTAAATTTGTACCAATAAGGTATTCAAATAAAGACTTCCCTCTATTGTTGCAATCTCCACTCCCCAAGAGCTATGATGGGAATTGGAGTCGCAACCTATAATGAGGTGTCTCTTATGTTGCTCGCAATAACTCACCAGGTCCACCATCCTTTGTGAAGGTGGCAGATCCTGGGAGTCAATCGGGAGATATATAGATGCCAGAACGACATCTTTCGGACCTTCCCCAAAGTCACAGCTCAGTCGGACAGCTGTTAAGTCACGGTCACCGAACTGCGGTAAGGGGTCTGCTCGAATATTGCCAGGTATGAAAATACATGTCCTGGGTTTGTTTGAAGGGTTGCCCGTGAAGACATTGCCCTTCAGCGCTGAAAGGCCTGTGACTCTGCCTTTTGCTAAATGTGGCTCTTGTATTAGAGCTATAGTTTCCCTACAACCAGCCAGGCGACGGCATAGAGTAGCCGTCGCCGTTTTGCTGTGTTGTAGGTTTGATTGTAGGAAAGTCCATTCCCCCAAGGCAGCCATCAGACTTCCTTGGTGGGGGGACCCCCTACTATTGGAGCAGTCAAAGCTGCCGCCTGAGATCCCTCTTGGATGCCCAAGAGTTCAAGCTCTGCATCTACCTGCTCCACTGTTTGTGTCGGTGCATCACTCTTAACGATGCGCTGCACCTTCACTTTAATGCTGGAGAACCTGTAGCTCAGCTTCTCCTTCTTTACTTTGAGTGCTTCAGCATCCTTCTCATTGACACCAAAGACAATGAGTTTCCCCAAAGGGTCACTCCTGTCAGCGTCAAAGAAGACACACCACTCATTTACCTTTACCCATGGGTTTTGGGCCCCAAGCCGTCTAGTCACCTCTCCAGTTGGTTCAGGTTTCCCCGGAATCCAAACGGTGGCTTTAGACAGCCTAGGTAACTCATCCACCTGGGTTACGTCCAGCTTAGCTCCCTCCCACAGTTGCGGGAGGTCTGCTACCGTGGTTTGTAGCCACTTTAGGGAGCCGTCGTCATCGCAGGTGATCCGAAGGATCTCCTCAGAATAACGAAACCCCCCAAAAGTGGGCACTATTACTCCCCTTTCCTGGGCCACCTGAATGGTCTTATCAAGGGCTAAGTAGAGATGTGTTTCCACAATCTCTTTCTGGGCTTCGGTAAGTTTGCCCAGAGGGTTGGAGCGGTCAATCACTGCTACTCGGAGGTGCTTAGTAGCTGCCTCCTTGTAGGTGATCGTACCCACTTCAGTACCTGGCTTGCGTCCAGACACCCTAGCCTTCTTCCTCTGATCGCTCAGAGGCGATGGCTGGGAGTCCTCAGACCTCACCCTTTTCTTCGCATCACCTTTTTGAGGGAAACTGGTTTCACCTCGTTTTGGTGGTGCTGGTCCTTTCTTTATTATTTTTATCGACCGTGAGCCGGATGGTGTGCTATCCTTACCCTGAGGTTTGGACAGCCCAGCCCGTTCGTGCTCGGTCGTTGCCTTTTGCAGACCGGCTTCCTCAGCCGCCTTCTGCATGTTTGTTTTCTTGCGGCGTTTCCTCTCAGCACCGCAGAGCCTTTGCTTTTTAGGGCGAGACTCCGCAGTGTTGCCATCCAGCGGGGCATCTCCTAGAGACGTCCCCACCTTAGCTCCGAGAGGCACGACCGCATAAGCATCTTGAGATGGCTCGTCTTGTAAGGACGGTACCATCCCTTTGACACTGGTGGGTGGGACATCAGGGTCTGACATACCCACCGCAGCGTTTTCATTCGACAGTGCATCCCGGGGGAGTGCAGCTGTCTGGTTTTTTGTGTTTGTTTTTGTTTTGTTATCCATATGAGAAAACTATTTATTTCATCCTCTGAAGCTCCCCACCCGCCACGGAGCCCCACAGGGGACGTCACCAAGGACGCCAGGGCTACTCAAAGGATATAGCTCCCGGAAAGGCAGAGTGTTTGCACACCCCGTCCTTACCCAAGAACTCGTCCTGCCAATCCTCTGATAGAGGATGGCGCAGCCGATTGATCTGGGTGGACTAGTCCAGACCGCCCGTTTAAGTGGAAATCGAGGCCAAAGAGGAGTGTTGCCGAACTCAGAGGAACTACAACCGCCTCCAAGTCAGCTCAGCCACCAGGATCCTTTCATCCCACCTTACGGGTTTCCACGCACGGCAAAAACACGCGGGTACCTGTGATTAGTCTGGTTTCTCCACGACATCCGTCATCCCGATTTATTGGTCCATGAAAGCCCGAACACAGAGGGTTTTAGACCTCGGCCCGGACCCACAGAGCCAAAGCAGACCGAGCACAAGAGAGTTTTACGTCCCTGACCCGAATCCTAGCAGGTACACGCATGCCGCTTCATTAAAACACGCAAGCCCCCTCACCACGGCAAGGTTCAAGTACATTAGAGGGGGATCATAAGAATAATACATTATTCTTATTAAACATGGTGGTATGCTACGGCGGTTTATTAAATTTACATGTACCAGCCAGATATCTAAGAAGTGTTATTTTACAGCCTCCAAAATATCTCAAACTCAAATTACAAAATTACAAATTTAAATTAAAAGTTTAGAATAAATATTACATTGGTAATATAGCATGCTAAATGTGTGAGAGAGGACCCACAGCTCACACGCTGCAATATCAAAATAAGTTTATTGCCTTCAATTTATTCTCCAATTAAACCAATTACTTATAATCTCTAATAAGCAATATTCCACTTTATAATTGTAGAAATTGCAACACTCTCAATTAAAGCAATAAGCAAAAATTACTCACGTAATTCAAATAATTTTAATTCAATAATTTCAAACTCAATCAATCGCAAATTACAAAACAAAATTTTACCGGAGAACAACTCCGTATGCGTGCGCTTCGTGCATCAAAAGCTTGATTTTGTCGCTAGCTGTCGCTAGTAAATAGTACAATTAATATAAAATTTTTAATCCGAAAATAAAAACTTACTTTGTTTAATAATAAATATAAATAAATTTACTCATTTTTTAATGCATTTGCGTGCATATATTGCGAGCATTATTTATATGTTCGAGGCCCCCTGTCGCTAAATATGCGTAAAGCTCGTCAAACAATAAATCGCACACTTCGCACATAGTATAATCACATAATAGATTACCTATAATATAGGTAATCGCCGTTGTGCTTGGATCATTTAAAAGGTTTAAAATTTCGTAAAAAGATGAAACTGAACAACTCATGTTTGAGTTTGATGATTCTGAATAAACTAAAAACTTTTTATTTAACGATTCTGTCTTATATATATTGTAATGTTTTTTTATATTGTTTCTCAAAATTTTAGATAAATTTTAATTAAATTTAATTGAAAATCATTCAACCACTCCCAACACAAAATTAAACAAACTTTTGTTTTCAATTTCTGTTTATTTTTCCACAATATCCACTAATTTCCATTAATGTTTACAAAACCCACATAAAACTTCCGCCATTTTCAACCTTCACCAAAAGCAATCCTTCCTCCCCCTGCTCGTTTCTAAATCGACCAGTCCCAATATAAATTTTGCGGCAAAATTCAATTCAAAAAAATAAAATATGCAATAACATCTAATTTAAATTTAAAATTTTAAAAATAATTTCACCTTAATTAAACTATTTACCTCAACCAATTTATAACATGACAATATATATATTTGTGTGAATGGGATGATACTATTAATAATAAATATAATATCTTCTAGTTTAGGTTAATCGATTAGTATAAGTATTTTAAAGTTTTCAACTTAAGTGCATGAGAAAATAATTTGTAAATTTTTGTATGAATATAGGAACGAATTTCCAAGGACCACTTCAAATGGTAAGGGTTTCTCAAATTAACTTAAGTGTGAAAGAAATAAAGGAAAAACAACATTTTGGTTCAGTATTTTGCGTATTTAATAAATTAAACTGGTGGGTCTCAATGGTTGTTGTAAATTTAATTACTCTAGTGCCTGATTTCATAAAACTTTTAACAAGCCCTTAAAGTTAACGGATGATTTCTATTGGTTTGTTAGCGCTCAGGAATAATTTCCATTGGTCAGTTAAATTTAACGGCCCGTTAAAAGTTTTATGAAATCAGGCATTAGTTTTGCCAGACAAATAAATTGAGAACCTCTGAGATATTATAATTTATTAAATAGATAAAAACGTAACTGTTTGTTTAATGAGGTAATTAACCAATCAAGGTACTTCTTGGATGTTAATAAATTTTCAAGTCTTTTTGTTTGTTTTTATTTTAACTTATTAATATATATTGATATTGTTAAACTAATTCCTTAAAATATATAATTGTCTCTTTAAAACACATTTTACACCACGCTCTCCTATCCCATATCATACTGCGTAGTTCTTCCCAGCAAATATATTCTTGATACTGATGAATTGAATCCGATATTTCTAGTGTTTTAAAATTACTTAAAATTATTCTTTTTAAATTACATGCATTTACACATTTTGTACAGACTCTACCATATACACTTTTATAATAAACATAAATAACCTTTATGATGTGTAAATTAGCAAAAGGGTCTATATAATTGTCATTGCATAAAACATAATTTAATATATTATTAATTGTAAATTCGTTAAGTCTAAATCTTATCCTCCTATCCCATAATGTATTATTGAAATATTGGTTATAATTAAATTTATATAGTTCTAAAAATACCGTCAAATCACTTTTTAATTTTTGTACACTAACACCTTTTTCTAAGTTCCATTTGTTTATCAAATAAAATATTAAAGGTTCAGGCAGTTGCTCGGCAAGGGAAAAGATATCAGGTATTCGTTTAATACACTTATTTATCCTTGTTCTGCACAAATCTTGTAAACTGTGAGGCTGTCTAACACTCATCTCCATTTCCTCATCGTTATCCATTGTTCGATATCTTGGTTTATGTCTATAATTATATATATTGTAGTGCTCTTTCTCTCTGCTCTCAAATTTCAACTTTATACTACCACTTGCCTCTCGGACTCTCTATTTACCACCCCCAAACACGACTTGCCTCTCTGGCTATCAATTTGAGACTGACTGTTCTTTTCTTATTTTCCCATCCGTGTTATATACATACATACATACATACATACATACTGTAGTGCTCTTTCTCTCTGCTCTCTTACTAAAAATAGGTCGTTGGTTCTTGAAAGTAAAATGGTTACATGGAAGACAATAAAAAACTGACAATCTAAACAACGTATTTATTTGCAACCTGAACAAACAAGAACAATTTCATAAAAGCAAGACTTACACGAAATTCGCTAGACAGCACGTGTAACTCGGACACTTTCTTCAAATATCTTCTTACAGAAACTTGTCTTGGTATTCGCGTTGTCAAACTTCGTAATCAATGAACTTTCCAAAAAAAAACCTCCTTGGCTAAAACACACCTCCACTCCAACTTATCGGTTTGTAACCACACGACTTGCTTCTATAGCTCTCAAATTTCAACTTTATAATACCACTTGCCTCTCGGACTCTATTTGCCACTCCCCAACACGACTTGCCTCTCTGGCTTTCAATTTTCGACTGACTGTTCTTTTTTTTATTTATCTTTTTTTTATCTCCTTGGTTTTTCTTTCCGTGTTCAATTTTTATTGGTCCTTGCTATTTCTCTTTTTTTTTTCAAAAAAATCAAGATTAGAATTTTGTTTATGTTCCGCTGCTTGTGCTTGTTCGTGTACTGCCCAGCTGCATTCGTGTAAGTCGCTAAATAACAATAAATAAAAATACACACATTAAAAATTTTACAACAATGAATTAATTTACTGCAACATCAAACTTAAACTAAACAATGTAACTAAAACTAACGAACAAACTTAACATGAAATAGAAAATAATTTTGAAATCGGAACAAAAGTCCTGCCTTTATGGTTCATCAGGTTGCAAAGTCAGTTCTTTATTTCTAAATTACGCAACTCACTTTCCATTTCTTTAACAGAACACAACAATATACTCTAAGCTATAGGTAAACTTTAATAACATTAATTAACTTACTTTTAATTAAGTGTTTGAGACTCACTGCAAAATTTAAAAATGACACCTTCAATTTATGCTAAATATTGATAAACAAACAAATATTTTTAAATATAACGTAATTAATAATCCGAGTATTTTGCGTATTTTAATAAATTAAACTGGGGTTCTCAATGGTTGTTATGAATTTTTAATTACTTTTAGGTTTTGTCAGACAAATAATTTTGAGAACCTCTGAGATGTTATAATTTTATTAAATAGATCAAATTTGTTTAATGAGGTAATTATTAATCAGCAAGGTTAGTCATATCATATTAAACATCTTTGGCTTTTGCTATGGAGATTGTTCCATTTTAATGGTTTGATAATATCGGCAAAAGAATTCATATTATCACTAGGACAATAAATTTGAACTTCTTGTATGCTTCCTTGATGAAAATATGTTTTTATATGGAAATTATGATGATAAATATGAAAACCGCGAATAAATTTAAACAGATTGTTACGATTTATTAATATTGCAGTTTAAAATACATTTTTAAACACATATTTATAATTTAAGAATGTTTTTCTAAAACCGGTATAAAATATCAGTTCATAAAATTTAAAAAGTTCATTATTCCATATATTTTTATTTAAATGGTAAGATCAGGAGGGAGCGTTCCTGGATACTTCATTGCGGTTATTTAGTGTGCGATAATTTCCAGCCGTATATATTCCAAACGTGAACTAACAAATTTAAAATTACTTTAGTATTCAGCAGATCAAAATTAATTATGCATTATGTGATTTTATTTAGGATAATTTTTGCTATTGACCAGTATAATTAATGTTTTGAGCTTAAACGAGATGAACCTATTCAACATACTTTCTGATGATAATAAACTTTTCAAGTTAGTCTTTGATTTGTTTTTATTTTAACTTAATACATTTACATAAATTTATAAAGTTATAATTACCGCTAATTAAAATTTTATAAACTATGTAAAACTATAACTAAAAATATAAAATATTGATGATTATGTGGATGTTCCATTGCTATAATTAGAAACAAAAACTTGTAGCAATTACATTATATACAGTGGCTCACAAAATTATTCATACACCATATAAAAGTTTGAAAACATTGTAATATTTTCTTCAAATAGGACTCTATTATTTTTATTTAAATTACATTATATTAAATGACCCTTCATACTTGATAACAAAAAGAAAAAATTGATAAAAACCTTCATAAAAAAGTGTAGGTGTAAGAAATATAATATTACATAGCTAAAGCATGTCACAAAATTATTCATACACTTCAGAATAGACTTATTTTATATTGTACAAAAACGCAACTTTTGCAGTTTTTTTAATAGCTACTTGATGATTATTTATAGTAGCCTAGCTTAGATATAAAATAAAGCATAATTTGCAACATTATATACAGTTTTAATCCGACATTCAATAAAAATGGGTCGCAAAGGTAAAGAAACAACTGTGGAAGAAAGAAAATTAATCCTTAAATTGATTTGCCAGGGTAAATCATTCAGGGAAACAGCTAAAATTGTTAACAGAAGTCATGCAACGGTTCAATTTATAGTTACCAAATTTAAAAATGAAGGTAATCTGATAAATAAAGCTGGGCGAGGAAGAACGAGTATACTGACTCCAAAAGACAACAATTATATTGTGAGGCAAATAAGAACAAATCCCAAAACAAGTGTGCCAAAATTGACCGAAAACGTTTCAAATATTATTAATAAACCTATTTCTACCGAAACTGTTCGTAGGGTTCTTCGGAAAGAAGGGTATAATGGCAGAGTAGCACGTAAGAAACCATACATATCAAAAATTAATAGAGGTAAAAGACTAGAATTTGCAAAAAAATACGTGAATGAAAGTGTTGAGTTTTGGAAAACAGTAGTGTTTAGTGATGAGAGCAAATTTAACATTTTTGGATCAGATGGAAGACAGATGGTATAGAGAAAACCTAACACTGAGTTAAACAAAAAAAACTTATGTGCAACTGTTAAACATGGTGGCGGTAATGTGATGGTTTGGGGGTGCATGGGTGGAAATGGGGTTGGTAAACTTCAATTTATTGATACAACGATGGACAAATTTCAATATTTAAATATATTACAAAACAATTTAAAAGCTAGCATTGAAAAATTGGGGTTACAAAATAATTATCAATTCCAGCATGACAATGACCCCAAGCATACTTCCTATATTGTGAAGGAATGGTTGTTGTATCATGTAAAAAAACAACTCCATACTCCTCCTCAGTCCCCAGACCTCAATCCTATTGAGAATTTATGGGAAGAATTAGAAAGAAAAATTAGAAAAAGGTCCATTTCCTCTAAAGAAGTTTTAAAAACTGTTATTTTAGAGGAATGGGAGAAAATTTCAGAAGTAACAACTTCAAAATTAGTGGAATCCAGGCCAAGGCGATTAAAAGCAGTAATTGATGCAAAAGGATACCATACAAAATACTAATTTAGTGTAAAAGTGCAAGATAGTGCAGATTCTTTTGACTGTATGAATAATTTTGTGACATGCTTTAGCTATGTAAAATTATATTTCTTACACCTACACTTTTTTATGAAGGTTTTTATCAATTTTTTCTTTTTGTTATCAAGTATGAAGGGTCATTTAATATAATGTAATTTAAATAAAAATAATAGAGTCCTATTTGAAGAAAATATTACAATGTTTTCAAACTTTTATATGGTGTATGAATAATTTTGTGAGCCACTGTATATAAAATTAATTTTCTACTTACATTACAACAAGTAGTGCTGACATATTGTTCTTATGTTGTTTATGTGTGTTATACTTCCTGTGTCCATCCAATCACACAACTCGACGAATATGTAAGAACATACCTCACATATTCCATAAGCGTCTATCAAATTTGCCATTATATATTGCACACTGTGCACTGTTGGTTCTTCCATTAAAGCAATTATCATACCAAACTCCTGTGTTTTTGTGCAATTTGTCATCTTGCTTAGCGAATAGTTTGTACATATTAAAATTTATTAAACGACACCTTCAATTTATGCAAAATATTGATAAATAAATAAATATTGTTAAATATAGCGCAATTAATAATTCGAGTATTTTGCATGTTTTTAAAATATTTCCTCGAGAAAATAATTTACTTATATTTTTATTAATTATACTAGTGGTTCTCAATGGCTTTGTGAATTTTAATTACTTTAAGATACTGCTCGACAAATACAATTTGAGAACCTCTGAGAACTTCTACATATTTATTTTTTATCGATGAGTAACGTAATTATATAAATAATATAAATTAATTAATCAATAAGAAATTATATTATTGTTCGAGGCTATTAACTGTACTATTTTTGGTAAATTAAATCTTAAATAAACATTTTTAAATTATAACAACAATTACTATTGTATAATTTTAAGGTACTGTTTATCGAAAACCTTTTAAGTTTATCTTCAGTAGTGCATTTCTGTATAAATTTTGAATTTCAATAAATTCGGCCATCTACCTCCAACAGAAAAGCAGTTGATTTAAAATTCGTATTTTCGAAATTTAAAATAAATTGTTTTTAATATATATGTAATACATCAAAATCGTAAACACGTTTATGACCTTGACTTACGCATTGCATAATATTATGCAATATTAAAACACTTTTTATATTTCAAGTTTTATTATTTTAACTAATGCACGATTATTGACAAATTGAAAAACTTTTATCCATTATTATTATTATTATTATTATAACATAATTGATGAGAATTTTGTATTCCAAACAATAAGTCCCCTGATCTGTTAAATGATAAGTACGCCTTTTGGTACAGGGAATAATGTCACTAGATAAAGACATCAGTGATATAATTAGACAAGGCCAGAGATACCAAGTAGCCTTTTAGACTCAATCGGAAGAGCTTGTTATGTTTTGAATTTCCGTGTTATTCTTATGGTGTTTTTTTTCTTTTGAACAATTTTTATTAATATATTCGAAAACACATCTGAAGACGTTTTGTCGTTCACGGAATTGATGACGTCATCAATGCCTATTTGTAAAGGGTGTGGTGGGGAATGTGATGTAATACCTATAATTTCTATGCCTATAGAACATGTTTGTAGTTCTCAGAATTGATGATGTCATCGATACCTATCTTTAAAGGGGGTGGGTTGGAGTGGGGGTGGTGGTGTAGTGCCTATAGGTCTCAGAGTAATTATCGAAAATTGCCATTCGGTAACAACTCTTCGTATTGAATAAACGTGCCCGAATTAGCTCCTTAATTCTGCTAAAGACTCTTGGTAACAATTTTAATTTAAAATTTTTGTAATTAAAATTTTTTATTAAAGTGTTGGGATGTAGTACCTAGTGCCTTAGCAGTTTTAGACCTGTGTTCCATTTATCTCTCCTTAAATTGTGTGTTTAAGAATTGGGTAAGAATTTTTTATTTTAAAATTTTTGATAAATTTTTATTTTTAAAATTTTGTGTCACCTATGGGATTTGAGTCTTTTGCGGAAGAACTCAATTATTCTGCGGCTAATAGACTCGGCTGACCGATGCTCTCCACAGAGAGAGACAGTACCCTATTTGAGCATTTGTAATACCTATCTACAAAGTAGGTTGATGCTTTTCATAGAATAGAGGTATATAACTAGCGGCCCCTATCGGGGATGTAGAGGTCTGAGCTGGGGTGATGCTTTAATTTGTTATAATGTATGTAAGTTTTACAGGTAATTGATGTTATGTGATACAGGTAAGTAGGTAATAACCATGTGTTACAGGTAATAAGGTGTGATACAGGCTACTGTTAGCTGTTCGTATGCTGTTGTCAATTAAAGCCTAATAGTCGTATGGTACAGGTAATCGTGGCTGTCCATATGTTGCTGAGGGATAGTCGTTTGATTTATGCCTCTAGGTAAGTACAGGTAATTACCCTGTAGTTTTACCTCTCTCTTATAACAATATAAAACAAGTCTTTCGCTGTGGTATACATACGAAGGGAACCTCTGGCCCCCTGTCTAGCGCATGCGCGATATTGTGTTATTCTTTTGAGTTTTTGCCTTTTGGAAAAATATCATTGGATAATAATTATTAAAAATAATTAATTGACTTTTTTATTTTTAACGATAGGAACAAAGTGCTTTTGCAGGACTGAACATGTTTGTAGTTCTCGGAATTGATGACGTCATCATTAATACCGATCTTTAAAGGATGGGGTGGGGGGTAACGCCTATAGGTCTCGGGTAATTAACGAAATATTTCATTCATTAACAACTCCTTGAATTGAATAGACGTGTTTGAATTAGCTCCTTAATTATTGTGTTTAAGATTTTTATTTTAATTAAAAGTTTTTGTGATTAAAAATTTTTTGTTTTTAAAAGTGTTGGGGTTGTAGTTTACCCCCTCCCTTATAACAATATACAAAGTAGGTCGTGGCGGGCGTCTTGGGCTAGGCAGATAAAAATAGGCAACCCGCCTTACAATTCTGTCTGGCACAAGCGCCCCCATACCTACTCAAGTCAACAAGTTTTGAAATTTTTGGTTACATATTTTTTTTTTAATTTTTGAACATGTAGGGCAGTGGTTCCCAACCTGGGGGTAATTACCCCCGCGGGGGTAGAAGTGAAGATATTTATATTTGCTTGTATGGTTTTTATTAATAATAATATTTAAGGGGGTGGGAGTAGTGAGGGTAAATTAAATTTTTAATGTAAATGCTGGTAAATGGTTAATATTTTATTGAACGATAAAGTTACATTTATATTAAATGTCATAAACTTCATAAAAAACAGAAACTACTAGATTAAACTTGACTCTTCAAGTCTTCATTCCAACACCCCCACTAGAGTTGAAGTCCTTTAATCCTAGTTTCTCTCTGTAATCGACAAACTTCTTTCTTGATAGAGGTTTAGTTAAAGCATCTGCCACCATCTCAGTTGTACCGACATGCTTGATTTTCATACAGTTTTCTTGAACCAGATCCCTGATGAAATGATGTCTGATGTCTATATGTTTAGACCGTCCATGGTACATACTATTATGAGCCAGATCTATTGCACTCTTGTTATCGGAAGACAATGTTATTGGCTCCCCATTTTCACGAAGAAGCTCAGAGTACAATCCTTTTAACCAAATGATTTCTTGGCAGGCCGCCGACATCGCCATGTATTCAGCCTCCGTAGTTGAGAGTGCTACAGTTGCTTGTCGCTTTGAACTCCAAGTAACACATCCACCTTGAAACATAAAGGCGTATCCAGTCGTAGAACGCCGTTTGTCCAGGTTATTTGCCCAGTCTGCATCGGTGAAACCAGTTATACCACCTTTTTGATTTGTGATCTCTAGTTTGTAGTTCAGAGTTCCTTTTAGGTACCTCATAACTCGTTTGACTGCAGTCCAATGCACTCGTCCAGGATTGTTATTAAACTTTGATAAAACCCCCACTGCATACGCAATATCTGGTCTGCTTATTTGGGCAGCGTAGAGTAAACTACCTATGGCTTCTTGATAGGGTAAGTCTTTCATTTCAACTTTTTCATCAGCCGTAGTAGGAGAAAATGCATTCGAAAGCTTTTGATTGACGTCAACTGGTACATCCACGCGGTTACAATCTTCCAAGTTAAACCTTTTTAGAATGTCTTGCAAATACCTCTCTTGATCAATCCACAACTTTCCATTCGTCCTATCTCTTGTGATTTTCATTCCCAAAATGAAAGCAGCTTCCCCTAAGTTTTTCATCTTGAACGTCTTATTCAAATGAACTTTCAGCTTTTCCGTGAATTTACCATCATTTGAAAAAATCAAAATGTCATCTACGTATATTGCGATGTATGTTCTTCTTTCCCCTTCTACATTGTAATATATGCACGGATCAATTTTTGATTGTTGAAGTCCAAAATTCACCAAAGTGTTGCTTAACTTCTGATTCCAACAACGGCTGGCTTGCTTTAAGCCGTACAATGACTTTTTTAACTTGCATACCTTATTAGGATCACCACCAAAACCCTCAGGATATTCCATGTAGATATCTTCTTTCAACTCACTTTGAAGGAACGCCGTAACCACGTCCATTTGGTCAATATCCAAATCGTACTTTACTGCCGTAGCCAAAAGTAAGCGAATTGACGAATATCGCACCACCGGCGAAAACGTTTCTTCATAGTCGATACCCTTCCTCTGCGAATAACCTTTGATGACAAGACGTGCTTTGAATCGTTCGATGTCACCCTTCGAATCTCTTTTCAACTTGAAACACCATTTATTTTTTATGGCCTCTTTCCCTTTAGGTAAAACACGATCAACCCAAGTTTCATTCTCAACCAACGAATCAAACTCTTCTTGCATCGCTTTCTTCCAAAGATGATATTGTTCTGAGTTTAAGGCTTCATGGACAGTATCTGGTTCTGACAACTCTAAAGGATTACAAATTTCATAACTAATCGCAGCATATTTTTCTACAGCTCTCTTAGTTCTTGATGATCTTCGTAGACCTGTACTATCAGAATTTTCTACATTCACCGAAACTGTACCGGGATCCCCTTCTATTTCTTCATCAGATGTAGCGTAATCTTCTTCAGATAAAACCCTATCATCAGCTAGTTCAACTACATCTTCATCAATAGAAGCATTCAAAGGCAAAGGGTTCTCATTCAGTAACTCAACTTGTGGTTCAGGGAAGACATAAAACATATTTTCATTCATTTCGTCTCCAATGCTACCAAACTGGGTTTCAAGAAATACTACATCTCTACTAGCAGTTACCTTCTTAGTTTTGGGGTCGATGAATCTATATGCTTTCGTTTCCACACAATACCCAATAAAAATGACTTCCTTACCTTTCGGATCGAGTTTCAACCTCTTCTGTTTTGGCACATGAATTACAGCCCTACATCCAAAAACTTTTAGATGCTTCAACGAAGGTTTACGACTTGACCAAACTTGTTCCGGAGTACTTTTCTTCAAGCCTTTGCACGGTAATCTGTTGATAAGATATATGGCCGTGTTAACCGCTTCTGCCCAGTATTTCTTTTCCAAGTTTGAACCAATTAGTAAACATCTGGCTTTCTCGATGATCGTTCTATTCATCCTTTCCACTAAACCATTTTGTTCGGGCGTATATGGAGTTGTGGTCTGATGAATAATGCCGTTGGACTTTGTGAACTGTTCTACTTTTTGATTACAAAATTCCGTTCCGTTGTCTGTTCTTAAGACCTTGATAGTTTTGCCTGTTTGATTTTCGGCAAGCTTCCTGAACTCTTCCAACTTGTCAACAACTAAATTCTTTGTTTTCAAAAAGTAACCAAAGACCTTCCTGGAAAAATCATCAACAATAACCAAAACATACCTGGAACCACTAATCGATGACACTTCCATAGGTCCACACACGTCAGCATGTATGATTTCTAGTAAGTCCTTAGCTCTCCATCCGATGTTTTTGAAAGTCAATCAAGGAATCTTAGCCATCAAACAAACTTCACAATCACTTTTCTTGATGTCAACCTTTTCCAATCCTTTAGTGATGTATTTCAATTTCTTGAAGTTTTCAAAACAAGGATGCCCAAGCCGTTTGTGCCACAAATGGTCCGAATTTTCCTCCGCTTTAGCAACACCAACAAAATTTGAACTCTTCGGTACCCTAGGACTTGATTTTTCTGGCTGATTCATCACAAACAACCCATCAACTAAACTACCAGTTGCAACAACATTTTCTTCTGGATTAACCACTTTGCACCCCGACGAAGTAAACGTGATAGTGTGACCATACTTGACAATGCTCGGAACCGACAAAAGGTTAATGTGTACTTCAGGTAGATACAAGACGTCCTTCAATTCAATGTCCTGAGTTTTATCCTCGTTGAACTTGACTGTCATTTCAATATCACCTTGGCAATCACCCTTCATCACCGAATTGTTGGCAGCACCAATGGAAAATTCAGGAACTTTCTTTAAGCAATTGAACATGGATTTGTCCTTACACAAGTGTGACGTAGCTCCTGAATCAAATATCCATTCATTCCCTGACTGTACCTTCGCCGACAATGCCGCCGAATACATGGTCATCTGTTTCATCTTTTCACTGGCTGGTTTATGTCTGTTGTTTTCTTTCTTCTCATTGCGATTCTTCTTCTTAGGGCAATTACTTTTGATGTGCCCATACTCCTGACACCCATAGCGTTTTGGTCCCAATGATTTATGACTTGATTGAGATCTTCCAACAAAAGCCGTTTCTTTACATGATGAATTAGCTCCTACATCTTGCAACAACATAGTCTTCACGTAGTCGCCACTGATAGCCACACCTGAGCTCTCGATTCCCATTATCATTGGAAAAAATCTATCAGGTAATCCTGCTAACATAAGAGTTCCAATCCAAACATCCGAAACCTCCAATCCCACAGAAGTCAATTTGTTTGCTGTCACCATGATGATATTTACAAATTCTTCCATTGAAGCACAATCATCCAAGCGTGTTGATATCAGCTTCCGCAGCAAATTAACCCTTCTCGTCAAACCTGAATCTTGAAATGCCTTTTCTAGATTACTCCACATATCTTTCGCAGTCTTTGAAGTCTGGATATGAACGTACAGCATTGGTTCCACGAGCAATATCAACTTAGATCTCGCCTTCACAAGTTTCTTCTCGTCCTTTTCTGTACCATCAATACATGACCATAAACCTTCCATCTGTAGATATGCTTCAACGACAAATTTCCACTGATCCCAATTTTCACGTCCCTTGAGACGTTCAATTTGTGGTATATTTGAAGACGACATTTTTAGTGTTCAACAAATTACTTGTAATTACTCAGCGATAGAGGCACAAGGGCCCATAATCTAATGTAAATGCTGGTAAATGGTTAATATTTTATTGAACGATAAAGTTACATTTATATTAAATGTCATAAACTTCATAAAAAACAGAAACTACTAGATTAACCTTGACTCTTCAAGTCTTCATTCCAACAATTTTCCTAACAGGTCACAGGGGTAACAGTATTGAAAAGGTTTGGAACCACTGATGTAGGGTATACTTTTTGTACACACACTCACACACATTTTTCGTTACATATTTTTTTGACGTGAATACGTCTATAAAATCGGTAGCATGTTTAAAAATTTAATAAAAATATGTAATGAAAATATGGTGTAACGCTGTAACGCTGTTTGTGTATGTCCATCGGGTAACGTGAATACACGTCTATAATATTGATAACATGATCAAAAATTTAATAAATATATGTAACGAAAAGTATGTGTAACGCTGTTTGTTGCTAACAAACATCACAAAAACAACAGAAATTATCAAGTAATTTTGAGATGGGAAAATTCAAAACCTGAAGAATGGATGAGTTTCACTATTTTTTTTATTTTATTATATGAAAGTAGGAGTCAAAATGAGCATTCAGAATTTTTTTCTAATTTTTTTGAGTACGTCTAAGGTAAGAAAAAAATTATTAAAGGAGAGGCCGGTGACGTCATGGGCCTCCTTTTTTAAAAAATAGCGGGGTTTCAGAAACCAATAAAACACGTGCTGCCAATTTGAAACAATGTAAATGGCACAGTCAAAATGTTGCAGGTTATAAACAACAATGAAAACCTAACCAAACTGCATAAAATATTTATGTTTTTGTGACATATGTATGTCATGTTTACATCTAATTGGTTAGCTGTGGCGGGCAAATTAAATATCTTTTTGAAATTCAAAAAAAATTTTTAAATTATACGCTGAGTTTTAAGGCCAACGAATTACATCAACATGCAGCATTTTTATTATAGTTTCATGTTTATACATTATTTCTAAAAATTATTTCTACCGAAACTCTCCCATTGATTATTAGTTTCGTACATAAACTGAAATTTTTCGGTTTAAAAAAATTATTTGATTAAGAGATTAAGTTAGGATTAAATGTAACGTGCCAAAAGACGTTTTGTCTGTTACAATTACTTTCATGCGACGCCACTGGATCGCTATTGGTGGCGATAATTTTTCGTTCAATTTTGATAAGCTGCATTACTCGTTAAATTTCGAAGAAGGTTGACGTTTAATCGCTGTGTGTCTTTTTTTAGTTTATTAATGTTTTAATTTGATTTAATTTTGCCGTATGACGGGTATTTATATTAATTTTCCTTCCATTTAATTTGTTTAACAAATTATTTTTAGCACCCAGGTTACTGGTTATCCGTATTTGCAATTATTCGCTTTTTTGCTCTTATCATAATTTTTATTTGACATCGTAAAATGAATATGGATATCAATGTTGGAAATCTTTTCTTGTCCACATATGGTTCCAGTATTGGTTGATGGTTTTGCGATGACGCTGTTTTTTTTTATCTGTCATCTGTTTTGAAGATTTGGGGTTTGAAACAGTATTATTTCCGAAGAATAGTTATTTTGTTCCTTGTGAATTTCGATGCCGATGGTTGGTTTTTTATTCACAAGAGGATGTTTCCTTGTGAAGTTGTGATACCTTATGGATCGAAAGACTTCGAGGATTAGTCTTTTTGATGTTTCACCACTTTTCAATCCCGGACGTGGATTTACGTTTTTTTATATTTGGGATGGTACACCTCGACTTCAAGCGGATGATTTGATTTTATGAAGATGTTTCAGTAGAGATTAATTGAGTTTGCAGTCACACTAACTCGGTTGATGAGTATTGGAACTGGCGGGCTGTTGATTTTTTTAATGAGTATTTTGTGTTCTCTATTTTGTAGACTTTCATTTCTGGATGGTAGACCAATAAAATGATGAAGTAATGTTATTGAATTCGAAAGGTCCTGACAAAGGAAAGACAATTGCCGAGTCGTGAAGTTGGTAGTACTGCATTCAGGGTAAGTCTCATAGAGATGCATATACTTGTTTTAAATGATGCTGTATGCCAGGTTCTATTTTGTAAGTCAATAATCCCGAGATAATGACATCCGGTGTGCAATTAATCTTTGCTGAGCATAACTTCTTTTTGTTGGGTTATCCTCTTCAGGGATACTCAAATGTATTTTTTTACTTGACTGAATCTACCCCTCAGGTGGATGTCAGTTCTTCACTTTTGTATTTTTATTTTATTTTTCTAGTTTGTAATCCTCAATTACGTACTAGCTTTACTTAATCCTTATGTGTATGTTTTATGTTTTGTTTTGATTAGTGAATTAATTAAACTTGTCGACATCTTTATTTACTATCTGTGTTAATACAATAAATCGACTCTTGATTTCTTCTTAGTTTTATTTGTAATAGCTGGCGTCCACTTTTCCATCGTACTTTTCATTTAGCTGAGTTTAGATCTGAGTACTGAAGAACGTTTTGTTACGAACCCACGATGTTTTCGAAACACCCACGCTCTCGTGAACTGCGTTTTAAATTCCACAGCTAGCTAACGCGTACAGTCCATCTACGGTTAGGTAAGTGGCAGGGATAGTTTAATTACAGCAAGTTACGCTACATAAATATAAATTATTTGAACTTAAATTAAAGCCGAAAAAATAATTCGGGAAGGGTTCACAATAATTATATTGAAAATTGATACTTAGGGTGGTAACAGTGTTTGCACAAAAGTAAGGAGAACTAAAGACAATATAGCGGAAATATATTACGCGCCATTTTTTTAAAGTTCAACCAAGAGGGTACTTTATATAAAAGCCAAAGAACTGCAATCGTCTGAATTTTACTTTACTCAAGTTATTTTTAATACTTCTTTGGTTCTTCATTGGTTCGGTATATATTGTAGTGGTATTTTGTAAAAAAATTATTTTTTCCAGAAAACCTTTTCCACACTATGTAATTACCGCGGCTAGCTCTAATGGTCGGTGAACAAGAGACTCCTCAGTAGTCGCTTCTAGTGATGCTGCTTTGCGGCGCAATTCAATTTTCAAAAATGAGTTCTATAATTCAAAAACAAATCATCCATAAAAATATTCCAAATCCAATTACAATTTGAAATAAATTTCGAATTTCACAAATGGAACGATAACTCGCAAGCGTCGTTTATCGATGCAGGTGTCTGCAGTATTCACAAATTTTACTGCACCTTCCAATTTTACTAATTTCAAATTTTTCTATTTACCATTAAACTATGAGAAAAAACCAATTATAATATTCAGCATCCAAATTTCAAATTTCACCACCAATTAATAAATTTTCGACCCAAACTTTAATTTCAAAATCCAAACTTTCAAAATTTATCTTAATATCGTCCAAAATGCTGGGCAGTCTTCAAGTAAAATAAAATCAATAAAACTTACTGATTCAAAACGCAACTTATTTTCAAAAATTTTCATCAATAATCCCAAACTTGGGACGCAAATTAAAAATTATATCGGACCTTCTCACAAAAATACGTCCGTTTCGTCCAACGGACGACAATCGATCCCTTATCATTCGTCTTATCAATTCAAAATTTACAATAAATTACAAAAATCATTTAACAAAAATTTAAATTAAAAAAAAAATAATTTGGCATAAATCAAAATTTTTTTACCATAAAAGAAAATCTCAAATTTCCATTTGGTAACACGACAATATATTCATCCGGGGTCATTCCATATCAAGTGGTCCAACCCTATATGGTTTGACCATTCTAAAAAATATTGATTTTTTTTGAGTAAACATTCTAACATATTAGTAGTACTAAATGACCATTATTTCAATTTTATTGTTTTTTGTTTTCGTCTGAGAGCCATATTTGCTTTGCAATATGCGGCATATTTTGCAATTTTAAGGGTTTACGGCAACGAAATATTTCAGCTCTTATTTGTCCTATCAAGATGAAAAAAAAGAAGTTGTTTAAAAAGAAACATACTACAATATTCCTTATTACATATTTTTACCTAAAAGCAATCCTAAAGGGTAAAATTGCAGCCTCAATTCTTATCTAGTTTTATAAAAAAATGACATTTTTAAAGAGAAGTTTATGCATGAAGAGAGAATATCTCAAAGTTAAATTTTCTTTTACAAAGAGATGATAAGTAGTTGAAATCACACACCAAATATTAACCCTAAGATTTACTCCCTTTTTCTTCTAAAAATGTTGTCGCTATATATCGCTGGTGGGAGCCAGATAAAAATCTGAAATTTCTTGTCATAAAAGAACTGCATAATGGCAGTACGCAAAAAAAATTTGAGTTTTAGATTTGACTACAAACCGAGATATAACAATCCTAAAATGTCAAAGAAATGAATAATTTTATACTATATAAAATCAATTTATATTACAGAATACAAAAAGGTACAATAAGGTACGAAAACTGAAATAAATAAAAGAAGAAGTGTAGGTATTTTTGATAAAATGTGTCGGTAAATAAGGAACTATTCTTCAACTAGCTGTGATGTTAAAGAGTTGAACATTTTGACTTTAAAAATAAAGGAACGTTTCCGTTCACTTTGAAGAAAAATAAGGCCGAGTCTACCGGCTAGTGCAGAGAAGTAATTGTCAGGATTGCGACATGCATAAGCATGTTACAACAAACTTTAGTACTTAATAAACAAAATTTGCATAGGTGTAAAATAGAAATGAAGTATATCCAACGCGTTAATAGCTATTACCTGTTGGTTTTCACTAATCTTATACAAAATAAACAACTTAATATAAGAAACACTTGATATCTAAAATTTTTCCTGTTAGAACGAATTTAACTAGTCCCGCAATTAAATTTGTTAATAGCTGCTCTTCCCAAAGATGATTCGACAAATTTATCAATACATAAACCGGAACCGATATACTGGTGTGCTCTAATAAATTTAAATATACGACCTTCTATTCCCTTGAGTTGGTACAAAGTTTAATAAAGGCCGGAGAACTCCAATATTGGCAATAAGCAGCAATCGTGGAACATGGGAACTCCGTACGAATCAATTGCTGTAGTATCAAAAAAAAAACAATGAAAACTGGAACCTTGAACGAAGATAAGCTGGTCCAAATTAATTGTTCAGCGAACGTAGGTAAATCCTTTCTACGAAAAGCGGACCAAACTAAACGGAATATAACTCTACTGAGAACCTGTAAGATGGAAATTGGAAGTAAATCACAATCTATCAAACTAAAAACTGAGTTAGCTGATGGTCGGTTCTCCGGAAATGAAAAAATTAAGACAACTAAGTAATTTCCAAAAATACAAGTATAAGTTAACTCTTCAAAAGTTGGACAGAAAGTGATATCTACTTCCATTCCGCTATCGCTCAGTCGCCGCGCCTGCTCGAAACGCGGTTTTAGAAAAGTAGAATAACAAAAAGCAGTCAAAAATAATTGTTACAATACCAAGGAGTATCAATGATCAGTCGCAGAACTTTGGATTGGAAGCGCTGCAGGATTTCTATGTTGGAGTTGGACTAAAAATAGAATTTATTGAATCAAAAAAATTATATTGTGTCTAATAAATATATAAAGTACAAGAAATAAAATCAACTTCATTGCAATGTTAACTATACTTCAAGTAACAAGTTCAGTTCAAGATACACAGAGAGAAGTATGCGTTACTAATCCACATAATTGTGCAGAAAAAGTATTCAATTGTTTAATTTTTCTACTCAATTTTGTGGATTAGTAACAACATATTTGTTACCATCTGTGTAGTAGACAAAAGTAGGATCTAATTTATGTGTGTTGATTCTGATTGTTGTTGTAATAATTGTTTCAAATGTCTCTTTTTCTCTTCAGGTTTTTCCCAGTCAATAGCTTTGGTGATCAAGTAAATCATCTTGTTTGGATAGTGTAAAGTAAAAACATCTTCCGTATCAAGGTCAAGCTTATGTCGTTTCTTTCCAGATACGATCGTAACAGTTTATGCGAATTAGAAACACAGAAAATTTTCTTCTTAAAGTTTTTGACAAGTTCTCTTTACCATGTTTACTTAAAATACAACATGTTTTATTGTATTTATAATTTATATGCTATTAAAGTTGCAAGTTACTATAAGAATACTGAAATTTTCTGATTATTTGCCTTCTTACAATTTTGGTGGTTCGGGTTCGTCGTAAATTGAAACGCATAAGTTTGTTAACATGTTCAATATATTTCAGCTGGTAATATAAAATACAATATTTTGCGGACATTATATAGCTTCCGCTTCAAAAGGTAATAAGTTGCAATTTTCAAGTACTACTAGCAACTAGCAACTAAAAACTAACTATACAAATTGATAATAAAATTTTTGAATAAATTCAAATTTTAATATTATGAAAATCGACCGTGTTTGATAAAACGTAAAAACAAAAGGTTAAGTGGCTTCGGTCGAAATGATTCATCTTTTTAAGGTGAATACTTTTCTCCTTCATATACCCAGCCAAAGCTTTTTTGGGCACCAAACTGCAGTAATTACCACCTTGCATCAGATGCAAAATGCAGATGGTTTGACAAAAACAAGAATCGTGTTAACTTAGAGCAAGACTCGAGTTTCGGTATTACCCATTACGGGATTTACCTCATCGGTTGCACATTGCCAACAACGATACCGAGCATTGCCAAGATACCAACTTACAATTGAACTGCTCATAACTTGAAGAAGCGCATACCACGTCTGGCGCCCTGCAGTGGAGAGAGTATGAAGGATATTGCAAGCGTCCTGTTTATACACCCAGGTAACTTTAATGAATTACGAATAAAATCGTAATTCTCTTGCAAAAGAAAATTATGCCGCCACTAGCATGATGAATATACAAATTGATATTAAAATTTAGAATAAATTCAAATTTTAATATTATCAAAATCGACCGTGTTTGATAAAACATAAAAACCAAAAGGTTAAGTGGTTTCGGTCGAAATGATTAATCTTTTTAAGATTAATACTTTTCTCCTTCATATACCCAGCTCAAACACGGTCGATTTTGATAATATTAAAATTTGAATTTATTCTAAATTTTAATATCAATTTGTATATTCATCATGCTAGTGGCGGCATAATTTTCTTTTGCAAGAGAATTACGATTTAATTCGTAATTCATTAAAGTTACCTGTGTGTATAAACAGGACGCTTGTAATATCCTTCATACTCTCTCCACTGCAGGGCGCCAGACGTGGTATGCGCTTTTTCAAGTTATGAGCAGTGCAATTGTAAGTTGGTATCTTGGCAATGCTCGGTATCTCATCCTCCCCGAACAATTTGGATTCCGGTCGAATCACAGTACGACACTCCAACTCGCGCGGCTCGTCAACATCATCACGGTCAATTTTAATCTCAAAAGAACTACGGCAGTCACAACATTAGACATTGAAAAAGCGTTCGATACTATTTGGCACGACGTTTTATTCCATAAACTCATTGTTCAAAAACTTCCCGTCCATCTAATCAAAATCAAACAAAGCTTTCTTTACAAACGCTCCTACCAAGTACTTGTTAGTCACTCCTTATCAAATTCCCACCCAATTGCTGCAGGGGTTCCGCAAGGATCTGTCCTTGCTTCCACCCTTTTTTCCTACTATGTAAATGACATACCAAAACACCACAACACCCAAATAGCACTAATCGCGGATGACACCGCGATCGTATCGAAGGGAACAAAAAGAAATCACACCATCTCGCATCTACAACGCCATCTCGAAAAACTGGAACTCTACTACCACCGCTGGAAAATCAAACTAAATGCCGACAAAACCACACTAACCATGTTCTCCCACAAACGCGACCAAGCCAACAAAAAATTATAAATTTATAATACTGACATCAAACATACTGCCTCCGTCAAGTACGTAGGTGTTACGCTCGACGAGAAACTCACTTTCAAGGAACACTGCGCACTAACGGCCAAAAAAGCAAATTCGGCATTCTACTCACTTTACCCCCTACTCCATTACCAAAACAAACTCCCGCTTAAGACCAAACTCCAGCTATATAATTCTATGATCCGCCCAATTCTCCTTTACGCGTCGCCGGTATGGAGCAAAACTGCTAATTCCAACTCAATCTGGCTTTAAAGGACACAAAACAAATGTCTCAGACTAATCACCGGATCCCCAATGGCTACGGAAATTTGCGAACTACACAGATACGCAAACAACACACCCACATTACGGGCCAAAATAAAACGCACCGCGATACAATTCTTTACCGAAACCATCACGCGAAATCCACTCACGAAAGACAACGCAAACATACGTAACTCCACCGCGCGCTTTAGAATTAAACACCATCTCATACATAATATCCTCATGTAAATTGGCATTAAGAAAATTTAATCTATCTGCCTCATGACGCTTGGTTTTTGTACTCTATTTTTCTCCCGGACAAGTTTACTTTCTACTATCTCCAAAATCACAACCTGTAACATAAACCACAAGAGTCCGATAAATTGGTTCAAAAACAATAGGCGCGGACTTATATAACCAAAACCAATTTGTATTGGTTAAATTTATTTATTTTAATAAAGAGTTTAAAATGGAAAATGGAAATGCTCGGTATCGTTGTTGGCAATGTGCAACCGATGAGGTAAATCCCGTAATGGGTAATACCGAAACTCGAGTCTTGCTCTAAGTTAACACGATCCTTGTTTTTGCCAAACCATCTGCATTTTGCATCTCATGGAAGGTGGCAATTACTGCAGTTTGGTGCCCAAAACAGCTTTGGCTGGGTATATGAAAAAGAAAAGTATTCATCTTAAAAAGATGAATCATTTCGACCGAAGCCACTTAACCTTTTGATTTTTACGTTTTTTTTTAAAACTAACTAATAAAAATGTACTCGCTATTTATTGACCCCGGCCAATTCACTGCAATCAGAAGTTTACTGGTGGTTGTCACCAAACAGGTCGTCTACAATGAAATTTGTAACGCGACGCATATCAAGCAAATTACATTCGATTGACTTCGGATATCAATAAGAAAATGCAACATACTTAATGCCTAGTTTACACGAGCTTCGTAGCTGTTCGTACTTGTCGCTTATAGCAATCTCTTGCGTGTAAGCATGCTGAATAGTGCTTCGTATTAGTAAATTGCCTATGCGAGTGAATAGAAACCGATTCTATTTACTTAGCGACAAGTCGACTGAGCATTAGTTACAAAGCTCGTGTATCCCAGGCATAATGCCTATTCACTCGCATAGGCAATTTACTAATACGAAGCACTATTCAGCATGTTTACACGCAAGAGATTGCTATAAGCGACAAGTACTAAGCATTAGCTACGAAGCTCGTGTAAACTAGGCATAAGGCATACATAAACATACTTAATGTTTTTTCACACCACCTATTATGTTGTGTTAAAGTTATATTACAATACAAATAAAAACTTGAAATAGAATAATGCAATATTAGTGCAATAAATAAAATATTGCACGGTGAAAAACTTTTGTGAGTTAGAAGTTAAGGGAATCTTGTTACTGTATGTGTAAAACTAATATTGTCATAATTTATTTAAATGTTTTTGTATTAGCTTTTACGTTCATAATCAATTTTCATACATCACTTGCATAAAGGTGAAGAACGAAAATGTGCTTTTAATTATCTAAAAATTTGTATAAATTATATTTATAATATAAATAAAATATGGGAATAAAAAGCATCTGCATCTAATTTTCTACAAAATTGATCTAATTACACATTAGCGAACTGTTAAATACAAATTTAAATTCCGCTTTGTAAAGAAAAATATAGTTATGTTTTAATAAGTTAATTATGATTGGTTGCAATCGCCATAAGTCTATCAAATCAGGTAAGAAGAACAAAACAAAAAAAGAATGTTAATAAAGGTTGCTTTAAAGTAAGTCATTATCAAACTCTCGTGATGCAATAAATAAAGTACGGTAATAATACGAATATGATCCATGTGTGTTTTGTATTTTGAAAATTTTTGACTTTCATTCAAACTTCAAATATTTCAACAATTTTTTATATAATTAAATTCATAATTCAAAAACCTGTTTTTAGACTGCGGTTTTGGTAAAAATAAGTAACTTTAAACAAAATTTTCAATATTTTTAGTTTTAGCAACAATTTGGCTTAAAGCAATATTAATTTCTCACAACAACCCAGGCAAATAGAATGCACCTGATAATAATGCCAAATAAAAATGCCATTCTAGATATGCAGATACTTTTTTTATGGCCCAGTAGTGATATTACCATGACAAAGGTTTGCAAATTAACTTGTAGCAAACCACCAGCTGTTAATATTTCTGGTGTATTAGCACGTCGCATTACCATAACCAACGTTTTACGTAATTCTGGATGAGTTTTAATATACCACTTTGATTTATAAACTTCATTTGTTATTTCCATGCTCTAAATAAAATTTATTTTAGTGTTAACAGGAGCAAAATGTGAACTTTACCTCATCGGTTAATATGGATCCAAGAACACAAAAATAGAACAATTGAATAACGTAATAAAGCATCATCATTAAGCAAAGCAGTTTTAATGTATTATTGGCAAAGCTAAAAACAGTTTTTGCAAAAAAAATTAGTAAAATTGGTAATTGCTGATTATTATGCTTACCTGGAGGTCAAAGTGATCATAGAAAAGCATATGCCAAACATATTGACCAAAAATAGAATTAATAATGGAACTCTGAAGATACGTTTCATTATATTAATACATCTACAAAACACATGAGGGTTTTGCTGTAGGACATTTCGCTATTACCTTTGATTTGTTAATAAAATTTCTTTTAAACTATAACGTCTCACGAAGTTAAATTATATTAACGAATATTAGTAAAATTTCAGGAGTGATAGCGAAATGTCCGGTCACCTAATGTTTAATGGAATTTTATTAAAAATGTGAAAAGAAAACTTACTGTAAAATTAAGTTGTGGTGATCAATCAAATATTTTAATTCATCCATTGTTTCCTTTTCAGTACCAGGTACTACCGGATTCACGCTTAAATTTGGAAAGTGTTTTTTAAGTAATTTAAATTCACAAATTATATTAGTGTTCAATGATATAAATAAGAAATCAAAACTAAGTAAGATTGGAATGATTAGTGTCATTTGACAGATTTCATATGTATAACACATTTTAAAACTAAACAATCGTGAACAACTTGAAAGCCATGGAAGTACATTCGATTCGATAAAAAATAATGGTTTTGTTATGTAAAGCAAGCAGATAATCAATAACAATACTAAATATAACCGTAAGAACAATTTTATACAATAAAATATTTTTTCATTTTCTTCTTCTTGTTCCAAATAGAGAGTGTTTGACTTCCAAAACATGTTGGTGTTGTTAATGAGTAATTTAAGTTCCACTTTGTTAAAAAAGAAAAACATCATTTTAGTGAAGATCTAAAGCAACAAAATAATTTTCCATTTTCCAAAATTTTACCAACAAACCTGAGTAATTGCCACAACAGCCAATACTTCCATGGTGGAATTGATCCCTCGGTAAGTAACAAGCAAAATAAAATAACAATCAACGAGCGTGGTTAGCGTAAGGCAGACAATAAATTTTCCAAAAACACTGGCTGAAAACGGATGTAGGCCAGCGAATCTTAAAAGTTGAAGAGATTCTTGTATTAACGGTCTAAAATTCATCTTTCACTTTTAGATCTACTTCTAATTTTGATGCAGGGCAAGTATACTGCACATCAATTTCAAAACTAAACTTTTATCAAATTATACAATTAACTTAGTTTTGTTTTAAAATTAGATCCATTTTTATACTTTTCAAGATATCGCATGCAGTTAATAAGGATTTTAGAATCTTTCCAAGTTTATTCACTTAAAAATTACCACGATATGCTTTCTTGCTTCCAAGTTCTGAAAATATAATTTTTATCATTATTGTGATGCTCTGAATAAAAAACCGAACTTATAACAAAAGTTATCCATTCATCCATTGAAAATTTTATAAAATTCTTGCCAGAATTGATTCAAGAATTAATCAAACCTTTTCGCTGTAGAATTTTTCATTCTATAATTTTATTCTCTAACGTCCGGTTTTTCAATCGTTACACTGAAAGAAATTGTATTTAATTTATTTAGTATTTGTAGTTCTAAATATGAATTTATATTAATTATAAATTAAAACCTAACTAAACATTATAGCTTGTAATTATAAAAGTTATTCGTACGGCTTCTTACGATTAGTAGTACAAAATTATAATAAGATTTACAGTCTATTAGAAATACACCGATTAATGATACAGAAGTCGTAGTGGGATAATGTAAATTGCGCTCCAAAATACCTGCATTTTATTTTCTCCAATTTTGTTTTATAATGCAAAATGTAAAGTGCGCTCACACCTATTTACAATGGGTTACCTACTGATAGCTACTTATGTTGTTAACTGGAGATTGGGGTTATTGAAATTTAAGACTTAATGTTACAAAAATATGTCTTCGATTATAAACGTCTACACCCAAACCGCCGTTTTGCTTCAGCGTCTCAGTGATAGCCGTCACTCGCGCGTTTCGTACTTCGCTGAGTGTGGGACTCCCAGTCGAGATAAGCGTCAGGGAAAACGGCCCGGAGCGCAGCGGAAGGTTCCGTAGGGTCAATTTTGGCTTGCTATCAATATTTTAAAGCAGCGCCAGCGGTCGGCAACCTTTTGGCAGGCGAGGGCCACATAGTGGTAAACTAAAACGAAGGTAGGCCACACTTCAGGAACTAATAAGCTTTTTTTTTTAGCTTTTTACCAACTGTTTCAAGAAAATGCCATAATTCGTGTAGTTTACCTTACTGGCAAACATATAGGATATATTCGTGATACTTGAATTTTTTTAATTATTACAAAATTTAAAAAATTTAAATTTTAAACAAAGCGCGGAAAAAAAAGGAGGTTTATAAAACAGCCTGCGGGCCGCGGGTTGCCGACCGCTGTTTTAAAGAAATCAAGACAAATTAGACTCTTATAAATAAGAGAATGTTGCTTGCTTAAGTAGTATTGCCTATGTAGTTCTCCTAAATTCCAGTCCATTTTTACGATGCAATCAGTGGTGTGCTAAAAATACATATCATATAGGATTCCTTATCTATTAGCGAGGTTTCGTCAGGAGGTAATGATAATTTAGTCGTATTTCTTTTAGCATCACGATCTAATATCGAAGCGAGATTAATACTGATTAATTTGGTAGCGTAGCAGATGATGTAGCAACTGATAATTTATTTATCGAACAAAAGGTAGTTACTTACGAGTGTTATTATTATTATTTATATTAATTTTGTATTATCTTCAGCTAATTATTGAACCATTAAATATATCTAGTGTGGCTAGCGAAACAACAGTTATTTATACTGAACCACATATTGAATAACAGGTATGAGTTATATGTGTTTTTATTAATTTTCAAGATTTTTTTAAGTATTTATTAAACTTAACAAAGCCGTTAAATTTTACGGATAATTTCTAATGGCTTGCTTAAACTAAGAAATAATTTCCATTGGTATGTTAAATTTAACGGCTTGTTAAAACTTTTACGGACATTTGTAAATATGAACATCATACTACAAATTGAAAATAGTAAGTTATGATTTGTTTCTATTTTACCCTGACACTGCATTTTAATTCTAAATATAATTTTAGTGTGAACTATTGGGAATTTTAAATGGCTGCAACGAAGGACTAGAAGTATTACAAGAATACAAATTAAACAATTATTTAAAAAGAAGAACCTTGGTAAAGGACCCCGCACAAAAGTATATGGAAATTGGGTTTCGGTTAAATTGGCTGGTTTTTTTATATTTTGTAGTTGAGATCCTTCTCATAGAACATTTTCTATGCACCGTTTTCATTTCGCAGCTTGTTAAATGTTTAGATCAATTATATAGAATTTCCCTGCTTTCGACGCAGTTGCACGTACATAAGAATCCTATGTACTTATGCCCACACCTATAGTCGATACTTCGCCCAATCTTGGACTTGAATCAGACTTAAGTACGAAATCGACCAATCAGAATAAACAATTTCGTACTTAAAGTCGTGCTTAAGTTTTGCTCTAATCAAGCATTGACTATAGGTATGGGCATTAGTTACTTTTACCTCTAAACCGACGATTTGTCTTATAGTTTCTGGCGAATTAAGTTTTACTTGGCACCGACTTCATAATTATAAAGAAATTAATAATTATATAATAAACCATAATTTCATAATTACATTAAACAGAACAACAAATAGTAGATATTAAATTATTGTGAATAAAAAATATTTATTTTTTGCTTTTTAGTTAACTCTTTTTTGAAGTCGGTTTTCTTTTGCATTAAAACATTTTTTATTTTTCAATTTTAGGTGATGGGTAGATCTAATAAGGATGCTTCTCTAATAAGGAAACAATGGCTAATTGAAACGAAAGATAAAGACGGAAGCACTAGGTACCTATGTACCATATTCTGGGATTGTCATAAACCTAAAGTAGCCTCCCTATTTTTTATTTGCTTTAAAGTGTTACTTTTAAAATTACAACCCTAGCAAACATTGCTTTCTAGAGTTCCGTTGTGTGCCTTCGCAACTGGTCCATTCCAGTCCAGCATGTCATTTACCATAGTTGGGTATTTACCTTGTTATTCTGGGATTGTTGTAAACTATCAATACCTTAATCACAATACAATTTTTATTAAATGCTGCTGTACTGTAATGATACTGCTCCAGCTGCATCTTTGAAGTTCAAGGTCAAATAGCAACGGAATTAACATGGGACCACCTTGGTTACGTCACTAGATGAACTATTCTACTAGCGCCTCTTGCGTGATGAAACCACATTACGCAATTTTTTGTAACATGGAGTGCCAGGGTGCTGCAAAAAATCTCTCTTCGCTAGCTCAGGTACTCTTGGTTAAAACCTAGATGGCGAATGGGAACCAAGTAATTAAATATTAGATCTCAAGAGTACTTATGGTAATAATTACTAACCACTTAAGTAAAAATATAGATAAGAATTTGAGATGGCTCTACCACCTAAATAAAAAGAAGAAATGAATAAAACCCCAATTTAGTTAATTAGATCACGCTAATATACTTTTTAATAGACAAAATTAAAGTAAATAAATAACACAATCGAACCACGGTCGATACAGATAAAATGTAAACAAACAACTGGATATAAAAAAATTATTAATTATTATTATAACTAGCTGGAAAGCCCGTCCGCGGACGGGCAGCTAGACGGTAGATCTCTGTTTTAGCGGTATAATATTAAGGGGTCATGCCCAGTTAGACGTACAAAAAAATCCGTGATCTTAGAGAATTTTTTTTAAAGAACTGGAAGACTTTTTTAAGGATATTTTGCTATACATAAAAAACAGGAAGTTTTTACGTAAATAATATAATTTTTTCAATAAAATATATTTTCAAACAAAAAAGTTATGGCCATTCTCCTGAAGGTTCTTTCCAAAAACATGTTTTGCGGTGACCACTGCTGCTCGAATATGGATCATCTAAAATCAGAAATTTAAAAAAATTTAGATAATATATTAAATTATTTAGAGTTTGAACGAAGAGTTTTTCAAAATATCAATTTAGGACAAAATGGCACACGTTCAAAGTCAAATCGTCAATTTTTGATGAAAATATGGCTCCTTTATCGCTAATAAAATCTAAACTATACATTGAAAAATAAATTCCTTCATTCACCCACTAGTTTTTTATATCTAAAATTACTCTACGAAATTTGAAACAAGTCGATGCAGTAGTTTTCAATATATTGTGGTCACCGATGTTGAATATGTCATTTCGAGAAGAACGCGATTGAAGTTTCAAGATAAGTTTAATCTACAATAAAATATTAATTTGCAACTTACATTGAGTCATCTATTCCAGGGAACGGTACGATTCGCCGCGCACGATTCGCCGCGACACGACTCGCCGGGAACTAATCGCCGCGGCACGATTCGCCGCGACACGACTCGCCGGGAACTAATCGCCGCGACACAATTCGCCGTGAGTTTTTTACTTTTATCCGTTCAGTAACCCCATCTATTGATAATCTTTGATAGATGTTTAACCCATAAAAATGAGTTAAATAAATTAAACAAATTAAATAGATAAATTTCTCAAAAGTTAGAAAAAACAACAGTAGTTCTTTTGAACATTTTCAGATGAGGTTGTAGCCTTTTACTTTTACTTGCAGAAAACGTAATAAAAAAAATCGATTTTTGTAAATCTGCAAGTGGGCCAGACCCCTTAAACATTTAATTTCGTTTCCCGCTACTTCTCCAAGTATTCTAAGAAAGTGGAAATTCTGCGATATGTACTGGAGGGTGTTCCACACCCACATACTCCCCGGTTTACAATTTTGACTTTATATTTTTATAATTATTATAAATAGATTAAAAGTAAACCGGGGGGTCTGGGGGGTGTGGAACACCCTCCAGTACATATCACAGAATATGTTTACCGCCAGAAAGTCTGGCGGTATACAGTTTTGAGTAAAACTTTGACAGTTAATTTTCCAAGTACCGCAAAAGTTGCTGCTAAACTCGGAGCAGTAAGGCACTTGAATAAATGTTTTTTTAAGCTAAGGTTTAAACTACCCTCACTTTTGCTTAAAAATTCAAATTTCCCGGTTTTTCCTGGCAAAATTTGTAAAATTTCTCTATCTTCTAGAAATTCTGCGATGTACTGGAGGGTGTTTCACACCCCCCAGGTCTCCCGGTTTACAATTTTGACTTTATATTTTTATAATTATGACAAATTAAATTAATTTGAAATTATTATAAAGAAATTGAAAATTACTAAAGAAAAATTACTAAAAGTCATTTTTCGAAGTGGGGGTGCTAGCTTGACATCAAATCAGCACCGCCCACCCAAGAATTATGTTTTATCGCGAAACCGTTGGCGTCCGAAATTCGCGATTACTGTCCGAAATGAGTCCATAATTATGGTTTACTTAATTTTTAAAAATAGTCATTATTTCGAGGTGGGGGTGCTAGCTTGACGTCAACTCAGCACCCCCACCAAAGATTTATGCTTTATCGCGAAACCGTTAGAGTCCAAAATTCGCGATTACTGTCTGAAATTAGTCCATAATTAGCGCATAATTATAGTATAAATATTTTTGTATTTTGAAGAGGTGGGGGTGCTAGTTTGACGTGGGTACACACTGTAGCAGGAGCAGCAGCAGCGTGCTGGGATTTTATATATTAGGATTATTATAGTACGTACGGACGTCTGTATGTCGCGTAACTCTAATACGGTAGGTCGTAGAAAGTTTTGGATTTGGATAAGTGGAGACACATATAGCATCTAGTTGTGCACCTCCTATTTTTGGTTGCGATTGTTCGTGCCAAAAGTCGTAATTCATGACGCGCATAAATAGATTAACGAGATTCTTGTACAATCATTATAAAAATTACAAGAAAGTTATGTGGTGTCCACATCAGATTTTTTACTCTAATAATAACAGCAAAGAAGTGCTTTGGTAAGTAAAATTTATTGTTATATCTCTGTTTATTTATTGTGTCGATTGGCGAATATTGATGTAGGACAAAAAAATTTCTTCGCTAAATACATAGATATATAAATAATTGTTATTGATTATTTTATGGTAATTCAATATTTAATACTATTACATTAGAAGCTTTAATAATTACAATATAAAAATTACCGATTGATGTTTGGACAAGCCAGTGTAAATATTTGAATTTCCTGGGCAAATATAAATAATTATTCTGTAAGTTTGGAATAAAAATTACTTAGTTATTAGAAAGATGATTCGTGACAACTGCGTATCTTGTATTTTCGGTCCTGTTTTTAAATTTTGTACGCTTTTTGGCTTTATGTCTTTGTGGCCTACTTGTAAACATGACGAGAAAAAATTAAAATTTCGTACCATCAAGTCTAATCATATTATCGTCGTTGGTCCCATTTCATTATTTGTTGCGGTTTTGTTGGCGGCCATTATTTATACTGGTTTACGAATAGAAAATAATCTGAGATATTCCAAAAATATCGAAGAGCTTATAATTTTGATTCTGAACTTCATTTTATATTTCATGATGGGATTTTCTATAGTAATATCATATTTTCAAATCAAAGAAATTCAGGATGTGTGCTATATTTCCCAAAGTTTGACAGAAGACTTGAAAGAATCAACATCAATTGTATTAGTTTCGTCGAATGAAATCAAAAACATGAAAGCTATCTCCTTTGTTCAAATGATGGTACTTACAGCTAATGTAGCTGGGTTCTTTATTCTATTATTTGGCGTAATAGAAATTAAAACTTATCATTATTTAGAAAAAATTGGATTATTGGCTGTAGAATATTACTTCACAGCTTTTATGTTTGGATTTTATAATTTCTATAAGCTTTGGCATATTGTAATGAAGAAGTATCAACGCCTACTCAGACAGGAATTATGTGACATTATAGACTTTTCATGTAACAATGTGAAAAGACGGTTGAAAATTGTTAACAACAGATTAGAACAAACAAATATTGCAAATTCTATCGCAGCTTATAATTTGTTTCATTTCAAGATAATCTTCATTTTTCGTAAGATAAACAGATATCTGAATCCCGTCATTTTATTGTTCTTGACTAGTACCATTTTCATAGAGGCTTTTATTATCGTTGAAGATATTTTACTGTTAACTAAAAACAATATGGACGATCTCTTTAGTTGGCCTGTTATTATTGCAAATGTTGTATTAGTAACTGCTTTTGCAGCTTTAGCTGGTGTTTCTTGGATGACAGTAAAAACGGAGACGTTGGTGAGTTTAATTTTTCATTTTTTCGGAGAATTGTGTTCATCCAGATCTTGAATTTGTCCAAATATGCATCAATAACTTATTTCAAATTATAGTAATATTTTACCAATTGGTGTTGTATAAACATTACAGCATTTATTGCGTATATCTCATAAGCTAAGTAGTAGGTAAACTACTAAGGCTTTGAATTTGATTGATTTGCACACTTGCAGTTCTGGAGTTCCCAATGCATTAACGGACAATTATACATTACGTAGAGAAGTAAACATTAATTTTACATTTTATTATTTAGAACAACGGTATGCTTTCGTTTCTGTCAAAATATCCTATCAGCAAATTAAATCGAGAAGAAGCTAATCAGGTTCAGAATTAATCTTAAAGTAAGAATATTAATAAGCTTACATTTTTTCTGTTGCAGATTGAAGCTTATGTAACCACATTACGTTTGCAAAAGTTATCAGTAAATGCGTCTGATGTCGTATTACTAAGCTTATCATTATATGCATCGGTGAGTCCTATAAAAATGTTGATTTTGTTCTTAAATTAAAATTTTGTTTTAGGTTTGTGGTGCAATAATCACGTACATATGCACAGCAATGCAAATTATATCGATGATTTCGAAATGAAGAGGAAACCAGAAAGCACCATGAGCAAGACAAACTGTCAAGATCATTTGTTTGCACAGCATCCACAGGTTCACTAAGAGATGGTTTTGGTTACAAGCAATTGCACAAGTAATACAAAATCTTATTATAATATAATATTTTATTAATTTTCACAAGTTTATAATTAATATATTTAAACAATACAATATTTACACGAAAATTGCTTTGATATTCTCGTAGAAATAAAATGCTGGGTTAGGATATCAGAATTGACTCCATTTATGCTTTTTTCTGAGAGATTTTTCCTTAGCTTTTTCGTCTAATGTCTATGCAAAATTTCAGCTGAATGCTTCGGATTGGAATCCAAGATTAATTGTTCATAATTATAGGATATAAAAGATTGTAGCAGAAAATATCTTCTTTAAAGTTTTAAGCAAATGTAATCATAAGACTCGAAATTGGCTTTATGCTAATCATTCTTCCGAAGTAAGGATTACTTATAAGCTAATAAATCAAATATTATTTTAATATTGTGAATTATTTTCCAAAATTGTAACCGGGGTATCATCATAGTCTATTTGCAATTGGAGTTTAATTTATTGTTTTTAAGCCCAAATTCAAACAAATTTTATAAATAAAGTAATTACAAATTACTTACTATATGATTTCATTTTCGATAATATAATAGTTTGATGATTTGTTTAATTTACTTTCATTTTCTAATAATTATAGGTAAGTATATAATTGTTTTTCTTATCTCGGCCACGCATCGTTCAACGTAAACCTATTCCGAGAGTTGGAGTATTGTAGTATTTTACCAAACAAAAATATGATTCATTCGCGTGGAAAATATAAATAGTACGCATTTAGTATACCTACTATATATTACATAATAGTTATTACTTTTTTGGATATTCTAAAAAACCGACATGGGCAATTAAGACATAGTTCAAATAAACAGGACATCTAATAGACTAAATAGTGAACATAATTAATTGTTCTCAATAAAAATTCAAAAAATTACCGATTGATATTTGGATAAGCTTGTGTAAATATTTGAATTTACTTATTTGATATAAATAATAATTATTCTGTAAGGTTGGAATAATAATTACTTATATACTTATATAAAAATCTCCCGCCTCTGTTCTAATGATGCTGCTTAATAACTAATGTAAAATGCGTCTGATGTACTACTAACAAGGGCTACTTCCCACGTGTGAAATTTTGTTTTGCTTTATACTTATACTACATAAAGATTACACCTACGACATTACGTGAATGAAATAGTAGCGCGCCATATTCAGCCAATTTTGAATAAATCGATTTTGAAATTTTTTGATACTGCGTTTAAGTAGCCGTGTGAGATCACTTTAGCAAGGAAAGGTTCGTAGCCTTGTTCTGTAAGAAGCTGGAACTAGCAATAAATTGCAATAAACCATACAAAGCAAGTATGGGTTCGAATCAGAACCCAACTAATTTTTTTTTATTATTTACAAACAATTTTTGTTATTTAGTTGTATTATTTACGTGTAAAATCAATTAAATCTATGTCAATTATCAGTAATAATTATTTGAAATGATTGAAAATTTATGGTCTCCATTGAAAATAGTAATTTTAAAATAAAATAAAATAGATATAATATATTATATTATTTATTTAATTTATTACAATATTAAATTACTGATAATTGGCATACATTTAATTGCTTTTACACGTAAATAATACGAGTAAATAAAAGAAACCTTCTAAATAATAAAAAAAAATGTAGTTGGGTTCAGATTCCAACCCATACTGGTTTGTATGGTTCATTGCTAGTTCATTACAGAACTAGGCTACAAACCTTTCCTTGCTAAAGTGATCTCACACGGCTAGTTAAATATTACCCTAGTTCTAAAATTTTCAAAATCGATTTTTTCAAAATTGGCTAAATATGGCGCGCTACTATTTCGTTCACGTAATGCCGTAGGTGTAATCTTTATGTAGTATAAGTATAAAGCAAAACATTTCACACGTGTGAAGTAGCCCTTGTAAGTTAATCATTATTTGCAGTTCTGCGAAAATGTTGTTTCCATAAAACATTTTTATTTTATTTTTAATAATTAACAAAGACATGGGAGCTAACCATAATATGGAAAATTCAAACCAGATAGGGACAGTACAATTCTTGTCAATTCAAGATTCAAACCTACACCATTGGCTATCAAGGGCCAGAAGTACAGGCTGGCGATATTTTCACCAATAACAAACCTATATAAAATTAATATTCACAAGTTGTCCAATTTTTCCAATCGATATCTATAATTTTATTCATAGTCACCTCATGAAATACTTCGCTGCGCTCAGTCTCAATAAAGCTCATTCTTTGTAAAATGTACCAGAAAATACAAAAAATCATCGTCATCCTTTGAAGGGGCACTGTGTACGATCATACGCTATCCTAGATAGCGCCGGGAATCTCACATCAAATATTATTTGAATTCAAATTTATCGAGAGCCACCTTTTACCTAAGATTACTAAGAAATCAACTGTCAAATATGTATATTACAACAGCAAACTACGCTTTGTTCCACTAAACGCAATACTAAACTGGAGACATTCATCCCACACAGAGAATGTCTTCAGGTTACAAAGAAGATGTCTTCGATTTATGGCTGGTATTGGTTACCGCGATGATTGCCGACCTTACTTCAAAACAATGGGAATAATGGACAACAACCTGCGTTTTCATACATGAATGCTTGATGTACGTGAAGTACGTTAATAATTACGTTTAGTAATTTAGTAATTTATTCAATAATAATTTAAAATAATTATAGTAATTTATATTAATTAAGTAATTTATTTTGCGAGATGCCTGCAACTCAATCAAAAATTCAAACGATGCAAGCTTGAGAAGCAATAAGATGCTAGCCGAGGATTTGAAGAAATTCACAAATGTATTTTAAGTTAAAGTAGAAGCAGATAATACGCTGCGAGCCAACGAGTGAAATTTTTCATATTTATAAATAAAAAGTTCCTGTTTGGTTTTATTTAAGTAATGATTTCATAAACTAAAAATATTTACATTATAAGGACGTAAAAACGCTATGTTAAATGAATGGCAGAAAACTAGCTCTACCATTACCATGAAAACAGAAAAACAAAGTCGAATTTCAGAGTAAATGAAGCAGAAATATAAAGTATAAGGTAGCAGCTTTAGGTTAAAGCGATTTTAATTAAAGAATGTAATTTAGAAATATTATTTTTAGGGCACACAAAAAGTAGTATTTTAAAACATAATTGATATTTCAAATTATGCTTTTTTAACTAGGTTAATTTATATAACATTTAGCGTCAACATGATCAAACGACAATTTACTTTACTTCATTTTTTAAAATTTTTTTGTAATTACGGCTGAAATTGAGAAGTACAAAATTTGCAAAATTATCATTAAAATTTCATTAAAACTCATATGCGTCACATAGGTTGTATAAGTGCGAATAGGAAAATGTTGTAAATTAGTCCAGCCATTTTTCAAGAGGTTTTTAAATAAATTTTAATATTTTTTATTAAATACAAATTAATATAATGTAGATACTAAATACTTCATTTATAACACATGCACCTGAAAATAACAAATTCATGCAGTTTGCACGTGATTTATGGGGAGGAACTTGACAGAGATGAACTAATCTAGGTTGCCTTGTAATTCAAACGCCAGATGAAAATTATATGCATCTACTTACAATGAAAAACTGTAAGTACGAACAGCATATTGGATTACAAGAAACATGCAATTGTGAATTATTACATATTATGCGTACCTGAATAAATTACTACTGAGAGAATTAAAAAAAGAAAAAAAAACTGCGCGTGTTTTAAAAATATTATACAAGTTGGTATTATGGTTATAAAATCTCATTTTAAAGATTTCCAAGAAGTCGATTGAGTTTTGTATATTGTAATTTAGAATGAAATATAAATGAAAGAAAAAAGTAGAAATTATTATTTATTAATAACTAGCTGATCCGGCGAACTTTGTTGCACCAAAAATTGATTAAATTTAAATTTTCCAGATTTTACGGCTTTTCTTCGTACCGCCTAAAATTGATTTGATTCTTGGATAATCCCAATCAATCTTCCCAGTACCGTAACTAGAACTTTTGGCGCCTATGGCCAACTACGTAAAATGCGCCTTAACGGAAAGGGTGGGGGCGGGTTTTATTCTCTTTTCCCAAAGAGGGGTCCGGGGTTTCCCCAGAATTTTTTTTTGAATTTGGTGCAAAATGGCGAATTTTGAGACAGTACTTTGAATTAAAATTTATTAAATTTAAAAAAACTGATTATATAGTTTTACGAGTTTTACCAAGAAGAAAATATAAATTAGGCGCCTTTATTTAATCATCGCCTATTTTTAATTTGAACTTTTTAATTATATTAAATACAATATTTATAATTTGAACTTCTAAATTTTTGCGCCTTTATTTAAACGGCACTTTTATTCAAATAGCACCTTTATTCAAATGGCACCTCTGGCGCTTATATTAAATACAATATTTATAATTAAAATTTTTGAATTTCGGCGCCTTTATTCTAATGGCGCCTATAAGTATTAAATACAATATTATATTATGTATTATATTTATTGAATTTTTGAATTTTGACGCCTTTCGGCGCCTTTTTCAAACAGCGCCTATGGCCGGGGCCACATACAGTAACTTGTAGGGCCACATTGGGCCGGACACGGTCAACTCGGCGACGGCAACTCGGCGCCGGTCAACTCGGCGACGTCAACTCGGCGACGGTCGACTCGGCGATCGGTCAACTCGGCGACCGGTTAACTCGGCGACGGTCAATTCGGCGATCGGTCAACTCGGCGACGGTCAGCTCGGCGACGGTCACCTCGGCGATCGGTCAACTCGGCGACAGTCATCTCGGCGATCGATCAACTCGGCGACGGCCAACTCGGCGACCGGTCAACTCAGCGGTAATTCCAAGAGAAAATCATTTTTATTCTTTTTCCCAACAAAATCCACTTATAGTCCAAAATTCCCAGGCCATGATTTAAAGAAAAAGTTAACCATAGAAGTAGATTGGTGTGAAATAAACTCCAATTAATCGAAAACATATTGTTTAATCATAAACAATAAAAAAAGGAAAAGAAAGTTTGCTCAATGGCTGGAAAAAAAGACAAGATTAAGTATTTTTTATTTTTTATTTTTAAAAATAATAAATAATGTTAATAAATAAAATAAATCAAACAAAAAATAAAAATATATAAAAAATGAACAAATAAAAAAAAATGAATAAATATATTGTATTTAATCCATATTGTAATTATATGATATACCACGCAGATATTCTATAATATTTTGCCGATTGTAATTAGTAACCTTATTAAATATTCTTATGTCGGCATCGAAATATTTTTTTCGTTTTCCGGTGGCTGCATGGCCAGCGATATTTCGTTCATACTCCACATCATAATCTTTTTGAACAGTTCTCAATTTGTTGATGAAATTCCATATAGTAGGGTGCGAAATTCCACTACCAAAAGCTAATTGTAGCTTCCGGTGACAAGCCTCTGCAAAATTATTTGTTCGGTCGCTACCACTTAATGTTCGATGGTACACAGACCAAACATCCGAAGGAAATGTTGCTATAGCTCTTGTTCCGTTATTTCTAAGACGACCTATATATGTGTTCGTAAACCATTCCAAAATTGGTTCAAGATCTTCCGGCAAGTAATTTTCGAGATCAGTAATTGCATCTATAACATCCTCTTGGGGAACAAATATCGCTACACAGATATTCACTGATTTGCTTATATATTTTTTTTAAATACAGAAAAAAGTACATAGTGGGGGGGGGCTCTCTATAACTAATCAATATATCGTTATCCTGACATTTACAGTGACACATGATTCTGGGAGTGTTGATCGAAAGCTGTAAGCAATGAAAAGCCCTTACAAAAGTAATGACATTTGTTTTTATAATAATGTTAATAATGTTTTTTTAAATTAACCCTGTATCTGGCAAAGTTAAAAAAAATAGGACCTTAATTTTTTAGGTATAGGGTAGGTCTTTAGAAAGCTCCATGAGAAGTTTCAATTTTTTTTACTACCATTTTACATCTATCAATGTTTTAAAAAGTCCTACCTGAAAATATATGTTACATTGAGTGACACATACCCTTGGTACGGACCTGCTCGAGTTAAATACAGACGTACACTACAAACCATTCAACGAGTAATAGAAAGAGACGTCACCCAAGAATGGATCTGATAAATAATATAACTTATACCATTTCTGAATAATTTGTTAATCTGGTATAACAAACCACCGTAGATTATGTACTAAATTGGTAATGCGAAAGAAACAATAAATAAGAAAATAGAAGAAGAATATTAACAACAATAATTACAAGAAGATTGACAACAATAACTAGAATAAAGTTAAGAAGAAAATCTATTTGAATAATATTTGATTTACTCAACTCGGTCGCCGAGTTAATCGATAGCGGAGTTAATCGATCGCCGAGATGACCGTCGCCCAGTTAACCGATCGCCGAGGTGACCGTCGCCGAGTTCACCGATCGCCGAGATGACCGTCGCCCAGTTGACCGATCGCCCAGTTGACCGATCGCCGAGATCACTGTCGCCCAGTTGACCGATCGCCGAGGTGACCGTCGCCGAGTTGACTGATCGCCGAGTTGACCGTCGCCGAGTTGCCGTCGCCGAGTTGACCGTCGCCGAGTTGACATCGCCGAGTTGTCGCGTACCGACATTGGGCATACACATACTGAATCTTCCAACTCCAATTCATTGAGATCGGCAATAGTGGTTCCATTATGTACGGTTTAAGTTTCGCTTTGTGGTTAAATTAAGACAGGATTCTAAAAAAGAAGCAATTTTTGTGAATTTTTTATGAAATTATTAATATAGATATTGAAATGAGGTTTGTCAGGTTTTAAGAATACATGAAATACATTGAAATACTTAAAAAAATTGTTTTTATATATTTTATGCATTTTAGTACTTATTGTATTGTAATCTGAAATTGAAAAATGATATTGACCCCCCATTTGTTAGCAAATTTGTATGTTTTGAGGTCAGGGCCGGATTATTAATGTATGCGCCCCTAGGCAAAAGTTTTTAAGCCCCCCCCCCCCCAAATAAATGTTTCCAGAAAATTTCGAGCTTAGACTCGATATTTCCAAATTTTTGAAATTTAACTTGAAATTCTTGTCTTACAAATACATATTCATTTATCTTAAAATCAGATCTCACGGAGGCCCCAATTTTTTCTAAAATTATTTTCTTATTTCGTGATAGTTTTATATACTCCTGAGTCAATTTTACTTCAATTAGATTTTTGGGATATCTGCTATTCATAACTAATAAAAATAATAAAAAATATAAACAGAACATTGTATTCGATAATAATTTATTATTATGACAAAATACATATTGCAGAAATTTAATTCTTTTTCGGGATTGCGGGTTTCCAAATACTCTGTGATAACATTATTTTCAAAATCAGCAGTGTTGGTTAACTCACTATTTATAGACGAAACAGCTAAATTCGTTAAGTCTTTTATTAACAATTGAATTTCTTAAGTATGTTTTCGTTCTCTTTAAAGTTGAAAATGACCTTATTACAATTTCTAAATTGGGAAACATTGAAATCAATTTTTTCTCTTGAATAAAATTTTGGATTACCTTCTATTATTCAATATTTCCAATAAAGTATTTGAATTGAATGCACTGTTCCGAAAATTCCAAGTTCAACTTTTCACATGTTTAGAGATTTTGTTAATGATTGTGTAATTCGCCATCATCACGGTTTTTCAAATTATTTAAAAATCCAAAATTATTTTTCATTTTGCTATAAGTAGTCAATTATCATTTTTTTCAATTCTTCTTAAAATCTGTCTATAAATACAAATAAATGTTAATTCACATTTCAGTTTTCCCACCAAACCCGACGTCATCATGCTTACTTTTGCCAAACTGTCTTCGTTTTTATATTCATTATATTCAACAATTCTTTTCCATGTTCTTCGTAAACGTCATACGAGTATACTGATCTCATAGAAAACGAAAGTATCTTAATAGTGAACTGTAGAATTTGGTTAAAACAGCAATTAATTGATAAACCTGTTTCTATTTTTTGAAGAGATTTATTTGCTGACTTTGTCACATTTATTCAAAATGACGGACCAAAAGTCAGTTAAAATTCACTAATCAATGGATTTCAATAATCCAAAATTTTTTAATAACCTGTTTGCTTAAGCCTTTAAATGTTTTCTCAGTTTCATTATGAGGTCTAATAATTTGAGCGCCCCTTTCCTACTCGGCGCCCCTAGGCAGTTGCCTAGTTTGCCTATTGGTTAATCCGGCCCTGTTTGAGGTTCCCTTGAGGTATGTGTGTATGTGTGTGTATGTACAGTCTGTGAACACGTTAGCAACCAAACGAAGTAACGAAATCACTCCAAATTTTAAATTTAAGGTTAGATCTGCTGTGGCACGAAGCCTATTGAAGATGAATGAAATCGAATGGGGGAACGAAGGTTTACTTGAAGCGATAAAACATAATCCATCATAACTTCGAAACGCAATGAAATAGCTAAAAGTTTATTATGATAAAAATTATCAGTATCAAATTAATTACCTACAACTTTTGTTCTATAAAATATTTTCTAAAATAATAATAAAAAATAAAAAAATTTAAAAATTGTAAATTTTATTTTAATTTATTAACAATAAAAAAAAATTTTTTATGAAATTCCTAAATTGTCTATAAATAGGCAATTTTTTTGTACATAAAATTTTAGTTATTTGTGATATATTTTTTTATTTGTATTTTTGGTTGAATGTTTTTTACCATAATTCCTGATGCTCTGGTAAGATTTAGTAATTTAGTTTTTTCTGTCTGAGGTAAAGCGATAGCTATTTTTAATAAGGTACCTGTGCGTAATAAAGCCTAGCTAAGGGATATTTGAAATAAAACTACAATGACTTAAAAAAGACTGTAAAATACAAAAAAATATTTCATCTGTATCTCAAAAAGAGTGCTACGAATAGCAAAATGTATATGAACAAAAATGTGGGAATGTAACGTAAAAAACGACTTGATAAAATTGTTTTTGTATTTTGCAGAGCTTTTTTAAGTCTTTGTAACTCTAAAATGGCGCGACAAAATAAAAAAAATGTATATGAACAAAAATGAAGAGAATGAAATTGTCAACAAGAAACATTTAAGAAGTTTCAATCGACTTTTATATGAGAAAATGTGTCTTCAAAAGACACAATTTACATTGCTAATATAGGGGTGTACGCTTATTTTTGTGAGCCAAGGTCATGAAGGCTAGTCTAGTTAAATTTACTATTTAAACTTATTAATTTTTAAAAAACACTAAATTTTTATACGTTATTTATTAATGAAATATATTAAAATTGTACTAACACACTACAATGCATATTATAATTACTTAATAAATGATGATAACATTATTATTAATTTTTAGAAGACAATTTCCGTTTCATGCAGTTTGCATTTTATTATAAATGCAGTATCTGAATATTGTGTTTTGCACGTTCTTCTTGAATCAAACGGAAATTGTTATCTAATACGTACTAAATTTATGAGTACACATAACTAGTCTCAACTAGAACTAAAAGAAAAAAAATTTTTTTAAACATCCGAGATGCAAAAGTAAAACGTCCGATTTGGCGTGGAATGCCCCATATACATAAGTCATTTAAGTTATAAAATTTCCAAGTAATACCTAGCACAGTGGTAGGCAGTCGGACTCAAAGTGCAAAGGTCGTAGGTTCGACTCACCATACTAGTAACTTTTTTTTTCTTATGGCTTCTATTCAATTTTCACGATATGTACCGTAATACGTAGTGTATTGTATTTATTTATATTTTTATACTATTGAAAATATATTTAAATTTGTATTTTGTTAGATTTTGTAAGATTTTTTGTATAAAACAAATAAAAATATAATAAATATAAAAAAAAATAAGTATAAAAATATAAATAAATATAATATTATAGGTATTACGGTTTATATTGTAAAAATTGAAAAGAAGCCATAGGAAAAAGAAGTTTCCCGTATGGTGAGTCGAACCTAGCGGAGCAGGACTTTTGGACGGCGCCGTTTGGGCGCCGGACGTTTGGGCGCCAGGACATTTGGGCACTGGACGTTTGGGCGGCAGGATGTTTGGGCGCCAAACATTTGGGCCTCAGGACGTTTGGGCGCCGCCGGTTTGGGCGCCAAGACATTTAAGCCCCGCCGTTTGGGCGCCTTGACTTTTCGGCGCCGCTATGCTGTATGTGGTCCGCAGAACATTTCTAAGGACTATTTGTACAGTCAAATCAGATCTAAGTTAAACCAAGTTTAATTTTGAAATTGAGCATTCTGATTAGTTTAACAGTGTTGATCTTGGTTTAACTTTGATCGGTTGTTAAAGTCACACTATACAAGTGGCCCTAAAACAAACAAATGTTGCTCATTCCTGCATTACTTTTTCGATTAGATTTAGAGAAGAGACACTTAAAACTATAATTTAACCCTTCGTTTCATATAGTAGCAAATTTGCAACAGACATTTAAATTCCAAAAATTGATAGTATAATAGCTATTTATGCAACCTAGATGTAAAAGTGATACTTTTTATAACTAGGCGTGAAAAAAAAAATAACGCGCCGTGTTATAATAAGACACTTTTACGTCGTGTTGCATACAAGATTTTTTCTAATTCTGTGCAAAATGGGCTTTCTTAAAACAAAATTTTTTGAATTAGCAATAACTCGACAACGGAGCTAGATATCGAAAAACTGAGCAAAAAACTTTCCCCCCCCCTCGACTTGTATTACACCCTCTGGTGAATTATCGGTAGGAATGCATATGCAAAAATTCAGATCGATCGCGCGTAAAATTATTTACCCTACTAATAATATCAAGTTTACGTTGACAGTTCAAATACCTGCACAAAATAAATTATATTAATCTAGAAGTTTTAAAACATCAGTTGCTACAACAATATGTATAAACAACAAGCAATTTTTTATTTCGGGTAAATAGTTTTGCACGAGGTACTAAATGGTAATAAAATGAGTGGTTCTGAAGATTCTGATATTGAAAATGATGCCAATTCCGCAATTTTAACTTTATTGCCAGACAAATCTAAGCAAGTATACGAATTTGCATATAAACGCTTCAAAACATGGTGTGATTCAAAAAACGTCAAAACAGTAGTGGAAAAGGTACTTCTTGCTTATTTTGCTAACAAAGCAAAGGTTTATAAACCTTCCACTTTGTGGAGTACGTATTCAATGTTAAGAACGACAATTTCAATGAAAAATAATGTTGATATTAGCAAATTTACAAATCTAATTGCCTTTTTGAAGAGGCAAGCGGAAGGATATCGTCCTAAAAAATCAAAAGTACTGACAAAAGAAGATTTCAATAATTTTTTATTAAATGCCGATAACCAAATATATTTAGCTTTAAAGGTAAGTTTGTTAGTAGCAAGTGTTAAGAATTTATCTTCATAATTTATTTTTTGTTTATAGGTAGTCTTGATTATTGCATTATCCGGTGGCTGCCGTAAGGACGAACTTGTTAAAATGCTCACAGATCATGTTGTAGATTTTGGCTCGTTTTTCAAAATTTGTATTCCTGATACAAAAACAAAACATCCAAGAGCATTCACAATAACAGAAGGCAATATTGACGGGTTAAATTTAGTTGAAATTGTTAGAAAATATGTATCTCTTCGACCGAACCAAGCAAATTCTCGTTTTTTTTTAGGATATAGAAACGGAAAATGTACGAGACAACCTATTGGGATTAACACAATTGGTACTATGCCTAAAAAAATTGCAATTTTTTTAAATTTGCCTAATTCTGACCAATATACTGGTCACTGTTTTCGTCGATCTTCGGCTTCCTTATTGGCTAATTCTGGAGCGGATTTATTAACATTAAAGCGACATGGGGGATGGATCTATAAGCCGAGGGTTATATTGAAGATTCCATAGAAAACAAGAAACGAATTTCTACTAAAATTTTAGGCGAAAATGTGAAAACAAACAATAACACTTCGATGCAACCGGCGAATTCCAGAAGAATATCACCCTCGCCATTGATATCTGCGATGGAAAATAATGAAACAAATATTACTAACACTTCGATGCCACCGGCGAATTCCAGAATATCACCCTCGCCATCGATATCTGCGCTGGAAAATAATCATGGAAATATGAAATTTGTAAATTGTGTTGTAAATATTTATAATTAAAAATTCAGTTAACTTATATTGTGATATTATTTTCATTTTTAATCTCATTTTATCACTAGTGATAAAAAGAATGACATTTGGAAACTCAAATGACATTCCAAAAGTAGTCATTTTGTAACAGAATTAGAAAAAGCAGTTTTTCATGGTATAACTAATTTGGAGCACACTAGATAACATATTGAATGCTACATATATTTTATTGTTAGACAGCAATGCTAAGCAGAAAATTGCAGATAATTAAAATAGTTTGAATTTAGTTGTGACAAGTGAATAATCGTTCGAAACGTGGTTTACAGAAATATTATTTTTTACTGGGTTTATTCAATTTAATTATTAATTTTTTATGTTCTAGTTTTTATTTATACAATTTTTAATTGGATTTCATTTACAAAATTAAATTATAATTAATTACAATTAGTGATTCTCATGGTGTGGCATATTAAAAATAGATTTATTTTGCTTATTTAATTGAAAACCATTGAGCTTGGATTTTTTTCATTATTTTTCCCATTGACATTGAAAAGATATTTTTTTTCAAAAAAGAAAAAATCATGAAACGAAGGGTTAAAAAATAATTTTTTTATAGTATAACAAACTTACATACTTAGTACATTACGAAATATAAATTTGAAAGATTGTTTCGGACGGCTGTACATAAATATGATGAACAAAATCACTAAAATGACGTACTAATTCATCCTATTGAAGGATAATTTTTATCCTTAATTAAAGAAAGGATCTAATTCATTTATCATATGATGTACTAGTGCATCTAATTAATTATTGGATTTATAATTATGATGAATACAATCATAATTATGATGAACAAAATTATTAATATGACGTACACGTTCATCGTATTGACGATTACATTCTTAATTATAATGAACGGGTTCATAAATAATATGAATGAATTTATTAATATGACGTACTCGTTCATGGAATTGACGATTGTTCACAAATACAATGAACAAAATTATTAAGATGACGTACGCGTTCACCGTATTGATGATTGCATTCATAATTATATGAACATGTTCGTTAATGCAATGGAACAAAATTCTTCAAATACATAGAAATACTACATAGAAAAATGTATAAGTAGTTTATATTGTAAATTTCATTTCCTACATTTTGGTTCATATGCATTTTTCAATTCGTTGCACCGTTTTTGAGATACAGACGAACATTTGTTTTGCATTTTATTGAGTTTTGTTTAAATCACTAAAAATAATTTTTATATGACAAATCACGCCTTCAAAACGCATAATTTACATTGCTAGCATAAGAGTGTAGGAATAATTATGAGAGCCACTGTAAGTTGTAGAAGAATACGCAATTATTTTTTTACTTTTTAGTGCATATTAATTTGTTTTGGAATTTTTTTTTCTTTTTCAGGGTTAACTGATGTTATTTTGGAGTTTCTATATTTTATCAACCGCCCGAGGTACGGTTAATATCTACGGAATCGAAAATATGAGATATTATAATTAATTTTTGTTTTTTCACAATTAAGATTTTTAAATAATACATATTTTAGATTCTATGTATGCAGGTTTTTATCGCAAGATAACAGAGCACGTTCTACACGTTTCGTCTCAACAGCAACATTTATATCTTTAACGCGATAAGAAGATGCGGTGCAATCTTCTGACGCGACATTCCTTCGCTAACAATAAATTCCTTAACAAAAATCCTTACCTGTTTACAATACCGTTTAATACAATACACATTTATTAACACTTTCTATGTTTTGGGTTTTTCAAATTAAAAAATATTTTTGTAAATTATTATTTTGCAATGCTGGGTTTATTTGATAAGTAATTTTAAAATTATGTTTTGGAGGAATGCGTAGATTCTTTTCAGGAATGTTCCTTGTATACCATCAAAACCAGGGGCTTTCTTTGCCTGGGTGTTGTTTATTAGTTCATTAAGTTCATCCAGAATGACTTCTCGGCATCCTTCGGGTTTTGCAGCTGGAGAACAGTTTTCATAATTTGATCTCATTGTCTGGTGTTGTATGAGTGAGTCTGTTTCTTTGTCATAATTTGTTAATAACTTGTACATTAGGAACTTCAGCGTTTCTTGGGTGTGTAGGGTTTCTTCTCCGTTTTCCATTTTGAAAGAGGTAAGTATTCCTTGTTATTTTAATTATCCCGCAGCTAATTAATATGAAATTCCCCATGAGTCTTTTGTTAGATTTTGTTCTACAAAATTCTTCCAGCGGTTCAGTCGAGCATCTTTTAACTTCTGGATGAACAGTTTTGTGTTGCTATCATATTATCATATGATAATATAATGTGATATGATATTATAATATGATAATTATAGGGTATTTTGTTTTTTTGTTTTGTTTTTGTATAGTAGGTTTTTCTTATCTAGGTACTTCTTTCGGGCTTTTTCTACCGTATCGTTCCACAATTCTGGTCTGTTAACGTATTTCTTCTTTATTTTCCCATGTTCTATATAATTATTTGCTGGATCTTTTTGTGTAGCATGTTTACTATTTCTTCTATTGCTTCTAGGGAGTTTAGAGAGGTTGCGAGGGGTTCTATTTGAGAGGACCATGCAGATAGGGTTTCATAAGACATACATACAAGAAAAGTCATGCTCCCCCCCAAAAATTTGGGCATTAAATACATCAAATATGTTCTGAACAACTAATGCATGCGAATCTTTTCACCACTATTTTGCTAAAAATTTCCATACAATTTATCCAGACCTTTACATATTTTTGGACGCTGTGTTGGATATGCAAATAATCTGTCTATGTTAAAATCGATAGTATTAATCAAGAAAAGCAAATCCGTACTAAAACTATACAAAAGAAAAAAACAATGCAATTCAACATAGCGTTGTGTTCTTATATAAATAAAAATGAAATGCTGTTCGTTGCTAAGCTCATAACTTGAGAACGGCTTGACCGATTTGGCGAATTTTTTTTATAAATGTTAGTTATAGTCCGAGTAAGGTTTTTACGAAAAAATAGTTAGAAAAGTTGTCCGAAAAATAGAAAAATCTGCGAAAAACTAAAATTACTTCATTTTTATTCCGATAGATGGCGCTACGTGCGCAAATGTCGTTGACAGCATTTTTAAATTTTTAATTGGCTGGAGGAAGGAGCCTATTGGCGGCGAAAAACAAGGATGTCGATGATCAACTCCGGGAGAGTTGATTTCCTTCAAATCGGTCAGCTATTCCATAGAATTCTTGAATTCACTTGAATGATCCGGATTACCAACTCACAATTTGTAATTGAGAGTAGGCTCAGTCATCATCATGCAGGAATGCACAGACTTATTGGGACTAAGGGCCACTCGGGCAGATTTTAGAGTTGAAGGCGGGCCGTAAGAAATAAAAAGTCCGCATTTTCGAATGACCTTTTACTCAACTCAACAGCACATTCAAAATTTTCGACGTTATTTTATATTTGCTATTTCTAGTAATCTTGCCATTCGAATTCAAACGGCTGCAATTTCCCGCGGTTTTAGCGTTCCCGATAACCATCAAGTCGTTGGAATTTACCTGGAGTTTCCGTGTTTCGCGTATGGACAACTGTAAGTTGCGTGTTTGTAAGTTTTTACCTTTGTTTATTTACGCGCCGGAAAACAAAACGAAATATGTTGTTTACCACAAAACTTTGCATTTAATGTTAACATCATTTCTTTTCCGTTCCATGTAAATAAAAGACATTAAATTTATTTGACTTACGAACAAGTTTCAATTAATCACAAAGCGAAAAACTCAAACCATATACAATGAGGTCAATATTGCCGATCTCAATGAATTGGAGTTGGAAGGTTGGTTGGGATTAATAATCGCTGGCTTAGGGAATGTTCATTAATCACGTGCAGCGTATGGGGGGGGGGAGTTGATTCAAATCTCACCCAATCTCACATAGAGGAGAAGGGGGTCTCAGCAAATATCACGTAATGTTTTTTCCACGAGAAACTGTAAAATTGCGAGAGAACTAGCTTAAATTAAGTAAAATAAACAATCTTAAGTAAGATTAAAGGGGGTTGAGGCAAATCTTACTAGGGGGGTTAAAAAATCTCCAAAATTGCCCCTGCGTAATTAATGGACCCCCCTTATGAAGAGTTACAATCAAATCAATGTTAGGTGGTACGAAGTTCACGGGGTCAGGTAGTTACTAATAAATATACCACTCTTTGAGTATTAAAACTCACTGTAGTAATGTTGGCACACAGCCAATTTTATATATTAAATATTGTAAATGTGCAACGCACAATATTATTATCTTAAGTATTTTATTCCAATCATTACTTGTAAATTATTCAAAGAGTTCACGTTGTTTAATTCTAATTAACTACCACTACAGTGACTGTAACTACCACTGGTTACCACACTCACCAACCGCTGGCGCAATTTACATCCGTTCCTTACTACGATTTTGTTTATTTAGAATTTCTTCATCTACTTTGTAGATTTTTATGACCAATATCTCAACTTTTATTTCTATAATTTAAGTTTCCAAATGTCAACTAAAAAGATAGGTTTTTAAAAAGTTTTGAAGTTTTTGAAATTCAAATATTCTCTTTACCTTTATATTTTTAATTTTCAAAATTTTAGTTATATATGTTTTTTGTGTTGGCAGGACTGTCAATCAAATTGGTTTGTAAACTTGGCGAGTAGGGAAATGACAAACTGACATGTAAGTGAGAGAACTAGTATTTAAAATTAAAAATTTGTTTTGTGAATTTTATTGTTAAAAAAGACGCTTGATCGAGCTGCTACTCGAATGCACACGATCGTATAGACGTAGGTGAAATCGTGAAATTATGTTTACGAATTACGACTGGTATCGCAATTAACGAGAAGGTTAAAATTTATTTGTATTCATACTTCTTGGTGTTTTTTAAAGACTTCAGTTAAGAATCCAAAAAATATCGGTGCCTTTGATTAAATTAAGCTACTTGTGAACTACTTTAAGAAGAATATTGTGTCCAGCATTGTGGATGACCATATTTAGGTTTTCGGTGCGTGTGTTTATTTTTTAAGAACAATTACCGGAAAACAAACAGAAAGTGAAATTTCGAGTTACATCAATAATAAAATAATAATTACATCAATAACAACAATTAAGAATAGTATTCGTTTTAGTGTGGACCTGTGTGGAAAACAAACATTTTTATGTAAGTATTGTTTAAATTAATTAATTAGGAATTATTTTGTGTCAGAAAGGGTCCCTTGATTATTTGTCGAGTATCTTATAGGGATTTTTATTTTATATTTCGTTTGGATTTGGTACATTTATTTTGCAATCCTCGTTGTATGTAACTTGGGTTAATTTAATTTGTAAGTTTAACCGTAACCATTGGTCATTTTCGTTTTAGTTTTCAGTAAACGAATGTCATTTTTAATTTTTGTGCTGTTAATAATTGGTTTAGTTTAAAAGTTGTTAATTACAGGTAATTGATTATTTTAGCATTTAATATAAGTAATAGTCAAAGGTAATAGGTAACTTTTGCTTTTTGGTATTTCGATGGACGCCGGCTGTATGGGTTATTTTGGCTTTTTCTTACAAAATATTGTTTTTATTAAATTAACATGTAAAAGCTTATTTATCCAAATTCCTACTTTCCTAATTATTGTTTTAGAGAAAATATGACATCCACAAAAATAATGCAGAAATATCAACTGCGAATCATAAGAACATTAGATTTAATCTAGCTTTTATTTAACCCTTCGGTTCATATAGTAGCAAAGCAACAGACATTTAAATTCCAAAAAATTGATATTATAAAGCAGTTTTTCATGGTATAACTAATTTGGAGCACACTAGATAACATATTGAATGCTATATTTTATTGTTAGACAGCAATACTAAGCAGAAATTTGCAGATAATTAAAATAGTTTTAATTTAGTTGTGACAAGTGAATAATCGTTCGAAACGTGTATTTCAGAAATATTATTTTTTACTGGGTTTATTCAATTTAATTATTAATTTTTTATGTTCTAGTTTTTATTTATACAATTTTTAATTGGATTTCATTTACAGTATTAAATTATAATTAATTACAATTAGTGTTTCAAATGGTGTTGCATATTAAAAATAGATTTATTTTGCTTGTATAATTGAAAACTATTGAGCTTGGATTTTTTTCATTATTTTTCCCATTATCTACAATACAAAATGACATTGAAAAGATATTTTTTTTCAAAAAAGAAAAAATCATGAAACGAAGGGTTAAACAGTCAAAATGCTATAGAAATTTTTCAAATTTTCATTTATCGAACTGGCCATGTAATAAATTCAATTTAATTTTTATTTTCAAAATTAATTACCTTGGAAACTCAAGTATGCATGGCCAGTCTGATAAACAGAGGCGTATTAACTAAGTTTGACGCCACAAGCCTTTAACATTTTGCGCCCCTATCCTCGATTTTCCAGTTAACCTATTTTTAAATTAGAAAAATTTAAAAAAGAAAATGAAATTTATTTTTAATAATAATTAAGACAATCAATGATTAAGTAATTACAACTCCTAATAAAATTAAATTTTGCGTCTCCTGAAATTTTGCGCCCCTGTAATTTTGCATCACAAGCCCATTAATACGCCATAATATAATACGCCACTGCTGATAAATGAAACTTTTAACAATTTCAAAGTATTTTTTAAGTAAAAACTTAATGAAATCAATGCACTTGTCACTCGTAGTTTAAATTTCTGCATTATTTTTGTATCTTTCATTGTTTCTCTAAAATAATTATTAGGGAAGCAGGAAATGTCTTATTTTGAAAATTGTATTTAAAAAGCTAATTTTTAATCAACCAGTTCTATTATTTCAGAATGATGTAGATAACTAATCTCTTCGGTTTCGGGTGTAATCATTTTAAGCGGAGTGAGGATTCTTATTTATAATTAATTTTTAACAAAGTGAAATATTCTTTGCCGGCCTTTTCAACATACAAGGGTCGTCTAATTACAAAGTTTAACGCTCGTTAAGAACAATGTGATTCTTGAAATCTACAGACATTTATGTATATTACTGTGGTAACCGCCCAGGGCTGTGTTTTATGGGAACGACTACCCCCAATGTAGCCGTGAACTGTTCCTTGGAGTTATCCTTGGTACGCTGCCACCATCAAATTTTTTAAAGAAATTTGCAAAACTTATGGTAAAACGCTCAATTTTTTGGTAACGTGACGTCGAGCGACTTCTACTTTCGAAGCGCAGGAAAACAAACAAGCTCGTTTAAAGCAAATAAAAGAGTTTAAATGAAATAAAAAATGAATTTAATAAAAGAATAATAATAAAAATTGTTCGAATAATACACACTGAATTAAAAACAAAAAACACCAATAACACATACGCAATAATAAAAAATATATCTATAAAAAAAAATACACACACAAAGAAAAAATATTTAAATCAAAAAATAAAAATGGAAAAATTCAATCAAAAATATAGTGACTTAGTACTTAATTCTTCTAAATATATCCGTAAATTTGTCTTGGAATAATATTGTTTTTCTTAACAATAATTTAAAAATGAAATTCACTGTGAACACAAAACAAAAATAAAAAAATAGAAAAATTATCCCTTTTAACTTATTATATATAATAAAATTATGCCTATTTATATCAATTTGAATATATCCGAAAATGACTACATTCCGCTCTACTTGGTAGTCGTAGGCTCGTAGGATTAACCTTTTACGAATACGCTACCATCAGAAGGCTAATACACTGTTAAGGTAGGCGTTCACTTATACGCACCGTCGTCACCGTCCGCATCGTACGAATCTTCGTATATGCATGAGCCCGTGTAGAACGATACGATGTAATGAACGCTGGCTCATTTAAAATAATGCAAAGCAACTGAAAATGCGATGACGGCGTTGCTGGCGGTGAGGTCGATGCGGACAAGTGAACGCTTACCTTTAAACGTATACACCACACAATTCTTGATGAATTTTCGTCGCCGTTTTATTTTTTCCAGTCAAATAACGAATCACGGCACAAAGTTCACATTTGGACGCTACTTTCAATAGAAGTTCCATTGTAAAACGTTTTAAAATCGATTTGATTTCTACACAAACGAACATATTCACAATCGATGCAATACTACCAATGGTATAAAGATTACATCTTTAATACCATGACCATGATACTACCCTATAATTATTTCGTCGCTCTACCGTTTTACTGAGCGGAGAGCTATACGATTGTTAAACTTGGTAATAAACGGCACTCGTAGTTTGCCTTAGTTTTATCTTAATAAATTTTGAATTGTTAAATGTAATTTAATTATAATTTTGTAAATACTTTGATGTTATTGGTACCACGATAGGAAGTAAAAATTCCACAAGATTTTTACCTGTCTGGTAAACCGGAAGTATTGTTTGTCAGGAAAATTATAACGTAGGGTTAGGGAAAGTTTGCAACGAAAATGAATTAAAAATATTACAACTGTTTTTATTTTCATAAATATAATTAAAATTTGCAATTTCCGAAATTGTTGTAATTATAGCGTGGTAAGTTATATATAAACACAAGTATTTATCAGGGTTGAATTTTACATATAAGTGAGTTGATTTTTAAGTATTTACATACTTAATACTTACTTACTTGCAAATCTGAAAAATGTCGATTTATAAAATAGCCAAAGAAACATTATGCTTGTAAACCTTATGTGTTTTAATTAATATTATAATATTAACTAAAACACATTTTACAAACAATGTTTCTTTGGCTATTTTATAAACTGACATTTTTTAGATTTGGTTGCTAACAGGTTTTTGTCCTCTACACAGGTATAGAAGTTGAAATTTATAGATACATAAGTACACAAAAGTTTAAAATTTAGCAAATTTCCTATCAATTATTATCATTTTCGTTAGGAAGTACTTACCTTCGCGAAGTATCGAAGTACTACCCTTCATAATAGTATTATGAATATTGTTACTATTTTTTGTGTTTTCTGTAAAAAATATTTAGCTAGTAAAAATAAAAAAAATATCAAGTTTAAATTTCAAAGAATTTATTTATAATAATTGTCATAATGTAATAAAATAAAACTTAAGTTAGCCTTATAATCCTAATTAATATACAAAAACATATTTTTATAAATTTATAAACTAAAAAATTAATACATAAAATATTTAGAAACAAAATCAGAAAATATCATGCAAACAAATTTACGATATTAATCGAAGAAATACAAAATTAATACTAAAAAATAATAAAAAATAACTTCAAAAGAACAAAACCATTTAATTTTAAATGATTATTTATTCACAACTTACCTAAAAATTTTTCTATAATGTTTTGTCCAAATCCCCAGTAAGAGAATGTTTCTGACTACTTCAAAATTATTGTTTTAGGTACACGCAAAAAAATATTGCAGTAAAACTGAAAGCATTGCACTAAAATTAACATTATTTGCTTTTAAAAAGGGCGTAGACATCAAAACTTTCAATTTTACAGTAGCACTACTTTTATTTTGAAATAATACTACTGTTAATTCGAGAGCAACTACTTTCGAAAATAATATCAAGTTTCAAAAGCAGTTACTCTCAAATTAATCCTATTTTTATTCGTTTTAATGTTAGTCTAACATCAAATCAACAACACTATTTTTGAATTGATGCTAATGTTAATTCAAAAGTAGCTACTATCAAATTAATATTACTTTTATTCGTTTTAATAATATTTATGATTTTTTTTTGATACTATTAATGAAAACTTCAAGGAAGAAATATACACTTCTCGCATAAAATGTTTTATTTTAAGAGCTGACCGGTTTCGTGAAACTAATTCACATCATCAGAGCCTTCTACAAGAATCACAAAATAAGTTAGCAATGTGTCACAACAATAAATTACTACTTACACGTCAATTAAACTAACACAATATAAACTATCTTCATGCTTTATACTTTATACATTCAAGTCAAAATCGGTAAAATTTATTAAAATTATAATCGTCTACGTCAAATCAGGAAGCCCTCGAACAGATTAAGAAAACACAAATTTAAAGGCAAACCAACTTAAAATGGCAATGTGTCTCAGTTTATCACGTCTTGCAATCGTAATCCACTGTGGCTGTGTTCAAAATACATTCAAATATTGGTTGGCCGTTAGATGTATTTGTTTATTAAGTAATGTGATGTTTTCGTTTTCTCTGGCTTTAGTAATTTCTAGAGACTCCAGGAGGTTTAGTTTGTACCCCTTTCTCTGTCTGTGTAGCAGTCTTGTTTTTTCCATGTTTATTTCATGCTTTTTTAGGTGTAGGTGTTTACCAAATAGTGATTTTTGTTTGTCTTTTATGTGTTCCTTTATTCTAACACCAACTTTCCTTCCGGTCTCTCCTATATATGTTGCGTTGCAGTTCTTGCAGTACAACTGATAAACGCCGCTACTGTCTAGAATGTCTCTTTTATTGCGGTATGTGCGTATTCTATTGAGCATTTTGTTTTCAGTTTTATTCGCCAGCATTATACTCTGTTCAGCGAAAATTCTGCCTACTTTTTCGTTGATCAATCCCTGGTACTTTATAACACGATAGTTGATGTTGTTTCTTTCTTCTTTTTCTGTTTGGAAGTATGGGTGTTCTAGCTTCCTCTTCTTTTTGTGAATGATTTTATTTATTGTTTTTTCTTTATATTCGTTTTGCATTGCAATTTGTTTGACAATTTGTAGTTCTTTATTTCGGTTGTATTCATTCATGGGGATTGTTAGTGCTCTATGGACTAAGACATTTTTTGACTAAAGCTGTGATTGGAAGACTTAGGTATGATGGCGTTTGTCATTGTGGGTTTACAAAATATTTTTGCATCTATGCCGGTGTTAGTTCTTCTTAAAGTTAGATCAAGGAAATTTATTTCTTCTTGCATTTCTTTTTCTATCGTTACGTTTATCTTATTATGTATCCTGTTGATTTGTTGGTGGAATTTGTTAAGTTGCGCTTCGCTACCGTTCCACACAAAGAAGATATCATCAACGTATCTGATCCAGCCACCACACATTCTGGATAAATGCAATTCATGAATTTGTTTTTCAATTTTATCCATAAACATGTCCGCCAATATCGATGATATGGGAGAACCCATCATCAGCCCTTCTTCGTTTTTATAAATTTCTCCGTTAAATTCGAAATTATTTTCTTCTGTTGTCAGCTTTAATAGTTGGATGATGCCTCTCGCGTCAGATCCGTCGTCTATCTTAGAGTGTATAAATTCCTCTGCTAAATCTATTGCTTCTTGTACTGGTACGTTGGTATAAAGGTTTGTCACGTCAAAAGATGCCAGAATACTGTCTTTTCCGTATTCGAATTTATTCTTTATGATCTCGATAGCTTCTTGTGAATTTTTAACGGAATATTTTGCTTTGAAACCCAACTTCCTTGTAATCAGTTTGTTCAGAATGCGTGCAATTATGTTGGTTGGTGAATCTATGAATGAAACAACCGGTCTTATTGGGATGTCGATCTTATGCATTTTTGGCATCGCATGCAGTTGTGGCATGTGTGCATTCATGTGAGTCAGGTTTTTGTTTCTTCCGGAGTACCGTTCGATTATTTCTATGTTGTTCCCGATTATCTTTTTGCTGTATTCTGTGAATTTCTTGATATAGTTTGTTTGTATGTTGCTAAACTGGTTGTCTTCTATAAACTTTTTTGGCTTGTTGATGTAGTCATCATTGGTCATTATGACTATACCCGCTCCTTTGTCCGCTATTGTTACTCTTAGATCATTCTCTTTTATTTTTCTCTTCAGATTTTTCAGAATTTTTTCTTCTCTTCTGATTTTCTTTAAGTGTTGTTTGTATTCCCAGATATTCATTCTGTTATTCATTTTGACCTTTTCTGTATTGAGAAAAGCGATTGCCTTGTTATGCATTACCTGTTCGTCCTTGTGGAATTTAATTGCTGCTTCCATGTCGATAGCCATCTCTATTAAATTTGGTTTTTCGTCTTTCATTGCATATTTATGACCTTTATTCAGAAGGTGTTTCTCTTCATTATCAAAATGTATTCCACTCAAATTAGTGTATCTCTCATGAAATTTGTGTATTTCAATGATTCTTGGTTTATTTCTCTTTGCCTCTTTCTTTTTTGCTGTTCTTAGTCCATTCAGCTTTCTATTCTTTGTGATGTTATCTATGTCAATATAATTATGGCCGCATCTGTTGATATCTTCTAAAAATTCATGTAGTTCTAAGTGATCAAGTTCTCTATTTATCTCGTTATAAATAACTATAACTATTTATAAATGATTATAAATAAAAACTTAAAACAAACACTATAAAACTAAAAATTAAATTGAAGAAATAATACTAAAATTAAGAAATAAAACAGAATACAAAATAAAAATAAAGAACAAACAAATACTTAACTCTAACAAAATACTTATTTTTGACATTGTTATTTTAAAATATATTTTTGACAACATAATTTACACGTTTTAGAAATCTTCAAAAGAAATAAAAATAAGTGTTTTAAAATAATAAGCTTCTTTCGTTTTCAAACTGCTACCCTGTAGATCTAGACAATAAGAGAACATTTTTTCCATTTCAAGCTTCGCTTTTTAGAAGAAATTCCACCATATTTTAATATTTGATGTAACTGTTAAGGTGCATGGAATTATCATCACTTTCTCCAAACTTAAAAAAAATTAACATTATAAAATAAAATTTTCAACAAATTATTAAAAGGATATATAGAAACAAAAAAAGAAAGAAATAATTAAATTGAGTTTAAAAAAGTAAAAACTAAAAAAAGATTCTTTTATAAATACTTTTTGTTAAAATTTAAATTTCATATTATCCTGTCAGCGCCTATTCAAGACCATTTTTGACTCATAACAATCGATTTTACAGCAGAAGTTTTTAGACATTTTTTTTGCAAATTTTATTGCCTTCAATTTTGTTTATATACATTTTCCATTTTGTCGCACCATTTCCGAGTTACAGTGATTTAAAAAATGCTTTCTAAAATACAAAAACTATTGTTATCTGTATTTCAGAAACGGTATGTATATAAACAAAATTGAAGGCAATGAAATTTGCAACAAAAGTTGTTTAAAAAGTTCTTCTATAAAATCGATTGTTATGTGTCAAAAATAGTATTGAAAAGCTACAAATTGCATTGCTAACGTAGGACTGCCATCAATTCTGTGAGCCACTGTACTATTATACATAGGTGGATACTTACTTCAGTAGCTTTCCAATGTTTAAGTTGCCTTCTCAAAAATATTCTTAAACCAAAATTGAATTCGGGTATCAATTCTTGCAAGTCAAAATCGTTAACGTAACTACATATCACTTGTTATTTGCTTTCCTAAATAAAAACCTTTGTATTTCATCTATCTTATTTACATTTTCTAAATAAAAATTCTATGTGCTATAATGATGTACTCACCTTTTAAAAAATCATAAGCCTGTTCGATTTATAAACTGCTTAAAAACTATACAAATGCATTTCACTAGGAATACAAATTTTTTCTAAATCATTATCAAACGGTAATTCAATATAGGTTGGATTTACTGTAGTTAAAAAAGTAAAATTTTGGTAATTATCCATTGTAAAATTATAAATATTTAACTTACACTACATCAACTGTTAAGTTAAGAACTGAAATGGGGCTGATAACAACGGTAAAGGTAATGCTTTGCACAACTCATTTTTATAAATAGAAACTGCATTTTGCAGAATTGCAAGTTGTATTGTAATCTTATTAAAAGCTAGTACATCAAAATGAATATTATACTTTCAAAATAACATATAAGTTTTCATTTTGACAAGAAGTTACTATATTAAAAGCTTTTGCTTTTGAAATGATATGCTATGCATACTTATTTTAAAATTATTCAATTTCAAATAGGTTCTTCTTACTAATCAAAAGTATATACAATTGTTTTGACAACAATTTACTTCATTTTAACAATATTTAAATCAAAAGCAGTTTTTGAAAGTAGCGTTAATTGCGATTCTTTCAAATTAAATGTAATGCTTTTAACTTAAGAGCAAAACTTTCATTATTCATGTTAAAAACAAAATTTTTTATTTTAAAAGTACACTTTTCTTTCTGTGTAGTTATCAGAATTAAAAATTTTTAATATTCTGTTGATCAATTGGTCATCTTCATTTATTTTCAAAAATATTTGCACTTTGTTTATAGATCACACAACCACTTTACACTTCGTTGAAACGAACATGAACTTTTCTTAACTCCCAAAATTATGGGAATGAAAGAACTCCGTCTAAACATCTCGATTGTCTTACATATTATCTAGGACTGGGGTCTGCATTATTTTACGAATTTTGCAGTTTTCGCTAATCTTTTAACACAAGTGTCAGCTCTGCTACCTGTGCTTATTTTTTGTTAGCGAATTATTTGCGTGGTTTTTAAGTATGCAATAGTAGAATTTAAGGAATCGTATTCAATTTAAGTATGTGTGCATACTTAAATATGTTTTTAAGAATTTTCTTACTTAAATTTAAGTATTATCATATTGAATTGCATTATAAGTATTTATATGCTTAAATTGGAAACATTACATTGCTTTTAACTTTTAACTTTTAACCTTTTACTATGCAAAATATTTTTGTGTGTATTAACACAGAAATAATTTTTTTAATAAATTACTTTGCTGATAGTTCACCCAACACCTTCACACACTCGAATAGCTAAAAGCAATTAAATAATATTATTATATTATCTAACATATATTAATTTAAGCCTTCAAATAAATACAGCATTACTTAAATAATATGTAAACACGCCCATAAAACACTTAAATAAAATTTGCCGCACGACACAGAGATGTATATTACTAACTTTTTCAGTTAACTTTTCTAATTGAATCAATATGTAACCTATATCAACGAACATTTCGGCACTACATGACTCACAACTATAACATTCGCAATAATTTCATTTATGACTTTGAATTTCTAATTTTCCAATTCGATATGCTCCTCGAATAAAAACATTTCAGTGACCAAATTCAGACCTATTAGTAGGTCATGGACCCTTGCATACATACCATTACATAATCACATGTTTTAATGTTTTACAGCCCTTTGGTGCACATTTTTCGGCTTATTAATGACTTTTTTGGGTATGTGTTTTGGAACAAAATAATCAACACAACGACATCTATCGAGAACATTAAAACTACCACTGATGATAAATTTATCATTTTTACTAATAATACTATAACTTTGATACAATTACATCATCTGACTTCAAATTTGGTTTGCATACCCTACTCCACCGTCTCTCTAAGATAGACAATTTTTTCTGATAAATTAAGTCATTGCTTCGTTTCAGTGGTACGGTTAAAGACAATTCTTATTTAAACTAGAAAATTTTTTTCATTTTATGCTTTCTATAATCTGGGACTATACGAATATGCAATAAAATCACTTGACCTTGGGGACTTAGAAAAATTGGTATTTTCTCCTACTCCCCTAGCATGTGTTTGAAGTCAAGCAATGTTGGGCGCGGTTAGTACTTGGATGGGTGACCGCTTGGGAACACCGCGTGCCGTTGCCCAATTTTTTGTTTTTCTCGCCAAATTAAAAAATTGGAGGAAAACGATTGGACGCGGTTTTTGTTTTTCAACCCCCCCCCCCCCCCTCCCCCCGCCGCGCGAAGTGCGTGCGACATTTCAACAGTTGTTATTGTTTAAGCTTACAAAAATTATTATAGGTTGTAAATTGTAGTTGCAATAAATTGCATTATGTCCTCCATTCACTTTGTCATAATATAATATAATAGGTTATTGCGTTATAACTGAAACACACAATACTATAATTTTTTTAAATTTGCATCCATCGCCGAATTTTATTTGAATGTACATTTTCAAATGTAAATTTGTAAAGAGAGTGGTATAATATGCTAACCTAGGTAGTATAGCACGTGTATGACGAGCATTAGATTTGATTGTATTGGTAATAAAACAATAATTTAATATAATAAATGTTTTATATTTCTACCAATTTTATTTTATAAAATATCTTAAAAAATTTAATATGGACCACATTGAAAATAATAATATGTATGTTTTTTTTGAAATTGTTGATATTAAGGTCTTTTTAACAATTAAATTGTCTGACGTTTCGTGTCGTTTATTGGCACATTTTCAAAGCTACAAGTTAATAAATTAAAAAATTTTTTAAAAATTAAAAGATTTTATAAAGGTTTTAAAAACTTACATTGACAGATTGTCAATATGATGTTTTTGTTTTAATATAACATTAAAACATTTGACTAAAAATGATGAATTATATAAAAACTTTTTAAAATCTCTTAAATCCTATAAAATTGAACATAATAAATTAAATTAAACTAAAATTTGACCATAAGTCATGGCATCGTTTTCATGATATCTAGGATGTGTTTGTATCCACCATGAAAATATTGAACATCCCTTTTATCATTCATCGCTTTATTGTTCATATGAATGTTGATTGCTTCTTTTATTTTACGTTTTTTGTCTATCTTTTCCCTAGCTAGTACTGTAATATCTTTACGGTTTATGGAATGAGAGTTGTTAGTCATGTGTTTGCATAAAGCGGTGTAAGCGTTCTCATCTTCTTTATTAAAGAAAACGTGTGCTTTATTCACATCTCTAATATGTTCCTTTATGCGAACACCTAACTTTAACTTGTAGCTTTGAAAATGTGCCAATAAACGACACGAAACGTCAGACAATTTAATTGTTAAAAAAGACCTTAATATCAACAATTTCAAAAAAGGATAAAATAAAAGGTCAACAATATTTAAAAATTATAATATGTATGTACCTACAAAATATACATAGTGTATAATAGCATTGAAGCATACATCGACAGGTACAACTCTCGAAGGTTGTTCTCGTCCGCCACGTCGGGCGGCGGGCGATGCCCAAAATATAATTTTAAATTCAATTATTGTTGTGGTGGCATCTATATGCCATCTACATGGACAGTAGGTACTCTTATTAACCGACTTCATTTAGGTCTATGTTCTATGTTCATATGTACTTAAAAACTTCTTCAATTGCACATACAAATGTAAGTACTTATTTTTTAATTTAAATATTTAAATTTTTAATTCTATCAATTTTAAATTAAATTCAATGAAAATTTGATAACAAACTTAAAGAAGTTGATTCTTTGTCTTCAAGGTACTATTATTATATATAATAATATTATACTTATAAAATAATGTGGTCACAACACATATAGATAAGAAAGAGAAATATTATTCATTTATTTTAAAAAAGTTTATTTCAAAAATATCAGGTAGGTACTTGGGATTTTAATTTAGAAATAATCATCAAAACACCTCCAATTAAACGTTGTAATATTTTTAAATTTAATTTAAATTAGCTTTTCCATATTTACAATACTTTTCTTAAAAAAGTATTTAAGATATGTTTCGATAGCGAACTCAAACGGAAGCGCCTACAAGATAAAATATTACACACGATGTGAAAATTTAAATAGGCAACCATGGAATTACGTGTAGCGCGCGCAAATTATCTTAATCGAACACAACGCCACCGCGAACGGGGTTAAAACTAAACACGATTGGAATTTTTTTAGGTGGGAGATGCGCATCGGGTCGTCTCGCCATAGGCGGCGCGTACGCACGGCAACACGCGCCATTCGACAATTGTGGTTGTAATATTAGTTGGTTCGACATTGTTAGTTAGGTACGCCATGGGCGTACCATTTCGGCGGCTAATAAGCGTTTGTCGGTTTATTTTATTTCGAGCGTCGGTTAATTTGCTTAACTTTTTGTAAATTCAGTCGTCAAGATGCTTAAAAATTACATTAATAGTAAGGCAACGACCATACCACATTGAGAATACCCGTTCTCGTCCGATCACGGAAGTCAAGCAATGTTGGGCGCGGTTAGTACTTGGATGGGTGACCGCTTGGGAACACCGCGTGCCGTTGCCCAATTTTTTGTTTTTCTCGCCAAATTAAAAAATTGGAGGAAAACGATTGGACGCGGTTTTTGTTTTTCAACCCCCCCCCCCCCTCCCCCCGCCGCGCGAAGTGCGTGCGACATTTCAACAGTTGTTATTGTTTAAGCTTACAAAAATTATTATAGGTTGTAAATTGTAGTTGCAATAAATTGCATTATGTCCTCCATTCACTTTGTCATAATATAATATAATAGGTTATTGCGTTATAACTGAAACACACAATACTATAATTTTTTTAAATTTGCATCCATCGCCGAATTTTATTTGAATGTACATTTTCAAATGTAAATTTGTAAAGAGAGTGGTATAATATGCTAACCTAGGTAGTATAGCACGTGTATGACGAGCATTAGATTTGATTGTATTGGTAATAAAACAATAATTTAATATAATAAATGTTTTATATTTCTACCAATTTTATTTTATAAAATATCTTAAAAAATTTAATATGGACCACATTGAAAATAATAATATGTATGTTTTTTTTGAAATTGTTGATATTAAGGTCTTTTTAACAATTAAATTGTCTGACGTTTCGTGTCGTTTATTGGCACATTTTCAAAGCTACAAGTTAATAAATTAAAAAATTTTTTAAAAATTAAAAGATTTTATAAAGGTTTTAAAAACTTACATTGACAGATTGTCAATATGATGTTTTTGTTTTAATATAACATTAAAACATTTGACTAAAAATGATGAATTATATAAAAACTTTTTAAAATCTCTTAAATCCTATAAAATTGAACATAATAAATTAAATTAAACTAAAATTTGACCATAAGTCATGGCATCGTTTTCATGATATCTAGGATGTGTTTGTATCCACCATGAAAATATTGAACATCCCTTTTATCATTCATCGCTTTATTGTTCATATGAATGTTGATTGCTTCTTTTATTTTACGTTTTTTGTCTATCTTTTCCCTAGCTAGTACTGTAATATCTTTACGGTTTATGGAATGAGAGTTGTTAGTCATGTGTTTGCATAAAGCGGTGTAAGCGTTCTCATCTTCTTTATTAAAGAAAACGTGTGCTTTATTCACATCTCTAATATGTTCCTTTATGCGAACACCTAACTTTAACTTGTAGCTTTGAAAATGTGCCAATAAACGACACGAAACGTCAGACAATTTAATTGTTAAAAAAGACCTTAATATCAACAATTTCAAAAAAGGATAAAATAAAAGGTCAACAATATTTAAAAATTATAATATGTATGTACCTACAAAATATACATAGTGTATAATAGCATTGAAGCATACATCGACAGGTACAACTCTCGAAGGTTGTTCTCGTCCGCCACGTCGGGCGGCGGGCGATGCCCAAAATATAATTTTAAATTCAATTATTGTTGTGGTGGCATCTATATGCCATCTACATGGACAGTAGGTACTCTTATTAACCGACTTCATTTAGGTCTATGTTCTATGTTCATATGTACTTAAAAACTTCTTCAATTGCACATACAAATGTAAGTACTTATTTTTTAATTTAAATATTTAAATTTTTAATTCTATCAATTTTAAATTAAATTCAATGAAAATTTGATAACAAACTTAAAGAAGTTGATTCTTTGTCTTCAAGGTACTATTATTATATATAATAATATTATACTTATAAAATAATGTGGTCACAACACATATAGATAAGAAAGAGAAATATTATTCATTTATTTTAAAAAAGTTTATTTCAAAAATATCAGGTAGGTACTTGGGATTTTAATTTAGAAATAATCATCAAAACACCTCCAATTAAACGTTGTAATATTTTTAAATTTAATTTAAATTAGCTTTTCCATATTTACAATACTTTTCTTAAAAAAGTATTTAAGATATGTTTCGATAGCGAACTCAAACGGAAGCGCCTACAAGATAAAATATTACACACGATGTGAAAATTTAAATAGGCAACCATGGAATTACGTGTAGCGCGCGCAAATTATCTTAATCGAACACAACGCCACCGCGAACGGGGTTAAAACTAAACACGATTGGAATTTTTTTAGGTGGGAGATGCGCATCGGGTCGTCTCGCCATAGGCGGCGCGTACGCACGGCAACACGCGCCATTCGACAATTGTGGTTGTAATATTAGTTGGTTCGACATTGTTAGTTAGGTACGCCATGGGCGTACCATTTCGGCGGCTAATAAGCGTTTGTCGGTTTATTTTATTTCGAGCGTCGGTTAATTTGCTTAACTTTTTGTAAATTCAGTCGTCAAGATGCTTAAAAATTACATTAATAGTAAGGCAACGACCATACCACATTGAGAATACCCGTTCTCGTCCGATCACGGAAGTCAAGCAATGTTGGGCGCGGTTAGTACTTGGATGGGTGACCGCTTGGGAACACCGCGTGCCGTTGCCCAATTTTTTGTTTTTCTCGCCAAATTAAAAAATTGGAGGAAAACGATTGGACGCGGTTTTTGTTTTTCAACCCCCCCCCCCCCCTCCCCCCGCCGCGCGAAGTGCGTGCGACATTTCAACAGTTGTTATTGTTTAAGCTTACAAAAATTATTATAGGTTGTAAATTGTAGTTGCAATAAATTGCATTATGTCCTCCATTCACTTTGTCATAATATAATATAATAGGTTATTGCGTTATAACTGAAACACACAATACTATAATTTTTTTAAATTTGCATCCATCGCCGAATTTTATTTGAATGTACATTTTCAAATGTAAATTTGTAAAGAGAGTGGTATAATATGCTAACCTAGGTAGTATAGCACGTGTATGACGAGCATTAGATTTGATTGTATTGGTAATAAAACAATAATTTAATATAATAAATGTTTTATATTTCTACCAATTTTATTTTATAAAATATCTTAAAAAATTTAATATGGACCACATTGAAAATAATAATATGTATGTTTTTTTTGAAATTGTTGATATTAAGGTCTTTTTAACAATTAAATTGTCTGACGTTTCGTGTCGTTTATTGGCACATTTTCAAAGCTACAAGTTAATAAATTAAAAAATTTTTTAAAAATTAAAAGATTTTATAAAGGTTTTAAAAACTTACATTGACAGATTGTCAATATGATGTTTTTGTTTTAATATAACATTAAAACATTTGACTAAAAATGATGAATTATATAAAAACTTTTTAAAATCTCTTAAATCCTATAAAATTGAACATAATAAATTAAATTAAACTAAAATTTGACCATAAGTCATGGCATCGTTTTCATGATATCTAGGATGTGTTTGTATCCACCATGAAAATATTGAACATCCCTTTTATCATTCATCGCTTTATTGTTCATATGAATGTTGATTGCTTCTTTTATTTTACGTTTTTTGTCTATCTTTTCCCTAGCTAGTACTGTAATATCTTTACGGTTTATGGAATGAGAGTTGTTAGTCATGTGTTTGCATAAAGCGGTGTAAGCGTTCTCATCTTCTTTATTAAAGAAAACGTGTGCTTTATTCACATCTCTAATATGTTCCTTTATGCGAACACCTAACTTTAACTTGTAGCTTTGAAAATGTGCCAATAAACGACACGAAACGTCAGACAATTTAATTGTTAAAAAAGACCTTAATATCAACAATTTCAAAAAAGGATAAAATAAAAGGTCAACAATATTTAAAAATTATAATATGTATGTACCTACAAAATATACATAGTGTATAATAGCATTGAAGCATACATCGACAGGTACAACTCTCGAAGGTTGTTCTCGTCCGCCACGTCGGGCGGCGGGCGATGCCCAAAATATAATTTTAAATTCAATTATTGTTGTGGTGGCATCTATATGCCATCTACATGGACAGTAGGTACTCTTATTAACCGACTTCATTTAGGTCTATGTTCTATGTTCATATGTACTTAAAAACTTCTTCAATTGCACATACAAATGTAAGTACTTATTTTTTAATTTAAATATTTAAATTTTTAATTCTATCAATTTTAAATTAAATTCAATGAAAATTTGATAACAAACTTAAAGAAGTTGATTCTTTGTCTTCAAGGTACTATTATTATATATAATAATATTATACTTATAAAATAATGTGGTCACAACACATATAGATAAGAAAGAGAAATATTATTCATTTATTTTAAAAAAGTTTATTTCAAAAATATCAGGTAGGTACTTGGGATTTTAATTTAGAAATAATCATCAAAACACCTCCAATTAAACGTTGTAATATTTTTAAATTTAATTTAAATTAGCTTTTCCATATTTACAATACTTTTCTTAAAAAAGTATTTAAGATATGTTTCGATAGCGAACTCAAACGGAAGCGCCTACAAGATAAAATATTACACACGATGTGAAAATTTAAATAGGCAACCATGGAATTACGTGTAGCGCGCGCAAATTATCTTAATCGAACACAACGCCACCGCGAACGGGGTTAAAACTAAACACGATTGGAATTTTTTTAGGTGGGAGATGCGCATCGGGTCGTCTCGCCATAGGCGGCGCGTACGCACGGCAACACGCGCCATTCGACAATTGTGGTTGTAATATTAGTTGGTTCGACATTGTTAGTTAGGTACGCCATGGGCGTACCATTTCGGCGGCTAATAAGCGTTTGTCGGTTTATTTTATTTCGAGCGTCGGTTAATTTGCTTAACTTTTTGTAAATTCAGTCGTCAAGATGCTTAAAAATTACATTAATAGTAAGGCAACGACCATACCACATTGAGAATACCCGTTCTCGTCCGATCACGGAAGTCAAGCAATGTTGGGCGCGGTTAGTACTTGGATGGGTGACCGCTTGGGAACACCGCGTGCCGTTGCCCAATTTTTTGTTTTTCTCGCCAAATTAAAAAATTGGAGGAAAACGATTGGACGCGGTTTTTGTTTTTCAACCCCCCCCCCCCCCCTCCCCCCGCCGCGCGAAGTGCGTGCGACATTTCAACAGTTGTTATTGTTTAAGCTTACAAAAATTATTATAGGTTGTAAATTGTAGTTGCAATAAATTGCATTATGTCCTCCATTCACTTTGTCATAATATAATATAATAGGTTATTGCGTTATAACTGAAACACACAATACTATAATTTTTTTAAATTTGCATCCATCGCCGAATTTTATTTGAATGTACATTTTCAAATGTAAATTTGTAAAGAGAGTGGTATAATATGCTAACCTAGGTAGTATAGCACGTGTATGACGAGCATTAGATTTGATTGTATTGGTAATAAAACAATAATTTAATATAATAAATGTTTTATATTTCTACCAATTTTATTTTATAAAATATCTTAAAAAATTTAATATGGACCACATTGAAAATAATAATATGTATGTTTTTTTTGAAATTGTTGATATTAAGGTCTTTTTAACAATTAAATTGTCTGACGTTTCGTGTCGTTTATTGGCACATTTTCAAAGCTACAAGTTAATAAATTAAAAAATTTTTTAAAAATTAAAAGATTTTATAAAGGTTTTAAAAACTTACATTGACAGATTGTCAATATGATGTTTTTGTTTTAATATAACATTAAAACATTTGACTAAAAATGATGAATTATATAAAAACTTTTTAAAATCTCTTAAATCCTATAAAATTGAACATAATAAATTAAATTAAACTAAAATTTGACCATAAGTCATGGCATCGTTTTCATGATATCTAGGATGTGTTTGTATCCACCATGAAAATATTGAACATCCCTTTTATCATTCATCGCTTTATTGTTCATATGAATGTTGATTGCTTCTTTTATTTTACGTTTTTTGTCTATCTTTTCCCTAGCTAGTACTGTAATATCTTTACGGTTTATGGAATGAGAGTTGTTAGTCATGTGTTTGCATAAAGCGGTGTAAGCGTTCTCATCTTCTTTATTAAAGAAAACGTGTGCTTTATTCACATCTCTAATATGTTCCTTTATGCGAACACCTAACTTTAACTTGTAGCTTTGAAAATGTGCCAATAAACGACACGAAACGTCAGACAATTTAATTGTTAAAAAAGACCTTAATATCAACAATTTCAAAAAAGGATAAAATAAAAGGTCAACAATATTTAAAAATTATAATATGTATGTACCTACAAAATATACATAGTGTATAATAGCATTGAAGCATACATCGACAGGTACAACTCTCGAAGGTTGTTCTCGTCCGCCACGTCGGGCGGCGGGCGATGCCCAAAATATAATTTTAAATTCAATTATTGTTGTGGTGGCATCTATATGCCATCTACATGGACAGTAGGTACTCTTATTAACCGACTTCATTTAGGTCTATGTTCTATGTTCATATGTACTTAAAAACTTCTTCAATTGCACATACAAATGTAAGTACTTATTTTTTAATTTAAATATTTAAATTTTTAATTCTATCAATTTTAAATTAAATTCAATGAAAATTTGATAACAAACTTAAAGAAGTTGATTCTTTGTCTTCAAGGTACTATTATTATATATAATAATATTATACTTATAAAATAATGTGGTCACAACACATATAGATAAGAAAGAGAAATATTATTCATTTATTTTAAAAAAGTTTATTTCAAAAATATCAGGTAGGTACTTGGGATTTTAATTTAGAAATAATCATCAAAACACCTCCAATTAAACGTTGTAATATTTTTAAATTTAATTTAAATTAGCTTTTCCATATTTACAATACTTTTCTTAAAAAAGTATTTAAGATATGTTTCGATAGCGAACTCAAACGGAAGCGCCTACAAGATAAAATATTACACACGATGTGAAAATTTAAATAGGCAACCATGGAATTACGTGTAGCGCGCGCAAATTATCTTAATCGAACACAACGCCACCGCGAACGGGGTTAAAACTAAACACGATTGGAATTTTTTTAGGTGGGAGATGCGCATCGGGTCGTCTCGCCATAGGCGGCGCGTACGCACGGCAACACGCGCCATTCGACAATTGTGGTTGTAATATTAGTTGGTTCGACATTGTTAGTTAGGTACGCCATGGGCGTACCATTTCGGCGGCTAATAAGCGTTTGTCGGTTTATTTTATTTCGAGCGTCGGTTAATTTGCTTAACTTTTTGTAAATTCAGTCGTCAAGATGCTTAAAAATTACATTAATAGTAAGGCAACGACCATACCACATTGAGAATACCCGTTCTCGTCCGATCACGGAAGTCAAGCAATGTTGGGCGCGGTTAGTACTTGGATGGGTGACCGCTTGGGAACACCGCGTGCCGTTGCCCAATTTTTTGTTTTTCTCGCCAAATTAAAAAATTGGAGGAAAACGATTGGACGCGGTTTTTGTTTTTCAACCCCCCCCCCCCCCTCCCCCCGCCGCGCGAAGTGCGTGCGACATTTCAACAGTTGTTATTGTTTAAGCTTACAAAAATTATTATAGGTTGTAAATTGTAGTTGCAATAAATTGCATTATGTCCTCCATTCACTTTGTCATAATATAATATAATAGGTTATTGCGTTATAACTGAAACACACAATACTATAATTTTTTTAAATTTGCATCCATCGCCGAATTTTATTTGAATGTACATTTTCAAATGTAAATTTGTAAAGAGAGTGGTATAATATGCTAACCTAGGTAGTATAGCACGTGTATGACGAGCATTAGATTTGATTGTATTGGTAATAAAACAATAATTTAATATAATAAATGTTTTATATTTCTACCAATTTTATTTTATAAAATATCTTAAAAAATTTAATATGGACCACATTGAAAATAATAATATGTATGTTTTTTTTGAAATTGTTGATATTAAGGTCTTTTTAACAATTAAATTGTCTGACGTTTCGTGTCGTTTATTGGCACATTTTCAAAGCTACAAGTTAATAAATTAAAAAATTTTTTAAAAATTAAAAGATTTTATAAAGGTTTTAAAAACTTACATTGACAGATTGTCAATATGATGTTTTTGTTTTAATATAACATTAAAACATTTGACTAAAAATGATGAATTATATAAAAACTTTTTAAAATCTCTTAAATCCTATAAAATTGAACATAATAAATTAAATTAAACTAAAATTTGACCATAAGTCATGGCATCGTTTTCATGATATCTAGGATGTGTTTGTATCCACCATGAAAATATTGAACATCCCTTTTATCATTCATCGCTTTATTGTTCATATGAATGTTGATTGCTTCTTTTATTTTACGTTTTTTGTCTATCTTTTCCCTAGCTAGTACTGTAATATCTTTACGGTTTATGGAATGAGAGTTGTTAGTCATGTGTTTGCATAAAGCGGTGTAAGCGTTCTCATCTTCTTTATTAAAGAAAACGTGTGCTTTATTCACATCTCTAATATGTTCCTTTATGCGAACACCTAACTTTAACTTGTAGCTTTGAAAATGTGCCAATAAACGACACGAAACGTCAGACAATTTAATTGTTAAAAAAGACCTTAATATCAACAATTTCAAAAAAGGATAAAATAAAAGGTCAACAATATTTAAAAATTATAATATGTATGTACCTACAAAATATACATAGTGTATAATAGCATTGAAGCATACATCGACAGGTACAACTCTCGAAGGTTGTTCTCGTCCGCCACGTCGGGCGGCGGGCGATGCCCAAAATATAATTTTAAATTCAATTATTGTTGTGGTGGCATCTATATGCCATCTACATGGACAGTAGGTACTCTTATTAACCGACTTCATTTAGGTCTATGTTCTATGTTCATATGTACTTAAAAACTTCTTCAATTGCACATACAAATGTAAGTACTTATTTTTTAATTTAAATATTTAAATTTTTAATTCTATCAATTTTAAATTAAATTCAATGAAAATTTGATAACAAACTTAAAGAAGTTGATTCTTTGTCTTCAAGGTACTATTATTATATATAATAATATTATACTTATAAAATAATGTGGTCACAACACATATAGATAAGAAAGAGAAATATTATTCATTTATTTTAAAAAAGTTTATTTCAAAAATATCAGGTAGGTACTTGGGATTTTAATTTAGAAATAATCATCAAAACACCTCCAATTAAACGTTGTAATATTTTTAAATTTAATTTAAATTAGCTTTTCCATATTTACAATACTTTTCTTAAAAAAGTATTTAAGATATGTTTCGATAGCGAACTCAAACGGAAGCGCCTACAAGATAAAATATTACACACGATGTGAAAATTTAAATAGGCAACCATGGAATTACGTGTAGCGCGCGCAAATTATCTTAATCGAACACAACGCCACCGCGAACGGGGTTAAAACTAAACACGATTGGAATTTTTTTAGGTGGGAGATGCGCATCGGGTCGTCTCGCCATAGGCGGCGCGTACGCACGGCAACACGCGCCATTCGACAATTGTGGTTGTAATATTAGTTGGTTCGACATTGTTAGTTAGGTACGCCATGGGCGTACCATTTCGGCGGCTAATAAGCGTTTGTCGGTTTATTTTATTTCGAGCGTCGGTTAATTTGCTTAACTTTTTGTAAATTCAGTCGTCAAGATGCTTAAAAATTACATTAATAGTAAGGCAACGACCATACCACATTGAGAATACCCGTTCTCGTCCGATCACGGAAGTCAAGCAATGTTGGGCGCGGTTAGTACTTGGATGGGTGACCGCTTGGGAACACCGCGTGCCGTTGCCCAATTTTTTGTTTTTCTCGCCAAATTAAAAAATTGGAGGAAAACGATTGGACGCGGTTTTTGTTTTTCAACCCCCCCCCCCCCTCCCCCCGCCGCGCGAAGTGCGTGCGACATTTCAACAGTTGTTATTGTTTAAGCTTACAAAAATTATTATAGGTTGTAAATTGTAGTTGCAATAAATTGCATTATGTCCTCCATTCACTTTGTCATAATATAATATAATAGGTTATTGCGTTATAACTGAAACACACAATACTATAATTTTTTTAAATTTGCATCCATCGCCGAATTTTATTTGAATGTACATTTTCAAATGTAAATTTGTAAAGAGAGTGGTATAATATGCTAACCTAGGTAGTATAGCACGTGTATGACGAGCATTAGATTTGATTGTATTGGTAATAAAACAATAATTTAATATAATAAATGTTTTATATTTCTACCAATTTTATTTTATAAAATATCTTAAAAAATTTAATATGGACCACATTGAAAATAATAATATGTATGTTTTTTTTGAAATTGTTGATATTAAGGTCTTTTTAACAATTAAATTGTCTGACGTTTCGTGTCGTTTATTGGCACATTTTCAAAGCTACAAGTTAATAAATTAAAAAATTTTTTAAAAATTAAAAGATTTTATAAAGGTTTTAAAAACTTACATTGACAGATTGTCAATATGATGTTTTTGTTTTAATATAACATTAAAACATTTGACTAAAAATGATGAATTATATAAAAACTTTTTAAAATCTCTTAAATCCTATAAAATTGAACATAATAAATTAAATTAAACTAAAATTTGACCATAAGTCATGGCATCGTTTTCATGATATCTAGGATGTGTTTGTATCCACCATGAAAATATTGAACATCCCTTTTATCATTCATCGCTTTATTGTTCATATGAATGTTGATTGCTTCTTTTATTTTACGTTTTTTGTCTATCTTTTCCCTAGCTAGTACTGTAATATCTTTACGGTTTATGGAATGAGAGTTGTTAGTCATGTGTTTGCATAAAGCGGTGTAAGCGTTCTCATCTTCTTTATTAAAGAAAACGTGTGCTTTATTCACATCTCTAATATGTTCCTTTATGCGAACACCTAACTTTAACTTGTAGCTTTGAAAATGTGCCAATAAACGACACGAAACGTCAGACAATTTAATTGTTAAAAAAGACCTTAATATCAACAATTTCAAAAAAGGATAAAATAAAAGGTCAACAATATTTAAAAATTATAATATGTATGTACCTACAAAATATACATAGTGTATAATAGCATTGAAGCATACATCGACAGGTACAACTCTCGAAGGTTGTTCTCGTCCGCCACGTCGGGCGGCGGGCGATGCCCAAAATATAATTTTAAATTCAATTATTGTTGTGGTGGCATCTATATGCCATCTACATGGACAGTAGGTACTCTTATTAACCGACTTCATTTAGGTCTATGTTCTATGTTCATATGTACTTAAAAACTTCTTCAATTGCACATACAAATGTAAGTACTTATTTTTTAATTTAAATATTTAAATTTTTAATTCTATCAATTTTAAATTAAATTCAATGAAAATTTGATAACAAACTTAAAGAAGTTGATTCTTTGTCTTCAAGGTACTATTATTATATATAATAATATTATACTTATAAAATAATGTGGTCACAACACATATAGATAAGAAAGAGAAATATTATTCATTTATTTTAAAAAAGTTTATTTCAAAAATATCAGGTAGGTACTTGGGATTTTAATTTAGAAATAATCATCAAAACACCTCCAATTAAACGTTGTAATATTTTTAAATTTAATTTAAATTAGCTTTTCCATATTTACAATACTTTTCTTAAAAAAGTATTTAAGATATGTTTCGATAGCGAACTCAAACGGAAGCGCCTACAAGATAAAATATTACACACGATGTGAAAATTTAAATAGGCAACCATGGAATTACGTGTAGCGCGCGCAAATTATCTTAATCGAACACAACGCCACCGCGAACGGGGTTAAAACTAAACACGATTGGAATTTTTTTAGGTGGGAGATGCGCATCGGGTCGTCTCGCCATAGGCGGCGCGTACGCACGGCAACACGCGCCATTCGACAATTGTGGTTGTAATATTAGTTGGTTCGACATTGTTAGTTAGGTACGCCATGGGCGTACCATTTCGGCGGCTAATAAGCGTTTGTCGGTTTATTTTATTTCGAGCGTCGGTTAATTTGCTTAACTTTTTGTAAATTCAGTCGTCAAGATGCTTAAAAATTACATTAATAGTAAGGCAACGACCATACCACATTGAGAATACCCGTTCTCGTCCGATCACGGAAGTCAAGCAATGTTGGGCGCGGTTAGTACTTGGATGGGTGACCGCTTGGGAACACCGCGTGCCGTTGCCCAATTTTTTGTTTTTCTCGCCAAATTAAAAAATTGGAGGAAAACGATTGGACGCGGTTTTTGTTTTTCAACCCCCCCCCCCCTCTCCCCCCCCCGCGCGAAGTGCGTGCGACATTTCAACAGTTGTTATTGTTTAAGCTTACAAAAATTATTATAGGTTGTAAATTGTAGTTGCAATAAATTGCATTATGTCCTCCATTCACTTTGTCATAATATAATATAATAGGTTATTGCGTTATAACTGAAACACACAATACTATAATTTTTTTAAATTTGCATCCATCGCCGAATTTTATTTGAATGTACATTTTCAAATGTAAATTTGTAAAGAGAGTGGTATAATATGCTAACCTAGGTAGTATAGCACGTGTATGACGAGCATTAGATTTGATTGTATTGGTAATAAAACAATAATTTAATATAATAAATGTTTTATATTTCTACCAATTTTATTTTATAAAATATCTTAAAAAATTTAATATGGACCACATTGAAAATAATAATATGTATGTTTTTTTTGAAATTGTTGATATTAAGGTCTTTTTAACAATTAAATTGTCTGACGTTTCGTGTCGTTTATTGGCACATTTTCAAAGCTACAAGTTAATAAATTAAAAAATTTTTTAAAAATTAAAAGATTTTATAAAGGTTTTAAAAACTTACATTGACAGATTGTCAATATGATGTTTTTGTTTTAATATAACATTAAAACATTTGACTAAAAATGATGAATTATATAAAAACTTTTTAAAATCTCTTAAATCCTATAAAATTGAACATAATAAATTAAATTAAACTAAAATTTGACCATAAGTCATGGCATCGTTTTCATGATATCTAGGATGTGTTTGTATCCACCATGAAAATATTGAACATCCCTTTTATCATTCATCGCTTTATTGTTCATATGAATGTTGATTGCTTCTTTTATTTTACGTTTTTTGTCTATCTTTTCCCTAGCTAGTACTGTAATATCTTTACGGTTTATGGAATGAGAGTTGTTAGTCATGTGTTTGCATAAAGCGGTGTAAGCGTTCTCATCTTCTTTATTAAAGAAAACGTGTGCTTTATTCACATCTCTAATATGTTCCTTTATGCGAACACCTAACTTTAACTTGTAGCTTTGAAAATGTGCCAATAAACGACACGAAACGTCAGACAATTTAATTGTTAAAAAAGACCTTAATATCAACAATTTCAAAAAAGGATAAAATAAAAGGTCAACAATATTTAAAAATTATAATATGTATGTACCTACAAAATATACATAGTGTATAATAGCATTGAAGCATACATCGACAGGTACAACTCTCGAAGGTTGTTCTCGTCCGCCACGTCGGGCGGCGGGCGATGCCCAAAATATAATTTTAAATTCAATTATTGTTGTGGTGGCATCTATATGCCATCTACATGGACAGTAGGTACTCTTATTAACCGACTTCATTTAGGTCTATGTTCTATGTTCATATGTACTTAAAAACTTCTTCAATTGCACATACAAATGTAAGTACTTATTTTTTAATTTAAATATTTAAATTTTTAATTCTATCAATTTTAAATTAAATTCAATGAAAATTTGATAACAAACTTAAAGAAGTTGATTCTTTGTCTTCAAGGTACTATTATTATATATAATAATATTATACTTATAAAATAATGTGGTCACAACACATATAGATAAGAAAGAGAAATATTATTCATTTATTTTAAAAAAGTTTATTTCAAAAATATCAGGTAGGTACTTGGGATTTTAATTTAGAAATAATCATCAAAACACCTCCAATTAAACGTTGTAATATTTTTAAATTTAATTTAAATTAGCTTTTCCATATTTACAATACTTTTCTTAAAAAAGTATTTAAGATATGTTTCGATAGCGAACTCAAACGGAAGCGCCTACAAGATAAAATATTACACACGATGTGAAAATTTAAATAGGCAACCATGGAATTACGTGTAGCGCGCGCAAATTATCTTAATCGAACACAACGCCACCGCGAACGGGGTTAAAACTAAACACGATTGGAATTTTTTTAGGTGGGAGATGCGCATCGGGTCGTCTCGCCATAGGCGGCGCGTACGCACGGCAACACGCGCCATTCGACAATTGTGGTTGTAATATTAGTTGGTTCGACATTGTTAGTTAGGTACGCCATGGGCGTACCATTTCGGCGGCTAATAAGCGTTTGTCGGTTTATTTTATTTCGAGCGTCGGTTAATTTGCTTAACTTTTTGTAAATTCAGTCGTCAAGATGCTTAAAAATTACATTAATAGTAAGGCAACGACCATACCACATTGAGAATACCCGTTCTCGTCCGATCACGGAAGTCAAGCAATGTTGGGCGCGGTTAGTACTTGGATGGGTGACCGCTTGGGAACACCGCGTGCCGTTGCCCAATTTTTTGTTTTTCTCGCCAAATTAAAAAATTGGAGGAAAACGATTGGACGCGGTTTTTGTTTTTCAACCCCCCCCCCCCCCCCCCCCCGCCGCGCGAAGTGCGTGCGACATTTCAACAGTTGTTATTGTTTAAGCTTACAAAAATTATTATAGGTTGTAAATTGTAGTTGCAATAAATTGCATTATGTCCTCCATTCACTTTGTCATAATATAATATAATAGGTTATTGCGTTATAACTGAAACACACAATACTATAATTTTTTTAAATTTGCATCCATCGCCGAATTTTATTTGAATGTACATTTTCAAATGTAAATTTGTAAAGAGAGTGGTATAATATGCTAACCTAGGTAGTATAGCACGTGTATGACGAGCATTAGATTTGATTGTATTGGTAATAAAACAATAATTTAATATAATAAATGTTTTATATTTCTACCAATTTTATTTTATAAAATATCTTAAAAAATTTAATATGGACCACATTGAAAATAATAATATGTATGTTTTTTTTGAAATTGTTGATATTAAGGTCTTTTTAACAATTAAATTGTCTGACGTTTCGTGTCGTTTATTGGCACATTTTCAAAGCTACAAGTTAATAAATTAAAAAATTTTTTAAAAATTAAAAGATTTTATAAAGGTTTTAAAAACTTACATTGACAGATTGTCAATATGATGTTTTTGTTTTAATATAACATTAAAACATTTGACTAAAAATGATGAATTATATAAAAACTTTTTAAAATCTCTTAAATCCTATAAAATTGAACATAATAAATTAAATTAAACTAAAATTTGACCATAAGTCATGGCATCGTTTTCATGATATCTAGGATGTGTTTGTATCCACCATGAAAATATTGAACATCCCTTTTATCATTCATCGCTTTATTGTTCATATGAATGTTGATTGCTTCTTTTATTTTACGTTTTTTGTCTATCTTTTCCCTAGCTAGTACTGTAATATCTTTACGGTTTATGGAATGAGAGTTGTTAGTCATGTGTTTGCATAAAGCGGTGTAAGCGTTCTCATCTTCTTTATTAAAGAAAACGTGTGCTTTATTCACATCTCTAATATGTTCCTTTATGCGAACACCTAACTTTAACTTGTAGCTTTGAAAATGTGCCAATAAACGACACGAAACGTCAGACAATTTAATTGTTAAAAAAGACCTTAATATCAACAATTTCAAAAAAGGATAAAATAAAAGGTCAACAATATTTAAAAATTATAATATGTATGTACCTACAAAATATACATAGTGTATAATAGCATTGAAGCATACATCGACAGGTACAACTCTCGAAGGTTGTTCTCGTCCGCCACGTCGGGCGGCGGGCGATGCCCAAAATATAATTTTAAATTCAATTATTGTTGTGGTGGCATCTATATGCCATCTACATGGACAGTAGGTACTCTTATTAACCGACTTCATTTAGGTCTATGTTCTATGTTCATATGTACTTAAAAACTTCTTCAATTGCACATACAAATGTAAGTACTTATTTTTTAATTTAAATATTTAAATTTTTAATTCTATCAATTTTAAATTAAATTCAATGAAAATTTGATAACAAACTTAAAGAAGTTGATTCTTTGTCTTCAAGGTACTATTATTATATATAATAATATTATACTTATAAAATAATGTGGTCACAACACATATAGATAAGAAAGAGAAATATTATTCATTTATTTTAAAAAAGTTTATTTCAAAAATATCAGGTAGGTACTTGGGATTTTAATTTAGAAATAATCATCAAAACACCTCCAATTAAACGTTGTAATATTTTTAAATTTAATTTAAATTAGCTTTTCCATATTTACAATACTTTTCTTAAAAAAGTATTTAAGATATGTTTCGATAGCGAACTCAAACGGAAGCGCCTACAAGATAAAATATTACACACGATGTGAAAATTTAAATAGGCAACCATGGAATTACGTGTAGCGCGCGCAAATTATCTTAATCGAACACAACGCCACCGCGAACGGGGTTAAAACTAAACACGATTGGAATTTTTTTAGGTGGGAGATGCGCATCGGGTCGTCTCGCCATAGGCGGCGCGTACGCACGGCAACACGCGCCATTCGACAATTGTGGTTGTAATATTAGTTGGTTCGACATTGTTAGTTAGGTACGCCATGGGCGTACCATTTCGGCGGCTAATAAGCGTTTGTCGGTTTATTTTATTTCGAGCGTCGGTTAATTTGCTTAACTTTTTGTAAATTCAGTCGTCAAGATGCTTAAAAATTACATTAATAGTAAGGCAACGACCATACCACATTGAGAATACCCGTTCTCGTCCGATCACGGAAGTCAAGCAATGTTGGGCGCGGTTAGTACTTGGATGGGTGACCGCTTGGGAACACCGCGTGCCGTTGCCCAATTTTTTGTTTTTCTCGCCAAATTAAAAAATTGGAGGAAAACGATTGGACGCGGTTTTTGTTTTTCAACCCCCCCCCCCCCCCCCCCCCGCCGCGCGAAGTGCGTGCGACATTTCAACAGTTGTTATTGTTTAAGCTTACAAAAATTATTATAGGTTGTAAATTGTAGTTGCAATAAATTGCATTATGTCCTCCATTCACTTTGTCATAATATAATATAATAGGTTATTGCGTTATAACTGAAACACACAATACTATAATTTTTTTAAATTTGCATCCATCGCCGAATTTTATTTGAATGTACATTTTCAAATGTAAATTTGTAAAGAGAGTGGTATAATATGCTAACCTAGGTAGTATAGCACGTGTATGACGAGCATTAGATTTGATTGTATTGGTAATAAAACAATAATTTAATATAATAAATGTTTTATATTTCTACCAATTTTATTTTATAAAATATCTTAAAAAATTTAATATGGACCACATTGAAAATAATAATATGTATGTTTTTTTTGAAATTGTTGATATTAAGGTCTTTTTAACAATTAAATTGTCTGACGTTTCGTGTCGTTTATTGGCACATTTTCAAAGCTACAAGTTAATAAATTAAAAAATTTTTTAAAAATTAAAAGATTTTATAAAGGTTTTAAAAACTTACATTGACAGATTGTCAATATGATGTTTTTGTTTTAATATAACATTAAAACATTTGACTAAAAATGATGAATTATATAAAAACTTTTTAAAATCTCTTAAATCCTATAAAATTGAACATAATAAATTAAATTAAACTAAAATTTGACCATAAGTCATGGCATCGTTTTCATGATATCTAGGATGTGTTTGTATCCACCATGAAAATATTGAACATCCCTTTTATCATTCATCGCTTTATTGTTCATATGAATGTTGATTGCTTCTTTTATTTTACGTTTTTTGTCTATCTTTTCCCTAGCTAGTACTGTAATATCTTTACGGTTTATGGAATGAGAGTTGTTAGTCATGTGTTTGCATAAAGCGGTGTAAGCGTTCTCATCTTCTTTATTAAAGAAAACGTGTGCTTTATTCACATCTCTAATATGTTCCTTTATGCGAACACCTAACTTTAACTTGTAGCTTTGAAAATGTGCCAATAAACGACACGAAACGTCAGACAATTTAATTGTTAAAAAAGACCTTAATATCAACAATTTCAAAAAAGGATAAAATAAAAGGTCAACAATATTTAAAAATTATAATATGTATGTACCTACAAAATATACATAGTGTATAATAGCATTGAAGCATACATCGACAGGTACAACTCTCGAAGGTTGTTCTCGTCCGCCACGTCGGGCGGCGGGCGATGCCCAAAATATAATTTTAAATTCAATTATTGTTGTGGTGGCATCTATATGCCATCTACATGGACAGTAGGTACTCTTATTAACCGACTTCATTTAGGTCTATGTTCTATGTTCATATGTACTTAAAAACTTCTTCAATTGCACATACAAATGTAAGTACTTATTTTTTAATTTAAATATTTAAATTTTTAATTCTATCAATTTTAAATTAAATTCAATGAAAATTTGATAACAAACTTAAAGAAGTTGATTCTTTGTCTTCAAGGTACTATTATTATATATAATAATATTATACTTATAAAATAATGTGGTCACAACACATATAGATAAGAAAGAGAAATATTATTCATTTATTTTAAAAAAGTTTATTTCAAAAATATCAGGTAGGTACTTGGGATTTTAATTTAGAAATAATCATCAAAACACCTCCAATTAAACGTTGTAATATTTTTAAATTTAATTTAAATTAGCTTTTCCATATTTACAATACTTTTCTTAAAAAAGTATTTAAGATATGTTTCGATAGCGAACTCAAACGGAAGCGCCTACAAGATAAAATATTACACACGATGTGAAAATTTAAATAGGCAACCATGGAATTACGTGTAGCGCGCGCAAATTATCTTAATCGAACACAACGCCACCGCGAACGGGGTTAAAACTAAACACGATTGGAATTTTTTTAGGTGGGAGATGCGCATCGGGTCGTCTCGCCATAGGCGGCGCGTACGCACGGCAACACGCGCCATTCGACAATTGTGGTTGTAATATTAGTTGGTTCGACATTGTTAGTTAGGTACGCCATGGGCGTACCATTTCGGCGGCTAATAAGCGTTTGTCGGTTTATTTTATTTCGAGCGTCGGTTAATTTGCTTAACTTTTTGTAAATTCAGTCGTCAAGATGCTTAAAAATTACATTAATAGTAAGGCAACGACCATACCACATTGAGAATACCCGTTCTCGTCCGATCACGGAAGTCAAGCAATGTTGGGCGCGGTTAGTACTTGGATGGGTGACCGCTTGGGAACACCGCGTGCCGTTGCCCAATTTTTTGTTTTTCTCGCCAAATTAAAAAATTGGAGGAAAACGATTGGACGCGGTTTTTGTTTTTCAACCCCCCCCCCCCCCCCCCCCCCCGCGCGAAGTGCGTGCGACATTTCAACAGTTGTTATTGTTTAAGCTTACAAAAATTATTATAGGTTGTAAATTGTAGTTGCAATAAATTGCATTATGTCCTCCATTCACTTTGTCATAATATAATATAATAGGTTATTGCGTTATAACTGAAACACACAATACTATAATTTTTTTAAATTTGCATCCATCGCCGAATTTTATTTGAATGTACATTTTCAAATGTAAATTTGTAAAGAGAGTGGTATAATATGCTAACCTAGGTAGTATAGCACGTGTATGACGAGCATTAGATTTGATTGTATTGGTAATAAAACAATAATTTAATATAATAAATGTTTTATATTTCTACCAATTTTATTTTATAAAATATCTTAAAAAATTTAATATGGACCACATTGAAAATAATAATATGTATGTTTTTTTTGAAATTGTTGATATTAAGGTCTTTTTAACAATTAAATTGTCTGACGTTTCGTGTCGTTTATTGGCACATTTTCAAAGCTACAAGTTAATAAATTAAAAAATTTTTTAAAAATTAAAAGATTTTATAAAGGTTTTAAAAACTTACATTGACAGATTGTCAATATGATGTTTTTGTTTTAATATAACATTAAAACATTTGACTAAAAATGATGAATTATATAAAAACTTTTTAAAATCTCTTAAATCCTATAAAATTGAACATAATAAATTAAATTAAACTAAAATTTGACCATAAGTCATGGCATCGTTTTCATGATATCTAGGATGTGTTTGTATCCACCATGAAAATATTGAACATCCCTTTTATCATTCATCGCTTTATTGTTCATATGAATGTTGATTGCTTCTTTTATTTTACGTTTTTTGTCTATCTTTTCCCTAGCTAGTACTGTAATATCTTTACGGTTTATGGAATGAGAGTTGTTAGTCATGTGTTTGCATAAAGCGGTGTAAGCGTTCTCATCTTCTTTATTAAAGAAAACGTGTGCTTTATTCACATCTCTAATATGTTCCTTTATGCGAACACCTAACTTTAACTTGTAGCTTTGAAAATGTGCCAATAAACGACACGAAACGTCAGACAATTTAATTGTTAAAAAAGACCTTAATATCAACAATTTCAAAAAAGGATAAAATAAAAGGTCAACAATATTTAAAAATTATAATATGTATGTACCTACAAAATATACATAGTGTATAATAGCATTGAAGCATACATCGACAGGTACAACTCTCGAAGGTTGTTCTCGTCCGCCACGTCGGGCGGCGGGCGATGCCCAAAATATAATTTTAAATTCAATTATTGTTGTGGTGGCATCTATATGCCATCTACATGGACAGTAGGTACTCTTATTAACCGACTTCATTTAGGTCTATGTTCTATGTTCATATGTACTTAAAAACTTCTTCAATTGCACATACAAATGTAAGTACTTATTTTTTAATTTAAATATTTAAATTTTTAATTCTATCAATTTTAAATTAAATTCAATGAAAATTTGATAACAAACTTAAAGAAGTTGATTCTTTGTCTTCAAGGTACTATTATTATATATAATAATATTATACTTATAAAATAATGTGGTCACAACACATATAGATAAGAAAGAGAAATATTATTCATTTATTTTAAAAAAGTTTATTTCAAAAATATCAGGTAGGTACTTGGGATTTTAATTTAGAAATAATCATCAAAACACCTCCAATTAAACGTTGTAATATTTTTAAATTTAATTTAAATTAGCTTTTCCATATTTACAATACTTTTCTTAAAAAAGTATTTAAGATATGTTTCGATAGCGAACTCAAACGGAAGCGCCTACAAGATAAAATATTACACACGATGTGAAAATTTAAATAGGCAACCATGGAATTACGTGTAGCGCGCGCAAATTATCTTAATCGAACACAACGCCACCGCGAACGGGGTTAAAACTAAACACGATTGGAATTTTTTTAGGTGGGAGATGCGCATCGGGTCGTCTCGCCATAGGCGGCGCGTACGCACGGCAACACGCGCCATTCGACAATTGTGGTTGTAATATTAGTTGGTTCGACATTGTTAGTTAGGTACGCCATGGGCGTACCATTTCGGCGGCTAATAAGCGTTTGTCGGTTTATTTTATTTCGAGCGTCGGTTAATTTGCTTAACTTTTTGTAAATTCAGTCGTCAAGATGCTTAAAAATTACATTAATAGTAAGGCAACGACCATACCACATTGAGAATACCCGTTCTCGTCCGATCACGGAAGTCAAGCAATGTTGGGCGCGGTTAGTACTTGGATGGGTGACCGCTTGGGAACACCGCGTGCCGTTGCCCAATTTTTTGTTTTTCTCGCCAAATTAAAAAATTGGAGGAAAACGATTGGACGCGGTTTTTGTTTTTCAACCCCCCCCCCTCCCCCCCCCCGCGCGAAGTGCGTGCGACATTTCAACAGTTGTTATTGTTTAAGCTTACAAAAATTATTATAGGTTGTAAATTGTAGTTGCAATAAATTGCATTATGTCCTCCATTCACTTTGTCATAATATAATATAATAGGTTATTGCGTTATAACTGAAACACACAATACTATAATTTTTTTAAATTTGCATCCATCGCCGAATTTTATTTGAATGTACATTTTCAAATGTAAATTTGTAAAGAGAGTGGTATAATATGCTAACCTAGGTAGTATAGCACGTGTATGACGAGCATTAGATTTGATTGTATTGGTAATAAAACAATAATTTAATATAATAAATGTTTTATATTTCTACCAATTTTATTTTATAAAATATCTTAAAAAATTTAATATGGACCACATTGAAAATAATAATATGTATGTTTTTTTTGAAATTGTTGATATTAAGGTCTTTTTAACAATTAAATTGTCTGACGTTTCGTGTCGTTTATTGGCACATTTTCAAAGCTACAAGTTAATAAATTAAAAAATTTTTTAAAAATTAAAAGATTTTATAAAGGTTTTAAAAACTTACATTGACAGATTGTCAATATGATGTTTTTGTTTTAATATAACATTAAAACATTTGACTAAAAATGATGAATTATATAAAAACTTTTTAAAATCTCTTAAATCCTATAAAATTGAACATAATAAATTAAATTAAACTAAAATTTGACCATAAGTCATGGCATCGTTTTCATGATATCTAGGATGTGTTTGTATCCACCATGAAAATATTGAACATCCCTTTTATCATTCATCGCTTTATTGTTCATATGAATGTTGATTGCTTCTTTTATTTTACGTTTTTTGTCTATCTTTTCCCTAGCTAGTACTGTAATATCTTTACGGTTTATGGAATGAGAGTTGTTAGTCATGTGTTTGCATAAAGCGGTGTAAGCGTTCTCATCTTCTTTATTAAAGAAAACGTGTGCTTTATTCACATCTCTAATATGTTCCTTTATGCGAACACCTAACTTTAACTTGTAGCTTTGAAAATGTGCCAATAAACGACACGAAACGTCAGACAATTTAATTGTTAAAAAAGACCTTAATATCAACAATTTCAAAATAGGATAAAATAAAAGGTCAACAATATTTAAAAATTATAATATGTATGTACCTACAAAATATACATAGTGTATAATAGCATTGAAGCATACATCGACAGGTACAACTCTCGAAGGTTGTTCTCGTCCGCCACGTCGGGCGGCGGGCGATGCCCAAAATATAATTTTAAATTCAATTATTGTTGTGGTGGCATCTATATGCCATCTACATGGACAGTAGGTACTCTTATTAACCGACTTCATTTAGGTCTATGTTCTATGTTCATATGTACTTAAAAACTTCTTCAATTGCACATACAAATGTAAGTACTTATTTTTTAATTTAAATATTTAAATTTTTAATTCTATCAATTTTAAATTAAATTCAATGAAAATTTGATAACAAACTTAAAGAAGTTGATTCTTTGTCTTCAAGGTACTATTATTATATATAATAATATTATACTTATAAAATAATGTGGTCACAACACATATAGATAAGAAAGAGAAATATTATTCATTTATTTTAAAAAAGTTTATTTCAAAAATATCAGGTAGGTACTTGGGATTTTAATTTAGAAATAATCATCAAAACACCTCCAATTAAACGTTGTAATATTTTTAAATTTAATTTAAATTAGCTTTTCCATATTTACAATACTTTTCTTAAAAAAGTATTTAAGATATGTTTCGATAGCGAACTCAAACGGAAGCGCCTACAAGATAAAATATTACACACGATGTGAAAATTTAAATAGGCAACCATGGAATTACGTGTAGCGCGCGCAAATTATCTTAATCGAACACAACGCCACCGCGAACGGGGTTAAAACTAAACACGATTGGAATTTTTTTAGGTGGGAGATGCGCATCGGGTCGTCTCGCCATAGGCGGCGCGTACGCACGGCAACACGCGCCATTCGACAATTGTGGTTGTAATATTAGTTGGTTCGACATTGTTAGTTAGGTACGCCATGGGCGTACCATTTCGGCGGCTAATAAGCGTTTGTCGGTTTATTTTATTTCGAGCGTCGGTTAATTTGCTTAACTTTTTGTAAATTCAGTCGTCAAGATGCTTAAAAATTACATTAATAGTAAGGCAACGACCATACCACATTGAGAATACCCGTTCTCGTCCGATCACGGAAGTCAAGCAATGTTGGGCGCGGTTAGTACTTGGATGGGTGACCGCTTGGGAACACCGCGTGCCGTTGCCCAATTTTTTGTTTTTCTCGCCAAATTAAAAAATTGGAGGAAAACGATTGGACGCGGTTTTTGTTTTTCAACCCCCCCCCCCTCCCCCCCCCCGCGCGAAGTGCGTGCGACATTTCAACAGTTGTTATTGTTTAAGCTTACAAAAATTATTATAGGTTGTAAATTGTAGTTGCAATAAATTGCATTATGTCCTCCATTCACTTTGTCATAATATAATATAATAGGTTATTGCGTTATAACTGAAACACACAATACTATAATTTTTTTAAATTTGCATCCATCGCCGAATTTTATTTGAATGTACATTTTCAAATGTAAATTTGTAAAGAGAGTGGTATAATATGCTAACCTAGGTAGTATAGCACGTGTATGACGAGCATTAGATTTGATTGTATTGGTAATAAAACAATAATTTAATATAATAAATGTTTTATATTTCTACCAATTTTATTTTATAAAATATCTTAAAAAATTTAATATGGACCACATTGAAAATAATAATATGTATGTTTTTTTTGAAATTGTTGATATTAAGGTCTTTTTAACAATTAAATTGTCTGACGTTTCGTGTCGTTTATTGGCACATTTTCAAAGCTACAAGTTAATAAATTAAAAAATTTTTTAAAAATTAAAAGATTTTATAAAGGTTTTAAAAACTTACATTGACAGATTGTCAATATGATGTTTTTGTTTTAATATAACATTAAAACATTTGACTAAAAATGATGAATTATATAAAAACTTTTTAAAATCTCTTAAATCCTATAAAATTGAACATAATAAATTAAATTAAACTAAAATTTGACCATAAGTCATGGCATCGTTTTCATGATATCTAGGATGTGTTTGTATCCACCATGAAAATATTGAACATCCCTTTTATCATTCATCGCTTTATTGTTCATATGAATGTTGATTGCTTCTTTTATTTTACGTTTTTTGTCTATCTTTTCCCTAGCTAGTACTGTAATATCTTTACGGTTTATGGAATGAGAGTTGTTAGTCATGTGTTTGCATAAAGCGGTGTAAGCGTTCTCATCTTCTTTATTAAAGAAAACGTGTGCTTTATTCACATCTCTAATATGTTCCTTTATGCGAACACCTAACTTTAACTTGTAGCTTTGAAAATGTGCCAATAAACGACACGAAACGTCAGACAATTTAATTGTTAAAAAAGACCTTAATATCAACAATTTCAAAAAAGGATAAAATAAAAGGTCAACAATATTTAAAAATTATAATATGTATGTACCTACAAAATATACATAGTGTATAATAGCATTGAAGCATACATCGACAGGTACAACTCTCGAAGGTTGTTCTCGTCCGCCACGTCGGGCGGCGGGCGATGCCCAAAATATAATTTTAAATTCAATTATTGTTGTGGTGGCATCTATATGCCATCTACATGGACAGTAGGTACTCTTATTAACCGACTTCATTTAGGTCTATGTTCTATGTTCATATGTACTTAAAAACTTCTTCAATTGCACATACAAATGTAAGTACTTATTTTTTAATTTAAATATTTAAATTTTTAATTCTATCAATTTTAAATTAAATTCAATGAAAATTTGATAACAAACTTAAAGAAGTGATTCTTTGTCTTCAAGGTACTATTATTATATATAATAATATTATACTTATAAAATAATGTGGTCACAACACATATAGATAAGAAAGAGAAATATTATTCATTTATTTTAAAAAAGTTTATTTCAAAAATATCAGGTAGGTACTTGGGATTTTAATTTAGAAATAATCATCAAAACACCTCCAATTAAACGTTGTAATATTTTTAAATTTAATTTAAATTAGCTTTTCCATATTTACAATACTTTTCTTAAAAAAGTATTTAAGATATGTTTCGATAGCGAACTCAAACGGAAGCGCCTACAAGATAAAATATTACACACGATGTGAAAATTTAAATAGGCAACCATGGAATTACGTGTAGCGCGCGCAAATTATCTTAATCGAACACAACGCCACCGCGAACGGGGTTAAAACTAAACACGATTGGAATTTTTTTAGGTGGGAGATGCGCATCGGGTCGTCTCGCCATAGGCGGCGCGTACGCACGGCAACACGCGCCATTCGACAATTGTGGTTGTAATATTAGTTGGTTCGACATTGTTAGTTAGGTACGCCATGGGCGTACCATTTCGGCGGCTAATAAGCGTTTGTCGGTTTATTTTATTTCGAGCGTCGGTTAATTTGCTTAACTTTTTGTAAATTCAGTCGTCAAGATGCTTAAAAATTACATTAATAGTAAGGCAACGACCATACCACATTGAGAATACCCGTTCTCGTCCGATCACGGAAGTCAAGCAATGTTGGGCGCGGTTAGTACTTGGATGGGTGACCGCTTGGGAACACCGCGTGCCGTTGCCCAATTTTTTGTTTTTCTCGCCAAATTAAAAAATTGGAGGAAAACGATTGGACGCGGTTTTTGTTTTTCAACCCCCCCCCCCCTCCCCCCCCCCCGCGCGAAGTGCGTGCGACATTTCAACAGTTGTTATTGTTTAAGCTTACAAAAATTATTATAGGTTGTAAATTGTAGTTGCAATAAATTGCATTATGTCCTCCATTCACTTTGTCATAATATAATATAATAGGTTATTGCGTTATAACTGAAACACACAATACTATAATTTTTTTAAATTTGCATCCATCGCCGAATTTTATTTGAATGTACATTTTCAAATGTAAATTTGTAAAGAGAGTGGTATAATATGCTAACCTAGGTAGTATAGCACGTGTATGACGAGCATTAGATTTGATTGTATTGGTAATAAAACAATAATTTAATATAATAAATGTTTTATATTTCTACCAATTTTATTTTATAAAATATCTTAAAAAATTTAATATGGACCACATTGAAAATAATAATATGTATGTTTTTTTTGAAATTGTTGATATTAAGGTCTTTTTAACAATTAAATTGTCTGACGTTTCGTGTCGTTTATTGGCACATTTTCAAAGCTACAAGTTAATAAATTAAAAAATTTTTTAAAAATTAAAAGATTTTATAAAGGTTTTAAAAACTTACATTGACAGATTGTCAATATGATGTTTTTGTTTTAATATAACATTAAAACATTTGACTAAAAATGATGAATTATATAAAAACTTTTTAAAATCTCTTAAATCCTATAAAATTGAACATAATAAATTAAATTAAACTAAAATTTGACCATAAGTCATGGCATCGTTTTCATGATATCTAGGATGTGTTTGTATCCACCATGAAAATATTGAACATCCCTTTTATCATTCATCGCTTTATTGTTCATATGAATGTTGATTGCTTCTTTTATTTTACGTTTTTTGTCTATCTTTTCCCTAGCTAGTACTGTAATATCTTTACGGTTTATGGAATGAGAGTTGTTAGTCATGTGTTTGCATAAAGCGGTGTAAGCGTTCTCATCTTCTTTATTAAAGAAAACGTGTGCTTTATTCACATCTCTAATATGTTCCTTTATGCGAACACCTAACTTTAACTTGTAGCTTTGAAAATGTGCCAATAAACGACACGAAACGTCAGACAATTTAATTGTTAAAAAAGACCTTAATATCAACAATTTCAAAAAAGGATAAAATAAAAGGTCAACAATATTTAAAAATTATAATATGTATGTACCTACAAAATATACATAGTGTATAATAGCATTGAAGCATACATCGACAGGTACAACTCTCGAAGGTTGTTCTCGTCCGCCACGTCGGGCGGCGGGCGATGCCCAAAATATAATTTTAAATTCAATTATTGTTGTGGTGGCATCTATATGCCATCTACATGGACAGTAGGTACTCTTATTAACCGACTTCATTTAGGTCTATGTTCTATGTTCATATGTACTTAAAAACTTCTTCAATTGCACATACAAATGTAAGTACTTATTTTTTAATTTAAATATTTAAATTTTTAATTCTATCAATTTTAAATTAAATTCAATGAAAATTTGATAACAAACTTAAAGAAGTTGATTCTTTGTCTTCAAGGTACTATTATTATATATAATAATATTATACTTATAAAATAATGTGGTCACAACACATATAGATAAGAAAGAGAAATATTATTCATTTATTTTAAAAAAGTTTATTTCAAAAATATCAGGTAGGTACTTGGGATTTTAATTTAGAAATAATCATCAAAACACCTCCAATTAAACGTTGTAATATTTTTAAATTTAATTTAAATTAGCTTTTCCATATTTACAATACTTTTCTTAAAAAAGTATTTAAGATATGTTTCGATAGCGAACTCAAACGGAAGCGCCTACAAGATAAAATATTACACACGATGTGAAAATTTAAATAGGCAACCATGGAATTACGTGTAGCGCGCGCAAATTATCTTAATCGAACACAACGCCACCGCGAACGGGGTTAAAACTAAACACGATTGGAATTTTTTTAGGTGGGAGATGCGCATCGGGTCGTCTCGCCATAGGCGGCGCGTACGCACGGCAACACGCGCCATTCGACAATTGTGGTTGTAATATTAGTTGGTTCGACATTGTTAGTTAGGTACGCCATGGGCGTACCATTTCGGCGGCTAATAAGCGTTTGTCGGTTTATTTTATTTCGAGCGTCGGTTAATTTGCTTAACTTTTTGTAAATTCAGTCGTCAAGATGCTTAAAAATTACATTAATAGTAAGGCAACGACCATACCACATTGAGAATACCCGTTCTCGTCCGATCACGGAAGTCAAGCAATGTTGGGCGCGGTTAGTACTTGGATGGGTGACCGCTTGGGAACACCGCGTGCCGTTGCCCAATTTTTTGTTTTTCTCGCCAAATTAAAAAATTGGAGGAAAACGATTGGACGCGGTTTTTGTTTTTCAACCCCCCCCCCCTCCCCCCCCCCCGCGCGAAGTGCGTGCGACATTTCAACAGTTGTTATTGTTTAAGCTTACAAAAATTATTATAGGTTGTAAATTGTAGTTGCAATAAATTGCATTATGTCCTCCATTCACTTTGTCATAATATAATATAATAGGTTATTGCGTTATAACTGAAACACACAATACTATAATTTTTTTAAATTTGCATCCATCGCCGAATTTTATTTGAATGTACATTTTCAAATGTAAATTTGTAAAGAGAGTGGTATAATATGCTAACCTAGGTAGTATAGCACGTGTATGACGAGCATTAGATTTGATTGTATTGGTAATAAAACAATAATTTAATATAATAAATGTTTTATATTTCTACCAATTTTATTTTATAAAATATCTTAAAAAATTTAATATGGACCACATTGAAAATAATAATATGTATGTTTTTTTTGAAATTGTTGATATTAAGGTCTTTTTAACAATTAAATTGTCTGACGTTTCGTGTCGTTTATTGGCACATTTTCAAAGCTACAAGTTAATAAATTAAAAAATTTTTTAAAAATTAAAAGATTTTATAAAGGTTTTAAAAACTTACATTGACAGATTGTCAATATGATGTTTTTGTTTTAATATAACATTAAAACATTTGACTAAAAATGATGAATTATATAAAAACTTTTTAAAATCTCTTAAATCCTATAAAATTGAACATAATAAATTAAATTAAACTAAAATTTGACCATAAGTCATGGCATCGTTTTCATGATATCTAGGATGTGTTTGTATCCACCATGAAAATATTGAACATCCCTTTTATCATTCATCGCTTTATTGTTCATATGAATGTTGATTGCTTCTTTTATTTTACGTTTTTTGTCTATCTTTTCCCTAGCTAGTACTGTAATATCTTTACGGTTTATGGAATGAGAGTTGTTAGTCATGTGTTTGCATAAAGCGGTGTAAGCGTTCTCATCTTCTTTATTAAAGAAAACGTGTGCTTTATTCACATCTCTAATATGTTCCTTTATGCGAACACCTAACTTTAACTTGTAGCTTTGAAAATGTGCCAATAAACGACACGAAACGTCAGACAATTTAATTGTTAAAAAAGACCTTAATATCAACAATTTCAAAAAAGGATAAAATAAAAGGTCAACAATATTTAAAAATTATAATATGTATGTACCTACAAAATATACATAGTGTATAATAGCATTGAAGCATACATCGACAGGTACAACTCTCGAAGGTTGTTCTCGTCCGCCACGTCGGGCGGCGGGCGATGCCCAAAATATAATTTTAAATTCAATTATTGTTGTGGTGGCATCTATATGCCATCTACATGGACAGTAGGTACTCTTATTAACCGACTTCATTTAGGTCTATGTTCTATGTTCATATGTACTTAAAAACTTCTTCAATTGCACATACAAATGTAAGTACTTATTTTTTAATTTAAATATTTAAATTTTTAATTCTATCAATTTTAAATTAAATTCAATGAAAATTTGATAACAAACTTAAAGAAGTTGATTCTTTGTCTTCAAGGTACTATTATTATATATAATAATATTATACTTATAAAATAATGTGGTCACAACACATATAGATAAGAAAGAGAAATATTATTCATTTATTTTAAAAAAGTTTATTTCAAAAATATCAGGTAGGTACTTGGGATTTTAATTTAGAAATAATCATCAAAACACCTCCAATTAAACGTTGTAATATTTTTAAATTTAATTTAAATTAGCTTTTCCATATTTACAATACTTTTCTTAAAAAAGTATTTAAGATATGTTTCGATAGCGAACTCAAACGGAAGCGCCTACAAGATAAAATATTACACACGATGTGAAAATTTAAATAGGCAACCATGGAATTACGTGTAGCGCGCGCAAATTATCTTAATCGAACACAACGCCACCGCGAACGGGGTTAAAACTAAACACGATTGGAATTTTTTTAGGTGGGAGATGCGCATCGGGTCGTCTCGCCATAGGCGGCGCGTACGCACGGCAACACGCGCCATTCGACAATTGTGGTTGTAATATTAGTTGGTTCGACATTGTTAGTTAGGTACGCCATGGGCGTACCATTTCGGCGGCTAATAAGCGTTTGTCGGTTTATTTTATTTCGAGCGTCGGTTAATTTGCTTAACTTTTTGTAAATTCAGTCGTCAAGATGCTTAAAAATTACATTAATAGTAAGGCAACGACCATACCACATTGAGAATACCCGTTCTCGTCCGATCACGGAAGTCAAGCAATGTTGGGCGCGGTTAGTACTTGGATGGGTGACCGCTTGGGAACACCGCGTGCCGTTGCCCAATTTTTTGTTTTTCTCGCCAAATTAAAAAATTGGAGGAAAACGATTGGACGCGGTTTTTGTTTTTCAACCCCCCCCCCCCTCCCCCCCCCCGCGCGAAGTGCGTGCGACATTTCAACAGTTGTTATTGTTTAAGCTTACAAAAATTATTATAGGTTGTAAATTGTAGTTGCAATAAATTGCATTATGTCCTCCATTCACTTTGTCATAATATAATATAATAGGTTATTGCGTTATAACTGAAACACACAATACTATAATTTTTTTAAATTTGCATCCATCGCCGAATTTTATTTGAATGTACATTTTCAAATGTAAATTTGTAAAGAGAGTGGTATAATATGCTAACCTAGGTAGTATAGCACGTGTATGACGAGCATTAGATTTGATTGTATTGGTAATAAAACAATAATTTAATATAATAAATGTTTTATATTTCTACCAATTTTATTTTATAAAATATCTTAAAAAATTTAATATGGACCACATTGAAAATAATAATATGTATGTTTTTTTTGAAATTGTTGATATTAAGGTCTTTTTAACAATTAAATTGTCTGACGTTTCGTGTCGTTTATTGGCACATTTTCAAAGCTACAAGTTAATAAATTAAAAAATTTTTTAAAAATTAAAAGATTTTATAAAGGTTTTAAAAACTTACATTGACAGATTGTCAATATGATGTTTTTGTTTTAATATAACATTAAAACATTTGACTAAAAATGATGAATTATATAAAAACTTTTTAAAATCTCTTAAATCCTATAAAATTGAACATAATAAATTAAATTAAACTAAAATTTGACCATAAGTCATGGCATCGTTTTCATGATATCTAGGATGTGTTTGTATCCACCATGAAAATATTGAACATCCCTTTTATCATTCATCGCTTTATTGTTCATATGAATGTTGATTGCTTCTTTTATTTTACGTTTTTTGTCTATCTTTTCCCTAGCTAGTACTGTAATATCTTTACGGTTTATGGAATGAGAGTTGTTAGTCATGTGTTTGCATAAAGCGGTGTAAGCGTTCTCATCTTCTTTATTAAAGAAAACGTGTGCTTTATTCACATCTCTAATATGTTCCTTTATGCGAACACCTAACTTTAACTTGTAGCTTTGAAAATGTGCCAATAAACGACACGAAACGTCAGACAATTTAATTGTTAAAAAAGACCTTAATATCAACAATTTCAAAAAAGGATAAAATAAAAGGTCAACAATATTTAAAAATTATAATATGTATGTACCTACAAAATATACATAGTGTATAATAGCATTGAAGCATACATCGACAGGTACAACTCTCGAAGGTTGTTCTCGTCCGCCACGTCGGGCGGCGGGCGATGCCCAAAATATAATTTTAAATTCAATTATTGTTGTGGTGGCATCTATATGCCATCTACATGGACAGTAGGTACTCTTATTAACCGACTTCATTTAGGTCTATGTTCTATGTTCATATGTACTTAAAAACTTCTTCAATTGCACATACAAATGTAAGTACTTATTTTTTAATTTAAATATTTAAATTTTTAATTCTATCAATTTTAAATTAAATTCAATGAAAATTTGATAACAAACTTAAAGAAGTTGATTCTTTGTCTTCAAGGTACTATTATTATATATAATAATATTATACTTATAAAATAATGTGGTCACAACACATATAGATAAGAAAGAGAAATATTATTCATTTATTTTAAAAAAGTTTATTTCAAAAATATCAGGTAGGTACTTGGGATTTTAATTTAGAAATAATCATCAAAACACCTCCAATTAAACGTTGTAATATTTTTAAATTTAATTTAAATTAGCTTTTCCATATTTACAATACTTTTCTTAAAAAAGTATTTAAGATATGTTTCGATAGCGAACTCAAACGGAAGCGCCTACAAGATAAAATATTACACACGATGTGAAAATTTAAATAGGCAACCATGGAATTACGTGTAGCGCGCGCAAATTATCTTAATCGAACACAACGCCACCGCGAACGGGGTTAAAACTAAACACGATTGGAATTTTTTTAGGTGGGAGATGCGCATCGGGTCGTCTCGCCATAGGCGGCGCGTACGCACGGCAACACGCGCCATTCGACAATTGTGGTTGTAATATTAGTTGGTTCGACATTGTTAGTTAGGTACGCCATGGGCGTACCATTTCGGCGGCTAATAAGCGTTTGTCGGTTTATTTTATTTCGAGCGTCGGTTAATTTGCTTAACTTTTTGTAAATTCAGTCGTCAAGATGCTTAAAAATTACATTAATAGTAAGGCAACGACCATACCACATTGAGAATACCCGTTCTCGTCCGATCACGGAAGTCAAGCAATGTTGGGCGCGGTTAGTACTTGGATGGGTGACCGCTTGGGAACACCGCGTGCCGTTGCCCAATTTTTTGTTTTTCTCGCCAAATTAAAAAATTGGAGGAAAACGATTGGACGCGGTTTTTGTTTTTCAACCCCCCCCCCTCCCCCCCCCCGCGCGAAGTGCGTGCGACATTTCAACAGTTGTTATTGTTTAAGCTTACAAAAATTATTATAGGTTGTAAATTGTAGTTGCAATAAATTGCATTATGTCCTCCATTCACTTTGTCATAATATAATATAATAGGTTATTGCGTTATAACTGAAACACACAATACTATAATTTTTTTAAATTTGCATCCATCGCCGAATTTTATTTGAATGTACATTTTCAAATGTAAATTTGTAAAGAGAGTGGTATAATATGCTAACCTAGGTAGTATAGCACGTGTATGACGAGCATTAGATTTGATTGTATTGGTAATAAAACAATAATTTAATATAATAAATGTTTTATATTTCTACCAATTTTATTTTATAAAATATCTTAAAAAATTTAATATGGACCACATTGAAAATAATAATATGTATGTTTTTTTTGAAATTGTTGATATTAAGGTCTTTTTAACAATTAAATTGTCTGACGTTTCGTGTCGTTTATTGGCACATTTTCAAAGCTACAAGTTAATAAATTAAAAAATTTTTTAAAAATTAAAAGATTTTATAAAGGTTTTAAAAACTTACATTGACAGATTGTCAATATGATGTTTTTGTTTTAATATAACATTAAAACATTTGACTAAAAATGATGAATTATATAAAAACTTTTTAAAATCTCTTAAATCCTATAAAATTGAACATAATAAATTAAATTAAACTAAAATTTGACCATAAGTCATGGCATCGTTTTCATGATATCTAGGATGTGTTTGTATCCACCATGAAAATATTGAACATCCCTTTTATCATTCATCGCTTTATTGTTCATATGAATGTTGATTGCTTCTTTTATTTTACGTTTTTTGTCTATCTTTTCCCTAGCTAGTACTGTAATATCTTTACGGTTTATGGAATGAGAGTTGTTAGTCATGTGTTTGCATAAAGCGGTGTAAGCGTTCTCATCTTCTTTATTAAAGAAAACGTGTGCTTTATTCACATCTCTAATATGTTCCTTTATGCGAACACCTAACTTTAACTTGTAGCTTTGAAAATGTGCCAATAAACGACACGAAACGTCAGACAATTTAATTGTTAAAAAAGACCTTAATATCAACAATTTCAAAATAGGATAAAATAAAAGGTCAACAATATTTAAAAATTATAATATGTATGTACCTACAAAATATACATAGTGTATAATAGCATTGAAGCATACATCGACAGGTACAACTCTCGAAGGTTGTTCTCGTCCGCCACGTCGGGCGGCGGGCGATGCCCAAAATATAATTTTAAATTCAATTATTGTTGTGGTGGCATCTATATGCCATCTACATGGACAGTAGGTACTCTTATTAACCGACTTCATTTAGGTCTATGTTCTATGTTCATATGTACTTAAAAACTTCTTCAATTGCACATACAAATGTAAGTACTTATTTTTTAATTTAAATATTTAAATTTTTAATTCTATCAATTTTAAATTAAATTCAATGAAAATTTGATAACAAACTTAAAGAAGTTGATTCTTTGTCTTCAAGGTACTATTATTATATATAATAATATTATACTTATAAAATAATGTGGTCACAACACATATAGATAAGAAAGAGAAATATTATTCATTTATTTTAAAAAAGTTTATTTCAAAAATATCAGGTAGGTACTTGGGATTTTAATTTAGAAATAATCATCAAAACACCTCCAATTAAACGTTGTAATATTTTTAAATTTAATTTAAATTAGCTTTTCCATATTTACAATACTTTTCTTAAAAAAGTATTTAAGATATGTTTCGATAGCGAACTCAAACGGAAGCGCCTACAAGATAAAATATTACACACGATGTGAAAATTTAAATAGGCAACCATGGAATTACGTGTAGCGCGCGCAAATTATCTTAATCGAACACAACGCCACCGCGAACGGGGTTAAAACTAAACACGATTGGAATTTTTTTAGGTGGGAGATGCGCATCGGGTCGTCTCGCCATAGGCGGCGCGTACGCACGGCAACACGCGCCATTCGACAATTGTGGTTGTAATATTAGTTGGTTCGACATTGTTAGTTAGGTACGCCATGGGCGTACCATTTCGGCGGCTAATAAGCGTTTGTCGGTTTATTTTATTTCGAGCGTCGGTTAATTTGCTTAACTTTTTGTAAATTCAGTCGTCAAGATGCTTAAAAATTACATTAATAGTAAGGCAACGACCATACCACATTGAGAATACCCGTTCTCGTCCGATCACGGAAGTCAAGCAATGTTGGGCGCGGTTAGTACTTGGATGGGTGACCGCTTGGGAACACCGCGTGCCGTTGCCCAATTTTTTGTTTTTCTCGCCAAATTAAAAAATTGGAGGAAAACGATTGGACGCGGTTTTTGTTTTTCAACCCCCCCCCCCTCCCCCCCCCCGCGCGAAGTGCGTGCGACATTTCAACAGTTGTTATTGTTTAAGCTTACAAAAATTATTATAGGTTGTAAATTGTAGTTGCAATAAATTGCATTATGTCCTCCATTCACTTTGTCATAATATAATATAATAGGTTATTGCGTTATAACTGAAACACACAATACTATAATTTTTTTAAATTTGCATCCATCGCCGAATTTTATTTGAATGTACATTTTCAAATGTAAATTTGTAAAGAGAGTGGTATAATATGCTAACCTAGGTAGTATAGCACGTGTATGACGAGCATTAGATTTGATTGTATTGGTAATAAAACAATAATTTAATATAATAAATGTTTTATATTTCTACCAATTTTATTTTATAAAATATCTTAAAAAATTTAATATGGACCACATTGAAAATAATAATATGTATGTTTTTTTTGAAATTGTTGATATTAAGGTCTTTTTAACAATTAAATTGTCTGACGTTTCGTGTCGTTTATTGGCACATTTTCAAAGCTACAAGTTAATAAATTAAAAAATTTTTTAAAAATTAAAAGATTTTATAAAGGTTTTAAAAACTTACATTGACAGATTGTCAATATGATGTTTTTGTTTTAATATAACATTAAAACATTTGACTAAAAATGATGAATTATATAAAAACTTTTTAAAATCTCTTAAATCCTATAAAATTGAACATAATAAATTAAATTAAACTAAAATTTGACCATAAGTCATGGCATCGTTTTCATGATATCTAGGATGTGTTTGTATCCACCATGAAAATATTGAACATCCCTTTTATCATTCATCGCTTTATTGTTCATATGAATGTTGATTGCTTCTTTTATTTTACGTTTTTTGTCTATCTTTTCCCTAGCTAGTACTGTAATATCTTTACGGTTTATGGAATGAGAGTTGTTAGTCATGTGTTTGCATAAAGCGGTGTAAGCGTTCTCATCTTCTTTATTAAAGAAAACGTGTGCTTTATTCACATCTCTAATATGTTCCTTTATGCGAACACCTAACTTTAACTTGTAGCTTTGAAAATGTGCCAATAAACGACACGAAACGTCAGACAATTTAATTGTTAAAAAAGACCTTAATATCAACAATTTCAAAAAAGGATAAAATAAAAGGTCAACAATATTTAAAAATTATAATATGTATGTACCTACAAAATATACATAGTGTATAATAGCATTGAAGCATACATCGACAGGTACAACTCTCGAAGGTTGTTCTCGTCCGCCACGTCGGGCGGCGGGCGATGCCCAAAATATAATTTTAAATTCAATTATTGTTGTGGTGGCATCTATATGCCATCTACATGGACAGTAGGTACTCTTATTAACCGACTTCATTTAGGTCTATGTTCTATGTTCATATGTACTTAAAAACTTCTTCAATTGCACATACAAATGTAAGTACTTATTTTTTAATTTAAATATTTAAATTTTTAATTCTATCAATTTTAAATTAAATTCAATGAAAATTTGATAACAAACTTAAAGAAGTTGATTCTTTGTCTTCAAGGTACTATTATTATATATAATAATATTATACTTATAAAATAATGTGGTCACAACACATATAGATAAGAAAGAGAAATATTATTCATTTATTTTAAAAAAGTTTATTTCAAAAATATCAGGTAGGTACTTGGGATTTTAATTTAGAAATAATCATCAAAACACCTCCAATTAAACGTTGTAATATTTTTAAATTTAATTTAAATTAGCTTTTCCATATTTACAATACTTTTCTTAAAAAAGTATTTAAGATATGTTTCGATAGCGAACTCAAACGGAAGCGCCTACAAGATAAAATATTACACACGATGTGAAAATTTAAATAGGCAACCATGGAATTACGTGTAGCGCGCGCAAATTATCTTAATCGAACACAACGCCACCGCGAACGGGGTTAAAACTAAACACGATTGGAATTTTTTTAGGTGGGAGATGCGCATCGGGTCGTCTCGCCATAGGCGGCGCGTACGCACGGCAACACGCGCCATTCGACAATTGTGGTTGTAATATTAGTTGGTTCGACATTGTTAGTTAGGTACGCCATGGGCGTACCATTTCGGCGGCTAATAAGCGTTTGTCGGTTTATTTTATTTCGAGCGTCGGTTAATTTGCTTAACTTTTTGTAAATTCAGTCGTCAAGATGCTTAAAAATTACATTAATAGTAAGGCAACGACCATACCACATTGAGAATACCCGTTCTCGTCCGATCACGGAAGTCAAGCAATGTTGGGCGCGGTTAGTACTTGGATGGGTGACCGCTTGGGAACACCGCGTGCCGTTGCCCAATTTTTTGTTTTTCTCGCCAAATTAAAAAATTGGAGGAAAACGATTGGACGCGGTTTTTGTTTTTCAACCCCCCCCCCCCTCCCCCCCCCCGCGCGAAGTGCGTGCGACATTTCAACAGTTGTTATTGTTTAAGCTTACAAAAATTATTATAGGTTGTAAATTGTAGTTGCAATAAATTGCATTATGTCCTCCATTCACTTTGTCATAATATAATATAATAGGTTATTGCGTTATAACTGAAACACACAATACTATAATTTTTTTAAATTTGCATCCATCGCCGAATTTTATTTGAATGTACATTTTCAAATGTAAATTTGTAAAGAGAGTGGTATAATATGCTAACCTAGGTAGTATAGCACGTGTATGACGAGCATTAGATTTGATTGTATTGGTAATAAAACAATAATTTAATATAATAAATGTTTTATATTTCTACCAATTTTATTTTATAAAATATCTTAAAAAATTTAATATGGACCACATTGAAAATAATAATATGTATGTTTTTTTTGAAATTGTTGATATTAAGGTCTTTTTAACAATTAAATTGTCTGACGTTTCGTGTCGTTTATTGGCACATTTTCAAAGCTACAAGTTAATAAATTAAAAAATTTTTTAAAAATTAAAAGATTTTATAAAGGTTTTAAAAACTTACATTGACAGATTGTCAATATGATGTTTTTGTTTTAATATAACATTAAAACATTTGACTAAAAATGATGAATTATATAAAAACTTTTTAAAATCTCTTAAATCCTATAAAATTGAACATAATAAATTAAATTAAACTAAAATTTGACCATAAGTCATGGCATCGTTTTCATGATATCTAGGATGTGTTTGTATCCACCATGAAAATATTGAACATCCCTTTTATCATTCATCGCTTTATTGTTCATATGAATGTTGATTGCTTCTTTTATTTTACGTTTTTTGTCTATCTTTTCCCTAGCTAGTACTGTAATATCTTTACGGTTTATGGAATGAGAGTTGTTAGTCATGTGTTTGCATAAAGCGGTGTAAGCGTTCTCATCTTCTTTATTAAAGAAAACGTGTGCTTTATTCACATCTCTAATATGTTCCTTTATGCGAACACCTAACTTTAACTTGTAGCTTTGAAAATGTGCCAATAAACGACACGAAACGTCAGACAATTTAATTGTTAAAAAAGACCTTAATATCAACAATTTCAAAAAAGGATAAAATAAAAGGTCAACAATATTTAAAAATTATAATATGTATGTACCTACAAAATATACATAGTGTATAATAGCATTGAAGCATACATCGACAGGTACAACTCTCGAAGGTTGTTCTCGTCCGCCACGTCGGGCGGCGGGCGATGCCCAAAATATAATTTTAAATTCAATTATTGTTGTGGTGGCATCTATATGCCATCTACATGGACAGTAGGTACTCTTATTAACCGACTTCATTTAGGTCTATGTTCTATGTTCATATGTACTTAAAAACTTCTTCAATTGCACATACAAATGTAAGTACTTATTTTTTAATTTAAATATTTAAATTTTTAATTCTATCAATTTTAAATTAAATTCAATGAAAATTTGATAACAAACTTAAAGAAGTTGATTCTTTGTCTTCAAGGTACTATTATTATATATAATAATATTATACTTATAAAATAATGTGGTCACAACACATATAGATAAGAAAGAGAAATATTATTCATTTATTTTAAAAAAGTTTATTTCAAAAATATCAGGTAGGTACTTGGGATTTTAATTTAGAAATAATCATCAAAACACCTCCAATTAAACGTTGTAATATTTTTAAATTTAATTTAAATTAGCTTTTCCATATTTACAATACTTTTCTTAAAAAAGTATTTAAGATATGTTTCGATAGCGAACTCAAACGGAAGCGCCTACAAGATAAAATATTACACACGATGTGAAAATTTAAATAGGCAACCATGGAATTACGTGTAGCGCGCGCAAATTATCTTAATCGAACACAACGCCACCGCGAACGGGGTTAAAACTAAACACGATTGGAATTTTTTTAGGTGGGAGATGCGCATCGGGTCGTCTCGCCATAGGCGGCGCGTACGCACGGCAACACGCGCCATTCGACAATTGTGGTTGTAATATTAGTTGGTTCGACATTGTTAGTTAGGTACGCCATGGGCGTACCATTTCGGCGGCTAATAAGCGTTTGTCGGTTTATTTTATTTCGAGCGTCGGTTAATTTGCTTAACTTTTTGTAAATTCAGTCGTCAAGATGCTTAAAAATTACATTAATAGTAAGGCAACGACCATACCACATTGAGAATACCCGTTCTCGTCCGATCACGGAAGTCAAGCAATGTTGGGCGCGGTTAGTACTTGGATGGGTGACCGCTTGGGAACACCGCGTGCCGTTGCCCAATTTTTTGTTTTTCTCGCCAAATTAAAAAATTGGAGGAAAACGATTGGACGCGGTTTTTGTTTTTCAACCCCCCCCCCCCCCCCCCCCCCGCGCGAAGTGCGTGCGACATTTCAACAGTTGTTATTGTTTAAGCTTACAAAAATTATTATAGGTTGTAAATTGTAGTTGCAATAAATTGCATTATGTCCTCCATTCACTTTGTCATAATATAATATAATAGGTTATTGCGTTATAACTGAAACACACAATACTATAATTTTTTTAAATTTGCATCCATCGCCGAATTTTATTTGAATGTACATTTTCAAATGTAAATTTGTAAAGAGAGTGGTATAATATGCTAACCTAGGTAGTATAGCACGTGTATGACGAGCATTAGATTTGATTGTATTGGTAATAAAACAATAATTTAATATAATAAATGTTTTATATTTCTACCAATTTTATTTTATAAAATATCTTAAAAAATTTAATATGGACCACATTGAAAATAATAATATGTATGTTTTTTTTGAAATTGTTGATATTAAGGTCTTTTTAACAATTAAATTGTCTGACGTTTCGTGTCGTTTATTGGCACATTTTCAAAGCTACAAGTTAATAAATTAAAAAATTTTTTAAAAATTAAAAGATTTTATAAAGGTTTTAAAAACTTACATTGACAGATTGTCAATATGATGTTTTTGTTTTAATATAACATTAAAACATTTGACTAAAAATGATGAATTATATAAAAACTTTTTAAAATCTCTTAAATCCTATAAAATTGAACATAATAAATTAAATTAAACTAAAATTTGACCATAAGTCATGGCATCGTTTTCATGATATCTAGGATGTGTTTGTATCCACCATGAAAATATTGAACATCCCTTTTATCATTCATCGCTTTATTGTTCATATGAATGTTGATTGCTTCTTTTATTTTACGTTTTTTGTCTATCTTTTCCCTAGCTAGTACTGTAATATCTTTACGGTTTATGGAATGAGAGTTGTTAGTCATGTGTTTGCATAAAGCGGTGTAAGCGTTCTCATCTTCTTTATTAAAGAAAACGTGTGCTTTATTCACATCTCTAATATGTTCCTTTATGCGAACACCTAACTTTAACTTGTAGCTTTGAAAATGTGCCAATAAACGACACGAAACGTCAGACAATTTAATTGTTAAAAAAGACCTTAATATCAACAATTTCAAAAAAGGATAAAATAAAAGGTCAACAATATTTAAAAATTATAATATGTATGTACCTACAAAATATACATAGTGTATAATAGCATTGAAGCATACATCGACAGGTACAACTCTCGAAGGTTGTTCTCGTCCGCCACGTCGGGCGGCGGGCGATGCCCAAAATATAATTTTAAATTCAATTATTGTTGTGGTGGCATCTATATGCCATCTACATGGACAGTAGGTACTCTTATTAACCGACTTCATTTAGGTCTATGTTCTATGTTCATATGTACTTAAAAACTTCTTCAATTGCACATACAAATGTAAGTACTTATTTTTTAATTTAAATATTTAAATTTTTAATTCTATCAATTTTAAATTAAATTCAATGAAAATTTGATAACAAACTTAAAGAAGTTGATTCTTTGTCTTCAAGGTACTATTATTATATATAATAATATTATACTTATAAAATAATGTGGTCACAACACATATAGATAAGAAAGAGAAATATTATTCATTTATTTTAAAAAAGTTTATTTCAAAAATATCAGGTAGGTACTTGGGATTTTAATTTAGAAATAATCATCAAAACACCTCCAATTAAACGTTGTAATATTTTTAAATTTAATTTAAATTAGCTTTTCCATATTTACAATACTTTTCTTAAAAAAGTATTTAAGATATGTTTCGATAGCGAACTCAAACGGAAGCGCCTACAAGATAAAATATTACACACGATGTGAAAATTTAAATAGGCAACCATGGAATTACGTGTAGCGCGCGCAAATTATCTTAATCGAACACAACGCCACCGCGAACGGGGTTAAAACTAAACACGATTGGAATTTTTTTAGGTGGGAGATGCGCATCGGGTCGTCTCGCCATAGGCGGCGCGTACGCACGGCAACACGCGCCATTCGACAATTGTGGTTGTAATATTAGTTGGTTCGACATTGTTAGTTAGGTACGCCATGGGCGTACCATTTCGGCGGCTAATAAGCGTTTGTCGGTTTATTTTATTTCGAGCGTCGGTTAATTTGCTTAACTTTTTGTAAATTCAGTCGTCAAGATGCTTAAAAATTACATTAATAGTAAGGCAACGACCATACCACATTGAGAATACCCGTTCTCGTCCGATCACGGAAGTCAAGCAATGTTGGGCGCGGTTAGTACTTGGATGGGTGACCGCTTGGGAACACCGCGTGCCGTTGCCCAATTTTTTGTTTTTCTCGCCAAATTAAAAAATTGGAGGAAAACGATTGGACGCGGTTTTTGTTTTTCAACCCCCCCCCCTCCCCCCCCCCGCGCGAAGTGCGTGCGACATTTCAACAGTTGTTATTGTTTAAGCTTACAAAAATTATTATAGGTTGTAAATTGTAGTTGCAATAAATTGCATTATGTCCTCCATTCACTTTGTCATAATATAATATAATAGGTTATTGCGTTATAACTGAAACACACAATACTATAATTTTTTTAAATTTGCATCCATCGCCGAATTTTATTTGAATGTACATTTTCAAATGTAAATTTGTAAAGAGAGTGGTATAATATGCTAACCTAGGTAGTATAGCACGTGTATGACGAGCATTAGATTTGATTGTATTGGTAATAAAACAATAATTTAATATAATAAATGTTTTATATTTCTACCAATTTTATTTTATAAAATATCTTAAAAAATTTAATATGGACCACATTGAAAATAATAATATGTATGTTTTTTTTGAAATTGTTGATATTAAGGTCTTTTTAACAATTAAATTGTCTGACGTTTCGTGTCGTTTATTGGCACATTTTCAAAGCTACAAGTTAATAAATTAAAAAATTTTTTAAAAATTAAAAGATTTTATAAAGGTTTTAAAAACTTACATTGACAGATTGTCAATATGATGTTTTTGTTTTAATATAACATTAAAACATTTGACTAAAAATGATGAATTATATAAAAACTTTTTAAAATCTCTTAAATCCTATAAAATTGAACATAATAAATTAAATTAAACTAAAATTTGACCATAAGTCATGGCATCGTTTTCATGATATCTAGGATGTGTTTGTATCCACCATGAAAATATTGAACATCCCTTTTATCATTCATCGCTTTATTGTTCATATGAATGTTGATTGCTTCTTTTATTTTACGTTTTTTGTCTATCTTTTCCCTAGCTAGTACTGTAATATCTTTACGGTTTATGGAATGAGAGTTGTTAGTCATGTGTTTGCATAAAGCGGTGTAAGCGTTCTCATCTTCTTTATTAAAGAAAACGTGTGCTTTATTCACATCTCTAATATGTTCCTTTATGCGAACACCTAACTTTAACTTGTAGCTTTGAAAATGTGCCAATAAACGACACGAAACGTCAGACAATTTAATTGTTAAAAAAGACCTTAATATCAACAATTTCAAAATAGGATAAAATAAAAGGTCAACAATATTTAAAAATTATAATATGTATGTACCTACAAAATATACATAGTGTATAATAGCATTGAAGCATACATCGACAGGTACAACTCTCGAAGGTTGTTCTCGTCCGCCACGTCGGGCGGCGGGCGATGCCCAAAATATAATTTTAAATTCAATTATTGTTGTGGTGGCATCTATATGCCATCTACATGGACAGTAGGTACTCTTATTAACCGACTTCATTTAGGTCTATGTTCTATGTTCATATGTACTTAAAAACTTCTTCAATTGCACATACAAATGTAAGTACTTATTTTTTAATTTAAATATTTAAATTTTTAATTCTATCAATTTTAAATTAAATTCAATGAAAATTTGATAACAAACTTAAAGAAGTTGATTCTTTGTCTTCAAGGTACTATTATTATATATAATAATATTATACTTATAAAATAATGTGGTCACAACACATATAGATAAGAAAGAGAAATATTATTCATTTATTTTAAAAAAGTTTATTTCAAAAATATCAGGTAGGTACTTGGGATTTTAATTTAGAAATAATCATCAAAACACCTCCAATTAAACGTTGTAATATTTTTAAATTTAATTTAAATTAGCTTTTCCATATTTACAATACTTTTCTTAAAAAAGTATTTAAGATATGTTTCGATAGCGAACTCAAACGGAAGCGCCTACAAGATAAAATATTACACACGATGTGAAAATTTAAATAGGCAACCATGGAATTACGTGTAGCGCGCGCAAATTATCTTAATCGAACACAACGCCACCGCGAACGGGGTTAAAACTAAACACGATTGGAATTTTTTTAGGTGGGAGATGCGCATCGGGTCGTCTCGCCATAGGCGGCGCGTACGCACGGCAACACGCGCCATTCGACAATTGTGGTTGTAATATTAGTTGGTTCGACATTGTTAGTTAGGTACGCCATGGGCGTACCATTTCGGCGGCTAATAAGCGTTTGTCGGTTTATTTTATTTCGAGCGTCGGTTAATTTGCTTAACTTTTTGTAAATTCAGTCGTCAAGATGCTTAAAAATTACATTAATAGTAAGGCAACGACCATACCACATTGAGAATACCCGTTCTCGTCCGATCACGGAAGTCAAGCAATGTTGGGCGCGGTTAGTACTTGGATGGGTGACCGCTTGGGAACACCGCGTGCCGTTGCCCAATTTTTTGTTTTTCTCGCCAAATTAAAAAATTGGAGGAAAACGATTGGACGCGGTTTTTGTTTTTCAACCCCCCCCCCCTCCCCCCCCCCGCGCGAAGTGCGTGCGACATTTCAACAGTTGTTATTGTTTAAGCTTACAAAAATTATTATAGGTTGTAAATTGTAGTTGCAATAAATTGCATTATGTCCTCCATTCACTTTGTCATAATATAATATAATAGGTTATTGCGTTATAACTGAAACACACAATACTATAATTTTTTTAAATTTGCATCCATCGCCGAATTTTATTTGAATGTACATTTTCAAATGTAAATTTGTAAAGAGAGTGGTATAATATGCTAACCTAGGTAGTATAGCACGTGTATGACGAGCATTAGATTTGATTGTATTGGTAATAAAACAATAATTTAATATAATAAATGTTTTATATTTCTACCAATTTTATTTTATAAAATATCTTAAAAAATTTAATATGGACCACATTGAAAATAATAATATGTATGTTTTTTTTGAAATTGTTGATATTAAGGTCTTTTTAACAATTAAATTGTCTGACGTTTCGTGTCGTTTATTGGCACATTTTCAAAGCTACAAGTTAATAAATTAAAAAATTTTTTAAAAATTAAAAGATTTTATAAAGGTTTTAAAAACTTACATTGACAGATTGTCAATATGATGTTTTTGTTTTAATATAACATTAAAACATTTGACTAAAAATGATGAATTATATAAAAACTTTTTAAAATCTCTTAAATCCTATAAAATTGAACATAATAAATTAAATTAAACTAAAATTTGACCATAAGTCATGGCATCGTTTTCATGATATCTAGGATGTGTTTGTATCCACCATGAAAATATTGAACATCCCTTTTATCATTCATCGCTTTATTGTTCATATGAATGTTGATTGCTTCTTTTATTTTACGTTTTTTGTCTATCTTTTCCCTAGCTAGTACTGTAATATCTTTACGGTTTATGGAATGAGAGTTGTTAGTCATGTGTTTGCATAAAGCGGTGTAAGCGTTCTCATCTTCTTTATTAAAGAAAACGTGTGCTTTATTCACATCTCTAATATGTTCCTTTATGCGAACACCTAACTTTAACTTGTAGCTTTGAAAATGTGCCAATAAACGACACGAAACGTCAGACAATTTAATTGTTAAAAAAGACCTTAATATCAACAATTTCAAAAAAGGATAAAATAAAAGGTCAACAATATTTAAAAATTATAATATGTATGTACCTACAAAATATACATAGTGTATAATAGCATTGAAGCATACATCGACAGGTACAACTCTCGAAGGTTGTTCTCGTCCGCCACGTCGGGCGGCGGGCGATGCCCAAAATATAATTTTAAATTCAATTATTGTTGTGGTGGCATCTATATGCCATCTACATGGACAGTAGGTACTCTTATTAACCGACTTCATTTAGGTCTATGTTCTATGTTCATATGTACTTAAAAACTTCTTCAATTGCACATACAAATGTAAGTACTTATTTTTTAATTTAAATATTTAAATTTTTAATTCTATCAATTTTAAATTAAATTCAATGAAAATTTGATAACAAACTTAAAGAAGTTGATTCTTTGTCTTCAAGGTACTATTATTATATATAATAATATTATACTTATAAAATAATGTGGTCACAACACATATAGATAAGAAAGAGAAATATTATTCATTTATTTTAAAAAAGTTTATTTCAAAAATATCAGGTAGGTACTTGGGATTTTAATTTAGAAATAATCATCAAAACACCTCCAATTAAACGTTGTAATATTTTTAAATTTAATTTAAATTAGCTTTTCCATATTTACAATACTTTTCTTAAAAAAGTATTTAAGATATGTTTCGATAGCGAACTCAAACGGAAGCGCCTACAAGATAAAATATTACACACGATGTGAAAATTTAAATAGGCAACCATGGAATTACGTGTAGCGCGCGCAAATTATCTTAATCGAACACAACGCCACCGCGAACGGGGTTAAAACTAAACACGATTGGAATTTTTTTAGGTGGGAGATGCGCATCGGGTCGTCTCGCCATAGGCGGCGCGTACGCACGGCAACACGCGCCATTCGACAATTGTGGTTGTAATATTAGTTGGTTCGACATTGTTAGTTAGGTACGCCATGGGCGTACCATTTCGGCGGCTAATAAGCGTTTGTCGGTTTATTTTATTTCGAGCGTCGGTTAATTTGCTTAACTTTTTGTAAATTCAGTCGTCAAGATGCTTAAAAATTACATTAATAGTAAGGCAACGACCATACCACATTGAGAATACCCGTTCTCGTCCGATCACGGAAGTCAAGCAATGTTGGGCGCGGTTAGTACTTGGATGGGTGACCGCTTGGGAACACCGCGTGCCGTTGCCCAATTTTTTGTTTTTCTCGCCAAATTAAAAAATTGGAGGAAAACGATTGGACGCGGTTTTTGTTTTTCAACCCCCCCCCCCTCTCCCCCCCCCCGCGCGAAGTGCGTGCGACATTTCAACAGTTGTTATTGTTTAAGCTTACAAAAATTATTATAGGTTGTAAATTGTAGTTGCAATAAATTGCATTATGTCCTCCATTCACTTTGTCATAATATAATATAATAGGTTATTGCGTTATAACTGAAACACACAATACTATAATTTTTTTAAATTTGCATCCATCGCCGAATTTTATTTGAATGTACATTTTCAAATGTAAATTTGTAAAGAGAGTGGTATAATATGCTAACCTAGGTAGTATAGCACGTGTATGACGAGCATTAGATTTGATTGTATTGGTAATAAAACAATAATTTAATATAATAAATGTTTTATATTTCTACCAATTTTATTTTATAAAATATCTTAAAAAATTTAATATGGACCACATTGAAAATAATAATATGTATGTTTTTTTTGAAATTGTTGATATTAAGGTCTTTTTAACAATTAAATTGTCTGACGTTTCGTGTCGTTTATTGGCACATTTTCAAAGCTACAAGTTAATAAATTAAAAAATTTTTTAAAAATTAAAAGATTTTATAAAGGTTTTAAAAACTTACATTGACAGATTGTCAATATGATGTTTTTGTTTTAATATAACATTAAAACATTTGACTAAAAATGATGAATTATATAAAAACTTTTTAAAATCTCTTAAATCCTATAAAATTGAACATAATAAATTAAATTAAACTAAAATTTGACCATAAGTCATGGCATCGTTTTCATGATATCTAGGATGTGTTTGTATCCACCATGAAAATATTGAACATCCCTTTTATCATTCATCGCTTTATTGTTCATATGAATGTTGATTGCTTCTTTTATTTTACGTTTTTTGTCTATCTTTTCCCTAGCTAGTACTGTAATATCTTTACGGTTTATGGAATGAGAGTTGTTAGTCATGTGTTTGCATAAAGCGGTGTAAGCGTTCTCATCTTCTTTATTAAAGAAAACGTGTGCTTTATTCACATCTCTAATATGTTCCTTTATGCGAACACCTAACTTTAACTTGTAGCTTTGAAAATGTGCCAATAAACGACACGAAACGTCAGACAATTTAATTGTTAAAAAAGACCTTAATATCAACAATTTCAAAAAAGGATAAAATAAAAGGTCAACAATATTTAAAAATTATAATATGTATGTACCTACAAAATATACATAGTGTATAATAGCATTGAAGCATACATCGACAGGTACAACTCTCGAAGGTTGTTCTCGTCCGCCACGTCGGGCGGCGGGCGATGCCCAAAATATAATTTTAAATTCAATTATTGTTGTGGTGGCATCTATATGCCATCTACATGGACAGTAGGTACTCTTATTAACCGACTTCATTTAGGTCTATGTTCTATGTTCATATGTACTTAAAAACTTCTTCAATTGCACATACAAATGTAAGTACTTATTTTTTAATTTAAATATTTAAATTTTTAATTCTATCAATTTTAAATTAAATTCAATGAAAATTTGATAACAAACTTAAAGAAGTTGATTCTTTGTCTTCAAGGTACTATTATTATATATAATAATATTATACTTATAAAATAATGTGGTCACAACACATATAGATAAGAAAGAGAAATATTATTCATTTATTTTAAAAAAGTTTATTTCAAAAATATCAGGTAGGTACTTGGGATTTTAATTTAGAAATAATCATCAAAACACCTCCAATTAAACGTTGTAATATTTTTAAATTTAATTTAAATTAGCTTTTCCATATTTACAATACTTTTCTTAAAAAAGTATTTAAGATATGTTTCGATAGCGAACTCAAACGGAAGCGCCTACAAGATAAAATATTACACACGATGTGAAAATTTAAATAGGCAACCATGGAATTACGTGTAGCGCGCGCAAATTATCTTAATCGAACACAACGCCACCGCGAACGGGGTTAAAACTAAACACGATTGGAATTTTTTTAGGTGGGAGATGCGCATCGGGTCGTCTCGCCATAGGCGGCGCGTACGCACGGCAACACGCGCCATTCGACAATTGTGGTTGTAATATTAGTTGGTTCGACATTGTTAGTTAGGTACGCCATGGGCGTACCATTTCGGCGGCTAATAAGCGTTTGTCGGTTTATTTTATTTCGAGCGTCGGTTAATTTGCTTAACTTTTTGTAAATTCAGTCGTCAAGATGCTTAAAAATTACATTAATAGTAAGGCAACGACCATACCACATTGAGAATACCCGTTCTCGTCCGATCACGGAAGTCAAGCAATGTTGGGCGCGGTTAGTACTTGGATGGGTGACCGCTTGGGAACACCGCGTGCCGTTGCCCAATTTTTTGTTTTTCTCGCCAAATTAAAAAATTGGAGGAAAACGATTGGACGCGGTTTTTGTTTTTCAACCCCCCCCCCCTCCCCCCCCCCGCGCGAAGTGCGTGCGACATTTCAACAGTTGTTATTGTTTAAGCTTACAAAAATTATTATAGGTTGTAAATTGTAGTTGCAATAAATTGCATTATGTCCTCCATTCACTTTGTCATAATATAATATAATAGGTTATTGCGTTATAACTGAAACACACAATACTATAATTTTTTTAAATTTGCATCCATCGCCGAATTTTATTTGAATGTACATTTTCAAATGTAAATTTGTAAAGAGAGTGGTATAATATGCTAACCTAGGTAGTATAGCACGTGTATGACGAGCATTAGATTTGATTGTATTGGTAATAAAACAATAATTTAATATAATAAATGTTTTATATTTCTACCAATTTTATTTTATAAAATATCTTAAAAAATTTAATATGGACCACATTGAAAATAATAATATGTATGTTTTTTTTGAAATTGTTGATATTAAGGTCTTTTTAACAATTAAATTGTCTGACGTTTCGTGTCGTTTATTGGCACATTTTCAAAGCTACAAGTTAATAAATTAAAAAATTTTTTAAAAATTAAAAGATTTTATAAAGGTTTTAAAAACTTACATTGACAGATTGTCAATATGATGTTTTTGTTTTAATATAACATTAAAACATTTGACTAAAAATGATGAATTATATAAAAACTTTTTAAAATCTCTTAAATCCTATAAAATTGAACATAATAAATTAAATTAAACTAAAATTTGACCATAAGTCATGGCATCGTTTTCATGATATCTAGGATGTGTTTGTATCCACCATGAAAATATTGAACATCCCTTTTATCATTCATCGCTTTATTGTTCATATGAATGTTGATTGCTTCTTTTATTTTACGTTTTTTGTCTATCTTTTCCCTAGCTAGTACTGTAATATCTTTACGGTTTATGGAATGAGAGTTGTTAGTCATGTGTTTGCATAAAGCGGTGTAAGCGTTCTCATCTTCTTTATTAAAGAAAACGTGTGCTTTATTCACATCTCTAATATGTTCCTTTATGCGAACACCTAACTTTAACTTGTAGCTTTGAAAATGTGCCAATAAACGACACGAAACGTCAGACAATTTAATTGTTAAAAAAGACCTTAATATCAACAATTTCAAAAAAGGATAAAATAAAAGGTCAACAATATTTAAAAATTATAATATGTATGTACCTACAAAATATACATAGTGTATAATAGCATTGAAGCATACATCGACAGGTACAACTCTCGAAGGTTGTTCTCGTCCGCCACGTCGGGCGGCGGGCGATGCCCAAAATATAATTTTAAATTCAATTATTGTTGTGGTGGCATCTATATGCCATCTACATGGACAGTAGGTACTCTTATTAACCGACTTCATTTAGGTCTATGTTCTATGTTCATATGTACTTAAAAACTTCTTCAATTGCACATACAAATGTAAGTACTTATTTTTTAATTTAAATATTTAAATTTTTAATTCTATCAATTTTAAATTAAATTCAATGAAAATTTGATAACAAACTTAAAGAAGTTGATTCTTTGTCTTCAAGGTACTATTATTATATATAATAATATTATACTTATAAAATAATGTGGTCACAACACATATAGATAAGAAAGAGAAATATTATTCATTTATTTTAAAAAAGTTTATTTCAAAAATATCAGGTAGGTACTTGGGATTTTAATTTAGAAATAATCATCAAAACACCTCCAATTAAACGTTGTAATATTTTTAAATTTAATTTAAATTAGCTTTTCCATATTTACAATACTTTTCTTAAAAAAGTATTTAAGATATGTTTCGATAGCGAACTCAAACGGAAGCGCCTACAAGATAAAATATTACACACGATGTGAAAATTTAAATAGGCAACCATGGAATTACGTGTAGCGCGCGCAAATTATCTTAATCGAACACAACGCCACCGCGAACGGGGTTAAAACTAAACACGATTGGAATTTTTTTAGGTGGGAGATGCGCATCGGGTCGTCTCGCCATAGGCGGCGCGTACGCACGGCAACACGCGCCATTCGACAATTGTGGTTGTAATATTAGTTGGTTCGACATTGTTAGTTAGGTACGCCATGGGCGTACCATTTCGGCGGCTAATAAGCGTTTGTCGGTTTATTTTATTTCGAGCGTCGGTTAATTTGCTTAACTTTTTGTAAATTCAGTCGTCAAGATGCTTAAAAATTACATTAATAGTAAGGCAACGACCATACCACATTGAGAATACCCGTTCTCGTCCCGATTCGCGAGCGAGCTGTCCTAGCGAACAGACGTGTATATTGCGAGCGCATGTGTGAAAAGTGCAAATTGCCGACCGGTGTGCGATTAAATTTTAAACTTTTGAACATTTTAGTGTTAGGTAGTTTAAATAATCATACGATAAAGACGTTAGTTAAGTGTTTAATAACTAAGTTAGTTTTTTTTTAAATTTGTGAATATAAACGTTTTCATTAACGATATAATCCAAAAATTGTATACATAAAAGTGCACAGTGAGTGAACTTGTTTACGATATGCCGGACGCTATCGTAAACGATAACGATAACGAGTGGCGGTGCCTCTCACAAACAAAGCGGCGCAGCGCACCTGCCGACAACGATAACACTATAGACATTTCACCGTCGATAAAGAAACTACGCCGAGCTCGTTTGAATCCCATTCCCACGCCCGTCTTAATCGCAAATAAATATGCCGCACTCGCTAAGCAAAAAGACACACAAAACACAGAACTAATAATGGACACCCATGAGGAAGATCCGCCAGAATCTGTCACCACCACACCTGCAACGACCAAAACCGCAAAGCCACCGCCAATCGTCATCTCCTGCGACGTGAATAACCAAGCGGAGTTCCGACAAAAAGTAAAAAGTCATGCGACCAAAGGCTTCCAAATAACATATCGTGCAAACACGGTGGTTGTCCATGTGAATGACAAAAGTGAGTACAGCTCGTTGCTGGACAACTTAAAAAGCAAAAGAGTAAATCATCACACATTTACACCCAAAGACGAGCGAACCCATGCATTCGTCCTGAAGGGTATGCCACCCGACGCCACCGTGGACGAAATCAAATGCGAACTAAAGGAAGCCAAACTTCCCGTCAAAAACATTTACAAAATGAAAGGCACTCGCGCAACCTGTTTCCTGGTTGTTACTAGCAATTTAATTACTGAAAAACATATAAATGCCAACGTAACTTGTTTGTTGGACGCCAGAGTGAGGTGGGAGCGCCACTTCAACAATAAGCACATTATACAATGCCACCGCTGTCAAGAATGGGGCCACGCCACTGCAAATTGCAGACATCCAGCTCGGTGTCTGAAATGCGCCAACGACCATCTGACAAAAGAATGTACACTCTCAAATACCGAAGCAGCAACATGTGCTAACTGCTACGGTAACCACCCCGCCAACAGCGTGACATGCCCAGTATACATTCGAAAAATCAACCAGCTCGAAGAAAACAGGCAAATGAGAGCACCGCAACAAATGGTGTACGCCCCACAATTCAGACCGGCCCCCATTCCAACCACCAGTCCCTGGCATAGGGCGGGACCACCAGCGCCAACGAACAACACCGCAACATTCCCACCACTACCCACACCGAGGAGGGGACTTCCGACATCACAAGCGAATTACACACCAACACCAACGCAGCCTTCGACATCGCAACAAAATTCTAATATTGGTGACGCGTTTAGTGAACTCGCGCAAGTGTGCGACGAAATAAATCAACAAACCAACATTGAGGAGATGTTGAGGGCGCTTAGAGACTATAATAATTTACTAAAGAATTGTAGTTCGAAAACAGAACGCTTCACGTCTACGCTACAATTCTTTAGCAACATAAATTCTTATGGTTGTTAAGCTCAAAGTAAATTTATGGAATGCCAACGGGATAAGTAACAAAATCTACGAACTAAAAAATCACTTAATAAAACATAAAATTGATATCTTTTTAATTTCAGAAACCAAATTGACCGCGAATAGAAGCCTCAAGGTTCAGGGTTACTCCGTCCATCGACAAGACAGAGGTGGACATGGAGCGGGCGGCGTAGCAGCGCTAGTACGAAACGACATACCACACCGACGAATCCACATTAATCAAGGTAATAGCATGGAAGTCTTGGGGATAAAACTCCAAAACAATACTACACTAATCGTTGCTTACAACAAACCCACAAACACATTCACGCACACCGACCTAGACACGCTGTTTGGATTGGACGGTAAGGTTCTAGTCGCGGGTGATTTCAATGCGAAACACCCAAACTGGAACTGTCACCACACCAATCCAAACGGCAACACACTTTTAAACTTTTGCTTACAAAAACACATTGAAATTTTACACACGGACACGCACACTCATCACCCGATGAATAACATGACGGCGACCACGATCGATTTGCTGCTAAACAAAAATTTAACCAACATTACCCCCCCAACAGTAAAACAAAAACTAACATCTGACCACAACATAATTCAATTTTACCTGAACGACGTACAAAGAAATGATTCGACTAAGACAATTACCAGCTTCAAAGACACGGACTGGTCCAAGTTTCGCCGAAGGCTCGACGACCTAATTACTATAAACAACAAAATTACCGACTCACAAATACTCGACCACGAAATTGACCTACTGACAAAAAATATTGACAAAGCCAAAGCCGAAAATTCCAAAACCTTTACTCCGAAAAATAACAGAGACATCCTCCCAGATGAGATTCAGTTGTTGATCGGAGAGAGGAATAGGAATAGAAAGCTTTGGCAACAAACCGCAGACTTACATTACAAAAATATTATGATTGACCTGAACAGACAAGTACAACAAAAAATTATGCTACATAAAAACAAAACATGGGAGGACCTTCTGTCTTCCCTACGTCCTTCAGACAACTCACTTTGGAAACTGACAAAAGTACTCAGAAAATCTTACGAACCGATACCCACACTACAAGACAACAACGAGACCGCCATGACCGACGCCCACAAAGCTGAGCTCCTGGCCAATACCTTCCAAAAAATCCACACCCTTGACGACACGGACACACCCGCACAAATTGAAATTAAACAAACAGTACTCGACTTTTCAAGACAAACTACTTACGATATCCCTACCCGACAATACAAAACCCTAATGACAAATCCCACCGAAATTAGCCAAATCCTGAAATCATTACCCAACAATAAAGCTCCCGGGCCGGACAAAATCGAGAACAAGGTTCTAAAAAATTTGTCCAGGAAAGCAATTGTACAGTTAAATTACATCATCAATGCAATTTTGAAACTACAATACTTTCCTGCGGCTTGGAAGCAAGGCCTCACCATTCCCATCCACAAACCCAACAAAAATCCTACGCTACCGCTCAGTTACAGACCAATTACGCTACTCAATACCATGGCCAAAGTGACTGAGAAAATAATTTTACTTCGACTGACGGACGAACAAACAAAACTTAAAATCACTAATCCGCATCAGTTCGGTTTCACTGCAGGTCTTAACACCACTCTGCAGGTGAGCCGAATTGTTAACGACGTGATAAGACAATTCAGCAAAGACAAAGTGACAGTCATGACTTTACTCGACATTGAAAAAGCCTTCGACAGAACTTGGACGGACGGACTAATTTACAAAATGATAATTCTAAATTTTAGCCAACACATCACCCGCCTCATCCTATCCTATCTCACCGGCAGATCGATCGCGGTCAAAGTCAACAACACCATTTCACAAACTAAAAACATACAAGTAGGAGTTCCCCAAGGCTCCGTTCTAGCACCGAAACTTTTCAACCTTAACATTAACGACATACCGACTTTTCCGAAAACAAATACGGCCCTGTACGCGGATGACACAGCGATTTACGCGCATTCATTCAGTGCAGAGGTCGCCACAAGACAGACGCAAATACACTTGAACATGATACGACAGTACTTTGACAATTGGAAGATCCGATTAAACGCCAGTAAGACGGAGACAATTGTCTTCGCCAGAAAGCGGACCAATCACAAGGTCTTCCAAAAACTTACAATCGACGGACAAACGATCACACCACAGACTAACGTAAAATACCTAGGAGTCACCATGGACTCGAGACTAAATTTCGACACTCATTTAAAGACAAGACGACAACTTGCCTACGGTGCGATGCGTAAGATCTACCCCTTGATGAAAAGTGGGCAAATGAGCTCTGATAACAAACGTACGTTATACAAAACCGTACTACGACCGATAATAACGTACGCTTGTCCCGTATGGGCAGGAGTGTCTAAGACCCGTCTTAGACCTCTACAAGTATATCAGAATCGTTGCCTTCGACTCGTCACGGGTGCAGATCGATACACACGACTGACAACTTTACACGACGACACACAAGTAGAATTTCTAAGGGACCACGTAACTCGGTGCTCTGAAAAATTCTACACGACACAAATACGCCAAAGCCCACTTACCAAAAACATGACCCAAGACAATACGATTCAAAAATACAAACTACCATACCAAACTTTACCAAAATTTACAATTCCTCCCCCACAACCCGACACTGACGACGAAACTTAGACAACTGCTACGCCAATGGACGGAGTACACCCTGAAACTTGAGAAGATCGAAAGTGAAAACCGGTGTCATTCCTTAAACTTATTTGCAGAGTAAGCGCATACGAAACTTCTCCTCACAGTTGCTCTGTTGAGTGTATTTCAATTGTTATTGTTTGTTATTGTTTATGTTTGTTATTGTTAAATTTTATCGAGTTACTGCTCACTGTTATTTTGTTCCTATTGTTATTTAGTGTCATAAATTGTAAATAATTTGAATTACTTAAAGTTGGTTTTCTTGCTTTCCAACAAGAAAAATGAAAAAATTTGGAAAATTCGCTAATTTGTAAAATATAAATCAATTACTTTAAACCAACTCAGTTGGTCAACTAAAATTTTAATTGGAGATATGTTTCACACGAGGAGCTCCTATATCTAAACTAATTAAAATGTAGGACCGGACGGCACTGTTTGTTAGCGCCGAATGGTCAAACAAAATTTGTAAAAGAAAATACTTAATAAACTTTTTATCTATCTATCTATCGTTCTCGTCCGATCACGGAAGTCAAGCAATGTTGGGCGCGGTTAGTACTTGGATGGGTGACCGCTTGGGAACACCGCGTGCCGTTGCCCAATTTTTTGTTTTTCTCGCCAAATTAAAAAATTGGAGGAAAACGATTGGACGCGGTTTTTGTTTTTCAACCCCCCCCCCTCCCCCCCCCCGCGCGAAGTGCGTGCGACATTTCAACAGTTGTTATTGTTTAAGCTTACAAAAATTATTATAGGTTGTAAATTGTAGTTGCAATAAATTGCATTATGTCCTCCATTCACTTTGTCATAATATAATATAATAGGTTATTGCGTTATAACTGAAACACACAATACTATAATTTTTTTAAATTTGCATCCATCGCCGAATTTTATTTGAATGTACATTTTCAAATGTAAATTTGTAAAGAGAGTGGTATAATATGCTAACCTAGGTAGTATAGCACGTGTATGACGAGCATTAGATTTGATTGTATTGGTAATAAAACAATAATTTAATATAATAAATGTTTTATATTTCTACCAATTTTATTTTATAAAATATCTTAAAAAATTTAATATGGACCACATTGAAAATAATAATATGTATGTTTTTTTTGAAATTGTTGATATTAAGGTCTTTTTAACAATTAAATTGTCTGACGTTTCGTGTCGTTTATTGGCACATTTTCAAAGCTACAAGTTAATAAATTAAAAAATTTTTTAAAAATTAAAAGATTTTATAAAGGTTTTAAAAACTTACATTGACAGATTGTCAATATGATGTTTTTGTTTTAATATAACATTAAAACATTTGACTAAAAATGATGAATTATATAAAAACTTTTTAAAATCTCTTAAATCCTATAAAATTGAACATAATAAATTAAATTAAACTAAAATTTGACCATAAGTCATGGCATCGTTTTCATGATATCTAGGATGTGTTTGTATCCACCATGAAAATATTGAACATCCCTTTTATCATTCATCGCTTTATTGTTCATATGAATGTTGATTGCTTCTTTTATTTTACGTTTTTTGTCTATCTTTTCCCTAGCTAGTACTGTAATATCTTTACGGTTTATGGAATGAGAGTTGTTAGTCATGTGTTTGCATAAAGCGGTGTAAGCGTTCTCATCTTCTTTATTAAAGAAAACGTGTGCTTTATTCACATCTCTAATATGTTCCTTTATGCGAACACCTAACTTTAACTTGTAGCTTTGAAAATGTGCCAATAAACGACACGAAACGTCAGACAATTTAATTGTTAAAAAAGACCTTAATATCAACAATTTCAAAAAAGGATAAAATAAAAGGTCAACAATATTTAAAAATTATAATATGTATGTACCTACAAAATATACATAGTGTATAATAGCATTGAAGCATACATCGACAGGTACAACTCTCGAAGGTTGTTCTCGTCCGCCACGTCGGGCGGCGGGCGATGCCCAAAATATAATTTTAAATTCAATTATTGTTGTGGTGGCATCTATATGCCATCTACATGGACAGTAGGTACTCTTATTAACCGACTTCATTTAGGTCTATGTTCTATGTTCATATGTACTTAAAAACTTCTTCAATTGCACATACAAATGTAAGTACTTATTTTTTAATTTAAATATTTAAATTTTTAATTCTATCAATTTTAAATTAAATTCAATGAAAATTTGATAACAAACTTAAAGAAGTTGATTCTTTGTCTTCAAGGTACTATTATTATATATAATAATATTATACTTATAAAATAATGTGGTCACAACACATATAGATAAGAAAGAGAAATATTATTCATTTATTTTAAAAAAGTTTATTTCAAAAATATCAGGTAGGTACTTGGGATTTTAATTTAGAAATAATCATCAAAACACCTCCAATTAAACGTTGTAATATTTTTAAATTTAATTTAAATTAGCTTTTCCATATTTACAATACTTTTCTTAAAAAAGTATTTAAGATATGTTTCGATAGCGAACTCAAACGGAAGCGCCTACAAGATAAAATATTACACACGATGTGAAAATTTAAATAGGCAACCATGGAATTACGTGTAGCGCGCGCAAATTATCTTAATCGAACACAACGCCACCGCGAACGGGGTTAAAACTAAACACGATTGGAATTTTTTTAGGTGGGAGATGCGCATCGGGTCGTCTCGCCATAGGCGGCGCGTACGCACGGCAACACGCGCCATTCGACAATTGTGGTTGTAATATTAGTTGGTTCGACATTGTTAGTTAGGTACGCCATGGGCGTACCATTTCGGCGGCTAATAAGCGTTTGTCGGTTTATTTTATTTCGAGCGTCGGTTAATTTGCTTAACTTTTTGTAAATTCAGTCGTCAAGATGCTTAAAAATTACATTAATAGTAAGGCAACGACCATACCACATTGAGAATACCCGTTCTCGTCCGATCACGGAAGTCAAGCAATGTTGGGCGCGGTTAGTACTTGGATGGGTGACCGCTTGGGAACACCGCGTGCCGTTGCCCAATTTTTTGTTTTTCTCGCCAAATTAAAAAATTGGAGGAAAACGATTGGACGCGGTTTTTGTTTTTCAACCCCCCCCCCCCTCCCCCCCCCCCGCGCGAAGTGCGTGCGACATTTCAACAGTTGTTATTGTTTAAGCTTACAAAAATTATTATAGGTTGTAAATTGTAGTTGCAATAAATTGCATTATGTCCTCCATTCACTTTGTCATAATATAATATAATAGGTTATTGCGTTATAACTGAAACACACAATACTATAATTTTTTTAAATTTGCATCCATCGCCGAATTTTATTTGAATGTACATTTTCAAATGTAAATTTGTAAAGAGAGTGGTATAATATGCTAACCTAGGTAGTATAGCACGTGTATGACGAGCATTAGATTTGATTGTATTGGTAATAAAACAATAATTTAATATAATAAATGTTTTATATTTCTACCAATTTTATTTTATAAAATATCTTAAAAAATTTAATATGGACCACATTGAAAATAATAATATGTATGTTTTTTTTGAAATTGTTGATATTAAGGTCTTTTTAACAATTAAATTGTCTGACGTTTCGTGTCGTTTATTGGCACATTTTCAAAGCTACAAGTTAATAAATTAAAAAATTTTTTAAAAATTAAAAGATTTTATAAAGGTTTTAAAAACTTACATTGACAGATTGTCAATATGATGTTTTTGTTTTAATATAACATTAAAACATTTGACTAAAAATGATGAATTATATAAAAACTTTTTAAAATCTCTTAAATCCTATAAAATTGAACATAATAAATTAAATTAAACTAAAATTTGACCATAAGTCATGGCATCGTTTTCATGATATCTAGGATGTGTTTGTATCCACCATGAAAATATTGAACATCCCTTTTATCATTCATCGCTTTATTGTTCATATGAATGTTGATTGCTTCTTTTATTTTACGTTTTTTGTCTATCTTTTCCCTAGCTAGTACTGTAATATCTTTACGGTTTATGGAATGAGAGTTGTTAGTCATGTGTTTGCATAAAGCGGTGTAAGCGTTCTCATCTTCTTTATTAAAGAAAACGTGTGCTTTATTCACATCTCTAATATGTTCCTTTATGCGAACACCTAACTTTAACTTGTAGCTTTGAAAATGTGCCAATAAACGACACGAAACGTCAGACAATTTAATTGTTAAAAAAGACCTTAATATCAACAATTTCAAAAAAGGATAAAATAAAAGGTCAACAATATTTAAAAATTATAATATGTATGTACCTACAAAATATACATAGTGTATAATAGCATTGAAGCATACATCGACAGGTACAACTCTCGAAGGTTGTTCTCGTCCGCCACGTCGGGCGGCGGGCGATGCCCAAAATATAATTTTAAATTCAATTATTGTTGTGGTGGCATCTATATGCCATCTACATGGACAGTAGGTACTCTTATTAACCGACTTCATTTAGGTCTATGTTCTATGTTCATATGTACTTAAAAACTTCTTCAATTGCACATACAAATGTAAGTACTTATTTTTTAATTTAAATATTTAAATTTTTAATTCTATCAATTTTAAATTAAATTCAATGAAAATTTGATAACAAACTTAAAGAAGTTGATTCTTTGTCTTCAAGGTACTATTATTATATATAATAATATTATACTTATAAAATAATGTGGTCACAACACATATAGATAAGAAAGAGAAATATTATTCATTTATTTTAAAAAAGTTTATTTCAAAAATATCAGGTAGGTACTTGGGATTTTAATTTAGAAATAATCATCAAAACACCTCCAATTAAACGTTGTAATATTTTTAAATTTAATTTAAATTAGCTTTTCCATATTTACAATACTTTTCTTAAAAAAGTATTTAAGATATGTTTCGATAGCGAACTCAAACGGAAGCGCCTACAAGATAAAATATTACACACGATGTGAAAATTTAAATAGGCAACCATGGAATTACGTGTAGCGCGCGCAAATTATCTTAATCGAACACAACGCCACCGCGAACGGGGTTAAAACTAAACACGATTGGAATTTTTTTAGGTGGGAGATGCGCATCGGGTCGTCTCGCCATAGGCGGCGCGTACGCACGGCAACACGCGCCATTCGACAATTGTGGTTGTAATATTAGTTGGTTCGACATTGTTAGTTAGGTACGCCATGGGCGTACCATTTCGGCGGCTAATAAGCGTTTGTCGGTTTATTTTATTTCGAGCGTCGGTTAATTTGCTTAACTTTTTGTAAATTCAGTCGTCAAGATGCTTAAAAATTACATTAATAGTAAGGCAACGACCATACCACATTGAGAATACCCGTTCTCGTCCGATCACGGAAGTCAAGCAATGTTGGGCGCGGTTAGTACTTGGATGGGTGACCGCTTGGGAACACCGCGTGCCGTTGCCCAATTTTTTGTTTTTCTCGCCAAATTAAAAAATTGGAGGAAAACGATTGGACGCGGTTTTTGTTTTTCAACCCCCCCCCCCCTCCCCCCCCCCCGCGCGAAGTGCGTGCGACATTTCAACAGTTGTTATTGTTTAAGCTTACAAAAATTATTATAGGTTGTAAATTGTAGTTGCAATAAATTGCATTATGTCCTCCATTCACTTTGTCATAATATAATATAATAGGTTATTGCGTTATAACTGAAACACACAATACTATAATTTTTTTAAATTTGCATCCATCGCCGAATTTTATTTGAATGTACATTTTCAAATGTAAATTTGTAAAGAGAGTGGTATAATATGCTAACCTAGGTAGTATAGCACGTGTATGACGAGCATTAGATTTGATTGTATTGGTAATAAAACAATAATTTAATATAATAAATGTTTTATATTTCTACCAATTTTATTTTATAAAATATCTTAAAAAATTTAATATGGACCACATTGAAAATAATAATATGTATGTTTTTTTTGAAATTGTTGATATTAAGGTCTTTTTAACAATTAAATTGTCTGACGTTTCGTGTCGTTTATTGGCACATTTTCAAAGCTACAAGTTAATAAATTAAAAAATTTTTTAAAAATTAAAAGATTTTATAAAGGTTTTAAAAACTTACATTGACAGATTGTCAATATGATGTTTTTGTTTTAATATAACATTAAAACATTTGACTAAAAATGATGAATTATATAAAAACTTTTTAAAATCTCTTAAATCCTATAAAATTGAACATAATAAATTAAATTAAACTAAAATTTGACCATAAGTCATGGCATCGTTTTCATGATATCTAGGATGTGTTTGTATCCACCATGAAAATATTGAACATCCCTTTTATCATTCATCGCTTTATTGTTCATATGAATGTTGATTGCTTCTTTTATTTTACGTTTTTTGTCTATCTTTTCCCTAGCTAGTACTGTAATATCTTTACGGTTTATGGAATGAGAGTTGTTAGTCATGTGTTTGCATAAAGCGGTGTAAGCGTTCTCATCTTCTTTATTAAAGAAAACGTGTGCTTTATTCACATCTCTAATATGTTCCTTTATGCGAACACCTAACTTTAACTTGTAGCTTTGAAAATGTGCCAATAAACGACACGAAACGTCAGACAATTTAATTGTTAAAAAAGACCTTAATATCAACAATTTCAAAAAAGGATAAAATAAAAGGTCAACAATATTTAAAAATTATAATATGTATGTACCTACAAAATATACATAGTGTATAATAGCATTGAAGCATACATCGACAGGTACAACTCTCGAAGGTTGTTCTCGTCCGCCACGTCGGGCGGCGGGCGATGCCCAAAATATAATTTTAAATTCAATTATTGTTGTGGTGGCATCTATATGCCATCTACATGGACAGTAGGTACTCTTATTAACCGACTTCATTTAGGTCTATGTTCTATGTTCATATGTACTTAAAAACTTCTTCAATTGCACATACAAATGTAAGTACTTATTTTTTAATTTAAATATTTAAATTTTTAATTCTATCAATTTTAAATTAAATTCAATGAAAATTTGATAACAAACTTAAAGAAGTTGATTCTTTGTCTTCAAGGTACTATTATTATATATAATAATATTATACTTATAAAATAATGTGGTCACAACACATATAGATAAGAAAGAGAAATATTATTCATTTATTTTAAAAAAGTTTATTTCAAAAATATCAGGTAGGTACTTGGGATTTTAATTTAGAAATAATCATCAAAACACCTCCAATTAAACGTTGTAATATTTTTAAATTTAATTTAAATTAGCTTTTCCATATTTACAATACTTTTCTTAAAAAAGTATTTAAGATATGTTTCGATAGCGAACTCAAACGGAAGCGCCTACAAGATAAAATATTACACACGATGTGAAAATTTAAATAGGCAACCATGGAATTACGTGTAGCGCGCGCAAATTATCTTAATCGAACACAACGCCACCGCGAACGGGGTTAAAACTAAACACGATTGGAATTTTTTTAGGTGGGAGATGCGCATCGGGTCGTCTCGCCATAGGCGGCGCGTACGCACGGCAACACGCGCCATTCGACAATTGTGGTTGTAATATTAGTTGGTTCGACATTGTTAGTTAGGTACGCCATGGGCGTACCATTTCGGCGGCTAATAAGCGTTTGTCGGTTTATTTTATTTCGAGCGTCGGTTAATTTGCTTAACTTTTTGTAAATTCAGTCGTCAAGATGCTTAAAAATTACATTAATAGTAAGGCAACGACCATACCACATTGAGAATACCCGTTCTCGTCCGATCACGGAAGTCAAGCAATGTTGGGCGCGGTTAGTACTTGGATGGGTGACCGCTTGGGAACACCGCGTGCCGTTGCCCAATTTTTTGTTTTTCTCGCCAAATTAAAAAATTGGAGGAAAACGATTGGACGCGGTTTTTGTTTTTCAACCCCCCCCCCCTCCCCCCCCCCGCGCGAAGTGCGTGCGACATTTCAACAGTTGTTATTGTTTAAGCTTACAAAAATTATTATAGGTTGTAAATTGTAGTTGCAATAAATTGCATTATGTCCTCCATTCACTTTGTCATAATATAATATAATAGGTTATTGCGTTATAACTGAAACACACAATACTATAATTTTTTTAAATTTGCATCCATCGCCGAATTTTATTTGAATGTACATTTTCAAATGTAAATTTGTAAAGAGAGTGGTATAATATGCTAACCTAGGTAGTATAGCACGTGTATGACGAGCATTAGATTTGATTGTATTGGTAATAAAACAATAATTTAATATAATAAATGTTTTATATTTCTACCAATTTTATTTTATAAAATATCTTAAAAAATTTAATATGGACCACATTGAAAATAATAATATGTATGTTTTTTTTGAAATTGTTGATATTAAGGTCTTTTTAACAATTAAATTGTCTGACGTTTCGTGTCGTTTATTGGCACATTTTCAAAGCTACAAGTTAATAAATTAAAAAATTTTTTAAAAATTAAAAGATTTTATAAAGGTTTTAAAAACTTACATTGACAGATTGTCAATATGATGTTTTTGTTTTAATATAACATTAAAACATTTGACTAAAAATGATGAATTATATAAAAACTTTTTAAAATCTCTTAAATCCTATAAAATTGAACATAATAAATTAAATTAAACTAAAATTTGACCATAAGTCATGGCATCGTTTTCATGATATCTAGGATGTGTTTGTATCCACCATGAAAATATTGAACATCCCTTTTATCATTCATCGCTTTATTGTTCATATGAATGTTGATTGCTTCTTTTATTTTACGTTTTTTGTCTATCTTTTCCCTAGCTAGTACTGTAATATCTTTACGGTTTATGGAATGAGAGTTGTTAGTCATGTGTTTGCATAAAGCGGTGTAAGCGTTCTCATCTTCTTTATTAAAGAAAACGTGTGCTTTATTCACATCTCTAATATGTTCCTTTATGCGAACACCTAACTTTAACTTGTAGCTTTGAAAATGTGCCAATAAACGACACGAAACGTCAGACAATTTAATTGTTAAAAAAGACCTTAATATCAACAATTTCAAAAAAGGATAAAATAAAAGGTCAACAATATTTAAAAATTATAATATGTATGTACCTACAAAATATACATAGTGTATAATAGCATTGAAGCATACATCGACAGGTACAACTCTCGAAGGTTGTTCTCGTCCGCCACGTCGGGCGGCGGGCGATGCCCAAAATATAATTTTAAATTCAATTATTGTTGTGGTGGCATCTATATGCCATCTACATGGACAGTAGGTACTCTTATTAACCGACTTCATTTAGGTCTATGTTCTATGTTCATATGTACTTAAAAACTTCTTCAATTGCACATACAAATGTAAGTACTTATTTTTTAATTTAAATATTTAAATTTTTAATTCTATCAATTTTAAATTAAATTCAATGAAAATTTGATAACAAACTTAAAGAAGTTGATTCTTTGTCTTCAAGGTACTATTATTATATATAATAATATTATACTTATAAAATAATGTGGTCACAACACATATAGATAAGAAAGAGAAATATTATTCATTTATTTTAAAAAAGTTTATTTCAAAAATATCAGGTAGGTACTTGGGATTTTAATTTAGAAATAATCATCAAAACACCTCCAATTAAACGTTGTAATATTTTTAAATTTAATTTAAATTAGCTTTTCCATATTTACAATACTTTTCTTAAAAAAGTATTTAAGATATGTTTCGATAGCGAACTCAAACGGAAGCGCCTACAAGATAAAATATTACACACGATGTGAAAATTTAAATAGGCAACCATGGAATTACGTGTAACGCGCGCAAATTATCTTAATCGAACACAACGCCACCGCGAACGGGGTTAAAACTAAACACGATTGGAATTTTTTTAGGTGGGAGATGCGCATCGGGTCGTCTCGCCATAGGCGGCGCGTACGCACGGCAACACGCGCCATTCGACAATTGTGGTTGTAATATTAGTTGGTTCGACATTGTTAGTTAGGTACGCCATGGGCGTACCATTTCGGCGGCTAATAAGCGTTTGTCGGTTTATTTTATTTCGAGCGTCGGTTAATTTGCTTAACTTTTTGTAAATTCAGTCGTCAAGATGCTTAAAAATTACATTAATAGTAAGGCAACGACCATACCACATTGAGAATACCCGTTCTCGTCCGATCACGGAAGTCAAGCAATGTTGGGCGCGGTTAGTACTTGGATGGGTGACCGCTTGGGAACACCGCGTGCCGTTGCCCAATTTTTTGTTTTTCTCGCCAAATTAAAAAATTGGAGGAAAACGATTGGACGCGGTTTTTGTTTTTCAACCCCCCCCCCCTCCCCCCCCCCCGCGCGAAGTGCGTGCGACATTTCAACAGTTGTTATTGTTTAAGCTTACAAAAATTATTATAGGTTGTAAATTGTAGTTGCAATAAATTGCATTATGTCCTCCATTCACTTTGTCATAATATAATATAATAGGTTATTGCGTTATAACTGAAACACACAATACTATAATTTTTTTAAATTTGCATCCATCGCCGAATTTTATTTGAATGTACATTTTCAAATGTAAATTTGTAAAGAGAGTGGTATAATATGCTAACCTAGGTAGTATAGCACGTGTATGACGAGCATTAGATTTGATTGTATTGGTAATAAAACAATAATTTAATATAATAAATGTTTTATATTTCTACCAATTTTATTTTATAAAATATCTTAAAAAATTTAATATGGACCACATTGAAAATAATAATATGTATGTTTTTTTTGAAATTGTTGATATTAAGGTCTTTTTAACAATTAAATTGTCTGACGTTTCGTGTCGTTTATTGGCACATTTTCAAAGCTACAAGTTAATAAATTAAAAAATTTTTTAAAAATTAAAAGATTTTATAAAGGTTTTAAAAACTTACATTGACAGATTGTCAATATGATGTTTTTGTTTTAATATAACATTAAAACATTTGACTAAAAATGATGAATTATATAAAAACTTTTTAAAATCTCTTAAATCCTATAAAATTGAACATAATAAATTAAATTAAACTAAAATTTGACCATAAGTCATGGCATCGTTTTCATGATATCTAGGATGTGTTTGTATCCACCATGAAAATATTGAACATCCCTTTTATCATTCATCGCTTTATTGTTCATATGAATGTTGATTGCTTCTTTTATTTTACGTTTTTTGTCTATCTTTTCCCTAGCTAGTACTGTAATATCTTTACGGTTTATGGAATGAGAGTTGTTAGTCATGTGTTTGCATAAAGCGGTGTAAGCGTTCTCATCTTCTTTATTAAAGAAAACGTGTGCTTTATTCACATCTCTAATATGTTCCTTTATGCGAACACCTAACTTTAACTTGTAGCTTTGAAAATGTGCCAATAAACGACACGAAACGTCAGACAATTTAATTGTTAAAAAAGACCTTAATATCAACAATTTCAAAAAAGGATAAAATAAAAGGTCAACAATATTTAAAAATTATAATATGTATGTACCTACAAAATATACATAGTGTATAATAGCATTGAAGCATACATCGACAGGTACAACTCTCGAAGGTTGTTCTCGTCCGCCACGTCGGGCGGCGGGCGATGCCCAAAATATAATTTTAAATTCAATTATTGTTGTGGTGGCATCTATATGCCATCTACATGGACAGTAGGTACTCTTATTAACCGACTTCATTTAGGTCTATGTTCTATGTTCATATGTACTTAAAAACTTCTTCAATTGCACATACAAATGTAAGTACTTATTTTTTAATTTAAATATTTAAATTTTTAATTCTATCAATTTTAAATTAAATTCAATGAAAATTTGATAACAAACTTAAAGAAGTTGATTCTTTGTCTTCAAGGTACTATTATTATATATAATAATATTATACTTATAAAATAATGTGGTCACAACACATATAGATAAGAAAGAGAAATATTATTCATTTATTTTAAAAAAGTTTATTTCAAAAATATCAGGTAGGTACTTGGGATTTTAATTTAGAAATAATCATCAAAACACCTCCAATTAAACGTTGTAATATTTTTAAATTTAATTTAAATTAGCTTTTCCATATTTACAATACTTTTCTTAAAAAAGTATTTAAGATATGTTTCGATAGCGAACTCAAACGGAAGCGCCTACAAGATAAAATATTACACACGATGTGAAAATTTAAATAGGCAACCATGGAATTACGTGTAGCGCGCGCAAATTATCTTAATCGAACACAACGCCACCGCGAACGGGGTTAAAACTAAACACGATTGGAATTTTTTTAGGTGGGAGATGCGCATCGGGTCGTCTCGCCATAGGCGGCGCGTACGCACGGCAACACGCGCCATTCGACAATTGTGGTTGTAATATTAGTTGGTTCGACATTGTTAGTTAGGTACGCCATGGGCGTACCATTTCGGCGGCTAATAAGCGTTTGTCGGTTTATTTTATTTCGAGCGTCGGTTAATTTGCTTAACTTTTTGTAAATTCAGTCGTCAAGATGCTTAAAAATTACATTAATAGTAAGGCAACGACCAGAATACCCGTTCTCGTCCGATCACGGAAGTCAAGCAATGTTGGGCGCGGTTAGTACTTGGATGGGTGACCGCTTGGGAACACCGCGTGCCGTTGCCCAATTTTTTGTTTTTCTCGCCAAATTAAAAAATTGGAGGAAAACGATTGGACGCGGTTTTTGTTTTTCAACCCCCCCCCCCCCCCCCCCCCCCGCGCGAAGTGCGTGCGACATTTCAACAGTTGTTATTGTTTAAGCTTACAAAAATTATTATAGGTTGTAAATTGTAGTTGCAATAAATTGCATTATGTCCTCCATTCACTTTGTCATAATATAATATAATAGGTTATTGCGTTATAACTGAAACACACAATACTATAATTTTTTTAAATTTGCATCCATCGCCGAATTTTATTTGAATGTACATTTTCAAATGTAAATTTGTAAAGAGAGTGGTATAATATGCTAACCTAGGTAGTATAGCACGTGTATGACGAGCATTAGATTTGATTGTATTGGTAATAAAACAATAATTTAATATAATAAATGTTTTATATTTCTACCAATTTTATTTTATAAAATATCTTAAAAAATTTAATATGGACCACATTGAAAATAATAATATGTATGTTTTTTTTGAAATTGTTGATATTAAGGTCTTTTTAACAATTAAATTGTCTGACGTTTCGTGTCGTTTATTGGCACATTTTCAAAGCTACAAGTTAATAAATTAAAAAATTTTTTAAAAATTAAAAGATTTTATAAAGGTTTTAAAAACTTACATTGACAGATTGTCAATATGATGTTTTTGTTTTAATATAACATTAAAACATTTGACTAAAAATGATGAATTATATAAAAACTTTTTAAAATCTCTTAAATCCTATAAAATTGAACATAATAAATTAAATTAAACTAAAATTTGACCATAAGTCATGGCATCGTTTTCATGATATCTAGGATGTGTTTGTATCCACCATGAAAATATTGAACATCCCTTTTATCATTCATCGCTTTATTGTTCATATGAATGTTGATTGCTTCTTTTATTTTACGTTTTTTGTCTATCTTTTCCCTAGCTAGTACTGTAATATCTTTACGGTTTATGGAATGAGAGTTGTTAGTCATGTGTTTGCATAAAGCGGTGTAAGCGTTCTCATCTTCTTTATTAAAGAAAACGTGTGCTTTATTCACATCTCTAATATGTTCCTTTATGCGAACACCTAACTTTAACTTGTAGCTTTGAAAATGTGCCAATAAACGACACGAAACGTCAGACAATTTAATTGTTAAAAAAGACCTTAATATCAACAATTTCAAAAAAGGATAAAATAAAAGGTCAACAATATTTAAAAATTATAATATGTATGTACCTACAAAATATACATAGTGTATAATAGCATTGAAGCATACATCGACAGGTACAACTCTCGAAGGTTGTTCTCGTCCGCCACGTCGGGCGGCGGGCGATGCCCAAAATATAATTTTAAATTCAATTATTGTTGTGGTGGCATCTATATGCCATCTACATGGACAGTAGGTACTCTTATTAACCGACTTCATTTAGGTCTATGTTCTATGTTCATATGTACTTAAAAACTTCTTCAATTGCACATACAAATGTAAGTACTTATTTTTTAATTTAAATATTTAAATTTTTAATTCTATCAATTTTAAATTAAATTCAATGAAAATTTGATAACAAACTTAAAGAAGTTGATTCTTTGTCTTCAAGGTACTATTATTATATATAATAATATTATACTTATAAAATAATGTGGTCACAACACATATAGATAAGAAAGAGAAATATTATTCATTTATTTTAAAAAAGTTTATTTCAAAAATATCAGGTAGGTACTTGGGATTTTAATTTAGAAATAATCATCAAAACACCTCCAATTAAACGTTGTAATATTTTTAAATTTAATTTAAATTAGCTTTTCCATATTTACAATACTTTTCTTAAAAAAGTATTTAAGATATGTTTCGATAGCGAACTCAAACGGAAGCGCCTACAAGATAAAATATTACACACGATGTGAAAATTTAAATAGGCAACCATGGAATTACGTGTAGCGCGCGCAAATTATCTTAATCGAACACAACGCCACCGCGAACGGGGTTAAAACTAAACACGATTGGAATTTTTTTAGGTGGGAGATGCGCATCGGGTCGTCTCGCCATAGGCGGCGCGTACGCACGGCAACACGCGCCATTCGACAATTGTGGTTGTAATATTAGTTGGTTCGACATTGTTAGTTAGGTACGCCATGGGCGTACCATTTCGGCGGCTAATAAGCGTTTGTCGGTTTATTTTATTTCGAGCGTCGGTTAATTTGCTTAACTTTTTGTAAATTCAGTCGTCAAGATGCTTAAAAATTACATTAATAGTAAGGCAACGACCATACCACATTGAGAATACCCGTTCTCGTCCGATCACGGAAGTCAAGCAATGTTGGGCGCGGTTAGTACTTGGATGGGTGACCGCTTGGGAACACCGCGTGCCGTTGCCCAATTTTTTGTTTTTCTCGCCAAATTAAAAAATTGGAGGAAAACGATTGGACGCGGTTTTTGTTTTTCAACCCCCCCCCCCCCCCCCCCCCCGCGCGAAGTGCGTGCGACATTTCAACAGTTGTTATTGTTTAAGCTTACAAAAATTATTATAGGTTGTAAATTGTAGTTGCAATAAATTGCATTATGTCCTCCATTCACTTTGTCATAATATAATATAATAGGTTATTGCGTTATAACTGAAACACACAATACTATAATTTTTTTAAATTTGCATCCATCGCCGAATTTTATTTGAATGTACATTTTCAAATGTAAATTTGTAAAGAGAGTGGTATAATATGCTAACCTAGGTAGTATAGCACGTGTATGACGAGCATTAGATTTGATTGTATTGGTAATAAAACAATAATTTAATATAATAAATGTTTTATATTTCTACCAATTTTATTTTATAAAATATCTTAAAAAATTTAATATGGACCACATTGAAAATAATAATATGTATGTTTTTTTTGAAATTGTTGATATTAAGGTCTTTTTAACAATTAAATTGTCTGACGTTTCGTGTCGTTTATTGGCACATTTTCAAAGCTACAAGTTAATAAATTAAAAAATTTTTTAAAAATTAAAAGATTTTATAAAGGTTTTAAAAACTTACATTGACAGATTGTCAATATGATGTTTTTGTTTTAATATAACATTAAAACATTTGACTAAAAATGATGAATTATATAAAAACTTTTTAAAATCTCTTAAATCCTATAAAATTGAACATAATAAATTAAATTAAACTAAAATTTGACCATAAGTCATGGCATCGTTTTCATGATATCTAGGATGTGTTTGTATCCACCATGAAAATATTGAACATCCCTTTTATCATTCATCGCTTTATTGTTCATATGAATGTTGATTGCTTCTTTTATTTTACGTTTTTTGTCTATCTTTTCCCTAGCTAGTACTGTAATATCTTTACGGTTTATGGAATGAGAGTTGTTAGTCATGTGTTTGCATAAAGCGGTGTAAGCGTTCTCATCTTCTTTATTAAAGAAAACGTGTGCTTTATTCACATCTCTAATATGTTCCTTTATGCGAACACCTAACTTTAACTTGTAGCTTTGAAAATGTGCCAATAAACGACACGAAACGTCAGACAATTTAATTGTTAAAAAAGACCTTAATATCAACAATTTCAAAAAAGGATAAAATAAAAGGTCAACAATATTTAAAAATTATAATATGTATGTACCTACAAAATATACATAGTGTATAATAGCATTGAAGCATACATCGACAGGTACAACTCTCGAAGGTTGTTCTCGTCCGCCACGTCGGGCGGCGGGCGATGCCCAAAATATAATTTTAAATTCAATTATTGTTGTGGTGGCATCTATATGCCATCTACATGGACAGTAGGTACTCTTATTAACCGACTTCATTTAGGTCTATGTTCTATGTTCATATGTACTTAAAAACTTCTTCAATTGCACATACAAATGTAAGTACTTATTTTTTAATTTAAATATTTAAATTTTTAATTCTATCAATTTTAAATTAAATTCAATGAAAATTTGATAACAAACTTAAAGAAGTTGATTCTTTGTCTTCAAGGTACTATTATTATATATAATAATATTATACTTATAAAATAATGTGGTCACAACACATATAGATAAGAAAGAGAAATATTATTCATTTATTTTAAAAAAGTTTATTTCAAAAATATCAGGTAGGTACTTGGGATTTTAATTTAGAAATAATCATCAAAACACCTCCAATTAAACGTTGTAATATTTTTAAATTTAATTTAAATTAGCTTTTCCATATTTACAATACTTTTCTTAAAAAAGTATTTAAGATATGTTTCGATAGCGAACTCAAACGGAAGCGCCTACAAGATAAAATATTACACACGATGTGAAAATTTAAATAGGCAACCATGGAATTACGTGTAGCGCGCGCAAATTATCTTAATCGAACACAACGCCACCGCGAACGGGGTTAAAACTAAACACGATTGGAATTTTTTTAGGTGGGAGATGCGCATCGGGTCGTCTCGCCATAGGCGGCGCGTACGCACGGCAACACGCGCCATTCGACAATTGTGGTTGTAATATTAGTTGGTTCGACATTGTTAGTTAGGTACGCCATGGGCGTACCATTTCGGCGGCTAATAAGCGTTTGTCGGTTTATTTTATTTCGAGCGTCGGTTAATTTGCTTAACTTTTTGTAAATTCAGTCGTCAAGATGCTTAAAAATTACATTAATAGTAAGGCAACGACCATACCACATTGAGAATACCCGTTCTCGTCCGATCACGGAAGTCAAGCAATGTTGGGCGCGGTTAGTACTTGGATGGGTGACCGCTTGGGAACACCGCGTGCCGTTGCCCAATTTTTTGTTTTTCTCGCCAAATTAAAAAATTGGAGGAAAACGATTGGACGCGGTTTTTGTTTTTCAACCCCCCCCCCTCCCCCCCCCCGCGCGAAGTGCGTGCGACATTTCAACAGTTGTTATTGTTTAAGCTTACAAAAATTATTATAGGTTGTAAATTGTAGTTGCAATAAATTGCATTATGTCCTCCATTCACTTTGTCATAATATAATATAATAGGTTATTGCGTTATAACTGAAACACACAATACTATAATTTTTTTAAATTTGCATCCATCGCCGAATTTTATTTGAATGTACATTTTCAAATGTAAATTTGTAAAGAGAGTGGTATAATATGCTAACCTAGGTAGTATAGCACGTGTATGACGAGCATTAGATTTGATTGTATTGGTAATAAAACAATAATTTAATATAATAAATGTTTTATATTTCTACCAATTTTATTTTATAAAATATCTTAAAAAATTTAATATGGACCACATTGAAAATAATAATATGTATGTTTTTTTTGAAATTGTTGATATTAAGGTCTTTTTAACAATTAAATTGTCTGACGTTTCGTGTCGTTTATTGGCACATTTTCAAAGCTACAAGTTAATAAATTAAAAAATTTTTTAAAAATTAAAAGATTTTATAAAGGTTTTAAAAACTTACATTGACAGATTGTCAATATGATGTTTTTGTTTTAATATAACATTAAAACATTTGACTAAAAATGATGAATTATATAAAAACTTTTTAAAATCTCTTAAATCCTATAAAATTGAACATAATAAATTAAATTAAACTAAAATTTGACCATAAGTCATGGCATCGTTTTCATGATATCTAGGATGTGTTTGTATCCACCATGAAAATATTGAACATCCCTTTTATCATTCATCGCTTTATTGTTCATATGAATGTTGATTGCTTCTTTTATTTTACGTTTTTTGTCTATCTTTTCCCTAGCTAGTACTGTAATATCTTTACGGTTTATGGAATGAGAGTTGTTAGTCATGTGTTTGCATAAAGCGGTGTAAGCGTTCTCATCTTCTTTATTAAAGAAAACGTGTGCTTTATTCACATCTCTAATATGTTCCTTTATGCGAACACCTAACTTTAACTTGTAGCTTTGAAAATGTGCCAATAAACGACACGAAACGTCAGACAATTTAATTGTTAAAAAAGACCTTAATATCAACAATTTCAAAATAGGATAAAATAAAAGGTCAACAATATTTAAAAATTATAATATGTATGTACCTACAAAATATACATAGTGTATAATAGCATTGAAGCATACATCGACAGGTACAACTCTCGAAGGTTGTTCTCGTCCGCCACGTCGGGCGGCGGGCGATGCCCAAAATATAATTTTAAATTCAATTATTGTTGTGGTGGCATCTATATGCCATCTACATGGACAGTAGGTACTCTTATTAACCGACTTCATTTAGGTCTATGTTCTATGTTCATATGTACTTAAAAACTTCTTCAATTGCACATACAAATGTAAGTACTTATTTTTTAATTTAAATATTTAAATTTTTAATTCTATCAATTTTAAATTAAATTCAATGAAAATTTGATAACAAACTTAAAGAAGTTGATTCTTTGTCTTCAAGGTACTATTATTATATATAATAATATTATACTTATAAAATAATGTGGTCACAACACATATAGATAAGAAAGAGAAATATTATTCATTTATTTTAAAAAAGTTTATTTCAAAAATATCAGGTAGGTACTTGGGATTTTAATTTAGAAATAATCATCAAAACACCTCCAATTAAACGTTGTAATATTTTTAAATTTAATTTAAATTAGCTTTTCCATATTTACAATACTTTTCTTAAAAAAGTATTTAAGATATGTTTCGATAGCGAACTCAAACGGAAGCGCCTACAAGATAAAATATTACACACGATGTGAAAATTTAAATAGGCAACCATGGAATTACGTGTAGCGCGCGCAAATTATCTTAATCGAACACAACGCCACCGCGAACGGGGTTAAAACTAAACACGATTGGAATTTTTTTAGGTGGGAGATGCGCATCGGGTCGTCTCGCCATAGGCGGCGCGTACGCACGGCAACACGCGCCATTCGACAATTGTGGTTGTAATATTAGTTGGTTCGACATTGTTAGTTAGGTACGCCATGGGCGTACCATTTCGGCGGCTAATAAGCGTTTGTCGGTTTATTTTATTTCGAGCGTCGGTTAATTTGCTTAACTTTTTGTAAATTCAGTCGTCAAGATGCTTAAAAATTACATTAATAGTAAGGCAACGACCATACCACATTGAGAATACCCGTTCTCGTCCGATCACGGAAGTCAAGCAATGTTGGGCGCGGTTAGTACTTGGATGGGTGACCGCTTGGGAACACCGCGTGCCGTTGCCCAATTTTTTGTTTTTCTCGCCAAATTAAAAAATTGGAGGAAAACGATTGGACGCGGTTTTTGTTTTTCAACCCCCCCCCCCTCCCCCCCCCCGCGCGAAGTGCGTGCGACATTTCAACAGTTGTTATTGTTTAAGCTTACAAAAATTATTATAGGTTGTAAATTGTAGTTGCAATAAATTGCATTATGTCCTCCATTCACTTTGTCATAATATAATATAATAGGTTATTGCGTTATAACTGAAACACACAATACTATAATTTTTTTAAATTTGCATCCATCGCCGAATTTTATTTGAATGTACATTTTCAAATGTAAATTTGTAAAGAGAGTGGTATAATATGCTAACCTAGGTAGTATAGCACGTGTATGACGAGCATTAGATTTGATTGTATTGGTAATAAAACAATAATTTAATATAATAAATGTTTTATATTTCTACCAATTTTATTTTATAAAATATCTTAAAAAATTTAATATGGACCACATTGAAAATAATAATATGTATGTTTTTTTTGAAATTGTTGATATTAAGGTCTTTTTAACAATTAAATTGTCTGACGTTTCGTGTCGTTTATTGGCACATTTTCAAAGCTACAAGTTAATAAATTAAAAAATTTTTTAAAAATTAAAAGATTTTATAAAGGTTTTAAAAACTTACATTGACAGATTGTCAATATGATGTTTTTGTTTTAATATAACATTAAAACATTTGACTAAAAATGATGAATTATATAAAAACTTTTTAAAATCTCTTAAATCCTATAAAATTGAACATAATAAATTAAATTAAACTAAAATTTGACCATAAGTCATGGCATCGTTTTCATGATATCTAGGATGTGTTTGTATCCACCATGAAAATATTGAACATCCCTTTTATCATTCATCGCTTTATTGTTCATATGAATGTTGATTGCTTCTTTTATTTTACGTTTTTTGTCTATCTTTTCCCTAGCTAGTACTGTAATATCTTTACGGTTTATGGAATGAGAGTTGTTAGTCATGTGTTTGCATAAAGCGGTGTAAGCGTTCTCATCTTCTTTATTAAAGAAAACGTGTGCTTTATTCACATCTCTAATATGTTCCTTTATGCGAACACCTAACTTTAACTTGTAGCTTTGAAAATGTGCCAATAAACGACACGAAACGTCAGACAATTTAATTGTTAAAAAAGACCTTAATATCAACAATTTCAAAAAAGGATAAAATAAAAGGTCAACAATATTTAAAAATTATAATATGTATGTACCTACAAAATATACATAGTGTATAATAGCATTGAAGCATACATCGACAGGTACAACTCTCGAAGGTTGTTCTCGTCCGCCACGTCGGGCGGCGGGCGATGCCCAAAATATAATTTTAAATTCAATTATTGTTGTGGTGGCATCTATATGCCATCTACATGGACAGTAGGTACTCTTATTAACCGACTTCATTTAGGTCTATGTTCTATGTTCATATGTACTTAAAAACTTCTTCAATTGCACATACAAATGTAAGTACTTATTTTTTAATTTAAATATTTAAATTTTTAATTCTATCAATTTTAAATTAAATTCAATGAAAATTTGATAACAAACTTAAAGAAGTTGATTCTTTGTCTTCAAGGTACTATTATTATATATAATAATATTATACTTATAAAATAATGTGGTCACAACACATATAGATAAGAAAGAGAAATATTATTCATTTATTTTAAAAAAGTTTATTTCAAAAATATCAGGTAGGTACTTGGGATTTTAATTTAGAAATAATCATCAAAACACCTCCAATTAAACGTTGTAATATTTTTAAATTTAATTTAAATTAGCTTTTCCATATTTACAATACTTTTCTTAAAAAAGTATTTAAGATATGTTTCGATAGCGAACTCAAACGGAAGCGCCTACAAGATAAAATATTACACACGATGTGAAAATTTAAATAGGCAACCATGGAATTACGTGTAGCGCGCGCAAATTATCTTAATCGAACACAACGCCACCGCGAACGGGGTTAAAACTAAACACGATTGGAATTTTTTTAGGTGGGAGATGCGCATCGGGTCGTCTCGCCATAGGCGGCGCGTACGCACGGCAACACGCGCCATTCGACAATTGTGGTTGTAATATTAGTTGGTTCGACATTGTTAGTTAGGTACGCCATGGGCGTACCATTTCGGCGGCTAATAAGCGTTTGTCGGTTTATTTTATTTCGAGCGTCGGTTAATTTGCTTAACTTTTTGTAAATTCAGTCGTCAAGATGCTTAAAAATTACATTAATAGTAAGGCAACGACCATACCACATTGAGAATACCCGTTCTCGTCCGATCACGGAAGTCAAGCAATGTTGGGCGCGGTTAGTACTTGGATGGGTGACCGCTTGGGAACACCGCGTGCCGTTGCCCAATTTTTTGTTTTTCTCGCCAAATTAAAAAATTGGAGGAAAACGATTGGACGCGGTTTTTGTTTTTCAACCCCCCCCCCCCTCCCCCCCCCCGCGCGAAGTGCGTGCGACATTTCAACAGTTGTTATTGTTTAAGCTTACAAAAATTATTATAGGTTGTAAATTGTAGTTGCAATAAATTGCATTATGTCCTCCATTCACTTTGTCATAATATAATATAATAGGTTATTGCGTTATAACTGAAACACACAATACTATAATTTTTTTAAATTTGCATCCATCGCCGAATTTTATTTGAATGTACATTTTCAAATGTAAATTTGTAAAGAGAGTGGTATAATATGCTAACCTAGGTAGTATAGCACGTGTATGACGAGCATTAGATTTGATTGTATTGGTAATAAAACAATAATTTAATATAATAAATGTTTTATATTTCTACCAATTTTATTTTATAAAATATCTTAAAAAATTTAATATGGACCACATTGAAAATAATAATATGTATGTTTTTTTTGAAATTGTTGATATTAAGGTCTTTTTAACAATTAAATTGTCTGACGTTTCGTGTCGTTTATTGGCACATTTTCAAAGCTACAAGTTAATAAATTAAAAAATTTTTTAAAAATTAAAAGATTTTATAAAGGTTTTAAAAACTTACATTGACAGATTGTCAATATGATGTTTTTGTTTTAATATAACATTAAAACATTTGACTAAAAATGATGAATTATATAAAAACTTTTTAAAATCTCTTAAATCCTATAAAATTGAACATAATAAATTAAATTAAACTAAAATTTGACCATAAGTCATGGCATCGTTTTCATGATATCTAGGATGTGTTTGTATCCACCATGAAAATATTGAACATCCCTTTTATCATTCATCGCTTTATTGTTCATATGAATGTTGATTGCTTCTTTTATTTTACGTTTTTTGTCTATCTTTTCCCTAGCTAGTACTGTAATATCTTTACGGTTTATGGAATGAGAGTTGTTAGTCATGTGTTTGCATAAAGCGGTGTAAGCGTTCTCATCTTCTTTATTAAAGAAAACGTGTGCTTTATTCACATCTCTAATATGTTCCTTTATGCGAACACCTAACTTTAACTTGTAGCTTTGAAAATGTGCCAATAAACGACACGAAACGTCAGACAATTTAATTGTTAAAAAAGACCTTAATATCAACAATTTCAAAAAAGGATAAAATAAAAGGTCAACAATATTTAAAAATTATAATATGTATGTACCTACAAAATATACATAGTGTATAATAGCATTGAAGCATACATCGACAGGTACAACTCTCGAAGGTTGTTCTCGTCCGCCACGTCGGGCGGCGGGCGATGCCCAAAATATAATTTTAAATTCAATTATTGTTGTGGTGGCATCTATATGCCATCTACATGGACAGTAGGTACTCTTATTAACCGACTTCATTTAGGTCTATGTTCTATGTTCATATGTACTTAAAAACTTCTTCAATTGCACATACAAATGTAAGTACTTATTTTTTAATTTAAATATTTAAATTTTTAATTCTATCAATTTTAAATTAAATTCAATGAAAATTTGATAACAAACTTAAAGAAGTTGATTCTTTGTCTTCAAGGTACTATTATTATATATAATAATATTATACTTATAAAATAATGTGGTCACAACACATATAGATAAGAAAGAGAAATATTATTCATTTATTTTAAAAAAGTTTATTTCAAAAATATCAGGTAGGTACTTGGGATTTTAATTTAGAAATAATCATCAAAACACCTCCAATTAAACGTTGTAATATTTTTAAATTTAATTTAAATTAGCTTTTCCATATTTACAATACTTTTCTTAAAAAAGTATTTAAGATATGTTTCGATAGCGAACTCAAACGGAAGCGCCTACAAGATAAAATATTACACACGATGTGAAAATTTAAATAGGCAACCATGGAATTACGTGTAGCGCGCGCAAATTATCTTAATCGAACACAACGCCACCGCGAACGGGGTTAAAACTAAACACGATTGGAATTTTTTTAGGTGGGAGATGCGCATCGGGTCGTCTCGCCATAGGCGGCGCGTACGCACGGCAACACGCGCCATTCGACAATTGTGGTTGTAATATTAGTTGGTTCGACATTGTTAGTTAGGTACGCCATGGGCGTACCATTTCGGCGGCTAATAAGCGTTTGTCGGTTTATTTTATTTCGAGCGTCGGTTAATTTGCTTAACTTTTTGTAAATTCAGTCGTCAAGATGCTTAAAAATTACATTAATAGTAAGGCAACGACCATACCACATTGAGAATACCCGTTCTCGTCCGATCACGGAAGTCAAGCAATGTTGGGCGCGGTTAGTACTTGGATGGGTGACCGCTTGGGAACACCGCGTGCCGTTGCCCAATTTTTTGTTTTTCTCGCCAAATTAAAAAATTGGAGGAAAACGATTGGACGCGGTTTTTGTTTTTCAACCCCCCCCCCCTCCCCCCCCCCGCGCGAAGTGCGTGCGACATTTCAACAGTTGTTATTGTTTAAGCTTACAAAAATTATTATAGGTTGTAAATTGTAGTTGCAATAAATTGCATTATGTCCTCCATTCACTTTGTCATAATATAATATAATAGGTTATTGCGTTATAACTGAAACACACAATACTATAATTTTTTTAAATTTGCATCCATCGCCGAATTTTATTTGAATGTACATTTTCAAATGTAAATTTGTAAAGAGAGTGGTATAATATGCTAACCTAGGTAGTATAGCACGTGTATGACGAGCATTAGATTTGATTGTATTGGTAATAAAACAATAATTTAATATAATAAATGTTTTATATTTCTACCAATTTTATTTTATAAAATATCTTAAAAAATTTAATATGGACCACATTGAAAATAATAATATGTATGTTTTTTTTGAAATTGTTGATATTAAGGTCTTTTTAACAATTAAATTGTCTGACGTTTCGTGTCGTTTATTGGCACATTTTCAAAGCTACAAGTTAATAAATTAAAAAATTTTTTAAAAATTAAAAGATTTTATAAAGGTTTTAAAAACTTACATTGACAGATTGTCAATATGATGTTTTTGTTTTAATATAACATTAAAACATTTGACTAAAAATGATGAATTATATAAAAACTTTTTAAAATCTCTTAAATCCTATAAAATTGAACATAATAAATTAAATTAAACTAAAATTTGACCATAAGTCATGGCATCGTTTTCATGATATCTAGGATGTGTTTGTATCCACCATGAAAATATTGAACATCCCTTTTATCATTCATCGCTTTATTGTTCATATGAATGTTGATTGCTTCTTTTATTTTACGTTTTTTGTCTATCTTTTCCCTAGCTAGTACTGTAATATCTTTACGGTTTATGGAATGAGAGTTGTTAGTCATGTGTTTGCATAAAGCGGTGTAAGCGTTCTCATCTTCTTTATTAAAGAAAACGTGTGCTTTATTCACATCTCTAATATGTTCCTTTATGCGAACACCTAACTTTAACTTGTAGCTTTGAAAATGTGCCAATAAACGACACGAAACGTCAGACAATTTAATTGTTAAAAAAGACCTTAATATCAACAATTTCAAAAAAGGATAAAATAAAAGGTCAACAATATTTAAAAATTATAATATGTATGTACCTACAAAATATACATAGTGTATAATAGCATTGAAGCATACATCGACAGGTACAACTCTCGAAGGTTGTTCTCGTCCGCCACGTCGGGCGGCGGGCGATGCCCAAAATATAATTTTAAATTCAATTATTGTTGTGGTGGCATCTATATGCCATCTACATGGACAGTAGGTACTCTTATTAACCGACTTCATTTAGGTCTATGTTCTATGTTCATATGTACTTAAAAACTTCTTCAATTGCACATACAAATGTAAGTACTTATTTTTTAATTTAAATATTTAAATTTTTAATTCTATCAATTTTAAATTAAATTCAATGAAAATTTGATAACAAACTTAAAGAAGTTGATTCTTTGTCTTCAAGGTACTATTATTATATATAATAATATTATACTTATAAAATAATGTGGTCACAACACATATAGATAAGAAAGAGAAATATTATTCATTTATTTTAAAAAAGTTTATTTCAAAAATATCAGGTAGGTACTTGGGATTTTAATTTAGAAATAATCATCAAAACACCTCCAATTAAACGTTGTAATATTTTTAAATTTAATTTAAATTAGCTTTTCCATATTTACAATACTTTTCTTAAAAAAGTATTTAAGATATGTTTCGATAGCGAACTCAAACGGAAGCGCCTACAAGATAAAATATTACACACGATGTGAAAATTTAAATAGGCAACCATGGAATTACGTGTAGCGCGCGCAAATTATCTTAATCGAACACAACGCCACCGCGAACGGGGTTAAAACTAAACACGATTGGAATTTTTTTAGGTGGGAGATGCGCATCGGGTCGTCTCGCCATAGGCGGCGCGTACGCACGGCAACACGCGCCATTCGACAATTGTGGTTGTAATATTAGTTGGTTCGACATTGTTAGTTAGGTACGCCATGGGCGTACCATTTCGGCGGCTAATAAGCGTTTGTCGGTTTATTTTATTTCGAGCGTCGGTTAATTTGCTTAACTTTTTGTAAATTCAGTCGTCAAGATGCTTAAAAATTACATTAATAGTAAGGCAACGACCATACCACATTGAGAATACCCGTTCTCGTCCCGATTCGCGAGCGAGCTGTCCTAGCGAACAGACGTGTATATTGCGAGCGCATGTGTGAAAAGTGCAAATTGCCGACCGGTGTGCGATTAAATTTTAAACTTTTGAACATTTTAGTGTTAGGTAGTTTAAATAATCATACGATAAAGACGTTAGTTAAGTGTTTAATAACTAAGTTAGTTTTTTTTTAAATTTGTGAATATAAACGTTTTCATTAACGATATAATCCAAAAATTGTATACATAAAAGTGCACAGTGAGTGAACTTGTTTACGATATGCCGGACGCTATCGTAAACGATAACGATAACGAGTGGCGGTGCCTCTCACAAACAAAGCGGCGCAGCGCACCTGCCGACAACGATAACACTATAGACATTTCACCGTCGATAAAGAAACTACGCCGAGCTCGTTTGAATCCCATTCCCACGCCCGTCTTAATCGCAAATAAATATGCCGCACTCGCTAAGCAAAAAGACACACAAAACACAGAACTAATAATGGACACCCATGAGGAAGATCCGCCAGAATCTGTCACCACCACACCTGCAACGACCAAAACCGCAAAGCCACCGCCAATCGTCATCTCCTGCGACGTGAATAACCAAGCGGAGTTCCGACAAAAAGTAAAAAGTCATGCGACCAAAGGCTTCCAAATAACATATCGTGCAAACACGGTGGTTGTCCATGTGAATGACAAAAGTGAGTACAGCTCGTTGCTGGACAACTTAAAAAGCAAAAGAGTAAATCATCACACATTTACACCCAAAGACGAGCGAACCCATGCATTCGTCCTGAAGGGTATGCCACCCGACGCCACCGTGGACGAAATCAAATGCGAACTAAAGGAAGCCAAACTTCCCGTCAAAAACATTTACAAAATGAAAGGCACTCGCGCAACCTGTTTCCTGGTTGTTACTAGCAATTTAATTACTGAAAAACATATAAATGCCAACGTAACTTGTTTGTTGGACGCCAGAGTGAGGTGGGAGCGCCACTTCAACAATAAGCACATTATACAATGCCACCGCTGTCAAGAATGGGGCCACGCCACTGCAAATTGCAGACATCCAGCTCGGTGTCTGAAATGCGCCAACGACCATCTGACAAAAGAATGTACACTCTCAAATACCGAAGCAGCAACATGTGCTAACTGCTACGGTAACCACCCCGCCAACAGCGTGACATGCCCAGTATACATTCGAAAAATCAACCAGCTCGAAGAAAACAGGCAAATGAGAGCACCGCAACAAATGGTGTACGCCCCACAATTCAGACCGGCCCCCATTCCAACCACCAGTCCCTGGCATAGGGCGGGACCACCAGCGCCAACGAACAACACCGCAACATTCCCACCACTACCCACACCGAGGAGGGGACTTCCGACATCACAAGCGAATTACACACCAACACCAACGCAGCCTTCGACATCGCAACAAAATTCTAATATTGGTGACGCGTTTAGTGAACTCGCGCAAGTGTGCGACGAAATAAATCAACAAACCAACATTGAGGAGATGTTGAGGGCGCTTAGAGACTATAATAATTTACTAAAGAATTGTAGTTCGAAAACAGAACGCTTCACGTCTACGCTACAATTCTTTAGCAACATAAATTCTTATGGTTGTTAAGCTCAAAGTAAATTTATGGAATGCCAACGGGATAAGTAACAAAATCTACGAACTAAAAAATCACTTAATAAAACATAAAATTGATATCTTTTTAATTTCAGAAACCAAATTGACCGCGAATAGAAGCCTCAAGGTTCAGGGTTACTCCGTCCATCGACAAGACAGAGGTGGACATGGAGCGGGCGGCGTAGCAGCGCTAGTACGAAACGACATACCACACCGACGAATCCACATTAATCAAGGTAATAGCATGGAAGTCTTGGGGATAAAACTCCAAAACAATACTACACTAATCGTTGCTTACAACAAACCCACAAACACATTCACGCACACCGACCTAGACACGCTGTTTGGATTGGACGGTAAGGTTCTAGTCGCGGGTGATTTCAATGCGAAACACCCAAACTGGAACTGTCACCACACCAATCCAAACGGCAACACACTTTTAAACTTTTGCTTACAAAAACACATTGAAATTTTACACACGGACACGCACACTCATCACCCGATGAATAACATGACGGCGACCACGATCGATTTGCTGCTAAACAAAAATTTAACCAACATTACCCCCCCAACAGTAAAACAAAAACTAACATCTGACCACAACATAATTCAATTTTACCTGAACGACGTACAAAGAAATGATTCGACTAAGACAATTACCAGCTTCAAAGACACGGACTGGTCCAAGTTTCGCCGAAGGCTCGACGACCTAATTACTATAAACAACAAAATTACCGACTCACAAATACTCGACCACGAAATTGACCTACTGACAAAAAATATTGACAAAGCCAAAGCCGAAAATTCCAAAACCTTTACTCCGAAAAATAACAGAGACATCCTCCCAGATGAGATTCAGTTGTTGATCGGAGAGAGGAATAGGAATAGAAAGCTTTGGCAACAAACCGCAGACTTACATTACAAAAATATTATGATTGACCTGAACAGACAAGTACAACAAAAAATTATGCTACATAAAAACAAAACATGGGAGGACCTTCTGTCTTCCCTACGTCCTTCAGACAACTCACTTTGGAAACTGACAAAAGTACTCAGAAAATCTTACGAACCGATACCCACACTACAAGACAACAACGAGACCGCCATGACCGACGCCCACAAAGCTGAGCTCCTGGCCAATACCTTCCAAAAAATCCACACCCTTGACGACACGGACACACCCGCACAAATTGAAATTAAACAAACAGTACTCGACTTTTCAAGACAAACTACTTACGATATCCCTACCCGACAATACAAAACCCTAATGACAAATCCCACCGAAATTAGCCAAATCCTGAAATCATTACCCAACAATAAAGCTCCCGGGCCGGACAAAATCGAGAACAAGGTTCTAAAAAATTTGTCCAGGAAAGCAATTGTACAGTTAAATTACATCATCAATGCAATTTTGAAACTACAATACTTTCCTGCGGCTTGGAAGCAAGGCCTCACCATTCCCATCCACAAACCCAACAAAAATCCTACGCTACCGCTCAGTTACAGACCAATTACGCTACTCAATACCATGGCCAAAGTGACTGAGAAAATAATTTTACTTCGACTGACGGACGAACAAACAAAACTTAAAATCACTAATCCGCATCAGTTCGGTTTCACTGCAGGTCTTAACACCACTCTGCAGGTGAGCCGAATTGTTAACGACGTGATAAGACAATTCAGCAAAGACAAAGTGACAGTCATGACTTTACTCGACATTGAAAAAGCCTTCGACAGAACTTGGACGGACGGACTAATTTACAAAATGATAATTCTAAATTTTAGCCAACACATCACCCGCCTCATCCTATCCTATCTCACCGGCAGATCGATCGCGGTCAAAGTCAACAACACCATTTCACAAACTAAAAACATACAAGTAGGAGTTCCCCAAGGCTCCGTTCTAGCACCGAAACTTTTCAACCTTAACATTAACGACATACCGACTTTTCCGAAAACAAATACGGCCCTGTACGCGGATGACACAGCGATTTACGCGCATTCATTCAGTGCAGAGGTCGCCACAAGACAGACGCAAATACACTTGAACATGATACGACAGTACTTTGACAATTGGAAGATCCGATTAAACGCCAGTAAGACGGAGACAATTGTCTTCGCCAGAAAGCGGACCAATCACAAGGTCTTCCAAAAACTTACAATCGACGGACAAACGATCACACCACAGACTAACGTAAAATACCTAGGAGTCACCATGGACTCGAGACTAAATTTCGACACTCATTTAAAGACAAGACGACAACTTGCCTACGGTGCGATGCGTAAGATCTACCCCTTGATGAAAAGTGGGCAAATGAGCTCTGATAACAAACGTACGTTATACAAAACCGTACTACGACCGATAATAACGTACGCTTGTCCCGTATGGGCAGGAGTGTCTAAGACCCGTCTTAGACCTCTACAAGTATATCAGAATCGTTGCCTTCGACTCGTCACGGGTGCAGATCGATACACACGACTGACAACTTTACACGACGACACACAAGTAGAATTTCTAAGGGACCACGTAACTCGGTGCTCTGAAAAATTCTACACGACACAAATACGCCAAAGCCCACTTACCAAAAACATGACCCAAGACAATACGATTCAAAAATACAAACTACCATACCAAACTTTACCAAAATTTACAATTCCTCCCCCACAACCCGACACTGACGACGAAACTTAGACAACTGCTACGCCAATGGACGGAGTACACCCTGAAACTTGAGAAGATCGAAAGTGAAAACCGGTGTCATTCCTTAAACTTATTTGCAGCGTAAGCGCATACGAAACTTCTCCTCACAGTTGCTCTGTTGAGTGTATTTCAATTGTTATTGTTTGTTATTGTTTATGTTTGTTATTGTTAAATTTTATCGAGTTACTGCTCACTGTTATTTTGTTCCTATTGTTATTTAGTGTCATAAATTGTAAATAATTTGAATTACTTAAAGTTGGTTTTCTTGCTTTCCAACAAGAAAAATGAAAAAATTTGGAAAATTCGCTAATTTGTAAAATATAAATCAATTACTTTAAACCAACTCAGTTGGTCAACTAAAATTTTAATTGGAGATATGTTTCACACGAGGAGCTCCTATATCTAAACTAATTAAAATGTAGGACCGGACGGCACTGTTTGTTAGCGCCGAATGGTCAAACAAAATTTGTAAAAGAAAATACTTAATAAACTTTTTATCTATCTATCTATCGTTCTCGTCCGATCACGGAAGTCAAGCAATGTTGGGCGCGGTTAGTACTTGGATGGGTGACCGCTTGGGAACACCGCGTGCCGTTGCCCAATTTTTTGTTTTTCTCGCCAAATTAAAAAATTGGAGGAAAACGATTGGACGCGGTTTTTGTTTTTCAACCCCCCCCCTCCCCCCCCCCCGCGCGAAGTGCGTGCGACATTTCAACAGTTGTTATTGTTTAAGCTTACAAAAATTATTATAGGTTGTAAATTGTAGTTGCAATAAATTGCATTATGTCCTCCATTCACTTTGTCATAATATAATATAATAGGTTATTGCGTTATAACTGAAACACACAATACTATAATTTTTTTAAATTTGCATCCATCGCCGAATTTTATTTGAATGTACATTTTCAAATGTAAATTTGTAAAGAGAGTGGTATAATATGCTAACCTAGGTAGTATAGCACGTGTATGACGAGCATTAGATTTGATTGTATTGGTAATAAAACAATAATTTAATATAATAAATGTTTTATATTTCTACCAATTTTATTTTATAAAATATCTTAAAAAATTTAATATGGACCACATTGAAAATAATAATATGTATGTTTTTTTTGAAATTGTTGATATTAAGGTCTTTTTAACAATTAAATTGTCTGACGTTTCGTGTCGTTTATTGGCACATTTTCAAAGCTACAAGTTAATAAATTAAAAAATTTTTTAAAAATTAAAAGATTTTATAAAGGTTTTAAAAACTTACATTGACAGATTGTCAATATGATGTTTTTGTTTTAATATAACATTAAAACATTTGACTAAAAATGATGAATTATATAAAAACTTTTTAAAATCTCTTAAATCCTATAAAATTGAACATAATAAATTAAATTAAACTAAAATTTGACCATAAGTCATGGCATCGTTTTCATGATATCTAGGATGTGTTTGTATCCACCATGAAAATATTGAACATCCCTTTTATCATTCATCGCTTTATTGTTCATATGAATGTTGATTGCTTCTTTTATTTTACGTTTTTTGTCTATCTTTTCCCTAGCTAGTACTGTAATATCTTTACGGTTTATGGAATGAGAGTTGTTAGTCATGTGTTTGCATAAAGCGGTGTAAGCGTTCTCATCTTCTTTATTAAAGAAAACGTGTGCTTTATTCACATCTCTAATATGTTCCTTTATGCGAACACCTAACTTTAACTTGTAGCTTTGAAAATGTGCCAATAAACGACACGAAACGTCAGACAATTTAATTGTTAAAAAAGACCTTAATATCAACAATTTCAAAAAAGGATAAAATAAAAGGTCAACAATATTTAAAAATTATAATATGTATGTACCTACAAAATATACATAGTGTATAATAGCATTGAAGCATACATCGACAGGTACAACTCTCGAAGGTTGTTCTCGTCCGCCACGTCGGGCGGCGGGCGATGCCCAAAATATAATTTTAAATTCAATTATTGTTGTGGTGGCATCTATATGCCATCTACATGGACAGTAGGTACTCTTATTAACCGACTTCATTTAGGTCTATGTTCTATGTTCATATGTACTTAAAAACTTCTTCAATTGCACATACAAATGTAAGTACTTATTTTTTAATTTAAATATTTAAATTTTTAATTCTATCAATTTTAAATTAAATTCAATGAAAATTTGATAACAAACTTAAAGAAGTTGATTCTTTGTCTTCAAGGTACTATTATTATATATAATAATATTATACTTATAAAATAATGTGGTCACAACACATATAGATAAGAAAGAGAAATATTATTCATTTATTTTAAAAAAGTTTATTTCAAAAATATCAGGTAGGTACTTGGGATTTTAATTTAGAAATAATCATCAAAACACCTCCAATTAAACGTTGTAATATTTTTAAATTTAATTTAAATTAGCTTTTCCATATTTACAATACTTTTCTTAAAAAAGTATTTAAGATATGTTTCGATAGCGAACTCAAACGGAAGCGCCTACAAGATAAAATATTACACACGATGTGAAAATTTAAATAGGCAACCATGGAATTACGTGTAGCGCGCGCAAATTATCTTAATCGAACACAACGCCACCGCGAACGGGGTTAAAACTAAACACGATTGGAATTTTTTTAGGTGGGAGATGCGCATCGGGTCGTCTCGCCATAGGCGGCGCGTACGCACGGCAACACGCGCCATTCGACAATTGTGGTTGTAATATTAGTTGGTTCGACATTGTTAGTTAGGTACGCCATGGGCGTACCATTTCGGCGGCTAATAAGCGTTTGTCGGTTTATTTTATTTCGAGCGTCGGTTAATTTGCTTAACTTTTTGTAAATTCAGTCGTCAAGATGCTTAAAAATTACATTAATAGTAAGGCAACGACCATACCACATTGAGAATACCCGTTCTCGTCCCGATTCGCGAGCGAGCTGTCCTAGCGAACAGACGTGTATATTGCGAGCGCATGTGTGAAAAGTGCAAATTGCCGACCGGTGTGCGATTAAATTTTAAACTTTTGAACATTTTAGTGTTAGGTAGTTTAAATAATCATACGATAAAGACGTTAGTTAAGTGTTTAATAACTAAGTTAGTTTTTTTTTAAATTTGTGAATATAAACGTTTTCATTAACGATATAATCCAAAAATTGTATACATAAAAGTGCACAGTGAGTGAACTTGTTTACGATATGCCGGACGCTATCGTAAACGATAACGATAACGAGTGGCGGTGCCTCTCACAAACAAAGCGGCGCAGCGCACCTGCCGACAACGATAACACTATAGACATTTCACCGTCGATAAAGAAACTACGCCGAGCTCGTTTGAATCCCATTCCCACGCCCGTCTTAATCGCAAATAAATATGCCGCACTCGCTAAGCAAAAAGACACACAAAACACAGAACTAATAATGGACACCCATGAGGAAGATCCGCCAGAATCTGTCACCACCACACCTGCAACGACCAAAACCGCAAAGCCACCGCCAATCGTCATCTCCTGCGACGTGAATAACCAAGCGGAGTTCCGACAAAAAGTAAAAAGTCATGCGACCAAAGGCTTCCAAATAACATATCGTGCAAACACGGTGGTTGTCCATGTGAATGACAAAAGTGAGTACAGCTCGTTGCTGGACAACTTAAAAAGCAAAAGAGTAAATCATCACACATTTACACCCAAAGACGAGCGAACCCATGCATTCGTCCTGAAGGGTATGCCACCCGACGCCACCGTGGACGAAATCAAATGCGAACTAAAGGAAGCCAAACTTCCCGTCAAAAACATTTACAAAATGAAAGGCACTCGCGCAACCTGTTTCCTGGTTGTTACTAGCAATTTAATTACTGAAAAACATATAAATGCCAACGTAACTTGTTTGTTGGACGCCAGAGTGAGGTGGGAGCGCCACTTCAACAATAAGCACATTATACAATGCCACCGCTGTCAAGAATGGGGCCACGCCACTGCAAATTGCAGACATCCAGCTCGGTGTCTGAAATGCGCCAACGACCATCTGACAAAAGAATGTACACTCTCAAATACCGAAGCAGCAACATGTGCTAACTGCTACGGTAACCACCCCGCCAACAGCGTGACATGCCCAGTATACATTCGAAAAATCAACCAGCTCGAAGAAAACAGGCAAATGAGAGCACCGCAACAAATGGTGTACGCCCCACAATTCAGACCGGCCCCCATTCCAACCACCAGTCCCTGGCATAGGGCGGGACCACCAGCGCCAACGAACAACACCGCAACATTCCCACCACTACCCACACCGAGGAGGGGACTTCCGACATCACAAGCGAATTACACACCAACACCAACGCAGCCTTCGACATCGCAACAAAATTCTAATATTGGTGACGCGTTTAGTGAACTCGCGCAAGTGTGCGACGAAATAAATCAACAAACCAACATTGAGGAGATGTTGAGGGCGCTTAGAGACTATAATAATTTACTAAAGAATTGTAGTTCGAAAACAGAACGCTTCACGTCTACGCTACAATTCTTTAGCAACATAAATTCTTATGGTTGTTAAGCTCAAAGTAAATTTATGGAATGCCAACGGGATAAGTAACAAAATCTACGAACTAAAAAATCACTTAATAAAACATAAAATTGATATCTTTTTAATTTCAGAAACCAAATTGACCGCGAATAGAAGCCTCAAGGTTCAGGGTTACTCCGTCCATCGACAAGACAGAGGTGGACATGGAGCGGGCGGCGTAGCAGCGCTAGTACGAAACGACATACCACACCGACGAATCCACATTAATCAAGGTAATAGCATGGAAGTCTTGGGGATAAAACTCCAAAACAATACTACACTAATCGTTGCTTACAACAAACCCACAAACACATTCACGCACACCGACCTAGACACGCTGTTTGGATTGGACGGTAAGGTTCTAGTCGCGGGTGATTTCAATGCGAAACACCCAAACTGGAACTGTCACCACACCAATCCAAACGGCAACACACTTTTAAACTTTTGCTTACAAAAACACATTGAAATTTTACACACGGACACGCACACTCATCACCCGATGAATAACATGACGGCGACCACGATCGATTTGCTGCTAAACAAAAATTTAACCAACATTACCCCCCCAACAGTAAAACAAAAACTAACATCTGACCACAACATAATTCAATTTTACCTGAACGACGTACAAAGAAATGATTCGACTAAGACAATTACCAGCTTCAAAGACACGGACTGGTCCAAGTTTCGCCGAAGGCTCGACGACCTAATTACTATAAACAACAAAATTACCGACTCACAAATACTCGACCACGAAATTGACCTACTGACAAAAAATATTGACAAAGCCAAAGCCGAAAATTCCAAAACCTTTACTCCGAAAAATAACAGAGACATCCTCCCAGATGAGATTCAGTTGTTGATCGGAGAGAGGAATAGGAATAGAAAGCTTTGGCAACAAACCGCAGACTTACATTACAAAAATATTATGATTGACCTGAACAGACAAGTACAACAAAAAATTATGCTACATAAAAACAAAACATGGGAGGACCTTCTGTCTTCCCTACGTCCTTCAGACAACTCACTTTGGAAACTGACAAAAGTACTCAGAAAATCTTACGAACCGATACCCACACTACAAGACAACAACGAGACCGCCATGACCGACGCCCACAAAGCTGAGCTCCTGGCCAATACCTTCCAAAAAATCCACACCCTTGACGACACGGACACACCCGCACAAATTGAAATTAAACAAACAGTACTCGACTTTTCAAGACAAACTACTTACGATATCCCTACCCGACAATACAAAACCCTAATGACAAATCCCACCGAAATTAGCCAAATCCTGAAATCATTACCCAACAATAAAGCTCCCGGGCCGGACAAAATCGAGAACAAGGTTCTAAAAAATTTGTCCAGGAAAGCAATTGTACAGTTAAATTACATCATCAATGCAATTTTGAAACTACAATACTTTCCTGCGGCTTGGAAGCAAGGCCTCACCATTCCCATCCACAAACCCAACAAAAATCCTACGCTACCGCTCAGTTACAGACCAATTACGCTACTCAATACCATGGCCAAAGTGACTGAGAAAATAATTTTACTTCGACTGACGGACGAACAAACAAAACTTAAAATCACTAATCCGCATCAGTTCGGTTTCACTGCAGGTCTTAACACCACTCTGCAGGTGAGCCGAATTGTTAACGACGTGATAAGACAATTCAGCAAAGACAAAGTGACAGTCATGACTTTACTCGACATTGAAAAAGCCTTCGACAGAACTTGGACGGACGGACTAATTTACAAAATGATAATTCTAAATTTTAGCCAACACATCACCCGCCTCATCCTATCCTATCTCACCGGCAGATCGATCGCGGTCAAAGTCAACAACACCATTTCACAAACTAAAAACATACAAGTAGGAGTTCCCCAAGGCTCCGTTCTAGCACCGAAACTTTTCAACCTTAACATTAACGACATACCGACTTTTCCGAAAACAAATACGGCCCTGTACGCGGATGACACAGCGATTTACGCGCATTCATTCAGTGCAGAGGTCGCCACAAGACAGACGCAAATACACTTGAACATGATACGACAGTACTTTGACAATTGGAAGATCCGATTAAACGCCAGTAAGACGGAGACAATTGTCTTCGCCAGAAAGCGGACCAATCACAAGGTCTTCCAAAAACTTACAATCGACGGACAAACGATCACACCACAGACTAACGTAAAATACCTAGGAGTCACCATGGACTCGAGACTAAATTTCGACACTCATTTAAAGACAAGACGACAACTTGCCTACGGTGCGATGCGTAAGATCTACCCCTTGATGAAAAGTGGGCAAATGAGCTCTGATAACAAACGTACGTTATACAAAACCGTACTACGACCGATAATAACGTACGCTTGTCCCGTATGGGCAGGAGTGTCTAAGACCCGTCTTAGACCTCTACAAGTATATCAGAATCGTTGCCTTCGACTCGTCACGGGTGCAGATCGATACACACGACTGACAACTTTACACGACGACACACAAGTAGAATTTCTAAGGGACCACGTAACTCGGTGCTCTGAAAAATTCTACACGACACAAATACGCCAAAGCCCACTTACCAAAAACATGACCCAAGACAATACGATTCAAAAATACAAACTACCATACCAAACTTTACCAAAATTTACAATTCCTCCCCCACAACCCGACACTGACGACGAAACTTAGACAACTGCTACGCCAATGGACGGAGTACACCCTGAAACTTGAGAAGATCGAAAGTGAAAACCGGTGTCATTCCTTAAACTTATTTGCAGAGTAAGCGCATACGAAACTTCTCCTCACAGTTGCTCTGTTGAGTGTATTTCAATTGTTATTGTTTGTTATTGTTTATGTTTGTTATTGTTAAATTTTATCGAGTTACTGCTCACTGTTATTTTGTTCCTATTGTTATTTAGTGTCATAAATTGTAAATAATTTGAATTACTTAAAGTTGGTTTTCTTGCTTTCCAACAAGAAAAATGAAAAAATTTGGAAAATTCGCTAATTTGTAAAATATAAATCAATTACTTTAAACCAACTCAGTTGGTCAACTAAAATTTTAATTGGAGATATGTTTCACACGAGGAGCTCCTATATCTAAACTAATTAAAATGTAGGACCGGACGGCACTGTTTGTTAGCGCCGAATGGTCAAACAAAATTTGTAAAAGAAAATACTTAATAAACTTTTTATCTATCTATCTATCGTTCTCGTCCGATCACGGAAGTCAAGCAATGTTGGGCGCGGTTAGTACTTGGATGGGTGACCGCTTGGGAACACCGCGTGCCGTTGCCCAATTTTTTGTTTTTCTCGCCAAATTAAAAAATTGGAGGAAAACGATTGGACGCGGTTTTTGTTTTTCAACCCCCCCCCCTCCCCCCCCCCGCGCGAAGTGCGTGCGACATTTCAACAGTTGTTATTGTTTAAGCTTACAAAAATTATTATAGGTTGTAAATTGTAGTTGCAATAAATTGCATTATGTCCTCCATTCACTTTGTCATAATATAATATAATAGGTTATTGCGTTATAACTGAAACACACAATACTATAATTTTTTTAAATTTGCATCCATCGCCGAATTTTATTTGAATGTACATTTTCAAATGTAAATTTGTAAAGAGAGTGGTATAATATGCTAACCTAGGTAGTATAGCACGTGTATGACGAGCATTAGATTTGATTGTATTGGTAATAAAACAATAATTTAATATAATAAATGTTTTATATTTCTACCAATTTTATTTTATAAAATATCTTAAAAAATTTAATATGGACCACATTGAAAATAATAATATGTATGTTTTTTTTGAAATTGTTGATATTAAGGTCTTTTTAACAATTAAATTGTCTGACGTTTCGTGTCGTTTATTGGCACATTTTCAAAGCTACAAGTTAATAAATTAAAAAATTTTTTAAAAATTAAAAGATTTTATAAAGGTTTTAAAAACTTACATTGACAGATTGTCAATATGATGTTTTTGTTTTAATATAACATTAAAACATTTGACTAAAAATGATGAATTATATAAAAACTTTTTAAAATCTCTTAAATCCTATAAAATTGAACATAATAAATTAAATTAAACTAAAATTTGACCATAAGTCATGGCATCGTTTTCATGATATCTAGGATGTGTTTGTATCCACCATGAAAATATTGAACATCCCTTTTATCATTCATCGCTTTATTGTTCATATGAATGTTGATTGCTTCTTTTATTTTACGTTTTTTGTCTATCTTTTCCCTAGCTAGTACTGTAATATCTTTACGGTTTATGGAATGAGAGTTGTTAGTCATGTGTTTGCATAAAGCGGTGTAAGCGTTCTCATCTTCTTTATTAAAGAAAACGTGTGCTTTATTCACATCTCTAATATGTTCCTTTATGCGAACACCTAACTTTAACTTGTAGCTTTGAAAATGTGCCAATAAACGACACGAAACGTCAGACAATTTAATTGTTAAAAAAGACCTTAATATCAACAATTTCAAAAAAGGATAAAATAAAAGGTCAACAATATTTAAAAATTATAATATGTATGTACCTACAAAATATACATAGTGTATAATAGCATTGAAGCATACATCGACAGGTACAACTCTCGAAGGTTGTTCTCGTCCGCCACGTCGGGCGGCGGGCGATGCCCAAAATATAATTTTAAATTCAATTATTGTTGTGGTGGCATCTATATGCCATCTACATGGACAGTAGGTACTCTTATTAACCGACTTCATTTAGGTCTATGTTCTATGTTCATATGTACTTAAAAACTTCTTCAATTGCACATACAAATGTAAGTACTTATTTTTTAATTTAAATATTTAAATTTTTAATTCTATCAATTTTAAATTAAATTCAATGAAAATTTGATAACAAACTTAAAGAAGTTGATTCTTTGTCTTCAAGGTACTATTATTATATATAATAATATTATACTTATAAAATAATGTGGTCACAACACATATAGATAAGAAAGAGAAATATTATTCATTTATTTTAAAAAAGTTTATTTCAAAAATATCAGGTAGGTACTTGGGATTTTAATTTAGAAATAATCATCAAAACACCTCCAATTAAACGTTGTAATATTTTTAAATTTAATTTAAATTAGCTTTTCCATATTTACAATACTTTTCTTAAAAAAGTATTTAAGATATGTTTCGATAGCGAACTCAAACGGAAGCGCCTACAAGATAAAATATTACACACGATGTGAAAATTTAAATAGGCAACCATGGAATTACGTGTAGCGCGCGCAAATTATCTTAATCGAACACAACGCCACCGCGAACGGGGTTAAAACTAAACACGATTGGAATTTTTTTAGGTGGGAGATGCGCATCGGGTCGTCTCGCCATAGGCGGCGCGTACGCACGGCAACACGCGCCATTCGACAATTGTGGTTGTAATATTAGTTGGTTCGACATTGTTAGTTAGGTACGCCATGGGCGTACCATTTCGGCGGCTAATAAGCGTTTGTCGGTTTATTTTATTTCGAGCGTCGGTTAATTTGCTTAACTTTTTGTAAATTCAGTCGTCAAGATGCTTAAAAATTACATTAATAGTAAGGCAACGACCATACCACATTGAGAATACCCGTTCTCGTCCGATCACGGAAGTCAAGCAATGTTGGGCGCGGTTAGTACTTGGATGGGTGACCGCTTGGGAACACCGCGTGCCGTTGCCCAATTTTTTGTTTTTCTCGCCAAATTAAAAAATTGGAGGAAAACGATTGGACGCGGTTTTTGTTTTTCAACCCCCCCCCCCCTCCCCCCCCCCCGCGCGAAGTGCGTGCGACATTTCAACAGTTGTTATTGTTTAAGCTTACAAAAATTATTATAGGTTGTAAATTGTAGTTGCAATAAATTGCATTATGTCCTCCATTCACTTTGTCATAATATAATATAATAGGTTATTGCGTTATAACTGAAACACACAATACTATAATTTTTTTAAATTTGCATCCATCGCCGAATTTTATTTGAATGTACATTTTCAAATGTAAATTTGTAAAGAGAGTGGTATAATATGCTAACCTAGGTAGTATAGCACGTGTATGACGAGCATTAGATTTGATTGTATTGGTAATAAAACAATAATTTAATATAATAAATGTTTTATATTTCTACCAATTTTATTTTATAAAATATCTTAAAAAATTTAATATGGACCACATTGAAAATAATAATATGTATGTTTTTTTTGAAATTGTTGATATTAAGGTCTTTTTAACAATTAAATTGTCTGACGTTTCGTGTCGTTTATTGGCACATTTTCAAAGCTACAAGTTAATAAATTAAAAAATTTTTTAAAAATTAAAAGATTTTATAAAGGTTTTAAAAACTTACATTGACAGATTGTCAATATGATGTTTTTGTTTTAATATAACATTAAAACATTTGACTAAAAATGATGAATTATATAAAAACTTTTTAAAATCTCTTAAATCCTATAAAATTGAACATAATAAATTAAATTAAACTAAAATTTGACCATAAGTCATGGCATCGTTTTCATGATATCTAGGATGTGTTTGTATCCACCATGAAAATATTGAACATCCCTTTTATCATTCATCGCTTTATTGTTCATATGAATGTTGATTGCTTCTTTTATTTTACGTTTTTTGTCTATCTTTTCCCTAGCTAGTACTGTAATATCTTTACGGTTTATGGAATGAGAGTTGTTAGTCATGTGTTTGCATAAAGCGGTGTAAGCGTTCTCATCTTCTTTATTAAAGAAAACGTGTGCTTTATTCACATCTCTAATATGTTCCTTTATGCGAACACCTAACTTTAACTTGTAGCTTTGAAAATGTGCCAATAAACGACACGAAACGTCAGACAATTTAATTGTTAAAAAAGACCTTAATATCAACAATTTCAAAAAAGGATAAAATAAAAGGTCAACAATATTTAAAAATTATAATATGTATGTACCTACAAAATATACATAGTGTATAATAGCATTGAAGCATACATCGACAGGTACAACTCTCGAAGGTTGTTCTCGTCCGCCACGTCGGGCGGCGGGCGATGCCCAAAATATAATTTTAAATTCAATTATTGTTGTGGTGGCATCTATATGCCATCTACATGGACAGTAGGTACTCTTATTAACCGACTTCATTTAGGTCTATGTTCTATGTTCATATGTACTTAAAAACTTCTTCAATTGCACATACAAATGTAAGTACTTATTTTTTAATTTAAATATTTAAATTTTTAATTCTATCAATTTTAAATTAAATTCAATGAAAATTTGATAACAAACTTAAAGAAGTTGATTCTTTGTCTTCAAGGTACTATTATTATATATAATAATATTATACTTATAAAATAATGTGGTCACAACACATATAGATAAGAAAGAGAAATATTATTCATTTATTTTAAAAAAGTTTATTTCAAAAATATCAGGTAGGTACTTGGGATTTTAATTTAGAAATAATCATCAAAACACCTCCAATTAAACGTTGTAATATTTTTAAATTTAATTTAAATTAGCTTTTCCATATTTACAATACTTTTCTTAAAAAAGTATTTAAGATATGTTTCGATAGCGAACTCAAACGGAAGCGCCTACAAGATAAAATATTACACACGATGTGAAAATTTAAATAGGCAACCATGGAATTACGTGTAGCGCGCGCAAATTATCTTAATCGAACACAACGCCACCGCGAACGGGGTTAAAACTAAACACGATTGGAATTTTTTTAGGTGGGAGATGCGCATCGGGTCGTCTCGCCATAGGCGGCGCGTACGCACGGCAACACGCGCCATTCGACAATTGTGGTTGTAATATTAGTTGGTTCGACATTGTTAGTTAGGTACGCCATGGGCGTACCATTTCGGCGGCTAATAAGCGTTTGTCGGTTTATTTTATTTCGAGCGTCGGTTAATTTGCTTAACTTTTTGTAAATTCAGTCGTCAAGATGCTTAAAAATTACATTAATAGTAAGGCAACGACCATACCACATTGAGAATACCCGTTCTCGTCCGATCACGGAAGTCAAGCAATGTTGGGCGCGGTTAGTACTTGGATGGGTGACCGCTTGGGAACACCGCGTGCCGTTGCCCAATTTTTTGTTTTTCTCGCCAAATTAAAAAATTGGAGGAAAACGATTGGACGCGGTTTTTGTTTTTCAACCCCCCCCCCCCTCCCCCCCCCCCGCGCGAAGTGCGTGCGACATTTCAACAGTTGTTATTGTTTAAGCTTACAAAAATTATTATAGGTTGTAAATTGTAGTTGCAATAAATTGCATTATGTCCTCCATTCACTTTGTCATAATATAATATAATAGGTTATTGCGTTATAACTGAAACACACAATACTATAATTTTTTTAAATTTGCATCCATCGCCGAATTTTATTTGAATGTACATTTTCAAATGTAAATTTGTAAAGAGAGTGGTATAATATGCTAACCTAGGTAGTATAGCACGTGTATGACGAGCATTAGATTTGATTGTATTGGTAATAAAACAATAATTTAATATAATAAATGTTTTATATTTCTACCAATTTTATTTTATAAAATATCTTAAAAAATTTAATATGGACCACATTGAAAATAATAATATGTATGTTTTTTTTGAAATTGTTGATATTAAGGTCTTTTTAACAATTAAATTGTCTGACGTTTCGTGTCGTTTATTGGCACATTTTCAAAGCTACAAGTTAATAAATTAAAAAATTTTTTAAAAATTAAAAGATTTTATAAAGGTTTTAAAAACTTACATTGACAGATTGTCAATATGATGTTTTTTGTTTTAATATAACATTAAAACATTTGACTAAAAATGATGAATTATATAAAAACTTTTTAAAATCTCTTAAATCCTATAAAATTGAACATAATAAATTAAATTAAACTAAAATTTGACCATAAGTCATGGCATCGTTTTCATGATATCTAGGATGTGTTTGTATCCACCATGAAAATATTGAACATCCCTTTTATCATTCATCGCTTTATTGTTCATATGAATGTTGATTGCTTCTTTTATTTTACGTTTTTTGTCTATCTTTTCCCTAGCTAGTACTGTAATATCTTTACGGTTTATGGAATGAGAGTTGTTAGTCATGTGTTTGCATAAAGCGGTGTAAGCGTTCTCATCTTCTTTATTAAAGAAAACGTGTGCTTTATTCACATCTCTAATATGTTCCTTTATGCGAACACCTAACTTTAACTTGTAGCTTTGAAAATGTGCCAATAAACGACACGAAACGTCAGACAATTTAATTGTTAAAAAAGACCTTAATATCAACAATTTCAAAAAAGGATAAAATAAAAGGTCAACAATATTTAAAAATTATAATATGTATGTACCTACAAAATATACATAGTGTATAATAGCATTGAAGCATACATCGACAGGTACAACTCTCGAAGGTTGTTCTCGTCCGCCACGTCGGGCGGCGGGCGATGCCCAAAATATAATTTTAAATTCAATTATTGTTGTGGTGGCATCTATATGCCATCTACATGGACAGTAGGTACTCTTATTAACCGACTTCATTTAGGTCTATGTTCTATGTTCATATGTACTTAAAAACTTCTTCAATTGCACATACAAATGTAAGTACTTATTTTTTAATTTAAATATTTAAATTTTTAATTCTATCAATTTTAAATTAAATTCAATGAAAATTTGATAACAAACTTAAAGAAGTTGATTCTTTGTCTTCAAGGTACTATTATTATATATAATAATATTATACTTATAAAATAATGTGGTCACAACACATATAGATAAGAAAGAGAAATATTATTCATTTATTTTAAAAAAGTTTATTTCAAAAATATCAGGTAGGTACTTGGGATTTTAATTTAGAAATAATCATCAAAACACCTCCAATTAAACGTTGTAATATTTTTAAATTTAATTTAAATTAGCTTTTCCATATTTACAATACTTTTCTTAAAAAAGTATTTAAGATATGTTTCGATAGCGAACTCAAACGGAAGCGCCTACAAGATAAAATATTACACACGATGTGAAAATTTAAATAGGCAACCATGGAATTACGTGTAGCGCGCGCAAATTATCTTAATCGAACACAACGCCACCGCGAACGGGGTTAAAACTAAACACGATTGGAATTTTTTTAGGTGGGAGATGCGCATCGGGTCGTCTCGCCATAGGCGGCGCGTACGCACGGCAACACGCGCCATTCGACAATTGTGGTTGTAATATTAGTTGGTTCGACATTGTTAGTTAGGTACGCCATGGGCGTACCATTTCGGCGGCTAATAAGCGTTTGTCGGTTTATTTTATTTCGAGCGTCGGTTAATTTGCTTAACTTTTTGTAAATTCAGTCGTCAAGATGCTTAAAAATTACATTAATAGTAAGGCAACGACCATACCACATTGAGAATACCCGTTCTCGTCCGATCACGGAAGTCAAGCAATGTTGGGCGCGGTTAGTACTTGGATGGGTGACCGCTTGGGAACACCGCGTGCCGTTGCCCAATTTTTTGTTTTTCTCGCCAAATTAAAAAATTGGAGGAAAACGATTGGACGCGGTTTTTGTTTTTCAACCCCCCCCCCCCCCCCCCCCCCCGCGCGAAGTGCGTGCGACATTTCAACAGTTGTTATTGTTTAAGCTTACAAAAATTATTATAGGTTGTAAATTGTAGTTGCAATAAATTGCATTATGTCCTCCATTCACTTTGTCATAATATAATATAATAGGTTATTGCGTTATAACTGAAACACACAATACTATAATTTTTTTAAATTTGCATCCATCGCCGAATTTTATTTGAATGTACATTTTCAAATGTAAATTTGTAAAGAGAGTGGTATAATATGCTAACCTAGGTAGTATAGCACGTGTATGACGAGCATTAGATTTGATTGTATTGGTAATAAAACAATAATTTAATATAATAAATGTTTTATATTTCTACCAATTTTATTTTATAAAATATCTTAAAAAATTTAATATGGACCACATTGAAAATAATAATATGTATGTTTTTTTTGAAATTGTTGATATTAAGGTCTTTTTAACAATTAAATTGTCTGACGTTTCGTGTCGTTTATTGGCACATTTTCAAAGCTACAAGTTAATAAATTAAAAAATTTTTTAAAAATTAAAAGATTTTATAAAGGTTTTAAAAACTTACATTGACAGATTGTCAATATGATGTTTTTGTTTTAATATAACATTAAAACATTTGACTAAAAATGATGAATTATATAAAAACTTTTTAAAATCTCTTAAATCCTATAAAATTGAACATAATAAATTAAATTAAACTAAAATTTGACCATAAGTCATGGCATCGTTTTCATGATATCTAGGATGTGTTTGTATCCACCATGAAAATATTGAACATCCCTTTTATCATTCATCGCTTTATTGTTCATATGAATGTTGATTGCTTCTTTTATTTTACGTTTTTTGTCTATCTTTTCCCTAGCTAGTACTGTAATATCTTTACGGTTTATGGAATGAGAGTTGTTAGTCATGTGTTTGCATAAAGCGGTGTAAGCGTTCTCATCTTCTTTATTAAAGAAAACGTGTGCTTTATTCACATCTCTAATATGTTCCTTTATGCGAACACCTAACTTTAACTTGTAGCTTTGAAAATGTGCCAATAAACGACACGAAACGTCAGACAATTTAATTGTTAAAAAAGACCTTAATATCAACAATTTCAAAAAAGGATAAAATAAAAGGTCAACAATATTTAAAAATTATAATATGTATGTACCTACAAAATATACATAGTGTATAATAGCATTGAAGCATACATCGACAGGTACAACTCTCGAAGGTTGTTCTCGTCCGCCACGTCGGGCGGCGGGCGATGCCCAAAATATAATTTTAAATTCAATTATTGTTGTGGTGGCATCTATATGCCATCTACATGGACAGTAGGTACTCTTATTAACCGACTTCATTTAGGTCTATGTTCTATGTTCATATGTACTTAAAAACTTCTTCAATTGCACATACAAATGTAAGTACTTATTTTTTAATTTAAATATTTAAATTTTTAATTCTATCAATTTTAAATTAAATTCAATGAAAATTTGATAACAAACTTAAAGAAGTTGATTCTTTGTCTTCAAGGTACTATTATTATATATAATAATATTATACTTATAAAATAATGTGGTCACAACACATATAGATAAGAAAGAGAAATATTATTCATTTATTTTAAAAAAGTTTATTTCAAAAATATCAGGTAGGTACTTGGGATTTTAATTTAGAAATAATCATCAAAACACCTCCAATTAAACGTTGTAATATTTTTAAATTTAATTTAAATTAGCTTTTCCATATTTACAATACTTTTCTTAAAAAAGTATTTAAGATATGTTTCGATAGCGAACTCAAACGGAAGCGCCTACAAGATAAAATATTACACACGATGTGAAAATTTAAATAGGCAACCATGGAATTACGTGTAGCGCGCGCAAATTATCTTAATCGAACACAACGCCACCGCGAACGGGGTTAAAACTAAACACGATTGGAATTTTTTTAGGTGGGAGATGCGCATCGGGTCGTCTCGCCATAGGCGGCGCGTACGCACGGCAACACGCGCCATTCGACAATTGTGGTTGTAATATTAGTTGGTTCGACATTGTTAGTTAGGTACGCCATGGGCGTACCATTTCGGCGGCTAATAAGCGTTTGTCGGTTTATTTTATTTCGAGCGTCGGTTAATTTGCTTAACTTTTTGTAAATTCAGTCGTCAAGATGCTTAAAAATTACATTAATAGTAAGGCAACGACCATACCACATTGAGAATACCCGTTCTCGTCAGATCACGGAAGTCAAGCAATGTTGGGCGCGGTTAGTACTTGGATGGGTGACCGCTTGGGAACACCGCGTGCCGTTGCCCAATTTTTTGTTTTTCTCGCCAAATTAAAAAATTGGAGGAAAACGATTGGACGCGGTTTTTGTTTTTCAACCCCCCCCCCCCCCCTCCCCCCGCCGCGCGAAGTGCGTGCGACATTTCAACAGTTGTTATTGTTTAAGCTTACAAAAATTATTATAGGTTGTAAATTGTAGTTGCAATAAATTGCATTATGTCCTCCATTCACTTTGTCATAATATAATATAATAGGTTATTGCGTTATAACTGAAACACACAATACTATAATTTTTTTAAATTTGCATCCATCGCCGAATTTTATTTGAATGTACATTTTCAAATGTAAATTTGTAAAGAGAGTGGTATAATATGCTAACCTAGGTAGTATAGCACGTGTATGACGAGCATTAGATTTGATTGTATTGGTAATAAAACAATAATTTAATATAATAAATGTTTTATATTTCTACCAATTTTATTTTATAAAATATCTTAAAAAATTTAATATGGACCACATTGAAAATAATAATATGTATGTTTTTTTTGAAATTGTTGATATTAAGGTCTTTTTAACAATTAAATTGTCTGACGTTTCGTGTCGTTTATTGGCACATTTTCAAAGCTACAAGTTAATAAATTAAAAAATTTTTTAAAAATTAAAAGATTTTATAAAGGTTTTAAAAACTTACATTGACAGATTGTCAATATGATGTTTTTGTTTTAATATAACATTAAAACATTTGACTAAAAATGATGAATTATATAAAAACTTTTTAAAATCTCTTAAATCCTATAAAATTGAACATAATAAATTAAATTAAACTAAAATTTGACCATAAGTCATGGCATCGTTTTCATGATATCTAGGATGTGTTTGTATCCACCATGAAAATATTGAACATCCCTTTTATCATTCATCGCTTTATTGTTCATATGAATGTTGATTGCTTCTTTTATTTTACGTTTTTTGTCTATCTTTTCCCTAGCTAGTACTGTAATATCTTTACGGTTTATGGAATGAGAGTTGTTAGTCATGTGTTTGCATAAAGCGGTGTAAGCGTTCTCATCTTCTTTATTAAAGAAAACGTGTGCTTTATTCACATCTCTAATATGTTCCTTTATGCGAACACCTAACTTTAACTTGTAGCTTTGAAAATGTGCCAATAAACGACACGAAACGTCAGACAATTTAATTGTTAAAAAAGACCTTAATATCAACAATTTCAAAAAAGGATAAAATAAAAGGTCAACAATATTTAAAAATTATAATATGTATGTACCTACAAAATATACATAGTGTATAATAGCATTGAAGCATACATCGACAGGTACAACTCTCGAAGGTTGTTCTCGTCCGCCACGTCGGGCGGCGGGCGATGCCCAAAATATAATTTTAAATTCAATTATTGTTGTGGTGGCATCTATATGCCATCTACATGGACAGTAGGTACTCTTATTAACCGACTTCATTTAGGTCTATGTTCTATGTTCATATGTACTTAAAAACTTCTTCAATTGCACATACAAATGTAAGTACTTATTTTTTAATTTAAATATTTAAATTTTTAATTCTATCAATTTTAAATTAAATTCAATGAAAATTTGATAACAAACTTAAAGAAGTTGATTCTTTGTCTTCAAGGTACTATTATTATATATAATAATATTATACTTATAAAATAATGTGGTCACAACACATATAGATAAGAAAGAGAAATATTATTCATTTATTTTAAAAAAGTTTATTTCAAAAATATCAGGTAGGTACTTGGGATTTTAATTTAGAAATAATCATCAAAACACCTCCAATTAAACGTTGTAATATTTTTAAATTTAATTTAAATTAGCTTTTCCATATTTACAATACTTTTCTTAAAAAAGTATTTAAGATATGTTTCGATAGCGAACTCAAACGGAAGCGCCTACAAGATAAAATATTACACACGATGTGAAAATTTAAATAGGCAACCATGGAATTACGTGTAGCGCGCGCAAATTATCTTAATCGAACACAACGCCACCGCGAACGGGGTTAAAACTAAACACGATTGGAATTTTTTTAGGTGGGAGATGCGCATCGGGTCGTCTCGCCATAGGCGGCGCGTACGCACGGCAACACGCGCCATTCGACAATTGTGGTTGTAATATTAGTTGGTTCGACATTGTTAGTTAGGTACGCCATGGGCGTACCATTTCGGCGGCTAATAAGCGTTTGTCGGTTTATTTTATTTCGAGCGTCGGTTAATTTGCTTAACTTTTTGTAAATTCAGTCGTCAAGATGCTTAAAAATTACATTAATAGTAAGGCAACGACCATACCACATTGAGAATACCCGTTCTCGTCAGATCACGGAAGTCAAGCAATGTTGGGCGCGGTTAGTACTTGGATGGGTGACCGCTTGGGAACACCGCGTGCCGTTGCCCAATTTTTTGTTTTTCTCGCCAAATTAAAAAATTGGAGGAAAACGATTGGACGCGGTTTTTGTTTTTCAACCCCCCCCCCCCTCCCCCCGCCGCGCGAAGTGCGTGCGACATTTCAACAGTTGTTATTGTTTAAGCTTACAAAAATTATTATAGGTTGTAAATTGTAGTTGCAATAAATTGCATTATGTCCTCCATTCACTTTGTCATAATATAATATAATAGGTTATTGCGTTATAACTGAAACACACAATACTATAATTTTTTTAAATTTGCATCCATCGCCGAATTTTATTTGAATGTACATTTTCAAATGTAAATTTGTAAAGAGAGTGGTATAATATGCTAACCTAGGTAGTATAGCACGTGTATGACGAGCATTAGATTTGATTGTATTGGTAATAAAACAATAATTTAATATAATAAATGTTTTATATTTCTACCAATTTTATTTTATAAAATATCTTAAAAAATTTAATATGGACCACATTGAAAATAATAATATGTATGTTTTTTTTGAAATTGTTGATATTAAGGTCTTTTTAACAATTAAATTGTCTGACGTTTCGTGTCGTTTATTGGCACATTTTCAAAGCTACAAGTTAATAAATTAAAAAATTTTTTAAAAATTAAAAGATTTTATAAAGGTTTTAAAAACTTACATTGACAGATTGTCAATATGATGTTTTTGTTTTAATATAACATTAAAACATTTGACTAAAAATGATGAATTATATAAAAACTTTTTAAAATCTCTTAAATCCTATAAAATTGAACATAATAAATTAAATTAAACTAAAATTTGACCATAAGTCATGGCATCGTTTTCATGATATCTAGGATGTGTTTGTATCCACCATGAAAATATTGAACATCCCTTTTATCATTCATCGCTTTATTGTTCATATGAATGTTGATTGCTTCTTTTATTTTACGTTTTTTGTCTATCTTTTCCCTAGCTAGTACTGTAATATCTTTACGGTTTATGGAATGAGAGTTGTTAGTCATGTGTTTGCATAAAGCGGTGTAAGCGTTCTCATCTTCTTTATTAAAGAAAACGTGTGCTTTATTCACATCTCTAATATGTTCCTTTATGCGAACACCTAACTTTAACTTGTAGCTTTGAAAATGTGCCAATAAACGACACGAAACGTCAGACAATTTAATTGTTAAAAAAGACCTTAATATCAACAATTTCAAAAAAGGATAAAATAAAAGGTCAACAATATTTAAAAATTATAATATGTATGTACCTACAAAATATACATAGTGTATAATAGCATTGAAGCATACATCGACAGGTACAACTCTCGAAGGTTGTTCTCGTCCGCCACGTCGGGCGGCGGGCGATGCCCAAAATATAATTTTAAATTCAATTATTGTTGTGGTGGCATCTATATGCCATCTACATGGACAGTAGGTACTCTTATTAACCGACTTCATTTAGGTCTATGTTCTATGTTCATATGTACTTAAAAACTTCTTCAATTGCACATACAAATGTAAGTACTTATTTTTTAATTTAAATATTTAAATTTTTAATTCTATCAATTTTAAATTAAATTCAATGAAAATTTGATAACAAACTTAAAGAAGTTGATTCTTTGTCTTCAAGGTACTATTATTATATATAATAATATTATACTTATAAAATAATGTGGTCACAACACATATAGATAAGAAAGAGAAATATTATTCATTTATTTTAAAAAAGTTTATTTCAAAAATATCAGGTAGGTACTTGGGATTTTAATTTAGAAATAATCATCAAAACACCTCCAATTAAACGTTGTAATATTTTTAAATTTAATTTAAATTAGCTTTTCCATATTTACAATACTTTTCTTAAAAAAGTATTTAAGATATGTTTCGATAGCGAACTCAAACGGAAGCGCCTACAAGATAAAATATTACACACGATGTGAAAATTTAAATAGGCAACCATGGAATTACGTGTAGCGCGCGCAAATTATCTTAATCGAACACAACGCCACCGCGAACGGGGTTAAAACTAAACACGATTGGAATTTTTTTAGGTGGGAGATGCGCATCGGGTCGTCTCGCCATAGGCGGCGCGTACGCACGGCAACACGCGCCATTCGACAATTGTGGTTGTAATATTAGTTGGTTCGACATTGTTAGTTAGGTACGCCATGGGCGTACCATTTCGGCGGCTAATAAGCGTTTGTCGGTTTATTTTATTTCGAGCGTCGGTTAATTTGCTTAACTTTTTGTAAATTCAGTCGTCAAGATGCTTAAAAATTACATTAATAGTAAGGCAACGACCATACCACATTGAGAATACCCGTTCTCGTCAGATCACGGAAGTCAAGCAATGTTGGGCGCGGTTAGTACTTGGATGGGTGACCGCTTGGGAACACCGCGTGCCGTTGCCCAATTTTTTGTTTTTCTCGCCAAATTAAAAAATTGGAGGAAAACGATTGGACGCGGTTTTTGTTTTTCAACCCCCCCCCCCCCCTCCCCCCGCCGCGCGAAGTGCGTGCGACATTTCAACAGTTGTTATTGTTTAAGCTTACAAAAATTATTATAGGTTGTAAATTGTAGTTGCAATAAATTGCATTATGTCCTCCATTCACTTTGTCATAATATAATATAATAGGTTATTGCGTTATAACTGAAACACACAATACTATAATTTTTTTAAATTTGCATCCATCGCCGAATTTTATTTGAATGTACATTTTCAAATGTAAATTTGTAAAGAGAGTGGTATAATATGCTAACCTAGGTAGTATAGCACGTGTATGACGAGCATTAGATTTGATTGTATTGGTAATAAAACAATAATTTAATATAATAAATGTTTTATATTTCTACCAATTTTATTTTATAAAATATCTTAAAAAATTTAATATGGACCACATTGAAAATAATAATATGTATGTTTTTTTTGAAATTGTTGATATTAAGGTCTTTTTAACAATTAAATTGTCTGACGTTTCGTGTCGTTTATTGGCACATTTTCAAAGCTACAAGTTAATAAATTAAAAAATTTTTTAAAAATTAAAAGATTTTATAAAGGTTTTAAAAACTTACATTGACAGATTGTCAATATGATGTTTTTGTTTTAATATAACATTAAAACATTTGACTAAAAATGATGAATTATATAAAAACTTTTTAAAATCTCTTAAATCCTATAAAATTGAACATAATAAATTAAATTAAACTAAAATTTGACCATAAGTCATGGCATCGTTTTCATGATATCTAGGATGTGTTTGTATCCACCATGAAAATATTGAACATCCCTTTTATCATTCATCGCTTTATTGTTCATATGAATGTTGATTGCTTCTTTTATTTTACGTTTTTTGTCTATCTTTTCCCTAGCTAGTACTGTAATATCTTTACGGTTTATGGAATGAGAGTTGTTAGTCATGTGTTTGCATAAAGCGGTGTAAGCGTTCTCATCTTCTTTATTAAAGAAAACGTGTGCTTTATTCACATCTCTAATATGTTCCTTTATGCGAACACCTAACTTTAACTTGTAGCTTTGAAAATGTGCCAATAAACGACACGAAACGTCAGACAATTTAATTGTTAAAAAAGACCTTAATATCAACAATTTCAAAAAAGGATAAAATAAAAGGTCAACAATATTTAAAAATTATAATATGTATGTACCTACAAAATATACATAGTGTATAATAGCATTGAAGCATACATCGACAGGTACAACTCTCGAAGGTTGTTCTCGTCCGCCACGTCGGGCGGCGGGCGATGCCCAAAATATAATTTTAAATTCAATTATTGTTGTGGTGGCATCTATATGCCATCTACATGGACAGTAGGTACTCTTATTAACCGACTTCATTTAGGTCTATGTTCTATGTTCATATGTACTTAAAAACTTCTTCAATTGCACATACAAATGTAAGTACTTATTTTTTAATTTAAATATTTAAATTTTTAATTCTATCAATTTTAAATTAAATTCAATGAAAATTTGATAACAAACTTAAAGAAGTTGATTCTTTGTCTTCAAGGTACTATTATTATATATAATAATATTATACTTATAAAATAATGTGGTCACAACACATATAGATAAGAAAGAGAAATATTATTCATTTATTTTAAAAAAGTTTATTTCAAAAATATCAGGTAGGTACTTGGGATTTTAATTTAGAAATAATCATCAAAACACCTCCAATTAAACGTTGTAATATTTTTAAATTTAATTTAAATTAGCTTTTCCATATTTACAATACTTTTCTTAAAAAAGTATTTAAGATATGTTTCGATAGCGAACTCAAACGGAAGCGCCTACAAGATAAAATATTACACACGATGTGAAAATTTAAATAGGCAACCATGGAATTACGTGTAGCGCGCGCAAATTATCTTAATCGAACACAACGCCACCGCGAACGGGGTTAAAACTAAACACGATTGGAATTTTTTTAGGTGGGAGATGCGCATCGGGTCGTCTCGCCATAGGCGGCGCGTACGCACGGCAACACGCGCCATTCGACAATTGTGGTTGTAATATTAGTTGGTTCGACATTGTTAGTTAGGTACGCCATGGGCGTACCATTTCGGCGGCTAATAAGCGTTTGTCGGTTTATTTTATTTCGAGCGTCGGTTAATTTGCTTAACTTTTTGTAAATTCAGTCGTCAAGATGCTTAAAAATTACATTAATAGTAAGGCAACGACCATACCACATTGAGAATACCCGTTCTCGTCCGATCACGGAAGTCAAGCAATGTTGGGCGCGGTTAGTACTTGGATGGGTGACCGCTTGGGAACACCGCGTGCCGTTGCCCAATTTTTTGTTTTTCTCGCCAAATTAAAAAATTGGAGGAAAACGATTGGACGCGGTTTTTGTTTTTCAACCCCCCCCCCCCTCCCCCCGCCGCGCGAAGTGCGTGCGACATTTCAACAGTTGTTATTGTTTAAGCTTACAAAAATTATTATAGGTTGTAAATTGTAGTTGCAATAAATTGCATTATGTCCTCCATTCACTTTGTCATAATATAATATAATAGGTTATTGCGTTATAACTGAAACACACAATACTATAATTTTTTTAAATTTGCATCCATCGCCGAATTTTATTTGAATGTACATTTTCAAATGTAAATTTGTAAAGAGAGTGGTATAATATGCTAACCTAGGTAGTATAGCACGTGTATGACGAGCATTAGATTTGATTGTATTGGTAATAAAACAATAATTTAATATAATAAATGTTTTATATTTCTACCAATTTTATTTTATAAAATATCTTAAAAAATTTAATATGGACCACATTGAAAATAATAATATGTATGTTTTTTTTGAAATTGTTGATATTAAGGTCTTTTTAACAATTAAATTGTCTGACGTTTCGTGTCGTTTATTGGCACATTTTCAAAGCTACAAGTTAATAAATTAAAAAATTTTTTAAAAATTAAAAGATTTTATAAAGGTTTTAAAAACTTACATTGACAGATTGTCAATATGATGTTTTTGTTTTAATATAACATTAAAACATTTGACTAAAAATGATGAATTATATAAAAACTTTTTAAAATCTCTTAAATCCTATAAAATTGAACATAATAAATTAAATTAAACTAAAATTTGACCATAAGTCATGGCATCGTTTTCATGATATCTAGGATGTGTTTGTATCCACCATGAAAATATTGAACATCCCTTTTATCATTCATCGCTTTATTGTTCATATGAATGTTGATTGCTTCTTTTATTTTACGTTTTTTGTCTATCTTTTCCCTAGCTAGTACTGTAATATCTTTACGGTTTATGGAATGAGAGTTGTTAGTCATGTGTTTGCATAAAGCGGTGTAAGCGTTCTCATCTTCTTTATTAAAGAAAACGTGTGCTTTATTCACATCTCTAATATGTTCCTTTATGCGAACACCTAACTTTAACTTGTAGCTTTGAAAATGTGCCAATAAACGACACGAAACGTCAGACAATTTAATTGTTAAAAAAGACCTTAATATCAACAATTTCAAAAAAGGATAAAATAAAAGGTCAACAATATTTAAAAATTATAATATGTATGTACCTACAAAATATACATAGTGTATAATAGCATTGAAGCATACATCGACAGGTACAACTCTCGAAGGTTGTTCTCGTCCGCCACGTCGGGCGGCGGGCGATGCCCAAAATATAATTTTAAATTCAATTATTGTTGTGGTGGCATCTATATGCCATCTACATGGACAGTAGGTACTCTTATTAACCGACTTCATTTAGGTCTATGTTCTATGTTCATATGTACTTAAAAACTTCTTCAATTGCACATACAAATGTAAGTACTTATTTTTTAATTTAAATATTTAAATTTTTAATTCTATCAATTTTAAATTAAATTCAATGAAAATTTGATAACAAACTTAAAGAAGTTGATTCTTTGTCTTCAAGGTACTATTATTATATATAATAATATTATACTTATAAAATAATGTGGTCACAACACATATAGATAAGAAAGAGAAATATTATTCATTTATTTTAAAAAAGTTTATTTCAAAAATATCAGGTAGGTACTTGGGATTTTAATTTAGAAATAATCATCAAAACACCTCCAATTAAACGTTGTAATATTTTTAAATTTAATTTAAATTAGCTTTTCCATATTTACAATACTTTTCTTAAAAAAGTATTTAAGATATGTTTCGATAGCGAACTCAAACGGAAGCGCCTACAAGATAAAATATTACACACGATGTGAAAATTTAAATAGGCAACCATGGAATTACGTGTAGCGCGCGCAAATTATCTTAATCGAACACAACGCCACCGCGAACGGGGTTAAAACTAAACACGATTGGAATTTTTTTAGGTGGGAGATGCGCATCGGGTCGTCTCGCCATAGGCGGCGCGTACGCACGGCAACACGCGCCATTCGACAATTGTGGTTGTAATATTAGTTGGTTCGACATTGTTAGTTAGGTACGCCATGGGCGTACCATTTCGGCGGCTAATAAGCGTTTGTCGGTTTATTTTATTTCGAGCGTCGGTTAATTTGCTTAACTTTTTGTAAATTCAGTCGTCAAGATGCTTAAAAATTACATTAATAGTAAGGCAACGACCATACCACATTGAGAATACCCGTTCTCGTCCGATCACGGAAGTCAAGCAATGTTGGGCGCGGTTAGTACTTGGATGGGTGACCGCTTGGGAACACCGCGTGCCGTTGCCCAATTTTTTGTTTTTCTCGCCAAATTAAAAAATTGGAGGAAAACGATTGGACGCGGTTTTTGTTTTTCAACCCCCCCCCCCCCCCTCCCCCCGCCGCGCGAAGTGCGTGCGACATTTCAACAGTTGTTATTGTTTAAGCTTACAAAAATTATTATAGGTTGTAAATTGTAGTTGCAATAAATTGCATTATGTCCTCCATTCACTTTGTCATAATATAATATAATAGGTTATTGCGTTATAACTGAAACACACAATACTATAATTTTTTTAAATTTGCATCCATCGCCGAATTTTATTTGAATGTACATTTTCAAATGTAAATTTGTAAAGAGAGTGGTATAATATGCTAACCTAGGTAGTATAGCACGTGTATGACGAGCATTAGATTTGATTGTATTGGTAATAAAACAATAATTTAATATAATAAATGTTTTATATTTCTACCAATTTTATTTTATAAAATATCTTAAAAAATTTAATATGGACCACATTGAAAATAATAATATGTATGTTTTTTTTGAAATTGTTGATATTAAGGTCTTTTTAACAATTAAATTGTCTGACGTTTCGTGTCGTTTATTGGCACATTTTCAAAGCTACAAGTTAATAAATTAAAAAATTTTTTAAAAATTAAAAGATTTTATAAAGGTTTTAAAAACTTACATTGACAGATTGTCAATATGATGTTTTTGTTTTAATATAACATTAAAACATTTGACTAAAAATGATGAATTATATAAAAACTTTTTAAAATCTCTTAAATCCTATAAAATTGAACATAATAAATTAAATTAAACTAAAATTTGACCATAAGTCATGGCATCGTTTTCATGATATCTAGGATGTGTTTGTATCCACCATGAAAATATTGAACATCCCTTTTATCATTCATCGCTTTATTGTTCATATGAATGTTGATTGCTTCTTTTATTTTACGTTTTTTGTCTATCTTTTCCCTAGCTAGTACTGTAATATCTTTACGGTTTATGGAATGAGAGTTGTTAGTCATGTGTTTGCATAAAGCGGTGTAAGCGTTCTCATCTTCTTTATTAAAGAAAACGTGTGCTTTATTCACATCTCTAATATGTTCCTTTATGCGAACACCTAACTTTAACTTGTAGCTTTGAAAATGTGCCAATAAACGACACGAAACGTCAGACAATTTAATTGTTAAAAAAGACCTTAATATCAACAATTTCAAAAAAGGATAAAATAAAAGGTCAACAATATTTAAAAATTATAATATGTATGTACCTACAAAATATACATAGTGTATAATAGCATTGAAGCATACATCGACAGGTACAACTCTCGAAGGTTGTTCTCGTCCGCCACGTCGGGCGGCGGGCGATGCCCAAAATATAATTTTAAATTCAATTATTGTTGTGGTGGCATCTATATGCCATCTACATGGACAGTAGGTACTCTTATTAACCGACTTCATTTAGGTCTATGTTCTATGTTCATATGTACTTAAAAACTTCTTCAATTGCACATACAAATGTAAGTACTTATTTTTTAATTTAAATATTTAAATTTTTAATTCTATCAATTTTAAATTAAATTCAATGAAAATTTGATAACAAACTTAAAGAAGTTGATTCTTTGTCTTCAAGGTACTATTATTATATATAATAATATTATACTTATAAAATAATGTGGTCACAACACATATAGATAAGAAAGAGAAATATTATTCATTTATTTTAAAAAAGTTTATTTCAAAAATATCAGGTAGGTACTTGGGATTTTAATTTAGAAATAATCATCAAAACACCTCCAATTAAACGTTGTAATATTTTTAAATTTAATTTAAATTAGCTTTTCCATATTTACAATACTTTTCTTAAAAAAGTATTTAAGATATGTTTCGATAGCGAACTCAAACGGAAGCGCCTACAAGATAAAATATTACACACGATGTGAAAATTTAAATAGGCAACCATGGAATTACGTGTAGCGCGCGCAAATTATCTTAATCGAACACAACGCCACCGCGAACGGGGTTAAAACTAAACACGATTGGAATTTTTTTAGGTGGGAGATGCGCATCGGGTCGTCTCGCCATAGGCGGCGCGTACGCACGGCAACACGCGCCATTCGACAATTGTGGTTGTAATATTAGTTGGTTCGACATTGTTAGTTAGGTACGCCATGGGCGTACCATTTCGGCGGCTAATAAGCGTTTGTCGGTTTATTTTATTTCGAGCGTCGGTTAATTTGCTTAACTTTTTGTAAATTCAGTCGTCAAGATGCTTAAAAATTACATTAATAGTAAGGCAACGACCATACCACATTGAGAATACCCGTTCTCGTCAGATCACGGAAGTCAAGCAATGTTGGGCGCGGTTAGTACTTGGATGGGTGACCGCTTGGGAACACCGCGTGCCGTTGCCCAATTTTTTGTTTTTCTCGCCAAATTAAAAAATTGGAGGAAAACGATTGGACGCGGTTTTTGTTTTTCAACCCCCCCCCCCCCCCTCCCCCCGCCGCGCGAAGTGCGTGCGACATTTCAACAGTTGTTATTGTTTAAGCTTACAAAAATTATTATAGGTTGTAAATTGTAGTTGCAATAAATTGCATTATGTCCTCCATTCACTTTGTCATAATATAATATAATAGGTTATTGCGTTATAACTGAAACACACAATACTATAATTTTTTTAAATTTGCATCCATCGCCGAATTTTATTTGAATGTACATTTTCAAATGTAAATTTGTAAAGAGAGTGGTATAATATGCTAACCTAGGTAGTATAGCACGTGTATGACGAGCATTAGATTTGATTGTATTGGTAATAAAACAATAATTTAATATAATAAATGTTTTATATTTCTACCAATTTTATTTTATAAAATATCTTAAAAAATTTAATATGGACCACATTGAAAATAATAATATGTATGTTTTTTTTGAAATTGTTGATATTAAGGTCTTTTTAACAATTAAATTGTCTGACGTTTCGTGTCGTTTATTGGCACATTTTCAAAGCTACAAGTTAATAAATTAAAAAATTTTTTAAAAATTAAAAGATTTTATAAAGGTTTTAAAAACTTACATTGACAGATTGTCAATATGATGTTTTTGTTTTAATATAACATTAAAACATTTGACTAAAAATGATGAATTATATAAAAACTTTTTAAAATCTCTTAAATCCTATAAAATTGAACATAATAAATTAAATTAAACTAAAATTTGACCATAAGTCATGGCATCGTTTTCATGATATCTAGGATGTGTTTGTATCCACCATGAAAATATTGAACATCCCTTTTATCATTCATCGCTTTATTGTTCATATGAATGTTGATTGCTTCTTTTATTTTACGTTTTTTGTCTATCTTTTCCCTAGCTAGTACTGTAATATCTTTACGGTTTATGGAATGAGAGTTGTTAGTCATGTGTTTGCATAAAGCGGTGTAAGCGTTCTCATCTTCTTTATTAAAGAAAACGTGTGCTTTATTCACATCTCTAATATGTTCCTTTATGCGAACACCTAACTTTAACTTGTAGCTTTGAAAATGTGCCAATAAACGACACGAAACGTCAGACAATTTAATTGTTAAAAAAGACCTTAATATCAACAATTTCAAAAAAGGATAAAATAAAAGGTCAACAATATTTAAAAATTATAATATGTATGTACCTACAAAATATACATAGTGTATAATAGCATTGAAGCATACATCGACAGGTACAACTCTCGAAGGTTGTTCTCGTCCGCCACGTCGGGCGGCGGGCGATGCCCAAAATATAATTTTAAATTCAATTATTGTTGTGGTGGCATCTATATGCCATCTACATGGACAGTAGGTACTCTTATTAACCGACTTCATTTAGGTCTATGTTCTATGTTCATATGTACTTAAAAACTTCTTCAATTGCACATACAAATGTAAGTACTTATTTTTTAATTTAAATATTTAAATTTTTAATTCTATCAATTTTAAATTAAATTCAATGAAAATTTGATAACAAACTTAAAGAAGTTGATTCTTTGTCTTCAAGGTACTATTATTATATATAATAATATTATACTTATAAAATAATGTGGTCACAACACATATAGATAAGAAAGAGAAATATTATTCATTTATTTTAAAAAAGTTTATTTCAAAAATATCAGGTAGGTACTTGGGATTTTAATTTAGAAATAATCATCAAAACACCTCCAATTAAACGTTGTAATATTTTTAAATTTAATTTAAATTAGCTTTTCCATATTTACAATACTTTTCTTAAAAAAGTATTTAAGATATGTTTCGATAGCGAACTCAAACGGAAGCGCCTACAAGATAAAATATTACACACGATGTGAAAATTTAAATAGGCAACCATGGAATTACGTGTAGCGCGCGCAAATTATCTTAATCGAACACAACGCCACCGCGAACGGGGTTAAAACTAAACACGATTGGAATTTTTTTAGGTGGGAGATGCGCATCGGGTCGTCTCGCCATAGGCGGCGCGTACGCACGGCAACACGCGCCATTCGACAATTGTGGTTGTAATATTAGTTGGTTCGACATTGTTAGTTAGGTACGCCATGGGCGTACCATTTCGGCGGCTAATAAGCGTTTGTCGGTTTATTTTATTTCGAGCGTCGGTTAATTTGCTTAACTTTTTGTAAAAACAGTCGTCAAGATGCTTAAAAATTACATTAATAGTAAGGCAACGACCATACCACATTGAGAATACCCGTTCTCGTCCGATCACGGAAGTCAAGCAATGTTGGGCGCGGTTAGTACTTGGATGGGTGACCGCTTGGGAACACCGCGTGCCGTTGCCCAATTTTTTGTTTTTCTCGCCAAATTAAAAAATTGGAGGAAAACGATTGGACGCGGTTTTTGTTTTTCAACCCCCCCCCCTCCCCCCGCCGCGCGAAGTGCGTGCGACATTTCAACAGTTGTTATTGTTTAAGCTTACAAAAATTATTATAGGTTGTAAATTGTAGTTGCAATAAATTGCATTATGTCCTCCATTCACTTTGTCATAATATTGTTATGGGAAATTGTATTTAGATACGTAGGTTCAAATTTAAATAGTTTAGCGCGTTTGAAGTTTCGACAAAGGTTCACTAGAGGTCGCAAGCGAGATTGTCGAGGAGAGGCGCAGCGGTCGAAAAAAGGAGAGAGCTGAGAGCAAGTGTGTAAAAGGAGAATCGGGTGAGAAAGAAGTAAAGAACCGTGAAGATATAGAAAACGTGAAAATCATATAATCTGTTATAATTGTAAATATAAAGTTATGTAAATAAATTGTGTACAAACATTCTCAGTATTTCACGCAAGAAAAGTTTTTGATTGCCACTGTGAAGACCACGTGGAATAACAGGTTATGGAGCCCAGCAAATAAATACTGCAGATAAATATACAATTTATTGATCGAACAAGAGTGAATTACATAAAGGCGAAATAAACTAAATTTAACGACGATGGACGACAAAGTGGAAAAATTGAACAACGTGAATTATAGGCAATGGTCGATGCGAATGCGTGGCATACTTGGATTAAAAGATTGTTTGGATGCCATCGGGTACAACACCAGCACGTTAACCCCAGAGCAAAAGAAAACCGACGAAAAATGTAAGTCTCTAATTTATCTTTCCGTAGACGACGACAACCTAGATAGTATCGAAGAGTGCGAAACAGCCAACGAAGTATGGAATAGGTTAAAAGAGGTTCATACAGAATTCGATAGCTACCACGCGGTACTGATGTTGAAGGAGTTCATAAATTTGGAAAAAAGTACTAACGAGAAGATACTAGAATATGTAAACCGTAGAAACAACCTTTACAAGAAAGTGCAAAGCGCTGGTTTTAATTTTGAAAACAAAGCGTTGATGGGACTAATGTTAATTGGGCTACCAAAAGAATACGAATATTTGACAAGAACCATTAAGATCGACGACGATGCTTTAACCCCAGCCAGCCTAAAAATGAGGTTAGCAGAAGAAGAAAGACGCCTAGAGGAAAATGAAGTGGGAAAAGACGAAACCGAATACAGAGCAATGAACACAAGAAACAACATCAGCTCGAGAAACAACAGCTTAAACGTAAGTCACATGAATACTATAAGAAATGTAAGGTGTTTTAGGTGCAACAGATTTGGACATATCGGAAAGGATTGCCAAACAAGTAGAGATGCACCCAACCGATACTACAATAACAGTACAGCACACATTATTAAAAGTAATTTAGGGCACGCTAGAGACATGGAAAACGATAAAACGGTATGGTTAATAGACAGCGGATCCACCGATCACATGACTGGTGATCGTGAAAAATTTACAACGTTCCATGAGAGATCGAATGAAATTATTAACGCAGGGGGGACCACATTGAAGGCAATTGGTTACGGAGACGTAAAAGCAAAATGGCACGGCACAAACGGCGGTCGAATGGTTACATTGAAGGATGTCCTATGCGTACCAGGACTTAATGCAAACTTGTTGTCAACAGCAAAAATGTGCGATAAAGGAATTACGGTAACCTTCGAACACAACAGTTGCACAATCTTGGACAGCGATAAAGAGCTGTTATTTAGAGCCAAACGGGAGGGAAATTTGTATACGATAAAGGAGGAATACATAACAAAACCAACCTCGTATCACGTCACGAAAGGCAGTGAAAAACTATGGCACCAACGATTAGGTCATACCAACGAAAGATATGTGCAACAGCTGTTAAAGGATTGCGGAGAAATGGTCGAGAAAGTTGAAGACGAAAACAAAACAAAATGCGACGTATGTGAAACGTCAAAGATAAAACAGAAGAGTTACCCAAAGAAAACCGAAAGTCGAAGAAAGGAAGTCTTGGAGTTAATACACACTGACTTGATGGGACCGATAACTCCCACGTCAAAGGGTGGAAATAGATATGTAATAACTTTCACGGACGACTATTCACGTTACACTGAAGTATTCATGATGAGGACGAAAGATGAAGCTTTGAAAAAATTCGACGAATTCAGAAGAACAGTGGAAAGAAGGTTTGACAAGAAAATAAAAACCATAAGAAGTGACAACGGGGGCGAATACACCAGCAACGAATTCAACGATTACCTATCAAAGTTGGGGATAACAAGAGAACTCACGACACCAAGATCGCCACAACAAAACGGTGTAGCAGAACGCTTAAATCAAACGATTATGAATATCGTGCGGTGTGAAATGGAAGAATCCAACATGTATAGTGACATGTGGGCTGAAGCCACCCTAACGGCATGTTACCTGAAAAACAGAATACCGACGAATTCAAACGGCGGGAAAACACCATATGAATTATGGAACAACAGGAAACCAAAAATTGATCACCTTCGAATTTTTGGATGTCGAGCGTGGTGCATTAACGAAAGAAGGAAACACAAATGGGAACCGAAAGGTAGAAGGTACATATTTATAGGGTATGATGCAAGAGCGAAGGCGTACAAACTATGGGACGAAGAAAGAAATACAGTGGTTATAGGCAGAAGCGTGATTTTCGATGAAAACGTCTTCCCTCTGAAAACGTCAAACACGAATCCGCAAATGACTAGGAGACAGGAAATAAACTGGGGGGGGCTATCCATTGAAGATGATATGGAACCAACAATGGCACCAGAGGCAAACGAAGACAAACCTTCCGAAAGAGAAGCAGAAAGCGAAGTAGAAAGCGAGCAATCCTCCGAAAGTGAAGTAAAAAGCGAGCAACCTTTCGAAACAGAACTAGAAAGCGAGCAATCCTCCGAAAGCGAAGTAGAAAGCGAGCAACCCACTGAAACCGAAGAAGAATCAGGCACGAAAGAAATGAGACGAACAAGAAGTGGGAGAGAAGTGAAGAAACCTAGCTGGACGAAAGATTACAACATGAAGCTAAATTTTGTATGTGGGGAGAAATTAACGACTGAACCAAGATCATACAAAGAAGCTCTACGTAGCGTAGAAAAAGGAGAATGGTTGAAGGCAACGGAAGAAGAATTCAGTAATATCGAAGAAAATAACACTTGGACGATAGTGGTAAAACCCAAATACAGAAGGATCTTAAGAACCAAGTGGGCATTTAAAAGAAAGTTAAACGAAAAGGGCGAAGTGGCTAGATACAAAGCCAGATTGGTAGCACTAGGAAATCAACAAATACCGGGAACAGATTATGATCAAACTTATGCACCGGTCGTACAAAGAAAGACTATGAGACTGATGGCGGCAGTAAGCGCTCAAGAGGAATTAGAAATACACCATATTGACGTAAACGCAGCCTATTTGAACGCTGAAATAGATGATGAAGTTTATTTGGAATTTCCAGAAGGTTACGAAGAATACCTAGAAGAAAGCTTTAACAAACAGGAATACGCGCTGAAGTTAAATAAGAGCTTGTACGGTCTACACCAATCGGGATTATTGTGGAACAAAACGTTAAACAAGTTCATGACCGAAGAAGGGATGTTACGGAGCAAAGCCGATCCATGTTTGTATTACGATATTGAAAAAAAATTGTATGTTACAACCTACGTAGACGACCTCTTAATTTACGGGAAAAGAAAGGACATCATAAATTTCAAAACAGCAATTGGGAAACGGTTCAAAATAAAAGATTTGGGTTTGGCAAAGAGAATATTGTCTATAAACGTCCAGCAAACTCCAAACGAGATCAGTTTAAATCAGGAAGATTATGTGAAAGAAATATTGACGGAGTTCAACATGAACGATGCAAAGGAAACGGAAACACCCCTCTGTGCGGGAACGAAATACGCATTGAGTGAAGACGATGAAATAATGAACGAAGAAATGAAGTCACTTTACCAAAAGGGAATCGGGAGTTTAATGTATTTGGCAACTAACACTCGACCAGACATATCATACGCAGTCGCCCATATGAGCCAATTTTGCACAAAGCCGGCCAAAAGGCATTGGACTGGTTTCAAACACATATTACGGTATTTGAAAGGAACAAAGGATTATCGACTAACATTCACTAGAAAAAATGAAAAAATCATCACATATACTGATGCAGATTGGGGAAGCGACATCACGGATAGAAAATCATACAGTGGTCAAGTCACAACGCTCGGGGGGGGGGCTATAAATTGGTCTTGCCGAAAACAGAGGTGCGTTGCGTTAAGCACGATGGAAGCCGAATTCATAGCACTCAGTGAAGCGGCCAAGGAATGTCTTTGGCTATCAGAAATAATTAGGGAAATACGTCAAGAAAAATTGTCAAACGTACCATCGGTGATAAAAATCGACAATCAAGGGGCAATGAAGATTGCGGAAAATAATACGACTTCTGATCGAAGCAAACACATCGAATTGCGAATGTTTCATGTAAGGGATTGTGTACAAGAAGGAAAGATCAAGTTGGAATACATTCGAAGCGAGGACAACATCGCAGACCAACTAACGAAAACCGTTTCAAAGTCAACGGCACAACAACATCAAATGAAGATGGGAATCAAAGGAGGATCTAGGGGGGACGCAGTGAGAAATTTCCCAGATAAGGAAAGGAATCAAGAATAGATTCAGGGGGGATGTTATGGGAAATTGTATTTAGATACGTAGGTTCAAATTTAAATAGTTTAGCGCGTTTGAAGTTTCGACAAAGGTTCACTAGAGGTCGCAAGCGAGATTGTCGAGGAGAGGCGCAGCGGTCGAAAAAAGGAGAGAGCTGAGAGCAAGTGTGTAAAAGGAGAATCGGGTGAGAAAGAAGTAAAGAACCGTGAAGATATAGAAAACGTGAAAATCATATAATCTGTTATAATTGTAAATATAAAGTTATGTAAATAAATTGTGTACAAACATTCTCAGTATTTCACGCAAGAAAAGTTTTTGATTGCCACTGTGAAGACCACGTGGAATAACAAATATAATATAATAGGTTATTGCGTTATAACTGAAACACACAATACTATAATTTTTTTAAATTTGCATCCATCGCCGAATTTTATTTGAATGTACATTTTCAAATGTAAATTTGTAAAGAGAGTGGTATAATATGCTAACCTAGGTAGTATAGCACGTGTATGACGAGCATTAGATTTGATTGTATTGGTAATAAAACAATAATTTAATATAATAAATGTTTTATATTTCTACCAATTTTATTTTATAAAATATCTTAAAAAATTTAATATGGACCACATTGAAAATAATAATATGTATGTTTTTTTTGAAATTGTTGATATTAAGGTCTTTTTAACAATTAAATTGTCTGACGTTTCGTGTCGTTTATTGGCACATTTTCAAAGCTACAAGTTAATAAATTAAAAAATTTTTTAAAAATTAAAAGATTTTATAAAGGTTTTAAAAACTTACATTGACAGATTGTCAATATGATGTTTTTGTTTTAATATAACATTAAAACATTTGACTAAAAATGATGAATTATATAAAAACTTTTTAAAATCTCTTAAATCCTATAAAATTGAACATAATAAATTAAATTAAACTAAAATTTGACCATAAGTCATGGCATCGTTTTCATGATATCTAGGATGTGTTTGTATCCACCATGAAAATATTGAACATCCCTTTTATCATTCATCGCTTTATTGTTCATATGAATGTTGATTGCTTCTTTTATTTTACGTTTTTTGTCTATCTTTTCCCTAGCTAGTACTGTAATATCTTTACGGTTTATGGAATGAGAGTTGTTAGTCATGTGTTTGCATAAAGCGGTGTAAGCGTTCTCATCTTCTTTATTAAAGAAAACGTGTGCTTTATTCACATCTCTAATATGTTCCTTTATGCGAACACCTAACTTTAACTTGTAGCTTTGAAAATGTGCCAATAAACGACACGAAACGTCAGACAATTTAATTGTTAAAAAAGACCTTAATATCAACAATTTCAAAAAAGGATAAAATAAAAGGTCAACAATATTTAAAAATTATAATATGTATGTACCTACAAAATATACATAGTGTATAATAGCATTGAAGCATACATCGACAGGTACAACTCTCGAAGGTTGTTCTCGTCCGCCACGTCGGGCGGCGGGCGATGCCCAAAATATAATTTTAAATTCAATTATTGTTGTGGTGGCATCTATATGCCATCTACATGGACAGTAGGTACTCTTATTAACCGACTTCATTTAGGTCTATGTTCTATGTTCATATGTACTTAAAAACTTCTTCAATTGCACATACAAATGTAAGTACTTATTTTTTAATTTAAATATTTAAATTTTTAATTCTATCAATTTTAAATTAAATTCAATGAAAATTTGATAACAAACTTAAAGAAGTTGATTCTTTGTCTTCAAGGTACTATTATTATATATAATAATATTATACTTATAAAATAATGTGGTCACAACACATATAGATAAGAAAGAGAAATATTATTCATTTATTTTAAAAAAGTTTATTTCAAAAATATCAGGTAGGTACTTGGGATTTTAATTTAGAAATAATCATCAAAACACCTCCAATTAAACGTTGTAATATTTTTAAATTTAATTTAAATTAGCTTTTCCATATTTACAATACTTTTCTTAAAAAAGTATTTAAGATATGTTTCGATAGCGAACTCAAACGGAAGCGCCTACAAGATAAAATATTACACACGATGTGAAAATTTAAATAGGCAACCATGGAATTACGTGTAGCGCGCGCAAATTATCTTAATCGAACACAACGCCACCGCGAACGGGGTTAAAACTAAACACGATTGGAATTTTTTTAGGTGGGAGATGCGCATCGGGTCGTCTCGCCATAGGCGGCGCGTACGCACGGCAACACGCGCCATTCGACAATTGTGGTTGTAATATTAGTTGGTTCGACATTGTTAGTTAGGTACGCCATGGGCGTACCATTTCGGCGGCTAATAAGCGTTTGTCGGTTTATTTTATTTCGAGCGTCGGTTAATTTGCTTAACTTTTTGTAAATTCAGTCGTCAAGATGCTTAAAAATTACATTAATAGTAAGGCAACGACCATACCACATTGAGAATACCCGTTCTCGTCCGATCACGGAAGTCAAGCAATGTTGGGCGCGGTTAGTACTTGGATGGGTGACCGCTTGGGAACACCGCGTGCCGTTGCCCAATTTTTTGTTTTTCTCGCCAAATTAAAAAATTGGAGGAAAACGATTGGACGCGGTTTTTGTTTTTCAACCCCCCCCCCCCTCCCCCCGCCGCGCGAAGTGCGTGCGACATTTCAACAGTTGTTATTGTTTAAGCTTACAAAAATTATTATAGGTTGTAAATTGTAGTTGCAATAAATTGCATTATGTCCTCCATTCACTTTGTCATAATATAATATAATAGGTTATTGCGTTATAACTGAAACACACAATACTATAATTTTTTTAAATTTGCATCCATCGCCGAATTTTATTTGAATGTACATTTTCAAATGTAAATTTGTAAAGAGAGTGGTATAATATGCTAACCTAGGTAGTATAGCACGTGTATGACGAGCATTAGATTTGATTGTATTGGTAATAAAACAATAATTTAATATAATAAATGTTTTATATTTCTACCAATTTTATTTTATAAAATATCTTAAAAAATTTAATATGGACCACATTGAAAATAATAATATGTATGTTTTTTTTGAAATTGTTGATATTAAGGTCTTTTTAACAATTAAATTGTCTGACGTTTCGTGTCGTTTATTGGCACATTTTCAAAGCTACAAGTTAATAAATTAAAAAATTTTTTAAAAATTAAAAGATTTTATAAAGGTTTTAAAAACTTACATTGACAGATTGTCAATATGATGTTTTTGTTTTAATATAACATTAAAACATTTGACTAAAAATGATGAATTATATAAAAACTTTTTAAAATCTCTTAAATCCTATAAAATTGAACATAATAAATTAAATTAAACTAAAATTTGACCATAAGTCATGGCATCGTTTTCATGATATCTAGGATGTGTTTGTATCCACCATGAAAATATTGAACATCCCTTTTATCATTCATCGCTTTATTGTTCATATGAATGTTGATTGCTTCTTTTATTTTACGTTTTTTGTCTATCTTTTCCCTAGCTAGTACTGTAATATCTTTACGGTTTATGGAATGAGAGTTGTTAGTCATGTGTTTGCATAAAGCGGTGTAAGCGTTCTCATCTTCTTTATTAAAGAAAACGTGTGCTTTATTCACATCTCTAATATGTTCCTTTATGCGAACACCTAACTTTAACTTGTAGCTTTGAAAATGTGCCAATAAACGACACGAAACGTCAGACAATTTAATTGTTAAAAAAGACCTTAATATCAACAATTTCAAAAAAGGATAAAATAAAAGGTCAACAATATTTAAAAATTATAATATGTATGTACCTACAAAATATACATAGTGTATAATAGCATTGAAGCATACATCGACAGGTACAACTCTCGAAGGTTGTTCTCGTCCGCCACGTCGGGCGGCGGGCGATGCCCAAAATATAATTTTAAATTCAATTATTGTTGTGGTGGCATCTATATGCCATCTACATGGACAGTAGGTACTCTTATTAACCGACTTCATTTAGGTCTATGTTCTATGTTCATATGTACTTAAAAACTTCTTCAATTGCACATACAAATGTAAGTACTTATTTTTTAATTTAAATATTTAAATTTTTAATTCTATCAATTTTAAATTAAATTCAATGAAAATTTGATAACAAACTTAAAGAAGTTGATTCTTTGTCTTCAAGGTACTATTATTATATATAATAATATTATACTTATAAAATAATGTGGTCACAACACATATAGATAAGAAAGAGAAATATTATTCATTTATTTTAAAAAAGTTTATTTCAAAAATATCAGGTAGGTACTTGGGATTTTAATTTAGAAATAATCATCAAAACACCTCCAATTAAACGTTGTAATATTTTTAAATTTAATTTAAATTAGCTTTTCCATATTTACAATACTTTTCTTAAAAAAGTATTTAAGATATGTTTCGATAGCGAACTCAAACGGAAGCGCCTACAAGATAAAATATTACACACGATGTGAAAATTTAAATAGGCAACCATGGAATTACGTGTAGCGCGCGCAAATTATCTTAATCGAACACAACGCCACCGCGAACGGGGTTAAAACTAAACACGATTGGAATTTTTTTAGGTGGGAGATGCGCATCGGGTCGTCTCGCCATAGGCGGCGCGTACGCACGGCAACACGCGCCATTCGACAATTGTGGTTGTAATATTAGTTGGTTCGACATTGTTAGTTAGGTACGCCATGGGCGTACCATTTCGGCGGCTAATAAGCGTTTGTCGGTTTATTTTATTTCGAGCGTCGGTTAATTTGCTTAACTTTTTGTAAATTCAGTCGTCAAGATGCTTAAAAATTACATTAATAGTAAGGCAACGACCATACCACATTGAGAATACCCGTTCTCGTCCACATCCCCCACCGACGCATACCCTTAACAGCAGGTAATAATAGTATGGAAGTTCTGGGGATAAAACTCCAGAACAACATCACTTTGGTCACGGTTTATAACAAACCATCAAACCAATTTTCACACAACGACTTTGACACGCTGTTCGGATTGGATGGCAAGGTCTTACTGGCTGGCGATTTCAACGCCAAACATCCACGCTGGAATTGCCACCAATCCAATCCGAACGGCAACACACTTCTGAATTACTGCCTACACAAACACGTCCAAATCCTACACACAACCGGCCACACTCATCACCCGATGAATAATATGACTCCAACCACCATAGACCTAATCCTAAACAAAAATTTATCCAACATAACTCCCCCAACCGTCAAGTGTAAACTTATGTCCGACCATAACATCGTCGAATTCTTCATAAAAGACATTCCGAAAAATAACTCCAACAAACCTATCACCAGCTTCAAGAACACCGATTGGTCCAGATTCCGTCGAAGGCTAGACGAATTAATCACAATAAACAACAACATCACCGACACAGACACTATAGACAACGAAATACACTTACTAACAAAACACATTACACAAGCCAAAGCGGAAAATTCACGGACCTTTACCCCGAAAAATAACAGGGACGTCTTCCCTGAAGACATCCAGTTGTTGATCGGGGAAAGGAACCGGAATTGGAAGCTCTGGCAACAAACCGCAGACACACGATACAAGGACGTAATGATCGGTCTGAATAGACAAGTACAGTTTGAAATTACGCGGCATAAAAACAAATCATGGGAAGACCTGCTGTCTTCCCTGCGTCCTTCAGACAACTCATTATGGAAAATAACTAAATTACTACGCAAACCTTTCGAACCCATCCCCACCCTTCAGGACTCCTCAGAAGCGGCCATGACGGATGCCCAAAAGGCGGAACTCTTGGCCAGCACTTTCCAAAAAATACACACCCTCGACGACTTTGACACCCCGGAACAAAGGGAGATTAAACAAACTGTGCTTGACTTTTCAAACCGATCATACGAAATCCCTACACGACAACACAAAACACTACTAACAAATCCCAACGAAATTACATTAATCCTAAAATCCCTCCCTAACAGAAAAGCTCCTGGACCGGACAAAATTGAGAACAAGGTTCTCAAAAACCTGTCCAGGAAAGCAATAGTCCAGCTCAACTACATTATAAACGCAATCCTAATCCTCCAATACTTCCCGACGGCATGGAAGCATGGCCTCACCATCCCTATCCATAAACCCAACAAAAACCCTACCTGTCCTCTTAGCTACAGACCCATTACCCTACTTAACACTTTATCCAAACTCACAGAAAAAATAATCCTACTCCGACTAACACAAGAACTAACACGACTAAACATTAACAACCCCTATCAATTCGGGTTCACTGCGGGCCTTAATACAGCCCTGCAAGTGACCCGAATCGTTAACGACATTACACACCAATTCAACAATGACAAAGTCACCGTCATGACTTTGTTAGACATAGAGAAAGCCTTCGACAGAACCTGGACCGACGGTCTTATATATAAAATGATTAAGTACAAATTCAGGAATCACATAATCAAATTAATCTTCTCCTATCTCAGGGGAAGAAAGATTACGGTAAAAGTAAATGCCACATTATCCGACACCAAAAGTATCGACGTAGGAGTACCGCAAGGCTCCATACTAGCGCCAAAGCTCTTTATTTTGTACATAAATGACATACCATCCTTCGACAAAACAAAAATGGCCCTGTACGCTGACGATACTGCGATATACTCACACTCGTTCAGCGCACAGGTCGCCACAAAACAAACCCAAATACACCTTGATATCATCAAACGATACTTCCAAAAATGGAAAATCAAATTGAACTCGGGTAAGACCGAGACGATTGTATTCGCTAGAAAACGTACGAACCACCGAGTATTCCAAAATCTCATACTAGACGGACAACCCATTATTCCCCAACCCAACGTCAAATACCTGGGAGTCACGATGGACTCCAGGCTAAACTTTGACAGCCATCTTAAAATAAGGCGTCAGTTGGCCTATGGAGCACAGCGAAAGATCTACCCCCTATTGAAAGGTGGGCAGATGAGTTCTGAAAACAAACGTACGTTATACAAAACCGTACTAAGACCGGTGCTAACGTACGCTTGTCCTGCATGGGCGGGCGTATCTAAAACACGTCTGAGACCCCTGCAGGTTTTTCAGAACCGCTGCCTACGCCTCGTCACGGGGGCAGATAGATACACGAGACTAACCACCATTCATGACGATGCCCAAGTGGAATTCCTCGGAAGCCACATTACAAGACTGTCTGAAAATTTCTACACCCATCAGACGAGCAAAAGCGAACTCACAAAAAACATCCCTAATTATAACATCCTACGAAAATACAAACTCCCGCATCAAACCCTCCCAAAATTTCAAACCCATACCCAACCTACACACCCAATCGACGACACCTGACATTACCAATAGCTGCTACGCCACTGGACGAAGTATACCTGAACCTTGAGTAGAACGCGAGTGAAAACCGTTAGCGTTCCAAAAATATATTTACGACAACGTAAGGATTAATTATTTTCTTAATTAACCCACTCAATTGTTAAGTTTTTCATTATCTATTTCTGTTACTTTTTTATTATGTTATGTTATTGTTATTGCTGTTATTGTTATTGTTTATATCCTTGTTAATCCAAATCTCGAATTATATCAAGTTGGTTTTTTGAAAATTTGCCAACAAATGTTTCGACAAAATCAAAATACGAAAATGTCAAATGTTTACAACTAGAACACGACGAATTATTGTTATACCAATCGGGTAAACCAAAAAGAAATCTGGAGATATGTGGTATCACGAGGGGCTCCAAATTATATACGAAATCTGTAATGTTAGGCCAATTGGCACTTTGTAAGTGCTCATTGGTCCAGCAAAATTGCTGTAATGATTAATTTAATAATAAATATTTTAAACTAAACTAACGTTCTCGTCCGATCACGGAAGTCAAGCAATGTTGGGCGCGGTTAGTACTTGGATGGGTGACCGCTTGGGAACACCGCGTGCCGTTGCCCAATTTTTTGTTTTTCTCGCCAAATTAAAAAATTGGAGGAAAACGATTGGACGCGGTTTTTGTTTTTCAACCCCCCCCCCTCCCCCCGCCGCGCGAAGTGCGTGCGACATTTCAACAGTTGTTATTGTTTAAGCTTACAAAAATTATTATAGGTTGTAAATTGTAGTTGCAATAAATTGCATTATGTCCTCCATTCACTTTGTCATAATATAATATAATAGGTTATTGCGTTATAACTGAAACACACAATACTATAATTTTTTTAAATTTGCATCCATCGCCGAATTTTATTTGAATGTACATTTTCAAATGTAAATTTGTAAAGAGAGTGGTATAATATTGTTATGTTTTAATATATGTAGTTAAGAATTATTGTTAAGTTGGCAATGCTAAAACAGATGAAAACCGGAAAAAACGTGCTAATAAAGAAATCCAGTTACAAATCAATTAATCTTTTAATTACAATCAATTTAAGACACAACAAAGTGGCGACGAGGTAAAAGAAAAGACGAGCAACCAGTGAGAAAGTGGGTAATGATTAAAAACATTATTTTACAAATAGTATCTCGTGAAAATCGGAAACGTGTACTTGCTCAAATATGGCGACTGAAAGTTTAACACCGTTGATTGCGGCTTTGACGGAGTTGGTTACTTCGCTACAAAGTCGACAACAAGTACCGGAAAATCCAGCTGATAAAATCAAAGATATATTGCGTTCACAAACCTTGACATTCGAGCCCTATCAAGAAACGGAGGAAGATTTTAATAGTTATTGTGAAAGATTGGATAACTATTTTACAATTAAAGGCTTGGACAGCGCAGATCAGGAATCGGAAAGAGCCAAAGTAATGGTATTAATAAACTGTCTAGGTAGCAAATATTACAAGCTATTATCAAACTTAACGGCACCAGATTTACCAGCTTCCAAAAGTTATGCAGAAATTATGGAATTGTTAAGAAAACATTTAGCACCAAAAAGAAACGTGCTCACGGAACAACATAAATTTTTATCAAGACTCCAAGCCCCCGGTGAAACAATTTCTGCTTATGTTGCTTCATTAAAAGAGCTAATAAAAACGTGCGAATTTAAATCAGAGTGCAAAGCACCTGCGTGCACAAAATCTGTTATAAATTTATTAATCAGGGCACAATTTATCCGTGGAATCCAAGATACGGAAATTCGTGAACGCATATTACAGCAAGCCAACATCGAATTCGAAAAAGCACTAGAAATTGCACTATCTATAGAAATGTCAAAAATGCAAACCCGCGATGTTTACAAGAGCACATCAAATTCAATAAACAAAATTGATTCACATAGAATTCAAAATCGAAGAAAATATTCAATTGGTTCTGACGGGTATACAAACAAGAGCAAATTGAATTTGCAAGAATTGGGCCTTGAAAAATGTTGTTTACATTGTGGACGTCATCATCATCCTACACAGAAATGTTTAATCGCAAGGAAATTGTACTGCTCCAGTTGTCGGAAGAAAGGACATTTGTCAAAAGTATGTATTACCACGTTAATTCGAAACAAACAAACAGATGTAAAAAATATCGACGATTACGACAGCGATAACCAAGTGGACGAAGTCCCAAATAGAAGATTTTCGATCAATCGAATCATTGATGTGTTTTCAGAATCCGAAAATTCAGTACACGAACCAAAAATATTTGTTCAGGTAAAGATAAAAAATAAATTATGTAATTTTGAATGCGATACAGGAAGCCCGGTAACCATTATGTCCAAACATGATTTCGACACAATTAATTTAAATATTCCACTCCAGAGAACAGATGTCATATTTCGATCATATACCAAACACTTAATCAAACCTATTGGATATGCTCGAGTACCTGTAGCATATCAAGGTAATAAATTTATGGGGGATCTATACGTTGTTGCTGGCACAGGAAGTGCCATTATCGGAAGACGCTGGGTGCGAAGATTAAAAATAAATGTCCAAGAAATTGATTCAGTTTCAGTTCAACCATTAACAGATGAAATCTTCAGTCAATTCCAAGATGTGTTTTTACCCAAGGTGGGAAAAATTCCAGACTACGAGTGTTCTTTAAAGTTGAAAGAAAATGCACAACCGGTATTTCTGAAACCAAGACCAGTACCTTACGCCCTCAAAGAAGAAGTCGACCGTGAATTAGATCAGCTAGAAAGGGACGGTATCATTGAAAAAATTGATCATTCGGAATGGGGTACCCCATTAGTTATAATTCCAAAATCAAATAGGAAAGTTCGTTTATGTGCAGATTATAGAACCACTGTTAATAATCAACTCCAGGAAAATAGATACCCAATTTCCAGAATCGAAGACATTTTTAACGAAATGCGAAGTGGTAAGTTCTTTTGTACTTTAGATGTTTTTAAAGCGTATTTACACGTTCCAGTGGATGAAGTTAGTGCAAAAATTCAAACTATTTCAACACATCGAGGTACATATTTAGCTAAACGATTATTTTTTGGGATCAAAACAGCACCAAATGAATTTCAAAAAATTATAGATCAAGTCCTACACGATTTGGAAGGGACTACAGCTTATTTTGATGACATAATTGTTCAAGGATCTACAATAGACGAATGTAAAAGTCGCTTGATAAAACTATTAAACCGACTCCGGAAATATAACCTCCATCTCAATCGAGACAAATGTAAATTTTTTGAAAAGAAAATCAAGTATCTTGGTCATGTCATCTCTGAAGATGGGTTACAAAAGGACGAAGAAAAAATTAAAGCAATAGTTAGTGCACCAAGACCAAGAAATGTAGAAGAAGTACAACAATTTTTGGGATTAGTAACGTACTACTCTAAATTCTTACTAAAAGCTTCAACGACGCTGTATCCTTTAAATCAACTATTAGGAAAAGGGTTTAAATTTCAATGGACACCAGAATGCGAAGTAGCATTTCAAAAAATTAAAACAGAAATAGCAAGCGAACGAGTTCTCACACCTTTCACACCAGAATTACCCGTAACGTTAGCAACAGATGCGAGCCCATTTGGACTTTCCGGGGTGTTATCACATATTTTTCCAGACGGCAGCGAGCGTCCAATTGCATTTGCTTCGCGTTCATTAACGACGGCTGAACGCAACTACAGCCAATTAGATAAGGAAGCTACCGCAATCTATTGGTCTTTTACAAAATTTTTTCAATACATATATGGAAGAAAATTTACACTGATTGTTGACAACAAACCTTTAAGTAGTATTTTTAATCCTACAAAGCAACTTCCAAATTTATCAGCAAGTCGAATGTTACGATACGCAAATTATTTATCTGGGTTTGATTATAATATTCAACACAGAAAATCCAGCGAGCATGCAAACGCAGATTATTTTTCCAGAAATCCTTTAAAATTAACTAAAAACGAAGAAAAAGTAATTGATGACGAGCACGTATTAAATGTTAACTCAATACAAGAAATATCAACAGACACAATAACCTTTGCTAAAATAGTTTCTGAAACAAAAAATGATCCAGAATTACAACAATTAATGGAAAATATATCCCGAGGAGTCATTCGAAATCCAGAATTATCAATACAAGAAGGGGTTTTATTTCGGGGCAATCGAGTAATAATTCCTCAAGGTTTACAACCTGCCTTACTTAAAGAACTCCATTCCACTCACATTGGAATTGTAAAAATGAAAGCTCTAGCCCGAAGATACTGCTATTGGAAAAACATCGACGACGACATTGAAAACATCGTTAAGAGTTGTATCGAATGTTGTAATGCAAAAAAGAATCCAACTAAGGCACCACTACATAAATGGGAACCTCCAAATGCAAATTGGCAAAGAATTCACATGGATTATGCTGGTCCTTTCCTACCAAACCATTTCTTAATCGTCGTAGATGCAAAATCAAAGTGGCCTGAAATTTATATGATGAAATCAGCACCTACCACGACTAGCACAATAAAATACCTTCGGCAAATTTTTAGTCACCACGGATTGCCAGAAGTCCTCGTGAGCGATAATGCAACTATTTTTAGATCCGATGAATTTTCAAAGTTTTGCAGTAGAAATGGAATCTGTCAACGTTTCATAGCGCCAGGACATCCAGCAACAAATGGGCAAGCAGAAAGGTACTGCCAAACATTAAAATCAAAATTTAAATGTATGATCAACGAACCCGGAGATTTACATGAAAAATTGCATGCATTTTTACTACGGTAGCGAGTCACACCATTATCTTGCGGTCAATCGCCATCAGAAATATTATATGGAAGAAATTTACGCACGAAATTGGATTTGATTAAGCCACAAACCAAACATAAAAACAATGCAATACAACCAAATTTCGAAAAATATTTCAAAGTTGGAGATCGGGTACAATCACGAAATTATACGGCATCTAGTCTATGGAAATATGGTACCGTGGTAGAACGGTTAGGTCGAATCCATTATTTGGTTGAGTTAGACGGTGGCTACACAATTAAACGCCATTATGACCAATTACGATTGTGCCAAGCCGAAAAACAAGAGGTTCCAAAGCATTTTTACCACAATCCCAATTATCCAGATATAATGAACGAGAGGCCGGTGACAACAGCAGTTAATTTACCAACCACTCCGCAACAAACACATGATGCATCCAGCGGGGAGCAAAGGCGTCCAACTCCCAGAACAGAAGAGACATCCGAAGGCGTAAGTGACCCGAAATATACGCAACAAGCCAGGAATGAGGATGAAGACATTCCGATTGTGCGAAGATCGTCCAGGATTAAGAAGCCAGTCCAGCGTTTAACTTACGAATAATTTTTCTTTTTACTTTAATATTACTTTTATTTTTGCATTAACCTTTTATTAGTTTCTTATAGCGGCGGAGAATTGTTATGTTTTAATATATGTAGTTAAGAATTATTGTTAAGTTGGCAATGCTAAAACAGATGAAAACCGGAAAAAACGTGCTAATAAAGAAATCCAGTTACAAATCAATTAATCTTTTAATTACAATCAATTTAAGACACAACAAATATGCTAACCTAAGTAGTATAGCACGTGTATGACGAGCATTAGATTTGATTGTATTGGTAATAAAACAATAATTTAATATAATAAATGTTTTATATTTCTACCAATTTTATTTTATAAAATATCTTAAAAAATTTAATATGGACCACATTGAAAATAATAATATGTATGTACCTACAAAATATACATAGTGTATAATAGCATTGAAGCATACATCGACAGGTACAACTCTCGAAGGTTGTTCTCGTCCGCCACGTCGGGCGGCGGGCGATGCCCAAAATATAATTTTAAATTCAATTATTGTTGTGGTGGCATCTATATGCCATCTACATGGACAGTAGGTACTCCTTTTTAGGTCCAAGTTCTACGTATGTACTTAAAAACTTCTTCAATTGCACATACAAATGTAAGTACTTATTTTTCAATTTAAATATTCAAATTTTTAATTCTATCAATTTTAAATTAAATTCAATGAAAATTTCGAATTCGAAACTTAAAGAAGTTGGTCGAATTTGTTCTTTGTCTTTAAGGTACTATTATTATATATAACTTATATACTTATATAATAATAATAATAATAGTGGGGTTTACTACACTTTGAAACTGAAGGATTCATGTGTGCGATTCAAGATGGTGGAATTGCCACTAACAATTACAAGAAGCACATTATGAATCTTAATGTTGCAGATCGTGGTGAAGTGTGGTGTCCTCAATGAAACCATAGAGCATATTATAGGAGGATGCTCATTCTTGGCTCCTACTGACTATCTCGGACGACACAACCAAGTTTGCAAGATATTACACCAGCAGCTTGGTAAAAAATGTAACTTGCTCGACAATTTTAGGCCCTATTATGACTACGTACCTGAACCTGTACTTGAAGACGATTTTTCGCTACTCTACTGGGACAGGACTATATTGACGGATAGAGAAATTAGTCATAATAGGCCTGACATTGTCTTGATAAGAAAACGAGACCAAAATGCAGTCATCATTGACGTTGCTGTGCCTCTATCAAAAAATGTCAAAACCACCGAGAAAGAAAAAATTCATAGGTACGAGGCACTAGCGATGGAAATGATGAGTGTATGGGGTCTTAATAAAATAGTAATAATTCCTATAGTGATATCGGCTACTGGTGTGGTATCTTCCAAATTTAAAACCCATTTGTAAAAGCTGGATCTATTAACAAAATTGTACCCAGAAATACAAAAAGCAGTTATTTTGGAAACGTGCCATATTGTCAAAAAATTTTTAAATTCTCAAATTTAAAAATGCACTAAACAATTTAAAATTTTAATTATGAAGCGTACTTCATATAAGGTGGTGTCACATTTTACATTATGTGGTAGATCGTTAATGTACAGAACAAAGAAGAAGGGGCCCAGGATGCTTCCTTGCGGTACACCACAGGTGACTTCCCATCCTTGTCCGAGTTGTCCATTCCAAAATACCACTTGTTTTCGATTTCTGAGGTATGACTTGATTATTTCAAATGCTTTCCCTCTGAATCCGTAGTGTTGAATTTTGTCCAGGAATATATCATGATTCATCATATCAAACGCTTTCGCCAAATCGTAGAAAATGGCCTTCCAGCATTTTGTAGATGATTGATGTCAGCCGTAGTACAGCGTCGATGGTGTTTTTCCCTTTTTGATACCCAAATTGCTCCTTCGTAAAAGATGCACTTTTTTGTAAAAAATTTACTAGTCGGCTATAAAGAATTTTTTCCAAGACCTTGGAAAAGATTGGTAATATAGATATGGGCCTATAGTTGTTTGCCTCATTTTCATCCCCTTTCTTGTGTATTGGAATTACTTTTGATGCTTTCAGGGTGTCCGGAAAGATGCCTTTGCTCATACATTCATTAATTATATGACAAAGTATTGTCGATACTTCATTTTTAATTAATTTTATAATTTTTGTGTTTATGTTGTATATATCATATGAGGCTGTGTTTTTAAGTTCTTTTATTATATTGTTTATTTCGATTTCTGTTGTCGGTTGTAAAAACATTGAATTTACAGTATTTGGAATGGCTGAGTTTAGGTATTTTGTATGGTTTCCTGTTGTCTGCGAATTTTGTGTAATTAGGTTTTGAGTTATGCTAGCGAAATATGTTCCAATGTTGCTTGCTGTGAGTGTAGTATTGTTGGGTACGACATTTTTCCTGCCTAGTTCTTTGTTGATGATGGTCCATGTTGTTTTCGCTTTATTATTAGATTTGTGGATTTGTTGTGCTTTTACTTGTTTTCTGTATTCATTTAGTTTCTCAACGAACAATTTTCTCATATTGTTGTAGTTTGTTTTGACCATTTTTATATTGTGAATGCAATGTTTTGACTTGCTTATTTAGCTTCAGGAGTTCAGTTGTGAGTTTGATTTTTTTGTGCTTAGTTTTATAAGTTTTTATTGGGAATGCAGATTCAGCTTGTTCTTGTATGATTTCATTAAACCGTTGGAATTTCATATTTGGATTGCTTTCGCTGTAAATTGGTGTCCAGTCCATATTTTGTATGTTTTGTTTAAATGTATCTATTTGCTTAATGGAAAACCTTCTTCTTTCTAAGGTATCTTTCTGTTTGGTTTTATCATTTTTCCATTCTATGCAGATCGCTTCATGATCAGATATATTTGCATCGATAAAATCAGGCAAGCAACTGAAATTAGTGAAAATATTGTCAATGCATGTTAAAGATGCACTACGCGTTGGCTTGTTTATATTCTTTTCGAGATTGAATGATTTCATGAGGGCTATTATGTTTAATTTTTCATTTGAGTTTTCGTTGAAGTTGTTAACATTAAAGTCTCCCGTTACTACTAACTTGGTTACTAATATAGTTTATTCACTTCCTTCATACAATCCTCGAGAAGTTCTAAAAAATTATTGAAATTGCCCGAAGGCGATCGATAGGAAGTTGTTATGACTGTGTTGATTTCCTTGATGTGGCAAGCTGAAAATTCGCCATCAATTTCAATTGATTTGTCTGCAATACTATGAAGAGGTATGCACGTCAATCTGTCTTTTGCAAATATTCCTACCCCTCCGTGTATATGTTTCTTTCTTGTAAAGTGTGTTATTAACTTGCAGTTTGTGATAATATACATGTTTATGTTGTCTGAATTAAACCAATGTTCATTTATGCAAGCTATGTCTATATTTTCTTCATGTAGTACGTGTTCCAATGCTGAAAGTTTATTGGAAAAACATTGTACATTAAGATGCAATAACTTTATTTTGCTTACATTCTTTTTTGGGTTCGTTTTTGAATTTCTTAGTATATAATTTTTGTTATTGTTTCTGTTTTCTTGGGTAGTAGAATCGAGTGGCCAATTGTGGTCTTTTCTTAGTTTTTTTGTAAAAAACGGCCGCCTGTCCTGAAGTTGAAACGGGAGAATTTGATTCCCACAGGCCAAAAATTGTTGTCGTATATCGTATCTTTATGTTTAGTATCAACTCCAACAATAAAACATCTACGGTTACTTTTTGTTTCCGCTGTTTGTAATGGTTCCACATCTACCTGATCACCATTTATATTTATTTACATCCTCTTTATTTATGTGCGACTTTATTTTTGAAACGAATAGCCATAATTTTGGTTGTTCGGATCCTACAAAATCTAAAGCATGTTTATCACTATTACTGCCTACCTTTGCCAGTCGTTGGTTGTTTCGTTTCTTGTAATGTACTGTTTTATAACCGTTCTCATCTTCGGTCTTGTTGAGCTGCTTCGTAATTTCCAAATTTGATTTTGGTTACTCAGAATTTATTAATTGATTTTGTGCTTCTATAATGCCTTGTTGTAGTTGTTCCTTTGTTATTGTTACTTTCTTGTCAATTTTCAGCACAGCATTATTCTCTACAATATTTTTTGAAGTTTTATTGTGGCTTGTTGAATTTGAGCTTATATTTACATCTTTGTTTGTAGGATGTTCGTCATTGATGTTCAGCACAGCATTGTTCTCTTCCATATATTTTGAAGTTTTATCTAGGATTGTTGAATTTGAGGTTATATTTATATTTTTGATGGGATTTCTATGTTCGTCGTTTAAAGTCCGCGATCAATTAGTTGCCTACATTTTTCGCTTAGTAGATCTATGATAACAGATTTATCATTGACCACGTTTTCCATCGTTCTTATTTGATCGTCCAAATAGTCGCTTTGCACGTTTTTATTTGTTTCACGTTTCCCAAATTCGGTCAATATTGCGTTGTCTTGAAATTTTTCTGGTAATTCATTCGTTAAAATTAGACGAATCAGCTCATCCTTTAATAACTTATTCAATTCCAGATAAATTTCATTTTGTTTACCTAGGTAATTTTTCATAACCTCACTTTTTGATGATTTTACCATGATGTCACATAACCTCAACAACTTTTTGTCAATGTAAATTGACTTATAAAATAATGTGGTCACAACACATATATACGGGGTGCTGAATGAGTTAGCCGAACATAGGAAATTAACATGTAAAATCTTATTTATGCAAATTCCTGCTTTCCTGCTTTTTAGAGAAAAATTTTAGAGAAAAATTGAAAGATACAAAAATTATGCAGAAATATAAACTACGAATGATAACACAATTAGATTTCATTAAGCATTTACTTAAAAGGTCAAAAAATGCTTTCAAAATTGTTAAAATGTTCATTTATCGCACCGTGCATACGCACGGACACATGCGCCACTCGACAATTGTGGTTGTGATACATGATACAATAAGTTAAAGATATGACACTAAGCGATCGTATTTTTGTCCGTCTTTGCGCATGACGTCACTCGGAGAGTTCGTACATTATTTGTTATGTTAAAACCCACTGTTGAACCAGCAAAATCACGAAAATAAATAGTTTTGTACTTTCTTTGAACGAGTAATGGAATAATAGTCATAGCTATACTGTAATATTATAATAAATTATTTTATTTGATTAATAAATTGAGAATATTTTGCACAGAAAGAATTTGAAGAAATTTTATGAACGTTTTAAATTATTTAGAATCAATTTGCATCAAACACTTAATATTTTTAATTGAACCAGACACTCTTAAATTAATAAAATTGACAATATGTCTGCGTTATGGCGATATAAAGTCTGTTTTAAATAAAGCTCTAATGTTAATATTTTTCTGCCTACTGTTTCTTCGTAAATTTCATACAATAAGAAATCATTTACTCTACTGTCAAAATACTCCAAAAAAACAAGAAATATAGGTTTTATTATAATTTTTATTTTATTATAACTTTTGTTTGACATAATTTATTCATTTATAGTTTTTGTAAAATCCAAAATAATAGCGTTGTCAAAATTTTTATGCTCCTTTCCAATAAAATATTTTTCAATCAGATGAATAGTTCACGAGTTACAGCGGAGTCAAACTCAGCAAATTGCTACAATTTGCAAAATCGCTACTTTTTTTTTGAAATTTCAATAAATACAGATTACTTAATACGTATTACCGTTTTTTTACTCATTTCCACACCACCATTTTCTAATATTTCCATATTCTAATAAGAGGCGCGTTTTTTTCATGTGGTATCCCCATTAGGCCTAATCCACGATTCGTTATTTACTGATGTCTTTATGATAATAATTTTATGTAACAGTTTTCTTTAATTTTCTTTTTCTGCTTAAGGCACTATCTACTAATTCTTTATTTAGATGTCTAATTCGAAAAAACATTCTAGACCTGAAAAATAATTTTTTGGTGTCTTCACTACATAAAATATTAGTACTTTCAGCAAGCAAGGTTTTTAAATAATTTTTACTAATGAATAAGTTATCTGAATTCACATTGTTGAAAATTATTTCCAACTGCTTCATTTGAACCATGGATTCAGCTGAAGGCTTACTTAAACCACCCTCGCTTAAATGGTCCACCCAAGTATAAGACCCTTCCAGTGTGCCACTGGTTAAGGAGCTATTAGGTACTCGTAATTTGTTGCAAATAAAGCCTGCTAAATTTTCTAATCCGTCGTAGACCAGGTCTTCTAACTCTTTATTTTCAATATTTTCTTCCAGCTCTTCTGATGGGTATTCATCGTTAAGATTTTTGAAACAATTGGCACTTAAATTTATCTCTTCGGTTAGCAAATCTGGGGTGTCATCAATTTCAACGTTACCAAAAGCCGAAAGTGATCCCTCGTTTCTCCCCATTATATAAGAGCGTAGACGATATCTAAACTCTAAAGCATCAGGATGGTCATGAAGACCTCCCTTAGCTCGTATAGCAGCAAAGAAGTTTTCGAGTACATCTTGATTAAGCCTGTATGTCAAAATATATTTGGTATCAAATCGATTTTTGAGGTCGGCAAATAATAATTGTAGAGAAGTGTTGGTTATTATAATCCCTAAAATAATATCAATTGATTCTATTATTTTTAATTAAATATAGAAGATTAACCTTTTTGAAACGGCAGAAGGGTAGATTTACACTTGACTCTTAAATTGTTCATAACATCAGTCATTTTCTTGATGATATCCTGCTGAACATCTAACGATTTGCCATACGCTGCCATTCTATCACGACTGTCTGCCTCTGGGATACGTACATTAAGGCAATCAAACCAATCGTTTACCTAGTTAAAAGTTATAAATTCAAATTAATATAATAAAAATATTTTTACAACTTAGTTATGAGAAAAATTTAGTATAGGTACATACTAGTTTGAAAAATTCTGCACATTCAATCCAATTTTCGCCTTTCAATTTGTCATTAATCCCACATCTAGTTATTGCACAAGAAATAGTGTGAGAAAAAAGTTTTGTCGCTAACTTCACTTTCTGTCTTCCTGCATTCTTCACGTTAAGACTTTCTTTACTAATTTTGTGTGTTATTGTTAAATCAGATGTACTAGTTGCGTCCAAAATTTTTTCAATAATACCTTTATTGATTTCCTTATCATTCACAATCAAACCATTATCCACAAAATGATTTCTGAGCAACTTAATGAGATGTGGGACATCTGCAAAGACATAAATTTTGTGCTCGTTTTCAGGATTTGTAAACCATGTTTTGTGACAACTTATTTCAAGCTCATTGTGCAATGATCGGTTACCTCCTCCAAGATCACTGACTAACCCCACAATTTGGAATCCTAACAAAAAATAACATACAGATAAAAATATCAAAGTAATGTGATGTCTAGCTCACCTGATTTTTCCACAAATTTTATTATTTCAAATAAAAGGGTCTTGGTCATTTTACAATCGTAGTCAAAGAAAATTGCTTGTTTCCAATTCATAAATAGTCCTCTTAACATGACTACTTGGGCTTAGCTATAAGGTTTCAATGTCTCATCATTTGCTTTGTCATATAGGTACACTTTCCGAAGCTTTATCTCATCGAAAGACAAAATACAAACTTTTTGTATACCAGTCATATCTTTTAGTTTCACAATGTTAAAAACAGGTTTCAAAATTCCCGGGGAAATTTGAATCTTTTTCAGCCAACATCTAAGGGTACCTACAGCTGGAAAAAGATATCCTTTTTTCAAAAGTAATCTATAAGCTCTAGGTCCTGCCGAATGAATCACAATTGCTTTCGCGATATCCTCTAGACACCATCTTGGGCGTCCGTTGGGATTTCTAAGTTTTTTTATTTGCGCTGCAGTAAACAATTTATGAATTATTTCATTTTCGCCCTCCAAATGTACAATTTGTTTTCTTAGTTCGGCAATAATCTTATCGCGATCATCGGTGTTTGTATTCGTTCTAAATGATAAAAAGAAAAACATAGTTTATTAGCATTTTAATGAATTAAATTTAATTAATAGGTACCCAATATTAATACTTCCATCACCAACTAAGTTAATTTGTTCAATGTTATTGTCAACATCAACTGAGGAAGAAGGAAAACTGTCACCGCAGGGTTGTCTAAGATAAATTGGTTCATATTAAAATCTAATACTTACAGGTTATATTATTATCTTAGATTATTATATAACTAATAAAATTGGTAGTAACATTTTTTGTGCGGAGCATGTTGTACAATTAAACCAACAATTTTGATAAAATTATCGGCTAAAACTCACGCTGAAATATATTTATTAAAATAAACATACAAAACGACAATTGTTTTGAAGAAGAGGTGATTTATCCCTTCGAAACAATTGTCGTTTTGTATGTTTATTTTAAGAAATATTAAAAAATTTTATCAAAATTGTTTGTTTAATTCTAAGATTCTTCTTATTATCTAATATTATTATAGTCGATACTTACTTTGCCTGAGCATTATTCTCCCTTAATAGTTCGGTCACCAGGTTTCCACGTTTCCGTTTTTCTGTTCGCTGATTTTTTTCAGAATCAGAAATATTTGAAGTGGATTTCAAAGCCAGATTTTCTTGGAAGATTTTCAGAAGGAACTGCTTCAGGTTTAATTTTACGGCAACTCTTAACGCTGTATCCCAGCAGCTCATGTTGGAGATTACGAACGTAATCGCAACTTTTAAAATGATTTGAGCAAATTCTGGCATTTGCCGTTTTGAAATTATTTGCACGACCGCATGCAATTTTCCATGTCTTTGCAAGCGTTACATCGGATGGAAATCGGTAAAACATTACATCTCCTGCAAAATTCGGCGCTTGATTGTCGCTATTACAACCCCAAATTGCACAACGCATTTTCAAATTACACCACAGAAACTTTTAACAACAAATAACACAATAACAAAGCGAACAAACTGCGATTGTATACAACAACAAGTAGCGATATGCGATATGTTGGTAGCAACTCTCCGAGTGACGTAGTTACCAACTAAAAATGGCGGCGTACCTGCGCAGTATCATATCTTTTAAATTTATTGTACCATGGTTGTGATATTAGTTTGTTCGACATCGTTAGTTAGGTACGCCATGGGCGTAGCATTTCGGCGGCTAATAAGTGTTTGTCGGTATATTTTATTTCGAGCGTCGGTTAATTTGCTCAACTTTTTGTAAAATCAGTCGTCAAGATGCTTAATAATTACATTAATAGTAAGGCAACGACCATACCACATTGAGAATACCCGTTCTCGTCCATTCGCGAGCGAGCTGTCCACGGTGTTTCAACTCGAATATAAGCAAAAATACCACGAAAACAGTGGACTGCCACACGGATAGAGGGCGCTGAGCTGAAAAATCTTTCCGAGAATCATTGAAATCACCTTGAAAAGTTTTATGATTTAGTTTAAAAAGCGGCCACTAAAATATTTAAAATGCGTTAGAAAACGTTCGTCTTTGTCTTTTTTATGGACTCAAGGCGTGCATAACCTATAAACGTTTTCTGTGCTTTAAGTTGATTTCAGCGTATAAATATAGTAGAAAGCGTTGATAAATAACGATAAATCGTAAGCCGATAATAATAATTGATTATTGCAGTAGTGTGGTGAAGGGATTTTGCTTTAATATTTAATTTTTTTTCTTAATATTTGAATAACTTTTAATTTTTCTTTTTTTATATAATGGGTAGACATCTTTGTTGTGTTCCCACATGTTTTAGCAAAGGGCAAGTTTTACATCGGTTTCCAAATCCTGCAGTAGATTTGGATAGATTTAAATTATGGGTATCGCTAACTGGCAATGCGGCTGTGCAATCGGTGGAACCAGCTTATATATATCAATGGAGAAGAATTTGCCATCTCCATTTTGAAGAACGTTTCATCAAGAGCAATAACTTATTACTACCTAATGCTCTTCCAACTCTATTGTTATCGGGTAAACATCATAAACATTATTTGGTATCGATGTTAGGTTTTATTGTAAAATCATGTTTTATTTTAGTTCAGCTACATGTAGAAGAACAAGAAGTGCAAGAAAGCAAGGACGTTCATGGGGCTGTAGATGATTCCAATTCACCAACACGGAAGAGTGCAAATACACAAGAACATTATACACCTTCACTATCACAAGGTATATGTACATACGTATACATAATATATAATATCTATAAAAGACAAAAATGTGAATGGTAATTTGTAGAAAATTTACTTTAAATTTTTTTTAGCTACAACTAGTGGTTTTAGCCAAACTAAGGTTGCAGAGGCTATGATAGATTATGGTACACCATCACGAGCTCAAGGTTTGTAAATGTAAATGCTAACATTTAAATTTATGAAATTAACTTCAATTTTATTTTTTAGCAACAAGTGTGTCTGATGAAAACAGAGATGCAGAAGCTATTAACGTATTTGGCACACCACCACGATCAAAAGGTTCGCATATGCAAGACAACTTCAAATGTAATTTATAGAAAATTTATCTTTTTTTAGTATCTCTTCTTCAAAGAATAAATGTCACTAAATCTGGTCAGCTAACTCCTAAGGCCAAATTTATGTACAAAGAAGCAGTCCAGTTAAAAAGACAATTGAGAAGTAGCAAATTTAGAAATTCATCTCTTAAACAAAGGTTAAAATTTGCCGAAAAATGTAGTAAACAAGAACTTTTTTCGAAGGCTACTTCAACTATGAGCCATATTGTATCAAGATTTTTTAAGTCCCAATTGGAAAATGCGGAAAGAAAAGCTCGTGGCAGACGATTTACTTTAGAAGATAAAGTTTTAGCTCTAGCACTGTTTAAGCAAAGCGGCAGTGCTTATACATTTTTATCAAAACTGTTTTTGTTACCATCCAGAAAAACGTTGACAAATTTTCTGAATAGGATACCAATCGAACCAGGTATTAACGAATGCGTATTTAAAGTTTTGGAAAGTGAAGCCAAGTTAATTACCAAGAAAACTGGGAAGTATTGTATACTAATGTTTGATGAAATGTCGATATGCTCAAATTTTTCCTATGACAAAAAAAGAGATGTTTTGCAAGGTTTTGAAGATTTTGGCTATAAAAGAACCGAAAAAATAGCAAATCATGTACAGGTACTTAACAATTACTTCTAACTATTATTGAAATTGACTTTTCTTGTTATTTTTAGGTTTTTATGCTGCGCAACATAGAAGCAAAATGGAAACAACCCATCTATTATAACTTCGTAAGTGGTGCTACGAATCACTCAGATATTGAACGAATATTGAAATTATTAATTAAGAAGCTAGCTGACATTGGTTTGATCGTCTGTGCAACAGTTTGTGATCAGGGGACTAATAATTCATCCGCAATTCGAAATTTAATTGAGGACACGAAAGGAAATTATCTCAGAGAGAACCGGGAGATGAGAGGCACATTTTTTGAAGTTGCTGGTTATCCAGTAATACCTCTCTTTGATCCTCCTCATTTATTGAAATGCATTCGAAACAACCTTCTTGTTAAAGACTTGAAATGTACTATCGATGAAGTTGAACTAACTGCTAAATGGGATCACATTTATAATGCATATTTGATAGATGGTTTGTTTGGCGAACTTAGGCTGATGCCTAAAATTAATGATGATCACGTGCATACAAGTCATGTAAAGAAAATGAAGGTTTCTTGTTGCACTAAAGTTTTTAGCCACTCGGTTGCTGTTGGCATTAATGTTATAGCCAAATCAGGTGTGAATTAACAACTTTTATTTGTTGTATTCATTTTTAACAATTTTTTTTATTTAGGAATGACTGCCGAAACTGATAAGGGTATTATCAAATTGCCACCAGAAGCAACACAAACTGCACAAGTGATTAGCTTCTTGGACAAATTATTTGACAGTGTTAATGGTCATGCTGGTTTTGATGTCGTAGGAAAGGCATTACGAACCTGCGTTACAGACAAATCTCCACATGTTGAATTTTGGAGAAAAGCGATTATAATTTTAAAGACTATGAAATTTATAACGCGGGATGGCAAAACATTGACACCACCGTCTGTAAAAAATTGGATTACAACACTGGAGGTAATTAAAATATAATTAAAATAAATATGTTATTTAATACCATCTGTATCATTTTCAGGGTTTCATTGATCTTTACACAAAAATGAAAGGTTTTGGTTTCACCAAAATGTGTCCAAGAACATTTAACCAAGATCCATTAGAAAATTTCTTTGGAAAAATTAGACAGAGGGGTGTACGATTTACCAATCCAACTGTAGCTGCTTTTACTCCGTTTTACACTAGCTTGTTGGTAAATAACTTCACCAAAGGTCATTCGAGAGGCAGTAATTGCGAAAATGATGAAGGAGATATTTTAATATCACTACAAAGCTTTGTTACTCAGGTAATTATTTTTATTTCAAATATAGTTAATCAGCTATTCTAATTTGATAATGATTTTAGGACGTAAAAGATCAAGTTCGACAACTTGATGTGAACAGTGACATCCAAGTTCCGAAAACATTTAGAAAACTGAAGCAATTGGAAGCAACTGTATTGCATTACGTCAGTGGTTTTGTTTCAAAGAAAGTTTTACCTAAAGTTAGGCAGTGTGAAATTTGCAAAAGAAACATTTTAGCTGAGGAAAATGGTGGTGAACAGAAAGAGGATAACCTGGATAAAGCAATTAGAGTCTTCACTGAGAATAAGGAATACGACAGTAAACGAAGGTTAAAATATTGCACTACGAAGTTTAACGATTATTTAACCATAACTTACAATATTTTTAACTTTCTATTTCCTAAAGTTTGTCATTTGGGCAATGTAATGCAAAGAATTGCTCAAATTATCAAAGAAAATGCCCAATTTCCTTTTACTGATGAATGTGAGCACAGTAATGTAATGGAAGATTTGATAATTAATTCCTTGACAAGAATTTTATTATTTCATAACATTAGGACATTGAATAATATTATGTTAGGAAAAGACAAGAGAAACCTTGATAAAGCTTCGTCTATATTTAAAGCTGCAGCTTTAGTATACAAAAAGTCTAGAAAGACTACAAAACCTTGATTATTTATTAATGGTAATGGTATTAATGGGATAGTGAAGCGCAACCTATAGCCTCTCCTATTCAAATGTCAACCTTATCTGCTCGTGGTGTACCACTTTAAAACAAACGAGGCTCTGACGACCGAGTATCGGCGGAATAACCGTAAATGAAATATAGAGGAAATGCTATGTCGAAATTTAATTTCAATAATAAGTTAATATTTTAAATAAATGTAATAGCTTGTAAAGAGAAGGTACCTATGCAATAAAATTTTATTAAGATTATTGTGTTTTTGAAGTTAATTTTAAGTATTACTACTTACTTTATAATCATTAATGTTCCATGAATTGTAATAGTAATGCATTTGCTTTTGCTTTGTAGATACATTACTAAAACAATTCATAAAACATTAATGTTTGTAAAGTAGAAATTTAAATTAAATTATTTTAAGAGCAAAATTCCTCCCCACCCCTTTTTTCTGATTTTAATGGACTGCCACGCGGTGAGATGGCGCTACAAAAGTGTTCTTACTCTTAACCTTGGAGTTACTGTTCTATTGAAAATAATATGTTCTGTGGAGCTGTCCTAGCCAGCAGTCGTGTATATTGCGAGCGCATGTGTAATAAGTGCAAATTACCGACCTGTGTGCGATTAAATTTTAAGCTTTTGAACATTTTAGTCTTAGGTAGTTTTAATAATCATATGACAAAGACGTTAGTTAAGTTTTTAATAATTAAGTTATTTTTTTAAATTTTGTGAATATAAACGTTTTTATTAACGATATAATCTAAAATTGTACATATAAAAGTGCAGAGTGAGTGAACTTGTTTACGATATGCCGGACGCTATCATAAACGATAACGAGTGGCGGTGCCTCTCACAAACAAAGCGGCGCAGCGAGTTATGTGTACTCATAAATTAGTACGTAATTAGATAACAATTTCCGTTTGATTCATTAAGAACGTGCAATACACAATAATGCATTTATAATAAGATGCAAACTGAGTGAAACGGAAATCGTCTTCTAAAAATTAATAATAATGTTATCATCACTTGCATTGTATTAATTATTATAAAATATCTAACAAAATATAAAAAGGAGTTCAGTAGTACTTTAGCCGTAGTTCAGTTTAGTTTAGCTTATGTAGTGTGTTAGTACAATTTTAATTATTAAATAACGTATAAAAGTTTTGTGTTTTTAAAAATTAATAATTTTAAATAGTAAATTTAACTCAGCGCACCTGCCGACTACGATAGCACTATCGACATTTCACCGACGGCGACGATAAAGAAAGTACGCAGAGCTCGTTTGAATCCCATTCCCACGCCCGTTTTAATTGCAAATAAATATGCCCCACTCGCAAAGGAAAAAGACACCCAAAATACGGAACTAATAAAGGACACACATCAGGAAGATCCGCCAGAAACTACTATCGGACAACTCGTACCTGCAACAATTAAAAACGTAAAGCCACCGCCAATCGTCATCTCCTGCGACGTGAATAATCAAGCGGAGTTCCGACAAAAGGTAAAAAATCATGCGACCAAGGGCTTCCAAATAACTTATCGTGCAAATACGTTGGTTGTACATGTGAACGACAGAACTGAGTACAGCTCGTTGTTGGACAACTTAAAAAGCAAAAGTGAAATCCATCACATATTTACACCCAAAGCACTAAAAGATTACAACAACCTTCTGAAAAATTGCAATACGAAAACGGACCGTTTCACGGCAACCTTAAAATTCTTTTTGACAATCAACTCATGTGGGTGTTAAGCTCAAAATAAATTTATGGAACGCTAACGGGTTAAGTAACAAACTTTTCGAACTTAAAAATTATTTATTTAAAAAACATATTGAATTGATATTATGCTCATTACAGAAACTAAATTAACCGACAATAGAACGCTCAAGGTCCAGGGATACTCCGTCCACCGCCACGACAGGGGCGGCCACGGAGCAGGCGGCGTAGCAGCAATCATACGAAATGACATTCTCCACCGACGCATACCCTTAACAGCAGGTAATAATAATAGTATGGAAGTTCTGGGGATAAAACTCCAGAACAACATTACTTTGGTCACGGTTTATAACAAACCATCAAACCAATTTTCACACCACGACTTTGACACGCTTTTCGGATTGGATGGCAAGGTCTTATTGGCTGGAGATTTCAACGCCAAACATCCACGCTGGAATTGCCACCAATCCAATCCAAACGGCAACACACTTCTGAATTACTGCCTACACAAACACGTCGAAATCTTACACACGACCGGCCACATTTATCATCCCATGAATAATATGACACCAACCACCATAGACCTAATCCTAAACAAAAATTTATCCAACATAACTCCCCCAACCGTCAAGTGTAAACTTATGTCCGACCACAGCATCGTTGAATTCTTCATAAAAGACATTCTGAAAAATAACTCCAACAAACCTATCACCAGCTTCAAGAACACCGATTGGTCCAGATTCCGTCGAAGGCTAGACGAATAAATCACAATAAACAACATCACCGACACAGACACTATAGACAACGAAATACACCTACTAACAAAACACATTACACAAGCCAAAGCGGAAAATTCACTGACCTTTACTCAGAAAAATAACAGGGACGTCTTCCCTGAAGACATTGAGTTGTTAATCGGGGAGAGAAACCGGAATCGGAAGCTTTGGCAACAAACCGCAGACACACGATACAAAGACGTAATGATCGGTCTGAATAGGCAAGTACAGTTTGAAATTACGCGGCATAAAAACAAATCATGGAAAGACCTTCTGTCTTCCCTGCGTCCTTCAGACAACTCATTATGGAAAATAACTAAATTATTACGCAAACCTTTTGTAACGGTTCAGAATTGGGTTACGATATTTTACTTTGTTTATTGTTGGTGGATTTCTGAAAATATAAAATTATGTTGGAGGCCCTGTTTTCGGATATTTTATCAAGACACATTTTTCGTCGTAAAAGATTGGCAAGTTGAAAAGTTTTTAGTTTTGGATCTTTTTGAAAGAGATTTTTGAATTAGCCAAGTGCATCGAAAGTGGGTTTGTGTTTTTTGTAGCCCTTCCGATTATTGGGATTCATTCGTTGCACTTAGCATTGAAGATATTTAATCTTATCTCCTTTGGAGGATTTAATATTCATATTTCTTTCTAAAAGTGAAGAGTGTTTTGGTGTACTCATCGAAATTGAGTAAGTTCTTTTACTTTTTGTTTTGAAACTTCGTAGGAGACACCTAATTTTGACGATGTGATCTGTGTTTTGGAGCTAACTGGAGATCTCGTATTCCTTCCGAATTTCCAAATATTATTTTTAAATAACTTACAGAGGTTTTGTTTAATTTATAGGAACCGTTATCGAGTATTGCTTGTGATAGTAATATCGTAGCTCGCAAATTTTCAACGTTAGATTATTTTCCAACTTTAAATATTTTTAACATTTAATATTCTAATTAAATTTATTTAATTATTTTGGTTTGACAATTAGCGTATAGTTGCTCGTTCTTAGTTATGTTTCTCCTAAGGATAATAATTGGGACGAGTAGCTGCGACTTTTTGTAATTATTTGTCGGTTGGATCACAACGCAATTTGGCGCTATCTTATTATTCAGTAAGTCACGTTATCCAATTCGGGTGTATTTTCTTGTACCAATTTCGTTTTTGTTTGAGTTTAATTACGCTATCGTTCGTGGTTTAGGTAGTAGCACGCTTTGGGAGGTTGATTTTTAACCACGTGGCGCCTAGGGCAAAACTTTCAACCCTCCCAATTATTTTTTTTACCAGTTTTAAACTCACCAACCACCTTTTATATTTAGTAGCTAGCCAGGGCATTGCCAATCATACCCTGAGATTGGGATTATCTCATCAATCCTTTCGCTCAATTTTGAGCGTGGCACTTTCAAACCCATCCCCACCCTTCAGGACTCCTCAGAAGCGGCCATGACGGTTGCCCAAAAGGCGGAACTCTTGGCCAGCACTTTCCAAAAAATACACACCCTCGACGACTTAGACACCCCGGAACAAAGGGAGATTATACAAACTGTGCTTGACTTTTCAAACCGATCATACAAAATCACTACACGACAACACAAAACACTACTAACAAATCCCAACGAAATTACCCTAAACCCTAAAATCACTCTCCAACAAAAAAGCTCCTGGACCGGACAAAATTGAAAAAAAGGTTCTCAAAAACCTGTCCTGGAAAGCAATAGTCCAGCTCAACTACATCATAAACGCAAACCTAACCCTTAAATACTTCCCGACGGCATAGAAGCATGGCCCCACCATCCCTATCCATATACCCAATAAAAATCCCACCATTCCTCTTAGCTACAGACCCATTACCCTACTTAACACTTTATCCAAACTCATAGAAAAAATAATCTTACTCCGACTAACACAAGAACTAACACGATTAAACATTAACAACCCCTATCAATTCGGGTTCACTGCGGGCCTTAATACATCCCTGCAAGTGACCCGAATTGTAAACGACATAACACACCAATTCAACAATGACAAAGTCACCGTCATGACTCTGTTAGACATCGAGAAAGCCTTCGACAGAACCTGGACCGACGGTCTAATATATAAAATGATTAAATACAAATTCAGGAATCACATGATCAAACTAATCTTCTCCTATGTCACGGGAAGAACGATTACGGTAAAAGTAAATGCCACATTATCCGACACCAAAAGCATCGACGTAGGAGTACCCCAAGGCTCCGTCCTAGCGCCAAAGCTCTTTATATTGTATATAAATGACATCCCATCATTCGACAAAACAAAAATGGCCCTGTACGCTGACGATACTGCGATATACGCACACTCGTTCAGCGCACAGGTCGCCACCAAACAAACCCAAATCCACCTTGACATCATCAAGCGATACATCCAAAAATGGAAAATTAAATTGAACGCCGGTAAGACCGAGACGATTGTATTAGCTAGAAAACGTACGAACCATCGCGTATTCCAAAATCTTATACTAGACGGACAACCAATTATTCCCCAACCCAACGTCAAATACCTGGGAGTCACGATGGACTCCAGGCTAAACTTTGACACCCATTTTAAACTAAGGCGGCAGTTGGCCTATGGAGCACAGCGAAAGATTTGCCCTCTATTGAAAGGTGGGCAGATGAGTTTGGAAAACAAGCGTACGTTATACAAAGTCGTACTAAGACCGGTACTAACGTACGCTTGTCCTGCATGGGCGGGTGTATCTAAAACACGCCTGAGACCTCTGCAGGTCTTCCAAAACCGCTGCCTACGCCTCGTTACCGGGGCATATAAACTCACATCAAACCCTCCCAAAATTCCAATCCCACACCCAACACACACACCCAACCGATGACACCTGATCTAACCACTTGCTGCTACGCCACCGGATAGAATATACCTGAACCTTGAGTGGAACGCGAGTGAAAACCGTTAGCATTCCATAAATCTATTTACGACAACAAAAGGATTGATTGATTTATTAATTAACCCATACATTTGTTAAGTTTTCATTATCTATTCCTGTTATTGCTGTTATCGTTGCTGTTATGTTTTGTTATGTCTATGTTTATATCTCGTTACTTCATCTCGAACTTTACCTTTAAACTTTAAATAAATTTACCTCCACATACTACATAATTAATGTTATAAGTTGGTTTTTCGAATGTTTTCCAACAAACACAATGCCAAAATCGAAATACGACAATACCAAATGATTAAAACAAAAACAAGACGAATTATTGATATACCAACTTGGTAAACAAAAAGAAATCTGGAGATATGCGGTACCACGAGGGGCTCCTACTTGTATACGAAATCTAAAATGTAAAACCAATTGACTCTTTGTAAGAGTTCATTGGTCTATCAAATACTATGTAATGATTAATTTAATAATAAATATTTTAAACTAAAACACGTTCTTGAACGATCACAGAAGTCAAGCAATGTTGGGCGCGGTTAGTACTTGGATGGGTGACCGCTTGGGAACACCGAGTGCCGTTGCCCAATTTTTTGTTTTTCTCACCGAATTAAAAAATTGGAGGAAAACGATTGGACGCAGACTAAATTAAACAGGAGCTCCAAAGCTATAACAACGAAGAAGATTTACAAAATGAACGGCACACATGTTCCATCGTACCTTGTAATAACGAATAATTCGATAACGAAAAGATCCATAAACGCAACGATCAAGACATTATTGAACGCCAGAGTTAAGTGGGTACGCCATTATAACAATAAGCACATAATTCAGTGCCACCGCTGTCAGGAGTGGGGACACGCAACCGTGAACTGCAGACACGCAGTTAGATGTCTGAAATGCGCTAAAGGACATCTAACGGAGGTAAGTTGCCAATAACGGAATCAGCAACTTGCGTAAATTGGGGAGGCAAACATCCAGCCAATAGCGTCACTTGCGCAGTGTACCAGGAAGACCTAAAAACAGAAAAGAAATTTAGTAAAATCACCCACCATCCTTGGATAGCACACAAATTACAAAGTATTTTCAATGAAGTTAGTGTAGATGGAAACCTAAGATTAGCTTTCCACAGCCACCATAATTTGGGTAGGATCCTCTATTCAAAAACCAAAGACAAGACCAGTACAGAAGAAAAAGCGAATGTTGTGTATCAGTTGGAATGTGAATGTGGAGATTTTTACATAGGGCAAACGAGGCAACGACTACGTACGAGAGTTAACCAACATAAATATGATGTCCGCCTGAACTCAACAAAAACAGGATTAGCTGTTCACGTAGCACAAACAAAACATGATTTTTTCTCGTCGGATGTGAAGGTATTGGCATCGGAGACCAATTATAGTAAGAGAACTTTCATCGAAGCAGCTTACATCGCCACCACTTGTAATAATGTAAATGTTCAGAGCGATTTTACATACATTAACAGGGGTACCAAAACCTGTTGCTCAATTATAAAGACAAAATAAGTAAAGGAAATCTTTAGTGCGCGCTCGCCTTTGGTCGGTTTTTGTTTTTTGCTCGCATAAAGTATCGCTAAAATCTTCAGTGCGCCTAGTACACGTTCTGGCAAATAAACTTATATTTTCAAATTTCTTTTTTTGAACTGGACACACCTCCTCAGCCATAACTAAAACACATTGTTTTACTAGTTCACTGTCTGTAAACGGTCGCCCAGACTTTGCAAGTATTTCCGCTACCTTCAAACTCACACGTACATTTGATTCCTTACTTTCAACTTGAAGCTTAAAAACGTTCTGTTGGTTCTTTATTGAAAATTGGAGTAATTTGATTTTATTTTTCCGTGCCTTGTCCACAAGACATCCAAATTTAGCTTTTAATCAGTTTCGTAGTGGCGTTTGACGTTATATTCTTTTTGATTCTAAATAGTTTTTTAGCATATTAAGCATAGCGGTTTTTCGTTACAATTGATAAAAAAGTACAAATCTGTCCATGAATCGCAAAACTTTCTATTTTCTTCCATTAACTTTCTTTTTTTTGAAGCCATTTTTGGGATTATCGTGTTATAAGACTTAAAAGGTTGTTTAAATCAGATCATTATTTTCTTTATATTATATCAGAATTTCTAAGTTGGTACAAATTAAATAATCCGTTAATGCGTTATTCAAATATTTCGACCGGCACAAACAAAGCGCGGAAAAAAAAGGTGGTTTATAAAACAGCCCGCGGGCCGCAAAGTGGAGGGCCGCGGGTTGCCGACCGCTGCACTAAACGAATAGGAAAACTGAATGGATGCATTCATAGATTTTGCTAGGAATGCGTTTAACCGTGGGCACAAAATCATTCTACTTGTCCTTTGGACCGAATGCCGTTCGATAATATAGAGCTTTTTGAAAACGGCTATAAGGTGGACAGCTCGATTATCGATCAAAACGTTTACGTTTATGAATATCCTTCAGGTAATGATAACTTACGTGTATATGTATACCATTCAAATGAACGTGAACACGTTATTGAAAATTATCTGAACCGTGGTTTTGTTGTAATAATTACTGAATACTGATGTCCCAGTTCAGTTATCTGACTGTATGAAAAGCACGTTTATTGTAAGAAAGTCAAGGAATCACCAAAATCGTGGTATTTGATGTTGAGTAAAAAGGAAAAACTCATAGAAGCGTAAAGCTCCTGACATTTGACTAATTGGAAATATATATAAGCCAGGATTTATTTAAGTCACTGTATTAATGTCTTCTTCTTCTTTAGCCTTGTCTAAAATATTAACACTTGTAAATAATTTTTGAATGCACCTCGTAGCATTGCTGGCTTTCGGGATGCTTCGTTCGGCAGTTTGCAACTGCCCCACCACCAAACGCAAAGCTTGCACCACTTGACTACGCAACGTCAACGTCAAACGATCATATTATAGCCATTAAAGTTATTACAAAAATTTAATTGGTTTTATTTACAACAAATTATCCATCAGCCTTGATCGGATAAAACATTGGTCCTTCGACACGGATTGAATGGTTCATCTTTCATACGGGAAGAAGTTCATTCAAATTTGAATACATGTTATTTATGCAAAAAAGAACATTTCTTATCTAGGTGTGACATCTTCCAAAAATTAGATGCTAAACAAAAGTTATCAAAAGTAAGAGAATTAATTCTTTGTTTAAATTGTTTTGCGAAAGACCACACAAAGGATAATTGTTTGTCGAAATTTACATGCAGAATCTGCAATGTAAAACATCACACTATGTTGCACGAAGCAATGGCGCGACCCTCTGTCGCCATGACTACAAGTCTCTCGGAATTGCCCGAAGAACTTGAGCCTAGTCAAACTATCTCAGCCCTTTGCTCAACTTTAGGCAATGTTTTGTTGCCAACAGCATTAGCCAAAGTAAGTGATAAGAACGGTACTTATCACACTATCCGTATACTGTTGGACTCTGGGTCCCAGTCGAATTTTTTGTCTACAAAAATGGCAAACAAATTATCATTGCCTTTGCAGCAAGTAAATGTTGCGGTTTCGGGATTAAACAATTCCAACTCTCAAATCAATGCCAAATGTGATTTGGAAATATTTTCCAATCAATCAAATTTCAAAATCAAAGTTACATGTCTTGTCATTAACCAAATAACTGGAACAACTCCAGGTTTCAAACTAGACAAAAGATTAATTAAAATACCAAAAAATGTGGACCTTTCTGATCCCACATTTGATCAGCCAGGCGAAATCGACCTTTTAATAGGGTCACCGATCTTCTTCGATCTTCTCTGTATCGGACAAATACGCTTAGGTCGCAATTTGCCAACGTTGCAAAAAACCCGATTTGGTTGGGTAGTCGCAGGTCTTGCTAATCCCGGTGCACCTAATCAAGTCAGCTGTCATCATAGCACCACAATTGATCTCTCAGATCAACTAGTAAAATTTTGGGAAATTGAAAATTATCCCACCGAAAGAGCTCTCTCGCATGAAGAAAATGCGTGCGAGGAACATTTTGACCAACACACAAGAAGAAACGATGAAGGGCGGTTCATTGTTTCAATCCCTTTAAAGCAACCTATCGAATCCCTAGGTGATTCACTATTCGTAGCTAAGAAACGGTTCCTAGCACTGGAAAGGCGCCTCGCAGCCAATCCAGAACTTTCAAAGCTTTACCACTCATTTATGAAAGAATACATAGAATTAGGTCCTCCATGGCTCAGCAAAGATAAAACTTTGTGGCCAAAATAATCGTTTTCTAATCCTACTCTTCCTGAATTGAAAAAGGAAACGAAATCTCTATTAGTTTCCAATCAGGAACCATTTCTTTTTAGTAATTATTCTGATTTGTCTCGTACCGAACGAATTTTTGCTTATGTCATCCGATTTCGCAAAAACTGTACTCTTACCAAAGACGAAAGGACATTAGGGCCTTTAACTCCTAGAGAAATTCGAACTTCATTACCTACATTAGTAAAAATCGCTCAACGCGAAACTTTAAAAAACGAAATTATGCAATTTGAAAAGGATAAATGCTTAAATTCAAAATCTAATTTGCTCAGTTGGAATCCATTCGTGATTGATGGATTGATACGCGTTGGCTGTCGAATACAAAATTCTCAATTTATATTTGACAAAAAGCATCCAATTTTTCTGTCAGGAAAACATCACCTTGCCATATTGATAGTTGAGCGCGAACATTTAAGATTCCTTCACGCGGGACCTCAATTACTTTTATCGTCAATACGAGAAAACTTTTAGATCATGTCTGGTCGAAATCTTGTAAAACAAGTCGTGCATAAATGCATAAAATGTTTCAGGCAATCTCCACGATTAACTGAACCAATCATGGGCAATTTGCCAGCTGAACGAATTAAGCCAAATTTACCATTTACTATCGTTGGTATTGATTACGCCGGTCCAATTATGATCAAGTATCGCAAAGGGCGTGGCGCAAAGCATTCAAAATGTTATATTTGTTTGTACATTTGTTTTTCTACAAAGGCAGTACATATTGAATTAGTAAGTGACTTAACAACCGAATCATTTATGCTTTCTTTTAGAAGGTTTGTCTCTCGACGAAACAAACCGTCTCAAGTGTTTTCTGACAATGGTACAACATTTGTTGGTGCTAATTCACATTTGCGCGAATTTGGTAATTTTATTTAAAAAAAATAATTGAAGAGGGCACTAATGAAGGTATTACTTGGCACTTTATCCCTGCACGTAGCCCACATTTTGGTGGTTTATGGGAAGCCGGAGTCAAATCGTGCAAATACCATTTAAAAAGAGTAATAGGAAATTCAATTTTAACTTTCGAAGAGCTTTGTACATTACTTACACAGGTAGAAGCTCTCCTAAACTCCAGACCTATCGCTCCACTTTCCAACGATCCAAATGACCTCCAACCGCTTACACCAGCGCACTTCTTGGTTGGCAAACCATTATTATCATTGCCGGATCCAGATGTCACTCACTTGCACGAAAATAGAATGGCGTCATTCCAGAAGATTCAATTATTTCATCAGCATATTTGGAAAAGATGGAATAAGGAGTACATATCCGAATTGCAACAACGCAGCAAATGGAGAATCAACAAATCCGATCTCCAAAATGGAGCACTCGTATTGGTGAAGGAAGACAATCTACCTCCACTAAAATGGAAGTTGGCTCGAATAATCGAACTGCACCCAGGAAAGGATGGAGTCAACCGAGTTGCCACAATCCGAACGACATATGGCATCTGTCAACGATCATTTGCGAAATTGTGCCCTTTACCGTTACCACAATGACAAGGTGCGCGCAAGTGAAAACCATTCTACAGTGATGTTCAGTTTTTAATTTTAAGTTGTTCTTACTGTTTATTATTGACACTCTATTTATGCATTTACTCATGTCTTTTTGAATACTTTTTCTGTTTATACCATTTGTGTTATTTGAATAGCTCTTTGTGTTTTTGTATACTTTCGCTTTTCAAGGCCGGGGGTATATCTAAAATATTAACACTTGTAAATAATTTTTGAATGCACCTCGTAGCATTGCTGGCTTTCGGGATGCTTCGTTCGGCAGTTTGCAACTGCCCCACCACCGAGCGCAAAGCTCGCACCACTTGACTACGCAACGTCTACGTCAAACGTTCATATAATAGCCATTAAAGTTATTACAAAAATTTAATTGGTTTTATTTACAACAAATTATCCATCAGTCTTGATTGGATAAATCAAGCCTTATCTGTCCACTGCAGGACAATCAATGACTTCTCTGAAAGAAAGGTTTTTGAGGCGGCAATCATTAACCGGAGCCGTTCGTTTCGACGCGCACGTTTAGATGCGGCACGTTTCGACGCGGTACGTTTCGGTGCCGGTCGGCACGATTCGACATTTTCGAAACTTGAAAAAGTGGGCATATCCTCGCGCAGATATGTATCGATTATGCAGGCTTGTGTTAGTTTATGATTTTTCTTTAGCAAAATCGCCCGTAAAAGAGATATCCGCGCGAAGATATGCATCGGTTATGTAGGTTAGTGTTAGTTTATGATTTTTCTTCCAAACTTCGTTGTAGCTCAAAAATTAAGATTCTATCTGACACTGGTCCACTGTCGTAAAGTGAAAATATTTCTTAAATGTCGTTTGCAGTGTAACTCCTGTATACTTCAGGAATAATTAAATTTTCTAATGTTATCGGAGCAGGAGGCACTTTTCTAACTTCAGTTCTCTTTCTTCTTAATATTTGTTTCAACGCATGAGGTATAGGTAGAATTGCTTGAGCACCTTGCGGAAACATTGCTTACACATTCGTTAATAATTTGCGAGAGCTGTTCCATAGTCTGCAGCTCTTTTTTTATATATTTTTTTTTATAATTTCGGCTTCTATTTCAGCCGCTAAACTACTATCATGGCAAAGATTGCCTATTTCTTTTATAATAATTTAGCCATCCATGCTCGCTTTGTCGCATCTCCAAAAATACTTTTAAATCACATGACTTTTTTTATCATATACATACGAATATCCGGCGCTATAAAACACTTGGTTTCACTTCTTTTGCTTAAAACTTCCATTTCTATTTTAGATTTATTCTAAAGAATACAAATTGTTTGAAGTTTAATCAGTATCACTCTATAGTAACATTAAAACAAAAACAGTCGTCAAAACGTTCGGCGTCGAAACGTACCAGCGTCAAAACGTTCGGTGTCGAAATGGTAGCGTCGAAATGAATTAGACCCCCATCGAATTACAGTAGCGCGCGCAAATTAGCATAATCGTACACAACGCCAAAGTGAATAGGGTTCAAACTAAACATGATTGGAATTTTTTTAGGTTTCAATTTTTAAAAGTCGAAAGAAATCTCAGAAAACTGAATCTACAATATTAGAATTCCTGGGATTTTCTGGGAAATAACATTAATTTTTATGATTTCTCTAGATTTTAGAAAATTTCAGACAATTCAAGAAATTCTGGAGGAACTTGAAAATCTGTGTATACGTAGAAAAATCTAGGAAATTCAAAAATAGTCTCAGAAAATCTTGGGAAATTGTAGGAAATGAGATATCCAAGAAAATGTAGAAAATTTTAAGAAATATTGGAAAATCTTTGGAAAACCAAGGAAATCTCAGAAAACTGAATCTATATAGTATTCTTACAAATTCCTATGATTTCCTCGGAAACAGTATAAATTCTTATGATTTCACCGAATTTCCCTGACGATTTTCCTTCGGTTTTCAACTTAGTAAAAAACGAGGGGTGACAGGAAATCTGAAGAAATTCAAGAAAAATTTCAAGAAAATCTCAAGAAATTTTACAATCTTGGGGAATGTAGAAAATCCGTGGGAATCCTAGGAAATTTCAGAAAATCATAAGAAATAGGAAATGCAGAGTATCTAGAAAATCTTAGAAAAATCTATAAATCTCTAAAATCGGGATCTTAGGAAATCTTATGAAATGGGAAATTCCAGAAAATGTAGAAAATAACAAAAGCTCGTCTATAATATTTTTAAGATTTCCTAATTTCCTTTCATTTTCTATTTTTTAAAGCTTCCTGGGATTTTATCAAAGCACGCAAGGGTGAATACAGGGAAAATTCAAATAAATAATAATTTAGGTATACTAAAAATTAATTTAAATTATATTAAATTTAAAAAATTACTAGATAACACCACCTATAATCCCCCACAGGACTTGATATAACTAGATCTCGGAGTCCACGGTACTGAAGACCATCTCATACAATATCCATGGTTTATAGTGCCAAGAAAGATCCAAATTCTCTTCTTTAGGTGCCATGCATTGTCAACGTTCTCTCTCATAAATTTATTAAAAATAAGTTTCAATACAAAGTAATTTTTGTTTTTGAGTAGTGGAATATTCTTTGAGCAACAGAAATTGGTGAACGGGTAGCCGGTGAAAAAAATGGGCGATGCCTAGCTACTTTAAAGGGGGGCTTTCTACACTATAAACTATACCGGGTGCTGAATGAGTTAGCCGAACATAGGAAATTAACATGAAAAAACTTATTTATGCAAATTCCTGCTTCTCTAATAATTACTTTAAAGAAAAAATGAAAGACCCAAAAATTATGCAGAAATATAAACTATGAATAATAACACCATTAGATTTCATCTAGCTTTTATTTAAAAAATCAAAAAATGCTTTCGAAATTGTTAAAATTTTCATTTATCGCACTGACTGGCCATGTAATAAATTCAATTTAATTTCTATTTTCAAATATAATTACCATGGAAACTTATACCATGGCCAGTGCGATAAATAAAAATTTTAACAATTTTGAAAGCATATTTTGACCTTTTAAGTAAAAGTTAGATGAAATTTAATGCTATTATCATTCGTAGTTTTTATTTCTGCATTACTTTTGTGTCTTTCATTTTTTCTCTAAAATAATTAGGGAAGCAGGAAATTGCATAAATAAGTTTTTATATGTTAATTTCCTAGGTTCGGTTAACTCATTCAGCACCCGGTATATTGTCGTGCTTTTAAGTTTTCAAGTTTTTAAATAATTTAATTTGTAGCAGAAACTTTATTTTATGTCATTTGAATTTGAATTTGCCGCGAAAAGGTCCGCGTTTGTTTTCGTTTTGGCTGCAATTACATTCAATCGAAGATGGCGGAATAGTCCGCGTATATTTTTATTAAGCGGCAGATAAAATTGTTCGGATAATATATTTGACCTATCTATTACGTAATTGGATAAAAACTTTTATTACAACATTTTTTTAAATTAAATTATATACAAGGGTGAGCAGAAAAAGTACATTTTTGAGCCGAATTTTTAAAATACCCGTATTTTAGTAAGCCGTCCCACAAATGTATTTTATATTTTTTTATCCCACCCCTGATTATATAATGTAAAAGTTAAAATCAATTTTGAATTAAACATGATCTTTTCAAAGAGTTCGAAGTTTTAGATGATGCTCCTATTGGCAGGGTGCGAACATAACGCCACCGTTAGTGCTAAATTTTCCATTGTAGTAATGCAATAAAATGTTAAATTCTGCTTAAAAAAATTTTTTTTTTAATTAAAAAATGTAATTAAACAAAATTAAAGACCATAAAATTTGCAACAAAAATTCTCTAAAAAGTTTTCCTGTAAAATCGATTTTTATACGAAAAAAATCGGTTTTAAAATGTTCAATTTACACTGGTAACATAGGACAACTTAAAAAGTTGCCACTTTTTTTGCATAATTTGTCCACTGCGTTCGCTGGCGTCGGTTTTAATAACCCCACTATGCACTTCGCACCCTGCCAATACAGAGATATAGAAATGTCGTATTTCTTGTTGGGGGAAACAGATGTTTCTAGATTTTAGTTTGTTTCCGAATTAGCAGAAACGTCCGACTTCTGAAGATTTCCAACAATGGCTGATACAAACTACCCCCTTTTTCCTATCAAAAACTTAAATTAAATAAATATGTATTTATCTATCCTCCCTGCCGCATTTACCTCTTCCTGATTTTTTCTGAATCCGTTCAAGTGTACAGGTAAAAGGAAAGAGGAAATCCCAGGAGGACTTAAAAAATAGGAAATGCAAGGAAATTATGAAATCTTAGGAATATACTATAGAATAGATGATGATCTTTTAGTTATTTTTTTAATTTTATGAGATTTCTTTAATTTTTCTAAGATCTTCTAAATTCCCAAAAATTTTTCTATATTTTCCGGATAATTTTGAGCTTTTATAGTATTTTTAGATTTCCAGAGATATCCTAGGATTTTTTACATTTATTTGTGTTTCTTAAGATTTTCTGCATTTCTTATTTTTTAAGATTTTCTTAGATTGTATAATACTCAGATTAGATACTGGGATAAGTCGTTTTGGTACGCTTATTTCGGCGCGAAAATAAATCCGTGAAGTATAAAACCAGTTTTACCAACCAATTATTTAATTAATTAATTATTATATAAAAGGTTATGGTAAATATCTAAATCATGTTTTAATATTTTGAAGTTCAGTACAAAGAACTTAAGTCAAAAATTTGCGTTTTTGAGTTATATATACCATAGTATTCCTAATTTTGTGATCTTTCGATTAGTATAAAGAACATGTCAATTCTGTAAAACTAGTGTAAAGAAAAGAAAATACTAACAACTTAGTTGCATTTTAGTTCCTTTTCATAGTCCAAAGAACTTATGTCGACTTATGTCGTTCTTGATACGAAACTTTTAAAACACAGAAATTATAATCATTTTAACTTAAGTCAAGTATTTTACAATATAAAGATACTAAAAACTTAAATCAGAGATGTTATAAACATTAATGTTTATTATTATAAAACCTATTGTTTTGAAATCCCCATCATTTTACTTCTTGTTTTTTAATTTAAGGATAACTAATTTATGCAAGGTATTACCGTAAAGGCTATAGCCGGGTAAGCATGGGGAAATGGCCTTTACACCGATTTGGCTAATTTTTTTAGAAGTTCCTCTCTAAGCAACATTACATTTTCCAAAATATTAGATCCTAAATGTTGATAGTTTCTTAGAAAAAAAATATTTTCGAAATTTAGTAAAGAATTTTTTTCTCAGAAAGTATTATTGCAAATTGAATGATATTGGAATATGTTATAGAGATACTAAAGACCTATAAGTGATTTTAACTCCACACAAAATGTAGAAAAAACGGGAAAAAAGTTTTCAAAAATTAAAAAAATTAAATTTTGGCCGTACAGCAATCACCAAATTTTTGTCAAATATTCCTTATATATGCCCATATAACATATATTAATTTTAAATTTTTACGAATGGTATAACATATTGATATTTAAAAAAGTTCTTGTCTAGATGCACCGGCCGGCATCGACAGTCAACTACATAATAATCATTTAATAAGAAATAGAAAACACCATTCAAGTGTAATTTTATAACTAATCATTTAAGTAACTGTACCAATTATTAGACAATTCTTTAGGCAATAAAATGCTTCCAAAAATTAAAAGTTGCTACTGGATTGCATCGTTTCTCTTAAATGAATTCGAAAAAAGATTACAGTCTTACAAAACTATTATTACTGAAGTTCTTGACCATATGACCTCAAGATTAATCAAGAAAACATATTGGGAACACAAATAGAAAAACACGGCTGGTTACATAAAAAACTACCATTTCAAGCTCTGGTTTCAAGAGATATACTGGATTTCTCTGAAATGACCGAAACCGAGTTAAATTTTTTTTTTTCAGGTACATACCAATACAGTCCATCTATATCCTATTTAGCTGAAATGCTTAAATGATTTATCCTAGGATTTCTCGTGCGAGTTGTCATAAGCAGATATATTGCCCAGGGCTATATTATGCACTAGGCTGACTAGGCTATAGCTTAGGGCGCCGTTTTCGGAAAAAGCGCCAGCCTCCAAAATTACAAGTGGCAAAACAATTCTTAAATTCAAGGGTTTAATTTTTATTTTTATTAACACATTTATGAAAATATTCAAAAAAATATTATATTACTTAGGTCGAACATCTGTAATGCAGTTGGTATAACAATTTTGGAAATTTTAAAGTATAGTCGCAAATAAAAGTGTTTTCGGTAATACGTAAACACTCTATAAAAATGTCATCCCTATTTATTAAAGCGGCTTTTAAAATGCTCGGTACTACAAGTTATTACGACAACAAATCTTACAAAATCTAACCCAATCCAGTTTGTAGGGGTGGGTTTAAATAAAAAATTGGTCATTTTTATTTTAAGAAGTTTATGCAAACACATTTTGTAATTTGTACCTTGTGCGTAGTTTTTGTGCGTTCTTTTAATCTTAATCAGTTTTTTGTTAAAATTGGGAACCAGTAAGTGTCCATATTTCCGTAAGCGGCTGTGTAAATAGTTGCATTACAACAAATTTATTAACTTCTTGATAAGTACGTGATAATGAGTGCGAGAGGGAAAAAACTCAGTGGGTGGGATAGGAAGAAAGTTTCAAAAGATAGACAAGAAAAAGTTAAAGTTTTACTAGAGAAAGTGCCAAAATTAGACTCATTTTTCAAGCAACAAAATCAAATAGACGTCCCCGACAATGAAAAACAGGAATTCGAGCAACCATCAACAAGCGCAAAAGGAGTATTTGATGTAGCTAATACAAATAGGTAGAGTGTAGAGTTGTAAAATTTCTCAATTTCCACACATGAAAATGAAATATCGCTTCTTATACTCCTTTTCCGTATACTTTAGGTAGTCGAGTGAAAACCACTAACCCGAAAATTAATTTTAAACTTAACACTTCTGCTGTCGAAGAAAAAAATGCATTAGCTGCTAAATTTTCAGGCGCCACTACTGAAAGCTTTGTATCTTTGTAATTTCAGATGCTATAAATTTATTTAGTATTTTCTTACCTATATATGTATCTTGGTTTTTAATGAAAAAAAACTTGTAAGCACTTGTTTTATGTTTTAAATTATTAATAGGTAAATTAAATAGGCGCCAAAGTTGTATTAGCCTAGGGTGCCAAAGAAACGTAATCCGGCCCCGATATTGCCGTTTACATTTTTCGATTTGTCGCAAAGAAAAACTCGAATCTGAACTCATAAGCAACTCATAACAAAATCTTAACCTAATCCTATGATTAGGGAAGTGTCCATTTCTGAATCCTAAGTAAAATCGTACGAGAAATCCTACGATAAATCGCATAGTGTAAAGGGCCCTTAAGGAAGACGGCTCTAGTATAGATAGGCATTTTGTTAGGGACAATTCCAATATATTAAAAGTTTTAGTTGCATCGCGTCATTGTTGTTAGACGATTTTTTGACCCCCCCCCCTCTGGTAAAATGTCGTAAAAATTGGATCGATCCGCCCCCCCTCTAATCTCACGTGAGATTGTTTGGTTTACTTAATTGAACCCAGTTCTATCGCAATTTTACAGTTGATTGTGGATAAAAAAAATTTCGTAATATTTTCCAAACCCCCCCCCCTCTTCTACATGTGAGATAGGGTGAGATTCCTCTCTAAACGCATCAAGTAATTATTAATGGACATCCCCTTACGAAGTTGACTGTCAGTGCTGGCCGGTGCACCTAGGCAAGAACTTTTTTAAATATCAATATGTTATACCATTCGAAAAAATTTTAAAATAATATATGTTATATGGGCATATATAACGAATATTTGACAAAAATTTGGTGATTGTTGTACGGCCAAAATTTAAATTTTTAATTTTTAAAAACTTTTTTCCCGTTTTTTCTACATTTTATGTAGAACTAAAATCACAAAAAAATTACCACTTATAGGTCTTTAGTACCTCTATAACATATTCCAATATCATTCAATTTGCAATAATACTTTCCGAGAAAAAAATTCTTTACTAAATTTCAAAAATATTTTTTTTCTAAGAAACTATCAACATTTAGGATCTAATATTTTGGAAAATGTAATGTTGCTTAGAGAGGAACCTCTAAAAAAAATTAGCCAAATCGGTGTAAGGGCCATTTCCCCATGCTTACCCGGCTATAGCCTTTCATATCTTTCATAATAGAGTATTTGTTTATGTTTGGTTATTCCAAATATCTCTGTATCACATGTTTCAGATTGTGTAACAAATTTTAATAATTTGTTTTATTTTCTGAGTGCGTCCCTGCCTAGAATCTGATTTGGGGAGGGGTGAGCTTGCGTTTTGGAACGCAAGACGACACTTTTGATGTGAACTTCGGTAATTGTGAAAGTGTTTTCATGTGCTCGTTGAATTTGAGTAAGTTGTTTTCCTTTTTGTTTTGAAACTTCGTGGGGAGACACCTAATTTTGACGATGTTCGATCTGTGATTTTGAACTGACTGAAAATCCCGTAATTGCTTCCGAATAACCGATTATTATTTTAAATAATTTGCAATGGTAAATTATTTTCTATGCAACCAACTTTATTGCGAGTTGCTATCTATTGATAGCTTTATCTTCGCTTGCAAATTTTTCCAACGTTAAATATCATTAACAACGTTTAATATTTAAATTTATTTAATTATTTTGGTTCGACAATTAGCGTATAGTTGCTCGTTCTTAGTTATGTTTCTCCTAAGGATAATAATTGGGACGAGTAGCTGCGACTTTTTGGTGTTCGGTTGCAACTGCCGCTTGGCAGCATACTTCTTGCAGATATTACTTTTTTGATTTTTTTTGTAACTTTTTTCGGAACTTACTTCCTTCGCTTTCCGCAATAATTACAGCTAGATTAACATCTTGGGTATCTACAGTAAAAAAAAGCTGGTTGATCGTTTCCCAGCGTGTAGAGGAAAATTCTGGAGGCCCCATGAGGGGAAGAGGAATTGTTTGGTTTCCGGCCTGGCTTATCGTTGGTGCTGTCAGTTATCAGCTGTCACCTTGGGTGGATTTTTTGTACTGAACTGACGGGCACATTTCGTCTGAGGGGTCGGAGATTGGGAATTCGGTTGGTCCTCGAGGGGGGCGAAGGAAAATTTTTGTTACAATTGTATACTCAATCTTTGTTTATAAAATGCAATCCATATAGTTTTAGCTAATCTTATCATTTTAATTCAGCTGCCTATAAATGATAAATGGGCAGGTGTAATTATTGCATTTATAAACATTTAACCATTCCGCCCTTAACTTTTGAAGTGAATTCATGTTACTCAAAGTTTGGAAGTGTTACAAGTGTAGTGTTTTTTTTTTATTTAAATAAAAATGAGTTCAAGATCAACCAAAATAGTATAAATGGCGTTGAGGAGTTCACGAACTGAAAAAAATGGTAAGTTAAAAAATATTTATAATTTTTATTTCAAGCATGTATTGACAAAATTATTATTTGGTAATTTACAAAATTATTATTTTAAACTGTAATGATAAATAATTAATTATTAATACAGAGTATTCATTTTAGAAGAAATCAGTTCAGTAGTCACCTCCTCCCTCTGTTAGTTCTTCCCTAGAAGAGTTGTTCAGTTCTGATGATAGCGTAAAAGATACTAATTATTGCCCATCTCCATCTTCACCCAATAATTTTATTTATGAAGAAAACCAAGAACTCTCTGCCTCTACTTCTGAGCAGCCACAATAGACCAGTCAAATTAGGTGTTTCAGGGTGAACTAATTTAGAATTCGATGCCACCCGTAAAAAAGTGTTTGGTCTGGGGTCTACATACTGGCAAAAGTTTGCTCCTCGATAGCGATGAACAATTCGCGATTATTTAGACAAAAAACGGGACCTTCGCCGGTTATACCTGAATATCTCCTAAACTATGCTAGATACGGAACCAAACCATACATACCTTTTTTGTAGAGCATGAAATTTCCTATGAAAATGGTTCTAATGATTATGTTTAAAAAGTCAGCCGTTTAGAATGCACGCGCCGCCGAAGTCAAATTTTCGGACTTCAAAAACGCGTGATTTTTGCGTTTCGCGGGTTTCGATAAAAAAACTTTTTCGATGGTTTCTAATTGTATTAAAAAATCGCAAAAATTTAGGTGTCCTCGGAAAACCTTGAAAGGTACTTTTGACCTTTTTTACTTATTTTACAGCTATGTGAATATGAAAAATTAAAATTTTGGTCTTTTTGAAGTCTTTTGCGATTTAAAGTACAAAGCACTTATTTGTGATCAATAAAATCATATGGATTTTATTGCTGATGAAATTTCCTACAAAAAAGGACCCTTTCACTTTTTTCGTCCGGTAAACGCTGATTTTTTTATTACAGTGCAAAGTTGGAGTATGTCGCTTATTTGCTGAAATCACGTTTTCAGCACTTTCGTTAATATTTACAATGATACTTTGTGGTTTTTCATGATACAATATTTATTTGTATTTGAAGCTTAGATGATAACTTATTGTGCAAGTGCAAGCATACGTAAATGTCAGTGGAAAAGCGATTCAAGCACGAGAACTGAAACCTTTAAAAGAGTGCCGGAAGAAATGCCATTTAATACTGCAAAATGAAGATCGGGCCAACATTTTTAAAAAATATTGGGCATTAGGAAGCCGCGATAAAAGAGTAAGTTTTGTTGCTAGCATGATCAATACAGTTGAGAAAAAAACAACCCGCATACGAAAAGAAAATAGTACTAAACAAAGAAATGTAACATATGAGTATTCATTTCAAGTGCATGAAAAAAGACTGATAGTATGCAAAGATTGTTTTTCCAAAACACTAAATGAAAAAGATACTTTTTTAAAATATGCGCTTAAGAATAAACTCCAAAGTACATCAGGTGTAACAATTGCTGATTGTCGAGGTAAAAATACTTCACCAAACAAAACATCTACACAAAAAATAAATGAAGTTTTACAGCACATTAATTCATTTCCCCCTCATACGAGAGCCACTATACACGAAAAACTAACAATAAAAAGTATTTGCCGAGCTACTAAAATCTACGAATTATGTACAGCTTGTACCACGAACATCATGAGAAAGGTGTTTCTAGAACGGTTTATGAAAGGCAATTTCAAAAGACCAATTTGAAATTTAAAAAGCCTTCTGTGGATACTTGTCACAAATGTGATACTCTACAGATGAAATTGAAAGTGGCTACTAATAAGGAAGAAATTGAAAATCAATTAAAGGCACACCAAGAACGAGCTGATTTAGCATACTTAACCAAAAATAATGACAAAGTCGAAGCTGGTGCAAATGAAGAAAAAAAATGTTACTCGTTCGATCTACAACAATGCTTGGCAACTCCACTGCTATCGTCCTCAGTTGCTTTTTATAAGAGGCAGTTGTGGACTTATAATTTAACAATTCATGACAATAGTAGTGGAGAGTCAACAAACTACATGTGGCATGAAGGTATTGCTGGACGTGGAGCAAATGAAGTTGCATCTTGCATTTATCAGCATTTGACAAAATTAACAGAAAAAATCAAAGAAGTAACTTTATAATCTGACACTTGCCAGGGTCAGAATAAAAACAGTCACATATGTGCAATGTTTTTAAAATGTTTGGCTGATTGTCCAAATTTGGAGGTTATCAACCACACATTTTTAGAACCTGGACATACGCACATGGAGTGTGATGTTGACCACTCCATGATCGAAAAACAAAAAAAAAAGTTAATACGCCCATTTATCATCCGCATGACTGGTACCAACTGGTGAGGGGAACAGAAAAAAAAATAAGTTTGCGATTCAAGAAATGACTCAAAACGAGTTTTTTGATTTCGCCAATCTCCTGAGCAATGTCTTGGTATATCGGAAAAAAAACCTAGATGGCGAGCAATTCAAAATACAGGAAGTGAGTTGGAACCAATACAGAAAATGCGAAACTGGACAAATATTTTACAAAAATTCTCTGGATACAGAGAGTCCATTCCAACAAATTAACTTCCTAAGAAAAAAAATGACAAAATGACATTAAATCTGAAAAAGCGTTATTCTGGTCCAATACCAATTTAGAAAGAAAAAAAAGATATACTGGATCTCCTATCATAAATTCCTCCTGTGTTTCATGATTTTTACCACAATTTAGCCACCAGTGATGTAGCAGCTAATGATCCTGATTTTGACGAAATTTCCGACGAATAATTTATAAATAATGTAATACCAAAAATGTAAATAAATATTGTTCGTTTAGTGACTTTTTTCTAATAATTCCTAGGCTGCTATAACAAATTTAACGTGACTTAAGGCGAGATTTTAGCAGTTGAAAATATGTTGAAATCGATGCTATTATTAAACCAAATTTTAAAGTTATTGCTGAAATTATAAGTTTCATTTTTTTACTAGACATAGAAAAGATGTTATTGTAAAGTACTACCAAGAGATATTTGCATATTTTTTTTGTTAGAAAACAGTTAAAAAAATTCACAAAGTTCATGAAAATAAGCAATTTTTAAAATATTACTGCGCAAGCATAGTAAAAATTTGAAAAATCTGACTTCGTAGTGCTCACAAGATAACCTTTAACTGCCCGGAAAAAAATTTTCATTGCTATCCGTGCCTTAATAATTGCGTATTTTATGTTTGAAAATGTCTTGTTTTAAAAATTATTTGAGTTAAGTGCAGTTTACGTTATGCGATTTTGCTTATGATTTTGTTTACGATTTTGCTTCCAAGTTGCCGTAAGCAAATTTTTCGAAGTTCACGTTATACAGTTCGACCTGAAGATGAACTCGCAAACAAAGTCGTGAATAGAAAACCACCAAAACCAGTCATACAAGAGAAATCGTATGTAAAATCGTAAGCAGAATCGCATAACGTAAACTGCACTTTATTCTTAATATTTCCCCGTAGTGGTTTACAATAACATATTTTTGATGTCTAATCTATATATATAAAAATGGATGTATGTATGTATGTATGTATGTATGTTCCTTATAGACTCCTAGACCGCTTGACCAATCTTTATGAAATTTGGTGTATAAGCTAATTACGATGCTGCGAAGAAGATAGGCTACTTTAGAACGGCTTTCAACAAACTTTAATAAAATATGTGGCAAATAGTGCCTATTCATCGTGTTATAGATAATTTAGAGATAATCTGATAATCCGATATCTTTATAATCTATCTATCTATATATATAAAAATGGATGTATGTATGTATGTATGTATGTATGTTCCTTATAGACTCCTAGACCGCTTGACCAATCTTTATGAAATTTGGTGTATAAGCTAATTACGATGCTGCGAAGAAGATAGGCTACTTTAGAACGGCTTTCAACAAACTTTAATAAAATATGTGGCAAATAGTGCCTATTCATCGTGTTATAGATAATTTAGAGATAATCTGATAATCCGATATCTTTATAATCTATCTATCTATATATATAAAAATGGATGTATGTATGTATGTATGTATGTATGTTCCTTATAGACTCCTAGACCGCTTGACCAATCTTTATGAAATTTGGTGTATAAGCTAATTACGATGCTGCGAAGAAGATAGGCTACTTTAGAACGGCTTTCAACAAACTTTAATAAAATATGTGGCAAATAGTGCCTATTCATCGTGAGATAATCTCTAATCTATTTAGAGATAATCTGATAATCCGATATCTTTATAATTATCTATATAAGTAAAATAATACTTAGGGTTTAGCAACCTAGAACCTCGAACCTTATAGAGTATACCAGAACAGGACCAACCTAAAGACTTGGATAACCTAATGGAATATACCTAAATGGAACCAACGTAAAGACTTAAACTAATAATAAACTATAACATAATAAACATAACACATCGGATCAACAGATCGACGGATCAACGGATCGACGGATCAACGGATAATTGGATTAATTTCCCTATTTAGGACATTACCCAAATGTAAAAGTTTCTGTGAACATAGAGACTACTTTGTTAGATTGTTAAACTCATCTTAGATAAAATACATTCAATGCCACCAAAAAAAGCAGCTGTTGGAAATAAATCATCAAAGGCTAAGAAACTCAGGGAAAAAAGAGCTGCTGAAACGGAGGAAGAACGTGAAGCTCGGCGGATATTATCCTTCAACATTCATGAACGCTATCCAACAGTTCAACATCTCGCTGTACACCTGGAAAATGGTCAGCGAGTTTACTTTACCGTGCAAAATGCACAAAATAGAGCTGAGCAACCACAAAACACAACACTCACCGCCTTTTTTCAATTGTGTGAATCCGATGATTTTGCTAAAACGTTGCTGTATCACGAAGTACCCAAATACTACACTTGGAATACATCAACAAAGAATTTTGTTAGAAGAAAGCGGGGTGCATTTGTTGCAGAGTATGCAGATGTACGTTCGTCGGATGCATTAGGACGGGTATATACTGTACATCCGAATAACGCCGAATGTTATTTCTTGCGATTGTTATTGCATGCAATCAAAGGTCCTACATCATTCCTTGCCTTGAAAACCGTCGATGGGATAGTATGCCAAACGTACAGAGAAGCATGTTTCAAATTGGGCTTACTTGAGAATGATCAGCATTGGAACACAACACTAACAGAGGCATCGCTTACGTGTCATCCAAAGCAAATACGTACTTTGTTTGCGATAATTTTAACAACTTGTGCACCATCAAATCCCATAGAACTGTGGGAAATGCATCGCAAAAGCCTCAGTGAAGACATTCTCAGGCAAGCACGTTCAATCGATCCACATCGGGAACATTCGGACGATATTTTTAATGCAGCTCTAATATTGATTGAAGACTTATGCATATCAATAAACAACAAAGTCCTTTGTCAACTTGGTATGCCGGCATTCATACGAGACCGAAATGATGTGCAAGACAGAGACCTGATGCGAGAACAGCACTTCGACGTAGCCCAGCAACAACATTTTGTGGAAACGCAAACAAGACTTTTAGTTTCTGATCAAAAAAATGCCTACGACAAAATCATGCAAGGTCTAACCGACGCAAATGGCGGAATTTTTTTTCTTGATGCTCCGGGAGGTACAGGCAAAACATTTCTTATCAATTTGATATTGGCGTCGGTTCGAATGCAGAATGGAATCGCACTCGCAGTGGCATCATCGGGAATTGCATCAACGCTACTCCACGGTGGACGTACAGCACATTCAGCACTCAAGCTTCCGTTGAATTTCAACCAGACCGAAACACCAACATGTAACATCAGCAAAAATTCTGGTATGGCCACAATCCTTAAAACGTGCAAAATTATCATTTGGGACGAATGCACTATGGCCCATAAAAAATCGCTCGAAGCGCTGGACCGGACTCTGCGCGATTTCCGAGGAAAAAACCAAGCTATGGGAGGCGCTCTGATACTTCTTGCGGGTGATTTTCGCCAAACTTTGCCCGTTATACCTCGATCAACGCCTGCTGATGAACTGAACGCTTGCTTAAAAGCATCGTATTTATGGAACCGAGTTGAAAAAATTACGCTCTCGACAAACATGCGTGTGCATTTACTACAAGATGCGACTGCCCAAACGTTTTCAAAACAACTTTTGGATATCGGAAATGCCAAAATTCCAATTGATCGCACTACAAATGAGATTTCGTTTCCGCCCAATTTTTGTCAAATGCAGCCGAACATTCAAGCTGTTGTAAACAAGGTTTTCCAAGATTTAACTAGCAACTACAAAAATCCTGATTGGCTGTGCGAACGTGCAATTTTAGCCCCCAAAAATGACGATGTGAACAAGCTGAATGAACAAATTCAATTGAAATTGCCCGGACAATCAGTCAAATACAATTTATATGGTTCAAGTTCTGAGGCGATACGAAGTTCGCCGGGTCAGCTAGTAAACAAATAAAAATGATGATTTCAGCAATAACTTTAAAATTTGGTATCATAATAGCATCGATTACAATTTCCTTTCGACTGCTAAAATCCCGCCTTAAGGCAGTGTTCTAGTCTAGAACCATGAATTTTACGTGTTTTGTCAAGCTCGATAGAATTGAAACAAACAATATTTTAGCATTAATTTTTTTTGCATGTATTAGTGGGTGATCTACTGACTTACTATAAGTAGGACTGTTTATATGGTTTTTAGTTTATTTATTTTCTTCCAGGTTTGATGCTGTTTTGCCTCAGTGTGCGCCGGCCGTAACTGCTCTGCTGTTACGGTTTCTAGCAAGACCGAGGTACAATTGCAGCGCAGTACTTCCCATTAGGTATTGCAATAGCAGTTGACGCGGCCGTAACTGCTCTGCTGCTACAGTTTCTAGCAAAACGTTTCTTAAGGAAACAAATCGAGAAGTCAACAACTATATGAATATAGAGACGGAATAATTTGTGAATGAAATGCAAAAGCAGCTAAATGAGGATGATAAGTTTCGTATTGTCAACATTCTGCGAAAGCTTGGAAGTTGTTTTCATGTTTTCACATCGATGTTATCCGATCTGCAGACCTGGGCGAAAACGAGTATCCTTGGCCGACGTATTCACGTAAAACCTAACGGCTATGACTCTGAACATAGCCTCGAAGCCTAGGCTTCAATTTTTTTTACAATTTTTATTTGCAACAATATTAAAGCAAGAACTTTTCTAACGGTCCTCCTTGCAATTCGTGTGATTTTCATGCGCAAATATTCGTACACGATTGCTAGAAAATACCAATCTTTCAATCGCATGCGAAAGTGAGTCGCACGAATAATTTCATGCGAAAAGCATTCGTACACGATTACTCCAGAATACCAATTCATCATTCGCATGCGAAACTTGGCCACTTTCGCAGTAAGTTCAAGAATAGGACCCCTGGTGTCGGCGGCTATAATCGACTAAAAATTGCTTCACGATCGACTTGTTGGCCACCCCTGATATACGCTATATGATGAATTGACGTATTAGATAATGGGTCATCTGAAGGACTTACCAAAGTATTTTAAATGTTAGTAAAGACTAAATCCAATAGCATACCACGACTGTTAGGTATAAGGATACGTTGAACAAGATTATGTAGTGATATACCGTCTGGGATTAACTGTGTCTTGGGACATTTATTAGTTGAACTTCAGGTAGCCGAATTTTCGTTCGTCCAAGTGTCTCGTGGAAGATTAAGTTGTATTAAGTTGAAGATTTTGTTGTATAGTTTTAGTGACAATAAAGCTTTTTATTATTTATTTTATTTATTTATGTTGATGAACATAAAAACTAGGAAAAGAAATAGCCACCAATTAGAAAATGATTTGGTTATTTGCTTATCACAAATAGAATCACGACGATTCGACAAATTAACAAAAAATAAACAGCCACAGCCTTCTCACTGAAATTGTATTTTTATAGTTTTTATAATAAATTTATACTTAATTTACTTTTATTAAATCAAATTTTTTAATTTTACCTGGCTTGCGTCATCAACCCCCCGAGCAAGTCGCGGCAACCCCCCTGGGAGTCGCGACCCACAAATTGAAAAACACTGATTTAAATTACTGATTAGCATTGCGGTCCTTGGAAAGTTGCATTAGAATATATTTGAAATGGATCTCTACGTTTTGTGAAAAGTTTAAAAACAGGTCCTGATCGTTCCGAAATTTTTCTTTTAGATTTTCTAAGCTGTCTTGTAGATCTTGCAATGTATACGTGTTTTGATCTTGATCAGTTAAAGTTTTAGAAATAAGCACCAAGTATCTCATCTCGGATACCAAATCTAATAATTTCACATTAGCTGCATCAATCGCTGGATTTTTATTGTTAATCTGTTCAACTCTGCTAAATATTTCTTGTTTACACATTTCCTTCAAATTAGATGGCGATATGTTGGATTCGGGAGTTATGTCTTGTATCATTAAGGAAATCTCATTTAAGTTGATTTTAAGTTGCCGGTTTATGTTTTCTAAACTTTTAAGGACTTGTGCGTATTTCTGTTCAAATTCATCGGATACTGGAGTTTTAAACGAAAACGATATTTCCATCTCTCTGTTCATGGTACTCAACAGCATAACTTGTTCTTTTTTTGCAGCCAACATTTTTTTCGATAGAACTATTTTGACTAAAAGATCTTGTGGAATCGTTGTGACTTCTTTCATCGACAGAAATTCTTTTTTAACGTCCGACATTTTACTTTTAACTTGCTTATACTTATTGATGAACGTTTCGGGTGAATTTATAGATAACACTTCGTAATCAGGCACGGAGTGAATTCCCAAATTTCGCTCAAAAGATATCCTATATGAGTTATTGCAATAGTCAACGGTTTCTATGATTCCATCGAAAATACCATTTCGTGGTTTATGCAAACGGACGGTCACCTTAGTACCAGCATGAAGCTTCATTGGAATTTTCAAAGGCAAATCTTTAAAACATGGATTTTCAGCTGCCATCGGTTGTTGAACTTGGCCTATTGATTTGCGTTTACTAGCCAAAATATCGCGTTCCGCTTTAAAAAATGCATCTGAACAGCGACGTGGTTTTCCAATCATCCTGCGTAATATGTTCCATTCTGTCCTAGTCATCATGCGAGTTTTTAATGAAGGAAAATTAGTCTTCAAAAAAGCTTCTAAATCATTATAGTTGAATAAAATGCATTTGTCTATATCGCTGTAAAACCACTCACAGTACACCCACCTAAGAGATTTTGATAATACCAAAACATTTTTTAATCGAGTTCCAATTTTTATGCCAAGAGCATGAGTAGGTAAAATTTGTTTACAAGTAGAAATCGATACGTTTTTGGATATTGAACTCTTCTCTTGTTCTGCTGCTGGAGGTAATTTATTTTTATGCGGTTTACGAACAGCGCTTAGATTTTTAACCGTTGATGAACGACAAGAAGGTTTTATTGTGAAGTCTTCGTCGTCGGGATCATCGTAGCAATAAGTCTTAGTTGTGTTACGTTTTCGTACAGGCATTCCTCTAGCATTCAACGTTTGAACTGGTTGTTCCTGTGCTTCTTTACTTTGAAAATCCAGTTCGAAATTCAACTTATCCGACGATTTTTCCGCTTCCGCACTAACTTCTTCTTCCTCGTGCTTAATTTCAATGTTTGATGCACCATCGCTTAATAATTCCAGTAAGGTAGCAATCGAAACGTCTGTAACAAAATTTTTTTTATTCCTTAATTCAATATGTCCCAGTAATTATAAATTTCGAGTAACAGCACAGCTTTTTGGTACTATATAATTAAGTACTATGTATGCAATACTATATGTATACGTCATGTATTTCCACACTGTTATAAAACACAGTGGATCTTATCGGTATCTGTTTAAAGAGAAATAAAAGGTTTAAAGAGAAAAAAACAGGCAACAGAAATTGTATTGTAAATTTTATAAACATTGTATAAATGTATTTACCTTCATCTTCCTTCGACATCTTGACAAACACAAATTAATAATTAAAAACAAAACCAATTAAAATACGTTCTAGAGTTGATCAAGTATATAATTTACAATCAGTCTTGATTGTAAATGTTTTATATAGTCGATTTTACATGAAATGTTACCAACTTAACCGTAACCGGATATTCAGATTACAATTATTGTTTAATTTTACCAGTGGCGCAACAAGCAGATGACAGACCCGTGTGCGAAGTCGTTAATTCAGCGCTGTTTTTGTAATAAGTATAAGACAATGATAAATATATTCGAAAAGACCCTAATCCCTAGGAAGGGCGTAGCAAAACCGGGGTGCAAAACCTAGGTAGTTCCACCTAGGAACTAATTTCGACTAACAGCCCAACTTTTCGGTAATCTGTAATTGAGTACCTTATAATATAGGTCATTCCATATGAAATTAACCAAAAATAAATAGGTTTCAAATTGACCATTGCAGATTTTGTTGAAACTTTGCTTAATTATACTCTTTAACATCCTGTATTCAAATTTCTTTTTTTAATTTTAACTCTTATAGTTTTTGAGTTATTTAATTAATTACAAAAATTGCCAAAACAACACTTTTCTGGCTCACGCTCAATCATACAAAATGTTATAACTTATCAGTTCTATAAGTCTTATAGAGTTGTGTAATAGCTCATTTTAAAGAGGATTTAAAGGGCTTTAATTTGATATTAATCTTGATCACTTTCTAATAAAAATTAAAGCTTTTGAAAAGCTCAAAATATGTTTTGAAATAATTTTTGAGTTAATGTTTTTTGAAAATTATAAAAATAATATATTGCACCGTTAAACACTGAAGGTATTTAATAGTCCATACTTACTTAATTTAAATATGCAATAAATGCACAGCTAATTCGAACCTCAGCTTCCACTTTTTTAATTCAATATGGTTTTAATAATAAAACGTGTTCTTTTTACCAATTATTAATGAAATATTTATTTATTAATCATAATTAATTATTTTTAACAATTTGTTTAATTTAAATACTAGCCGCTGTATTCATAAAAATATTTAAGAGAGTGTTGAAACCTATTTTAGGTAAAACGCTGATTAATGTTCAACAACCAATGAAAACCTTACACGTAAGGCTAATGAGTAATGAACATTTGTGATTGGAGTTTTATGATACATTCCTTAAAAAGAGTTTGTAAACCTGTTGTAAATGGTAAATCTCAAAATTTGTTATGAAGACAGGGTAAGAGTATATATCGTGCTTTTACTTATTTATAGTATTACAGGCTAATTTAATGCATATTGTAATCAATCAGAAACAAGAAAATATCGGTTAAAATTTTCTTCATTCTGATTGGTTAAAATTAAAAAGAGATTTATTAAAAATTAATATTAAATTTAAATTATTTAATTTTCACACTGTATATCATCCATACCAACTTCATAAATATATTTTTTTATCATATCAATAACACCTTATACTAATACTAGACCATCATATATTATTGTTATTAATTTAATAATAACTACAGCTACAGGACTAATCCCAAATGCTGACAAATTAAAATACAAGCAATATACTGTCATGTCCTGAAAATTTGAATAAATTTAATTTGTTTATTTTTTTTGGAATTTAAATTTCTTTTATTGAGAACATTTTGAAATTTTGCAAATATTACTATTATTATTTTTAAAATTAATTGAAGTCAGAGGTTATATGTTTTTTAGTGATTCTTGCCTTATTGCTCAAAAGTCGTTCAATAATTATTTTAAATTTTTGAAAGTAAAGAAAAAATATTTCTAATTTAATAAAATTTCGTAATTTAACGCAATGATGATGGTAGGTGTTATGCGACAAATTTTCATTTTTATTTTGTAAGAGTGAGGATGTTCCGTAATAAAAGTGAAGTGTTGAAAAATTTTGTAACTACAGGTGTCAACGTGAATTTTTACCCCTAGAAATTTTACCCCCCTGGGGTAAAATATCCCTAGTGAAATTTTACCGGGGGTAAAATATCCCTAGTGAAATTTTACCGGGGGTAAAATATCCCTAGTGAAATTTTACCCCCTGTAAAAATTCTTTAGGGGGTAAAATATCCCTAGTGAAATTTTACCGGGGGTAAAATATCCCTAGCGAAATTTTACCCCCGGTAAAATATCCCTAGCGAAATTTTACCCCCGGTAAAATATCCCTAGCGAAATTTTACCCCTGTATAAATTCTTTAGGGGGTAAAAATTCCCTAGTGAAATTTCACTAAGGAATTGTAAGGGGACGTCCATTAATTACGTGAGGCTTTTAGGGGGGGGTGGGGGTTAAGCCAAATCTCACGAAATCTCACCAGGAAAGAAAAACAGAAGTTGATAATTTTTCTGGAACTACGAATTACTTAGAAAACAGTCGAATGAGAAGTGATACAGTATGGGCAACAGAAGTTGAGCTACATTTTACTGCGGCATTTATTGGATTAGATTTGTATTCATACACTTCTACAAAAAATAATAAATAGTCCACTTAATTTAAGTATTTGCCTTGGTTTTTGATTCAGGATAATTTTTAACGTCGGTGAAATTTTACCTCCTTGATAAATATACCCTAGTGAAAATTTACCCCCCTGGGGTAAAATATTCCTAGTGAAATTTTACCCCAGGTAAAATATCCCTAGTGAAATTTTACCCCCTGTAAAAATTCTTTAGGGGGTAAAATATCCCTAGTGAAATTTTACCTCGGGGTAAAATATGCCTAGTGAAATTTTACCCCGGGGTAAAATATCCCGGGGGTAAAAATTCACGGTTACACCGGTAAGGAAATTTTAAAATTTGGTTCCACCGAAATGTAAAGGTTGGTAGATGCAAAACAAAAAATGTGAATGATGGTCCGATATAAAATTTTTTTGGAAGATTTACCGTATCTTTGGAAATTAAAACCATCTATAAGAAAAATTATTGGAATATTTATAAAATTAATTATAGTTAAATGGTGGTCAATGTTTTGTCAATGAATGGGATCATTATTGTAAAGTATCGGATTTTTTTATTTAAGAAGAAGATGTCACATGGTTTTAAGGTTAACTTGGAAGAAGTTATTTTTTAAATTGAATGGAAAAATGGAAATTTAATATAAAATTGGATCCAGGTCAACATATGTGGAAATTCCAAAATTCTGTGATACCAAATTCAAGAGGTGGATGTAGACAAAAAAGAACCAAGAACATAACCTATTTATTTCATTCATTTTGTATCATCGTGTTGCATATTGAAAATTCGAGGTATAGGAAATTTTGAGTTAAATGAAACTCGAATTTTCAATAGTAGCACCACCTCATTGTTCGGTTTTGATTTGTAATCATCAAATTAGAAATATTGCTTATCAAGAAAATTTTGTTCAGCGAAAACTAGATGTCAGGCTGTATTTTATTAAATTTACTTGTTTTTCGTTAAATGATAGTAAATCGCAAATTCCTTTGATAATTTGTTTTATTTCCAATTATTAAAGAATAGTATATTACGTACCGAGGTGGAAAATGCTTCATTACAGCCAAGCGCTGAGTTAGTAGACTGAGGCGCGAAGCGCCGAAGTCAACTATAAGCGCGACGTTGGAATGAAGCTTGACACCGAGGTATGTATACTATTTTATTCACAATTTGTAAACAACAAATAATTAAAAATTGTATTAAATTATACATTGTTTTTCATTTGATTTCACTTTTTAAAATAAAAATAGAGTATCAAGTTAGTATAAAATATTAAAAACAAATTGCTGTTTATGTCAAACAAAAAATTTGTGTTGGCAACTGGCAAATATTATATTAGTAACAAATTTATAGATTTGTTTCGTGTTTTTTATATTAGTGCTTAAATAATTTTTAATTATTCTGGCTAAATTTAAACTTATAAAGTAACTAAAATAAAATTAGATTATAATTTAGCTTGTACTAAACTTGTGCATAAATTTATTGTACTTGACAATTTGACATATTTTTTGTTAGTGTCTTTTCTAGCCACAATGCGACATTACAGGTGGGGAAGTGATCACATTATAATTAACCTGGGGTAGGTTGGAAAGTAAAACAAAATAGCTTTCTGATTGGTTGGCAAGTGAAAGTAAATAATAAACTGCTTCCCAACTTATTAAAAATCAGGAATGTATCGATTACTAACCGATTGTGAATAAAATAATTTTTTTTTAATTTGAGCTAAGCCGTGGTTATAATAATTTTTACAAGTCTCATAATTTTATTTTTTTATTTGTTAGGTTGCTGTAAAAAGATTCTCTTAATGTTAAATTTAATTTTTTTTTTTTTGAAAATTACACTCCTAATATAACAATACAAATTTACATACGCAAAAATTATATACACAAAAGCACTAACAAAAAAAATAACAAATTAACAATAATCCGCTGCAAAAAAAAAGGAAGAAAATGATCATTCTCTCAAACATTTATACAATTGTCTCTCATTAAGATGTCATAGCACTGACTGGCTCGTTCATACCGTAAGTGGTACGGTGAAATGGCAAATAAAAAAAGTCAATATCTCTAGTTGCCTTAACCTGCGTATTGATAGAGAATAATTTTAGAATCTCTGGACATACTATATTCCCGTTTAATAATTTTATAGTAAACATAACACAATGTCTATTTCTTCTTGTGTCAAGCGGCTCAAGTCCAAACCTCATACATCTACCTTGATAATTATCATCATTATTTACGGGATTGACATCTGTGTCGTCCACATAATGCATTTTAAAAATCGTTTTTGAACCTGTTCTATTCGTGCAACATGTATTTTATAATATAGATTCCAAACCTGAGGAGCGTATTCCAGCAATGATCGAACATACGCATTAAATAATCGAACCAATACCGTTGGATCCTGAAACTCTCTGCAGCTACGCATAATAAATCCCAACAATCTATTTGCTCTTGTAACAAATATGATCTATATTCCGAGAAAAGTCGGAATGTGAATTCCGGAAATGTGATTCCCAAATCTCGTTTTTCTTCTACCCTTCACAATCTGCAATCACCAATAAAGTAACTTCCAAACAAAGGAGTACGACTACGATGAAATGTCATAATGCTGCACTTTTCTCATTCAAAAACAACTTATTTTCATTACACCACTGACAAATCGAATTCAAATCAAGCTAAATTTGGGCAATGTCAGACATCGACCTTATCCTTTTATAAATCTTTAGATCATCCGTAAATAGCAAAAATGAACAAAATCTTATCAAAAAGTTATATCATTAACAAACATCAAAAAGAGCACAGGACCAAGATGACTACCCTGGGGTACCCCTGATAATACGTCAATAAATGCAGAACGCACTCACCCTATATTTATATATTAACTAACTCTGAACGATGACACCCATTCCCTCACAGATCTGGAGGACCCAATTCCGGGTCCATCAAGCTCCTGTCAGATCAATCCTATAGAAGTGGGGGACGCGGAGGATGCCGGCCCGAGTTCTCAACAGCGGCCCCAGAGGCTATCCTTGAGGCGCAATACTAATCTGCAGCTCAGGGTCGGCGTTCACGGGTCCTTCCTCTCTTCCAAAGTGTAGGAACTGTCCTCCGATAGTGACGAGGGGAGTACTTACCGGACTCCCCTTTGTGCCACAACCGGTGACCGCGCCGATTCAGATTCGTCGAATGAGGAGGAGGCAGAACCATCTCCAATCTACTCCCCCCACATAAACAAACTTTATGCGGACTATATGGCCGCGGTAAGGAGGAGCTTGAGTGCTAACACTCCCTCCGACCGCGCAAACAAATCTCAGGAAGGATTACTACACTCCGATCCTAGTCCAACTAAATCCGGGACTCCTGAATCTCTTAACGCCGCACAACAAGATCAAGTTGGAAATGTGGGGAGGCCGACACCTGACTCCCCTGTAGAGCGAGATATGGGGGAACATCAAAACCCCCGATACCGCTAATACAGCAGGGAACGATAATGTCCACCACCGAGATTGGCGAGATACAATTCGCATAGAGGTGGGAGACATCGAGCAGACCCTGGAGTTCGCATCCCATCTACGCGAAACCATTAAGGTCAAAATCCCAGACAGCAATGATATCGAAGCCGCCGTCGCGTCACTTACTAACTTCTTAAAGCATAAAACTGATCCACTTAAAATGCAGGCAGAGAGGCGACGTAAAAGGGAATACTCTAAACGTACTCTAAAGAGAAAGACCTTATACAGGATGACCCAGACCACCCGTATCAGTACTTTTTTTCAAAAACGGTAAGTCGTAGAAAGTTGGGCTAAAAAAATTTATTACAAAAGCCCTAATGACGAATTTAATGGTGATATTATTATTTCCGGAAAAAGTCGGCATCCACAGTAGTTTGCTCCAGAAAGTCCAGAAATCCAGAATTTTAAATGGCACCATATGTCGAAAGTGGTATCGTCGGAAAGCTCGTTAAAAAATAAGCAAGTTTTGTAGGAAACTTTTTTTTATTACTCCCACCCCTTTTAAGTTATATTCACTTGAAATTATTAAATTTCAATTTCTTATAACGAACTTAACTTGAAAAGTCAGCACTTGAAATCCAGCTACCGCGTTAGAGCAATGTCACAAGTGTTCAAAATGTCTTCCATTTACTTCTAAACACTGTTGAGCTCTTCTGGTTATACTATCAGTGGCTCTAAGTACTTCTTCAGTGTTTAATGATCGACAGGCATTGCAAATTCTGAGCTTCATATCATCTTTCGTTGTTGGTTTTTCTGTATAAACAATATCTTTGATCCAATCCCAAAGAAAAAAATCCAGGGGAGTACAATCTTTTTTTTTTTTTGGTGCGTTGGGGAGGGGGAAATCCTCATGGACACCACCCGAAGGGGTGGTAGTGTCGGACTCTTACCGACTGAAACCCCCTCCCTAATTAGCTGACTGCAGGAGCGTGGTATCCGTCGTGAGACATTACTTCGCCGCTCCTGCAGATTTAACGCGCAAGAGTTGTTCCATTCTGTTGTGCTTCACCCTTTCGGGTCTTTGCTCTTCTTTCGATATTCACCCTTTTTTTTCAGTCTTCATTGCTTGGACTACCAAGTTTATTCCGCGTTTTGATCTTTCCGCTCGTCTTCTTCTTTTCGCCTCATTACTTGCCGCATGAAGTTGCCGATGAGGTTCCAATCGTCATCGGATCTTAGCATTTCCTCTATCATATTTACTGGTGCCAGAGCCTTACCCAGCTTCTCTTCCACAATTTGCCTGAGATCTAGCCATTTCTCGCACTCGAACAGTGTGTGGTGCGGGGTATCTTCCAACTCACAGTACCGGCATGTTGGTGTAGGTCTTAGTTTCATTCGATGTAAGAAACTATTAAAACATCCGTGGCCTGTTAGGCATTGTGTGATATGGAAGTCAACTTCTCCATGCTTTCTTTCGATCCACGATTTTATGTCCGGTATCAGGTTGTAAGTCCATCTTCCTTTTGCGTCGGTGTTCCATCTCGTCTGCCAAGTTTCAAGCGCCTCTTCTCTGATCTCTTGTCCATCGTCTGGGTTTTTGTAGCACTCGGCCCTGATTTGCGCCTGCAGATCTATGGGCATGAGTCGGGCTACCAGCAGCACGGCATTTTCTGATACAGTGCGGTATGCGCATACCATCCGTAGCGCAGTCCTGCGTTGGACTCTTGCTATTGTAGTCCGGTATGCCTCGACTTCCATTGCGTTATACCACACTGGCGCCCCGTACAAAATCGCCGAGTGCACTACTGCTCCCAGTAGTCTTCTCTTGCTGCACTTGGGTCCCTTCAGATTCGGCATCAGCTTGGAAAGCGCCGTAGATATTTTTCCTGCCTTGGCTGCAACCTTTTTCAGATGTTCGAAAAAGGTCAGTCCCTTGTCGAAAGTTACGCCCAAAGAGACAAGCGTTCGCTGCGGCAGGATTTCTTTGTCCCGGGCGATAAACCGCATAGGTTTTATCTTCCGTCTTCCAGTTGGAAGCATAGCCTCTGTCTTTTCGAGAACCATTTGAAGGCCGTGCGCTTCCATCCAACTGTCAAGAGTGCCCAGTACCTCGTTGACTTTTATCTGCAGGCTCGCTTCGTCTTTCGCGGTCACCACTGCTGTTATATCGTCCGCGAAACCGACCAACGAGACTCCTTCTGGCATTAGCAGCCTCAGTACTTCGTCATAGGCAATGTTCCACAGCGTTGGTCCCAGCACTGACCCCTGTGGGACTCCACTCGTGACTTCCACCGTTTCGTTCAGCAAGTCTTCTTCTATCAGGAGGGTTCTGTTTGTCAGATAATCAACAATTATGTTATACAAATAACCCTGGATCTTTCTACTCGCAAGGGCTTCCAAAATGTCCTGCCATCTGACGGAATTGAAGGCATTTTTCACGTCTACCGTGACTATTGCACAGAGTTTTCTTGTGCGCCACGTGCCGTTCCTTGCTTCAACGGCTTTGTTCTTAATTTGCTCGAGCGCATCTTGAGTGGAAAAGCCTTTCCTAAACCCATACTGGTTTTGGGCCAGTCCACCAGTTCTTTCTATCTCGCTTTGAAGCCTCCGCAGCAATAGTCGCTCGAACAGCTTTCCCACCTCGTCTAGTAAACATATCGGTCGATATGAACTCGGCTGGTCGAGTGGTTTTTGACCCTTCCTCAAAAGTACCAGGCGGGCCTTCTTCCACCTATCTGGGAAGGTGCCCCGCTTCAAACACGAATTGTACAACCCAAGAAGTTCTTTCGGACAGGTCTCCGCTACGGCTCGTATGATGGTCGATGGAATTCCGTCCGGTCCAGGTGCTTTGTTTTTTGCCATTTTCTTGACTGCTTCGGCTAGCTCTCCCTCTGTTAGGAGCTCAATATCCGTTTCATCCGTATCGCAAAGATCTCTGTTTGGTGGAGGATGTTTTGGAAAAAGGGCATCGACGATGCTCCTCAACCTCTCGGCCGTCAAACCTGGGATCTTTGGCTTCCCAAGTTTTTTCCTAACGATCTTGTATCCAAGACCCCAGGTGTCGTTGTCAACTTCCTTGATTAGGGTCTCCCAGTGACGTTTTTTACTGTCTTTTATAGCTTTTGCTAATTCCTTCCTTGCCGCTTTTGCATCAGCTTCTTCTTTCCTGGCTTGGTCGTAACCTCTTCTGGCAATCCTCCTCTGAAGGACTCTACGCGCATGTAGGCATTTTTTCCTACATTCTGCTATTTCAGGTGTCCACCAATACGCCCCTCTTCTCCCACGATTCGGGCGTTTCCTGGGCATGCAGTCGTCGCAGACCATGGACAGCTTACGTGCAAGCTCTTCGGCTGTTTCAATGCTTTGTCCAGCTATATGTTCTTTGATTGAACGCTGGAGTTCGTGACTGTCTAGCTTCTTGATTACCCATCCCTTCCTTGCCGAGTTAGAAGGGGATGATGGAATCTCCGCATCCACCGAGAATTGTATGTAAGAGTGGTCACTCAGAGTAACCTCGTCCATCACCCTCCACTGTGAAACCTTTTCTCTGTTAGCCGAGGACACAAAGGTCACGTCAATGACGGATCCCATGACTCCTCTCCGAAACGTGAAGGAGTCGCCCTCATTGCATACATCCAGATCCAACTCGGCTATGAATTCACTGACGATTTCACCTCGGCGATCTGTTCGACCAGAGCCCCACTCTGTCGACTTGGCATTCATGTCTCCGGCCACGATAGTTGGCAGAGTCTGTGCTCTGATGCTTCTTGCCAGTTCGTTGAGACTTTGTTCGAGTTCTCTTGTAGAGGAATTTGGGGAATAGTAGCAGCTGTAGTATATCATCCCCCTGGCCTCCACCCAAACAAATCCCCTTCCACAGTTCCAATTCTCTACTGCTGTTGTCCTGGGTACAAAAACAGCCGCCATACCCGAATCGTCCTTTAACCAATCTTCTCCCTCGATCTTATGGGGTTCACTCACCAGTGCTAAATCAATCCTCCAGTTTTTGATGTTATGTAGGAGGAGATCGCTTGCCGCCCTGGCCCTATGCAGATTTATTTGGATGATCTTGTGCGGCATTATCGTTTATTTGTTGGGAGGGTCCTACTGTGCTATTTGTTCTACCTCTACTTTCCGTTTAGGCCGAGTTTTTTAGTTTCTTTGGACACCATTTGATTCGATGTCCCTTTTCTTTGCAGTGGTGACACTCGATTTCATCATCTCTTTTTGTGGAGTTTCGATGGGTGGGGCATGCCGTTGTTCGGTGGCCATTTCCACAGATAGCGCATCCTGCAGCCATCTTGCACTCCGCAACCTGGTGGCCCTCGGCCCCGCAGTTTAGGCACTTCGTCTCGTACAAACCGTCACACCCGGCCGCTATATGGCCTCTACGCCAGCATTTCCTGCAGAATTCCAGTGAGAACTCCCTGACTCTGCAGCCCGAAATCATGCCGACCGTCACCCTTCCCATCTTCAGTAACTTATCCGCTTCGGCTTCGTCGCAACTAACTACTGCTGACTGGGTTCCACCATAAGCTGGGCGTAGAGATCTGAGCTCCAGATGTCCCCCGGGTCCGACGTGTTTTACCAGGGAGCCCAGCAATTCTTCTTCGTCTACCAGTTCGTCTAAGTCGAGGATCTTTATCTCCCTCCTTTGGACTAAACGCCGAACTGATTCATCCCCCATCCCTTTCAGCAACTTTGCATGGAGAGACGTTATATTTTTTTTCCCCCTCTTGAGGCTCTACGAGTAGATCTCCGCCCCTTGTCTTGATCACTTTGCTGACCGTCATGTTATTTTCTTGAAGACAAGATCTCAACTTTGTCAGCGCCTCCTTGTATGAGAAATTTTCTGTGGTCTTGATTAGGACCGCAGGGGGCTTCTTTTTTGGAGCTTTCGGCTGTAGATGCGTATCCGATTTTATCTTTTTTTTTTCCTTCTCCTCCTCCGATCTTTTTGAAGCTTGCAATGCTTTCCTTGCCTTGGCTTTTAATTTCTTTAGCTTAGCTCTTTCGGATGGGTTGATGAAATCATCGTCACCATCATTTGAGGCATCTGTTTCTTCCGGCTCCTTTGTCTGTATGTGGGCCGGGCTGCTCGTGGCAATTGGCAGAAGCATGCTCAGTCTATTAAACTTCCTTTCTTCCTTGGTCTGTACCAGTCCCGTTATGCTCGTGGACTGATCCACTAGCACTTTGTTGCCCCTCTCTTCTGCCTCTACAATAATTTTCTGGGCACTTCCGACTTTGTCCCCAAGATACCTAAGGCACTCCACCATCTCCGTCATCTTGTTCGCCTGCTCTGGTGAGAACGAGGTCTCAAATTGGCGCTCGTGAATGTTTTCCCAGGCACTTTTTAGAGATTCCACCACTACTGTCAGTTCTGTGACCTTTGCGGTTGTGTCTTTGATATTATTTTCTATAGCCTTCATGGCCTCTATTTGAGCTGTTCCATACTTTTCCTCTTGGTTTTCTGTTTTTGTTCTGTACCCCCTCGCTTCGGTTTTTACTTTTATTATTTCTTGAGAACACAAATTTATCTGCTCATTCAGGTTCTTGAGGGTCTTCTCCTGGTTGTATATAGCCTGGATTACCTTGTCCATATAGGGATCTTTACTTCCTAGTACTTCTGGAGACATCTCTTCGGGCTTGTCCCGTCTGCAGCTTCTATCTGCTTTTTTCTGCAGTTCTGTTAACAATTGCCTAAGTTTCCCTGGGACACCCCTGCATTCTTTGTTTTGAAGTAGACCCGTAATTTCCGTGATGTCGGTTCGAAGTTTTTCCATTTCTGTTTGGGGTCGCTTCTTATTTGCCACAGATCTCACTGGTGTAATCGTTTTAGCGGGGCCCCCTATATTCTTTGTCCCGGTTCCCACTGGAGTATTCAATTTCTTAGGGATTTCTCCCGTTTTGCCGTCTGCCAGATCTTTTCTGATCTTTTCCGTCATTTCCACCTTCTTTCCAGTAACACTTGAGTACGTCCCGGCCTGGTCACCTACCGGGTACGTAGAGCAATCGCTGGATAACGGTCGAGTGTGGCTTGCTCCATCACCAGCAACATCGACCGGCACTGGGGTATCCCTCCCCTGCACCGTAAACTCTTTCTCGTTCTCTATTTCCATTTCATTGCCTTTTCCGAAATTTTTTGTTGAGTTGGCTGGCATTCGCTGACAGGTGGATGCTTTATGGCCCCCGCCCCTCCTGCGCCGACCCCGCAGGTAGTCTCCCATCCACCGGGGTTGGTTACCCGATCTCTGAGGGACCCCCGCGGGTTGAGATGCCGACACAAGGAGGTAACAAGGGGAGCTGTTGATGTTTCGACTCTTGATTTTAGGGAACAATCCACCCACCATACCGCCCGCGGACCACTCGCGGTCTTAGGTCCGTCTCGAACACTCTCCCAAACGTTTCGGTAGTTTTGGTCGCGCATGCGCAGAAGAAAAATTTTCGAACAAAATTTTTTTTTTGTGTATTTTTGCGCCTCGTGAAACTTGCCCGAGAGGGGGGGGGGGCAAAAATTCCTCCCGCGAAAACCTTGGCGGGGGGGGGGGGGCACCCGAGCGGGGGGGGTGCCTATTTCCGGCCCGAGTCGAATGACACCTCTCCGGGGGTGATCCGTCCAGTGGTTTTCTCAGTATACGATGTTTAAAGTTTGTTGTACTCACACTGTAGCGGGTTTGTGCGTTGATCACCCCGTATATATTCCAATTTGTTTATCTTTATCAATGTAAACATTGATAAAGGTGGATTTTCAAAGAGTTTTTCGCATTTTATGGCACTATTTCCGGACCGATAAGGTCGTGACGCACTTCGATGGATTACAATTTTTTAGTTCTACCCCCTCGTACTCGTCCGACCCCGATCCGACCACCCCCTCGCGCACAAATTGAAATTGAAAACTTCATGTGTAATCTAATTAAATAAATTAAATTTTGGCACTTGATAGTCGATTTGCCACCTTATTATTAGCCCGATAAGTTTGAGACCGGTACCGTTCTTTTCCATTTTTTGTGCTGGATCTTTCAATATAACTTGCGCCCCTATCGCACTACCACCAGATAAACAGGAAGCACTTACCCCTATTATGTGACTTGGGTGACAAACTCCTTCACAAAAACCATCATGTGGCACCTTGCCGGATTCGTTTTATCATTTCACGTCACCTCACACCACTCCCGTCTTTATCGGAGCACTCCCCGCACATTTATGGCAGTTAGAAGTTTACGACCACAAAAACCGCTGTATCTTAGTTATCTGTGGACCAATTTCGATCCCACCGGTATCATCAGAGAGCGCACAACGAGCCGGACGTAACCCGCACATTTTCAAAATTTTACTTTCCCGCCTTCCGAGCCTGAAGGGGTGAGCTTACGGAGCCCATGTTACACACGTCCGTCTCGGACGGCTCCTGCCAGCCAACTCGGAGTACAATCTGGCGACCTTGGAGGCCACGCCACTGTGCTTCTCCTGCCAATCGATCTATTGGGAAATAGTTGGTTTATTGCATTCCTAGCAACCAATGAAAAATGAGCTGGGCAGCCGTCTTGCTGAAACCGCATTATTGCTCGCATTTCCAGAGAAACATTTTCCAATAAATCGATCAAATCATTATTTAAAAACTCGAGATATCGTATCCCATTAAGATTTTCTTCAAAAAAATAAGGACCTATAATTTTTCCTTCAAGCACACCACACCACGTGTTAACGCTCCAAAGATGTTGGTTATCAATAGTTCGCAGCCAATGGGGATTTGTTTGCGACCAGTAATGCGCATTGTGAACATTGACTTCGCCAGTGCTTTCAAAAGTAGCCTCGTCAGTCCATATAACCGTTCTAGGAAAATGGGGGCCTTTGTTAATTAACCAATTACAACAAAATTACTCTACTTTGAAAATCACCCTCATTTAATTCTTGATGCATAATATGTATGTGGTATGGATGAAAATTATGATCCTTAAAGACTCTGCATACAGAGGATTGGCTAACTCCAGAATCTCTTTCAAGTCTTCTGATTGAAATATTCGGATCAACAATTACTGCAGCAAGAATATCAGTTGCTCTTTCATCACGTACATGTCGCATAATCCGATTACCGCGATTGTTTGTTGGTTGCACCTGGCCTCTGGTACAAATACGTGCTGCCAATCTCCGAAAAACATTGAAAAATTGACGGGCACGTTGAGGATATCTTTCAGCATAAATACGCTCAAAAGCTCTGTAATTTTGTCCACATTCTCCCAAAATCATTAACATATCGAAAGCCTCTAAATTTGAAAACGGCATAATTTCACTAATTAAACTAATTAATAATATAAATTTTAACTTCAAAACAAACACTTAATAATAATAATAAACAATAAATAATGATTAGTTCGAACCACAGAACATATTATTTTCAATAGAACAGTAACTCCAAGGTTAAGAGTAAGAACACTCTTGTAGCGCCATCTCACCGCGTGGCAGTCCATTAAAATCAGAAAAAAGGGGTGGGGAGGAATTTTGCCCTTAAAATAATTTAATTTAAATTTCTACTTTACAAACATTAATATGAAAGACTCACGTGGATTCCACATATCAAACAATTGAAAACAAAGTGCTGTCAAACATTAAATATTTTAAAAGTTCTATCACACTATAAATGGGGCTGCAACAAAAAAACGCTTTTATATATTTTTAAAACAATTACCAGATCAAAACTAGATTACTCCAGTATCGTATATTACAGAGCAAATAAAAACATTCTGAAATCTCTCGACACAGTATACAACCAAAGTAGCTTCGAACAGCTACTGGAGTACTAAAAACTACACCATTGGAAAGTCTTTACAATATATCAGGCGAACTACCTCCAACATTTAGAAGAGAACAGACCATTTTAAATTATTACGCAAAAATTATTTCAAACCCAGAGCATCAAAACTTTTCTACAATCGTTACTCCAAAATTTACATATTTATATCGATCCACTCCAAAATTAAAAAAACCTTTACGATCACAATAAATGAACTCCTTAACAAATACAATTTAGACATTAATACCTTAAAAGATCAAGAAAATAAAAAATTTATAATAAAAACCAAAATACTGGCAAAATGGGAAGATCAATGGCAAGAAATTCAACACAATAAATTAAAAAACTCAAAAAAAACACAACTATTTGGAAAAATGTAGAACAATTAAGTAGGAGAGAAGAAATTGTTATTGACCGACTTCGGGTTGGTCATACTATGCTTACTCACAGTTATTTATTTAAAAAAGAACAACCTCCAAACTGTCTCTGTGGCAACGTCCTAAACATTAGCCACATATTAAGATACTGTCCAAAATATCAGGCAGCTAGACATTTTGCCGAATTGCCTGATAGCTTAGAAGAAATCCTACTAAACACAAAATGTAAACATACAAAAATTACTAAAATTTCTAAAATCGTCTGGCTTATTCAACAAAATTTAAAATTCAATGTTATCTAGTTTTTTTTATAATTATTCTATAATTAATATTGTGTTCAATAAAAAATTATGTTAATAATATTAAGTAGTGCTAATAACACATTGTTGATGCACATTTTTGTTTGCTCAATCTTTATTTTGTATTTATTTCTGACAATAAAGAAAAAAGAGACATTAATGTTTTATGAATTGTTTTAGTAATGTATCTACAAAGCAAATGCATTACTATTACAATTCATGGAACATTAATGATTATAAAGTATTATAAAGTAAGTAGTAATACTTCAAATTAACTTTAAAAACACAATAATCTTAATAAAATTTTATTGCATAGGTACCTTCTCTTTACAAGCTATTACATTTATTTAAAATATTAACTTATTATTGAAATTAAATTTCGACATAGCATTTCCTCTATATTTCATTTACGGTTATTCAACCGATACTCGGTCGTCAGAGCCTCGTTTGTTTTAAAGAGGTACACCACGAGCAGATAAGGTTGACATTTGAATAGGAGAGGCTATAGGTTGCGCTTCACTATCCCATTAATACCATTACCATTAATAAATAATTAAAGTTTTTTAGTCTTTCTAGACTTTTGTATACTAAAGCCGCAGCTTTAAATATAGACGAAGCTTTATCAAGGTTTCTCTTGTCTTTTCCTAACATAATATTATTCAATGTCCTAATGTTATGAAATAATAAAATTCTTGTCAAGGAATTAATTATCAAATCTTCCATTACTTTACTGTGCTCACATTCATCAATAAAAGGAAATTGGGCATTTTCTTTGATAATTTGAGCAATTCTTTGCATTACATTGCCCAAATGACAAACTTTAGGACTCTAATTGCTTTATCCAGATTATCCTCTTTCTGTTCACCACCATTTTCATCAGTTAAAATGTTTCTTTTGCAAATTTCACATTGCCTAACTTTAGGTAAAACTTTCTTTGAAACAAAACCACTGACTTAATGCAATACAGTTGCTTCCAATTGCTTCAGTTTTCTAAATGTTTTAGGAACTTGGATGTCACTATTCACATCAAGTTGTCGAACTTGATCTTTTACGTCCTAAAATCATTATCAAATTAGAATAGCTGATTAACTATATTTGAAATAAAAATAATTACCTGAGTAACAAAGCTTTGTAGTGATATTAAAATATCTCCTTCATCATTTTCGCAATTACTGCCTCTCGAATGACCTTTGGTGAAGTTATTTACCAACAAGCTAGTGTAAAACGGAGTAAATGCAGCTACAGTTGGATTGGTAAATCGTACACCCCTCTGTCTAATTTTTCCAAAGAAATTTTCTAATGGATCTTGGTTAAATGTTCTTGGACACATTTTGGTGAAACCAAAACCTTTCATTTTTGTGTAAAGATCAATGAAACCCTGAAAATGATACAGATGGTATTAAATAATATTTTTATTTTAATTATATTTTAATTACCTCCAGTGTTGTAATCCAATTTTTTACAGACGGCGGTGTCAATGTTTTGCCATCCCGCGTTATAAATTTCATAGTCTTTAAAATTATAATCGCTTTTCTCCAAAATTCAACATGTGGAGATTTGTCTGTAACGCAGGTTCGTAATGCCTTTCCTACGACATCAAAACCAGCATGACCATTAACACTGTCAAATAAGTTGTCCAAGAAGCTAATCACTTGTGCAGTTTGTGTTGCTTCTGGTGGCAATTTGATAATACCCTTATCAGTTTCGGCAGTCATTCGTAAATAAAAAAAATTGTTAAAAATGAATACAACAAATAAAAGTTGTTAATTCACACCTGATTTGGCTATAACATTAATGCCAACAGCAACCGAGTGGCTAAAAACTTTAGTGCAACAAGAAACCTTCATTTTCTTTACATGACTTGGATGCACGTGATCATCATTAATTTTAGGCATCAGCTTAAGTTTGCCAAACAAACCATCTATCAAATATGCATTATAAATGTGATCCCATTTAGCAGTTCTATCAACTTCATCGATAGTACATTTCAAGTCTTTAACAAGAAGGTTGTTTCGAATGCATTTCAATAAATGAGGAGGATCAAAGAGAGGTATTACTGGATAACCAGCAACTTCAAAAAATGTGCCTCTCATCTCCCGGTTCTCTCTGAGATAATTTCCTTTCGTGTCCTCAATTAAATTTCGAATTGCGGATGAATTATTAGTCCCCTGATCACAAACTGTTGCACAGACGATCAAACCAATGTCAGCTAGCTTCTTAATTAATAATTTCAATATTCGTTCAATATCTGAGTGATTCGTAGCACCACTTACGAAGTTATAATAGATGGGTTGTTTCCATTTTGCTTCTATGTTGCGCAGCATAAAAACCTAAAAATAACAAGAAAAGTCAATTTCAATAATAGTTAGAAGTAATTGTTAAGTACCTGTACATGATTTGCTATTTTTTCTGTTCTTTTATAGCCAAAATCTTCAAAACCTTGCAAAACATCTCTTTTTTGTCATAGGAAAAATTTGAGCATATCGACATTTCATCAAACATTAGTATACAATACTTCCCAGTTTTCTTGGTATTTAACTTGGCTTCACTTTCCAAAACTTTAAATACGCATTCGTTAATACCTGGTTCGATTGGTATCCTATTCAGAAAATTTGTCAACGTTTTTCTGGATGGTAACAAAAACAGTTTTGATAAAAATGTATAAGCACTGCCGCTTTGCTTAAACAGTGTTAGAGCTAAAACTTTATCTTCTAAAGTAAATCGTCTGCCACGAGCTTTTCTTTCCGCATTTTCCAATTGGGACTTAAAAAATCTTGATACAATATGGCTCATAGTTGAAGTAGCCTTCGAAAAAAGTTCTTGTTTACTACATTTTTCGGCAAATTTTAACCTTTGTTTAAGAGATGAATTTCTAAATTTGCTACTTCTCAATTGTCTTTTTAACTGGACTGCTTCTTTGAACATAAATTTGGCCTTAGGAGTTAGCTGACCAGATTTAGTGACATTTATTCTTTGAAGAAGAGATACTAAAAAAAGATAAATTTTCTATAAATTACATTTGAAGTTGTCTTGCATATGCGAACTGTTGTAATAACATTATGTATGGTGGGGAGTCGAAGGAGTTCGTTAATAAAGCCAGTCTCAATCAAGCTCTTGTTTATATAACATGGTGTCAGGTTAGCGGTCAGACGCGGGAGAACAGATAATAAAATTTTACTAAGTGTTAATTTTATTCAAAAAGAACAGATAATAAAATGTTACTAAGTGTATATTTTATTCAAAAGGAACAGATAATAAAATTTTACTAAGTGTTGATTTTATTCAAAGAGAAGAAATTATAATTTTACTGAGTGTTAATTATAATCAAAGACAAGAAATTTTAATTTTACTAAGTGTTTAATTATAATAAAAGTCAAGATGGAAGCATCCATGAAGCCGCCAAAAGGACTCACAACAGGAGAAACAACGAACTGGACCAAATTTATTCAACAGTTTCAGTTGTACCTGAAAGCGATAGAAATGGAAAGCAAACCGGATGCAAGAAAAATTGCCATATTTCTAAATGTCGCTGGAGAAGAAGCAATAGATATATTTAATACGCTTAAATTAACAGAAGAACAAAAAGGAAAATACGATGAAGTCGTAAAAGCTTTTGAAGCCTACTGCAAACCAAGGAAAAATGTAATAACGGAAAGTTTCAAGTTCTACTCCAGGTCGCAAATGCCAGATGAAAGATTCGATCATTTTCTTACCGAAATTACAATACAAGCAAGGCTATGTGAGTTCGGGGACCAAGAAGAAAGAATGATAAGGGATCGGATAGTAATGGGGACAAACGACCCTCAACTAAAAGAGAGGATGTTGAGAGCACCAGACTTGAATCTAAACAAAGCCGTAGACTTCTGTAGGGCAACAGAAATTGGTAAAGACCAAATAAAAACTCTGCAGCAAGAAAAACCAATGGTATCAGTGGTGAGGAAGAAGGAAAAAGGAAAGGTAATGCCAACATCAAGTGGTTGTGAAAAGTGCGGGAAAGTGCATAGCGGAAAATGGTGTCCGGCTTCGGGAAAGTTGTGTATGATCTGTAAAAGAAAGGGTCATTATGCAGTAATGTGCGGCAACAAAGACAAAACAAGTGTCAAGAAGCCAACGTATAAGAAGAAACTACACACCGTAGCACAAGAATCATCTGAAGACGAAGAATCATCCGAAGACGAAGATAGTGATGAACGTTTTGAACTAAGTGAACTTAAACAAGAATCCAACAAAATGGAGCAATGGCTACAAAATGTATACGTAAGTGGTATTAAAATAAAATGCAAAATCGATACAGGGGCAGATTGTAATGTTTTACCCTTAAAATATTTTAAAATGTTAAATCAGGAATCTCAAGATAAAATAATAGATAGTACATCAAAATTAATTGTGTATAATGGGGGTAGTATTACTCCATTAGGATCGGTAGTTTTAGATTGTATTGTCAAGGGAGACAATTATCAGTTGAAATTTCAAGTAATTGAGCAAGACAGTAGCCCATTGTTAGGTTTAAGTAGCTGTATAGAATGTAATTTAATATCTAGATTAAGTGAAATTACACACAAAGCGAACGTCAAAAAATTTGTTAAAAATAACAAAGATGTTTTTACTGGCCTAGGGAAAATAGGGAAATACAAAATTATGTTAAAAGATGATTTTGAACCGGTAGTAAAACCAATAAGGAGGGTACCGGAAGCCCTAAAAGATAGGTTAAAAGAAAAACTTGATGATTTGGAAAATAGGAATATTATTGTTAAAGTAGAAGAACCGACAGATTGGTGTCATAATTTAGTAATAGTAGAAAAATCGGATAAATCGCTCCGATTATGCTTAGATCCTAAAGATTTAAACAAATTCATTTTGCGAGAGAGGTACTTAATACCTTCACCAGAAGAAATTTACAATCAATTAGAAGGAAAACAAATTTATAGCGTACTAGATTTAAAAGATGGATTTTTTCAAGTTGAACTTGACAATCCCAGTAGCTTACTTTGCACGTTTGGAACACCTTTCGGGAGGTATAGATTCAAAAGAATGCCATTCGGCATATCCTCAGCACCGGAAGTGTTGCAAAAAACTAATAATAAAATCTTTGGAGACATCGTAGGCGTTGCAATTTATTTTGATGATTTAATTATCGCAGCGGATGACGAAGCGTCTCACGATAACATTATGAATAAAGTATTAAAAAGAGCACGCCAGCAAGGTATAAAATTTAATCCAACGAAAGTACAGTATAAATTAGATCATGTAAAGTATGTAGGAGTCATTATTTCAAAAATTGGAATAAAGCCAGACCCGGAACAAATAGAAACCATTCTAAAGTTAGAAGCACCTAAAACTGTAAAACAGTTACAAAAATTATTAGGTATGACAAATTACTTGAGTAAATTTATACCCAATTACTCACAAACAACAAACGTTTTAAGGGGTTTGATAAAAAAAGATGTAATTTGGCATTGGGATAGTTCCCATGAAAAAGCGTTTAAAAATTTAAAAGCAAAAATAAGTTGTGCACCAACTCTAAAAATTTTAGATAAAAATGACGAAATTAAAATTCAATGTGATAGTTCAAAAGAAGGGTTAGGCGCATGTGTACTGCAAAAAGGGCAGCCAGTGTCTTTTTATTCAAAAGCACTCACAGATACTCAAATTAGATGGGCTCCAATAGAAAAAGAATTATATGCAATTTGTGCAGCGGTACAAAGGTATCATCAATTTATTTATGGTCGCAAAGTTGTAATTGAAACTGATCACAAGCCATTAGTGTCTATATTTGCCAAGGACATAAGTAAAATTAGTAATAGGCTGCAAAGAATGATTTTAAAGTTATTAAAATATGAACTTGTCATAAATTATAGACCGGGTAGTAAAATGTACGTCGCCGATTATTTGTCGCGACATTTTTTAAAAAACAATGCGCAAGATGATGTCACGTTGTGTGAAATGGTACATTGTCTTGAAGTCGATCTACCAATTTCAAAGAATAGGTTACAGCAAATAAAACTCGCAACTAAAGAAGATCAAATATTAAAGCAAGTTTTAAATTGGCATTATCAGGGATGGCCAAATAATAATAAACTTTTAAATAAGGAACTCAAAGTTCTATTTAACTTACGAAATGAATTAACAATTCAAGATAACATTATTTATAAAAATAATAGAGTAGTCATTCCTAGTACAATGCGTGGAGAAATGCTAAGCTTATTACATGAAGGTCATTTAGGCATAACAAAATGCTTACAAAGAGCACGTACGTTGTTATATTGGTATGGAATGACAACAGAAATCATAAATTTAATTAAGGCTTGCACAGCTTGTGAAAAATATCGCGTTACAAACAAAAAAGAACCTATAATATCACATAAAATTCCAACCATACCGTTTTTAAAAGTAGGAATTGACATTTTATATTACAATGGACACGATTATTTAGTTTTGATAGATTATATGTCAAAATGGATCGAGGTCAAATCACTTAAATATAAAACAGCGGAAGAGGTAATTACAAAATTAAAAAATATTTTTGCAATTCATGGAATACCAAAAATAATAATAAGTGATAATATGCCTTTTGGAAGTTCAAAATTCAAAAATTTTGCCAATGAATGGGACATGGAAATAATAACGTCCAGCCCTAGATACCCAAAATCAAACGGGTTAGCGGAAAAGGCAGTAGGAATAGTAAAAAATATCATGAAAAAGTGTAAAATCGGTAATTCAAACATACATTTAGGCCTACTTAATTATAGGAATTCAGTAGTAGCAGGGTTAAACAAAACGCCTAGCGAAATGCTAATGGGTCGCGTGTTAAGAACAAAAATTCCATGTACGGCGAATATTTTAAAACCAAAATTTTTTAGCAGTAAAGACTTAGAATTAAAAAGAGCAGAAGTTCAAGTAAAAACACAGGATTATTATAATAAAAATACAAAAAAGAGAGAAGGTTTTGAAAAAGGAGAAAATGTAAGAGTTCAGAATCTTCCTGATAAAACGTGGTCACCAGGAAAAATCATAGAAGTGAGTAGCACTCCAAGGTCCTATAGAGTTAAAAATAGTTCGGGCAATATAATTAGGCGAAATAGCCATCATTTAAGAAAATCAAATAATGAATTCACCGAGGAACTACCGGAACTAGATTTAAATTTAGATTCAGAAAACAATGACCAAATAGCGGGCCCTTCTATGATTGATCCAAGCTCGCAAATAGATCCTAGCGAAGAGGTACAACCTCAAAAACAACCTGAAATAATAAAAACCAGGTTGAGAAGGACTATTAAAAGACCAGAGTATTTAAAAGATTATGTTAAATAAAAAATCTTTAGAATTAATTTGTTTAATTATTGTTCATTTAGAATTAGAATTTTTAATGTTAGTTAATTAGATTTAAGATTTGTGAAATTTAATTGTGTTTTGAAATTTTGTAAACCCTAATGTAACAAAAAGGGGAGATGTTGTAATAACATTATGTATGGTGGGGAGTCGAAGGAGTTCGTTAATAAAGCCAGTCTCAATCAAGCTCTTGTTTATATAACACGAACCTTTTGATCGTGGTGGTGTGCCAAATACGTTAATAGCTTCTGCATCTCTGTTTTCATCAGACACACTTGTTGCTAAAAAATAAAATTGAAGTTAATTTCATAAATTTAAATGTTAGCATTTACATTTACAAACCTTGAGCTCGTGATGGTGTACCATAATCTATCATAGCCTCTGCAACCTTAGTTTGGCTAAAACCAATAGTTGTAGCTAAAAAAAATTTAAAGTAAATTTTCTACAAATTACCATTCACATTTTTGTCTTTTATAGATATTATATATTATGTATACGTATGTACATATACCTTGTGATAGTGAAGGTGTATAATGTTCTTGTGTATTTGCACTCTTCCGTGTTGGTGAATTGGAATCATCTACAGCCCCATGAACGTCCTTGCTTTCTTGCACTTCTTGTTCTTCTACATGTAGCTGAACTAAAATAAAACATGATTTTACAATAAAACCTAAAATCGATACCAAATAATGTTTATGATGATTACCCGATAACAATAGAGTTGGAAGAGCATTAGGTTGTAATAAGTTACTGCTCTTGATGAAACGTTCTTCAAAATGGAGATGGCAAATTCTTCTCCATTGATATATATAAGCTGGTTCCACCGATTACACAGCCGCATTGCCAGTTAGCGATATCCATAATTTAAATCTATCCAAATCTACTGCAGGATTTGGAAACCGATGTAAAACTTGCCCTTTGCTAAAACATGTGGGAACACAACAAAGATGTCTGCCCATTATATAAAAAAAGAAAAATTAAAAGTTATTCAAATATTAAGAAAAAAAATTAAATATTAAAGCAAAATCCCTTCACCACACTACTGCAATAATCAATTATTATTATCGGCTTACGATTTATCGTTATTTATCAACGCTTTCTACTATATTTATACGCTGAAATCAACTTAAAGCACAGAAAACGTTTATATGTTATGAACGCCTTAAGTCCATAAAAAAGAGAAAGACGAACGTTTTCTAACGTATTTTAGTGGCCGCTTTTTAAAGTAAATCATAAAACTTTTCAAGGTGATTTCAATGATTCTCGGCAAGATTTTTCAGCTCAGCACCCTCCACTGTTTACGTGGTATTTTTGCTGCAATGCTAGTTGAAACACTGTGGTTCGAACAATGGCAACGGATAATTTTACGACAGAGGGATAAAACAATTGCAATTATTAATTATTGTCTAATCCGATAGCTAGATTTTGAATGCCAATTTTTAAAATAAAGACAAAATAATCAAAATAACAACTTAATAACTTAAGTCGAATATAACTTAAAAGGGGTGGGAGTAATAAAAAAAAATTTCCTACAAAACTTGCTTATTTTTTAACGAGCTTTCCAACGATACCACTTTCGACATATGGTGCCATTTAAAATTCTGGATTTCTGGAGAAAACTACTCTGGATGCCGACTTTTCCCGGAAATAATAATATCACCATTAGATTCGTCATTAGAGCTTTTGTAATAAATTTTTTTAGCCCAACTCTCTACGACTTACCGTTTTTGAAAAAAAGTACTAATACGGGTGGTCTGGGTCACCCTGTATAGTAAAACCCAGGAGCTGTTCAAGAAAAACCCGTCTTGCCTGGCCGACATGGTCATCGGAGGGAACACTTTCGACTTAACGGGCGCACCCAAACCTTCCCCACCCTTGGAGGGCGTCACAACCCTTTACAGGGAATTATGGGGCGGAGAGGATAACGCCATCAACATCGAGTGTTGCGGGGACAATAAACCAATAAAGGTTATCACCCTCAAAGAGGTAACTAAAATAATACAACGCCTCAAAAACCATGGCGCACCTGGGCCTGATGGCGTAACCAAGGCCTGTCTCTTGAGACATAGGGTTGCCAACGCGATGGTGCTGATATTCAATAGTGTCCTTATCTCCAAACATTATCCCTCAGCGTGGCTCAAGAACAGAACCACGCTCATCCCGAAAAAGGGCAACACTTCCCTGGCCGAAAATTGGAGGCCTATCATCATCTCCTCCATATTGGCCAGGGTTTTCAGCACCTGCGTTAAATCGAGAATCGAGTCGAAAACCACCATCTTCCTTCGACAGCGCGGCTTTGTTCAAGGCAATGGCTGCCATATAAATGCAGCCCTGCTGGAGGAAGCCATTCGGCGTGGGAAGAAATCCCGCCTCTGCGCAGCCCAGCTCGACCTGTCGAAGGCATTCGACTCCATCCCCCACGGGGCAATAGCGGAATCGTTAGTCGGGTTCGGCGTCCCCAAAACACTCATATCGATCGTCTTCAACATGTATAAGACGCCACTACAGTTCTGAGTGGGACAAAAAACAAGATAGCCTTGGGTAGGGGAGTTAAGCAAGGGGACCCCCTCTCCCCCCTACTCTTTAACCTGGTGTTGGATAAGACCATCCGATCCTTGGAGAATTCCCCAAACATCATGCGGGGAATTGTCACTACGTAAAGTGCAGTGGGCCGGTCATCACGCTCACCGATCTTTTACACGCGTCCAAATTCGCAACAAAAAGCGGCTTAAGTACGCACACGGGCTCCGCACATCCGGCTATCAGGAATAAGCAAAAGAGGCAGAGCTGGCCCCCCAAACCGACAGGTCACACGTCGAGAGGGACCACCGTATGGACGGAGGAGAAAACTAACACCCTAGTCAGCGAAGATATTTTGCTCGACGGCGAGAGCAACTACTCGAATAAGATAGCCAATAAGATCAAAGGCAAAACCGCCAAACAGTGCCGGGATAGGCTGGCTGTCCTTAGGAAAAGGGCATATCCACCTGCCGCCTACCTAAATAAAATTGAGGAGGAAGGATCTTCCACTGACCCTCCTCACCGGGTTTCCACCCGCCCGATTAGGTCAACACGAGCAAACCCTATGATTTTCACGGTGGGAGCCGAAGAGGGGGAATCTGGTGGAGATTCTTTCACCAACATCTTTTTCCAGACGGATCCGGAGGGCCCTCTTCCGGGACCCTCACGCTCCTGCAGGATCAATCCAATCGAGGAGGATGACACGCGAAACGCCGATCCGATTTCGCCGGAACACCGGCCACGCCAACTTGTAGTTAAGAAAAAAAAAACTTCACTGGCCGAGAATTGGAGACCCATCACCATTTCTTCCATATTGGTCAGTGCCTTGAGCACCTGCATTAAAGCCAGAATCGAGTCGAAAACTTCCATCTCCCTTCGACAGGGCGGCTTTGTTCAAGGGAATGGCTGCCACATCAACGCAGCCCTGTTAGAGGAAGCCATCCGGCGTGGAAAAAAAATCCCGCCTCTGTGCAGCCCAGCTAGACCTGTCGAAGGCGTTTGACTCGATCCCCCATGGAGCGATCGCGGAAGCTCTAGTCGGGAACGGAGTCCCCAAGGCACTCACCTCAATCGTTCTCGGCATGTATAGAGACGCTACCACCATCTTGAGTAAAACCAACATAAAAATCTCTTTGGGCAGGGGAGTGAAGCAAGGTGATCCCCTCTCCCCCTTCCTCTTCAACCTGGTTTTGGATCCGACCATCCGACCCTTGGAGGAGGCCACAGGATCCTGCCAGGCAAAGACCTATCCGTCCTGGCATTCGCAGACGATTTCTTCGTATTGGTGAACGATCCAGCGGCCCTCCAAAGCCTCTTGGACCTTACAACATCCGGTCTGGAGAAGGTAGGTCTCAGCATTTCTCCAAACAAGAGTGCCGTCTTCCAGGTTAAGGGGGCGAAGAAAACATGAGTCTCCGAACCCTTTCCCGCTCAAATTCAAAACCACACAATCCGTGTATACGGAGTAGACGAACGGTTCAGGTATTTGGGGGTGAACTATACTGTTGCTGAAGGCTTTTCAAACAGAGACCAGCTGGACTTTATCACCTCGGCCGCTGGGCGCATCAGGGGTTTGGCACTCAAGCCAACCCAGAAGGCGACGCTCTTGGCTCAGTTTGTCATCCCCAAGTACATACACAGTTTTACCATTGACTCGCCCTCCAAAACGTCCCTGACCCAGGTGGATAACGAGATCCGCTGGCATATCAAAAGATACCTACACTTCCTCTGACTGCGTCACCGATCATCTCTTCTATACGAAAAAAAGAGACGGAGGTCTTGGCTTTCCAAGACTAGCTCACCTCGTCTCTATTAACGCAGTCAGAGCACTCTCCAAGTTCTCCCAGGATATCGACCCCCTGCTTAGAGAGCTTGCCAGCAGGGGGGATTTTGGCAGACGTATCCGCAGACATGCCCGTCAAATGAACCTTGAACTACCAGCCTCCCACCTGGACATCATCATGAATAAGGGCGAGTTAAAACGACGAGAACATGATCAGTGGGCGAGCCAGATTTCCCAGGGCAAAGGCGTCGAATTCTTTCGCGACGACCCCCTGGGAAACGCCTTGCTGCTATATCCTAACGTCCTACGGGAAGGAGAGGTGATTGACATGCTCAAAATAAGGACAAATACCATCGGTGTCCGGGAAGCCCTTAAACGGGGAGGGTTTCACCATATCAACCCAACATGTCGTCAGTGTGAGACCAAAGTTGAGACGTTAGGGCACGTTATCGGAGAGTGCACTGCGGGGAAGGGCTTGAGGATCAGTAGACATAACTTTATCGTCAGGAAACTCGCCCAACACCTTGAGTTCCAAAATACGATCTATGAGGAGCAGTCATTCATCGCCGAAGATGGGTTGCGTCTAAAACCGGATTTGATTATAAAAAACGCAAACCGTGTTATAATATTGGACGTGACGGTGCGATTCGAGAATGACAACTCCTTAGGGGACGCCTCCATGGAAAAACTGGGAAAATATGAGGTCCTCAAGTCTACCCTCCGCGAGATGCACCAGACAAACTCCGTCGAAATCATCCCCGTCGTTCTAGGAAGCCGGGGGGCGATGCCTAAGGCTACACTTAATGCCCTCAGAGCCCTGAAAGTCCCTCAAAAGACTCTCATACGTGCCCATATCGATTACACAGGTCAACACGATTTTTGGGTCTGGGTTCTGCATATGATGTTACGTTCGAATTCCATCTTTGCGCCCCGAACGTAACAAAATGCATTATCGTCCATCTGAAATGCATAATATTTTATAACATTGTAATATCTTTTTGATAAGTATGTTTACCCGGGGCTTACGCCATCGCAATTTTAATTTAAGCGCTTTAAATTGAGGAAATGCGATATCTTCCCACAGCTAGGGTTGGCAACATTTTTAGAAAAGTCAGATTAGATAAGAGAATTTCCTAAAAATCACACACATGAATTAAGTAGCCAATTTTAGTGAGATTTGACAAGTGTTTATTACCTCGATTTACTGGTTTTATGCGTGGTGTTAGGATTATATGGTGTGCCTATGCGCAGATATTTTCTATCCTTGTCGCATTTTGTTCCGAACTGACGTCATCAGTACGGAACAAATTTAAAAAGCTGGCGCGGTTTTAACCTATTATTTCGTATTTAATTGCAACTAAGAATGTCTTTTCTATTGAAATACACCCTCCGTAACCTATTTTTATATAATAGAGCAAAATTACATAAATAATAAAATAACCAAAAATCTATTTATTTACGTTAATTAATATTTAATAAAACAAACTTTGAATTCATTAAAATTTATTCTTTTACATTAGTAAACTTACTTAGTTTTTTTTGGATCGACGTTTAGAATTCTCTAAACTAAGTTTGGGTTCGCACAATACACAGAATAACATCCAACGGAATAACAACGTTTAATTCTAAATAACTTTTATCGGTAAGCACAGCATTAGCCAATCTTTGGAAAATTAATGATTCCTTAGAAAAATTGATGCCGTGCAAAATATTTTTTTTTGCATTTTTTGATTTTTTAAGTAAAGGCTAAATGAAATTTAATGCTCGTATCATTTGTAGTTTATATTATTGCATTATTTTTGTATCTTGCATTTTTTCTCTAAAATAATTCGGAAAGCAGGAATTTGCATATAATAAGTTTTTACATGTTAATTTCCTATGTTCAGCCAACTCATTTAGCACCCTGTATAGAGATTATTGTATTTAATGATTTATACTTTTTTGAAGTAATGTAAAATCTTAAAAAAACGACTTTTAGAGTGGTGAAACAATGTTATTATAGCTATTGTTCCGTGACAGTGTTCCGTGACTGACGTCATGCGCAGAAAGTGTGAAAACTCGTCGCAGTTTTGAACACACCATACAATCCTAACACCACGGTTTTATGTTGATTCAGTTGGCGAGTTTTAGCAACGAACAACTTTACAGTTTATACTGGTTCGAACCTCATCGAGTATTTAAATTACATTCTTCGGTTGATGCGAATGTGGAATTTAACCCATCCTGGGGGTCAAAAGTGATAGCACTGGATATCGAAACTAAGAGTTTATTTTTTTCAAACGCTAAAACAACAGAATTACTTTCCTACAAGTTAGGTTATGGTCGATTACAACTTTACCTTTGTGTTGATTTAAACAAGAAATTTGATACTGCCTTATCGAGAACGAATACTACCACCGTTTACTATCCAAGATTCGTTATATATATTTTTTTTCAAAAAGTCCTCTTCGAGCCATAAAACACTATCAACGAGAAAATTTTTTTTGGTTTACAAATCGGAAGCCGTCGATGCGCGAGGCGACAGTTGTGTTCAACTTAAGAAGCAGAATAGCAGGGGCGCACCAACGAAATTGGTGAGCGTTAATTTTGGTTTTATTTACTTTTGCTGTTTTATTTTAAAAACGGTGTCTACCGATTTACGCGTTGTTTGTTTAACTCGAAGAACAGAAGAAAGGTTAACCATCCTAACTTTTTATTGTTTGCAAATCGAGCGAGGCTCGATTAAAGATTTGTATAGTATTGGGTTGCCCCTTTCAGATCTGAACGGTTACATATTTTGTTATATTTCTATTTTTCTTACTGCTTACAGTTTGCGATACTTACGTGATATGACTTGTGTAAATTCGACGACGCACCTTTTTAGTGTGTAAATAAAACGCAGTTTCACCTTTACTTGTGTTTTTCTTTTTGCTTTTCACTTTAGGATACCATCTCTGGCGAGCGGCAAAAAGTGCATGGCGCCATATTTTTGAGCATTTGTGATTTTTGAGTGGAGCAAGGTTCAATCTTGTCTTCCGACCCCCCCCCCCCCCCATATTTGTTCTTCTCTGAGTTGAGCCGTAGCTCCGTTTTAGTAACAAGTAAAGGTAGGTGTTTTAAGATTAGTCTCGCCAACTTTTGCGACCTGAGCGCAGACGGGTAGCAATGAAATTTTGGTTTCTCCAATGTTAAAAATAAGGGAAAAAATAATTTTTTTGATCAAAGTTTGCTTTTGTAGAAACTTGATGGGGCTTACACACACTTGAAAGTTGGCGGAAAAAACCGTCTTGCTTACGAAGTTGATGCCGCGTGAAAACGTGCGTAAAGGTTGAATAAATAAACACTTTTAGTTGTACTTGATTTATTCATAAACTGTGATGGTTGTTACAATTCATAAATGGTTTGACCTTTGTATGAAAAGGAGTACGCTTCGCAGAACCTTTAGTTGTAGCTCGTGCGCTACTTACGATATACTTCTAGTTCGTGCAAGAGCTTTCGATGTACTGAGGTTTCGGCGGCACAAGGTTGCATGTAGACGACAAATATACAGGGGGATGCAAATATAACAAAAAATAAAGTTAGCGGCAATTTCAAATAATGCAAAACAGATTGCAATTCTAAACAAAACTAGAGCAATTTTTTAGATTTATATATTTTTTTCCATAATAGTAGTGAATAAGTAAGGTATCCGCCATCTTGGATGTGCAAGGTCAACCCCATGGTCAAATTGCAAGGTCGATGCATACGTCACAGGGGTCACACCCATCATATAAGGTCAAGGGTCTTATTGGTTGCAAGCCACACCCATGTTTCAAAGTCGATACATACGTCACGCAAGGTCGTTGCAAACGTCAACGTTTTCCAAAGTTACTGCTAAAAAACCCCATCTCCCCCCGCAATTAGCTATAACAAACTTCAAGGTCTAACATTGACCTTCTAAGTTACTATATAGTGACAGGCGCATTTGTGTATAATGTTAAGTACGTATATTACAACTTAATAGTACACACCAACTCAACTTGAAACAAGTAAATAGAGGGTTTATCAATTAATGTTTTTATATTTATTTGTGAATACTTTGTTATAGTGGAATTTTTAAATGAAAAATCTTATCCATTGAATAAATCTCGATCGAAAAACATCTCAATCGGTTTATCAAAAATTACTTTACAACCCACTATTGCAATTATCGGTTTAAAACAAAAAATAATATTCAATGAAGACGATTGGAAACGCTTTAATTTTTACAAGCCACTGCTTACTGCATATTTTACCGAAAATGATTCAAAATGGTCACCAATATTTGATTCGTTCACTATTGAATTCCAAAATTTTAAATCTAAAAAAATTATAAAGTTATATAAAGATAAAGAACTATGTGTTTATTTCGCGATGGAAACAGGGTTATGGGAATTAGTTAATTTGATAAACACTTACTTATCGAAATTACATAAACAATCATTCAATGAATATTATTCAAATATAATTAAAACTAACAATTCAAGTCTATTAGGAAACACATCTAATATTGTCAATTTTGTAAACATCGAAACCGATGAGAATAACGCATATGCATTGATGGAGATGATACAATTCTATCCCGAGAAAATTATAGTAGATGTGGAAATCGCTAATGCAATCAAATTATAGGATGTGGATGGCATACGCTGAACAACATTATCCGAAAGCTGTGGACCTAAATTTAGCCATCGAGCGATCCAAGTGTACTTTAGAAGATATGACATTTGATATTGAACATGGTGCTGTATATGTATATGAAATCAGGGTATCCAAACTTACAGGAGGTTGAAGTTATGGTAGCAAACTAAGAACTTAAGTCACTAACAAAAGTGATAAGGAATGATAATTTAAAACTGCCTTATGGTATATCATTATATCTAACCATTACCTAATTATTGCAAAAATTTTTTTAAATTCGTTATCATTGTTATAACATTTAATGTGAAACTTCATTTGCCTCTAGTGAAAACTTGTGCTTTTTGACTTAAGTTCTTTGTACTGAACTTCAAAGAATTATTAGACTGTAATATTGCGAAAAAAATATATAAATAAGAAAAACGGAAAAAAAATGGAGAAATACGATGATGCAAAATCGTATCATTGTACCAATGTGTACTATATGTATTGTCATGTTATAGTAATAATAATAATAATAATAATAATAATAATAATAATAATAATAATAATAATAATAGGTTTATTTTTCTAAGAAAATGTACATTATAAATTGCACATCAGAAAAAGAAAAAATGTCACATAACTCTAACAAAATTCAAATTCTCCAGTAAAGTTTACAAAAATTTTTTTACATCATAGGGTTCTTCTTCAATTAAAAATTTATGTACAGCTTTTTTATAGTCTTTAAGAGTATTTATTGTTTTAATTTCGTTTGGCAACCTATTGAAACATTTTATGCAAGAATAGTAACAGTTCTTCTCCGTTGTTGTTAGACGATGTTGTGGAATTTTGTAATCCATGCTTCTTGTGGGATAGTGGCTTTTTTCATTAAAGTGCTGCGAAAACAAATGCTTATTTTTATATATGAATAAAACGCACTCCTGTATATAAATTGCCCACACTGTTAGTAATCCATTTTGTTTAAATTTTTCTCTGCATGTTTCTCTAAATTTTAGTTTTAGTATCGTTCTTAATGCTTGTTTTTGTATCTTGAATATTTTATCAATTTGTCCACTTCCATAGAAGATTATTCCGTATCTTATCTTTGATTCAAATGTTGCCTGATAAACCGTTTTTAGTGTTCCATAACTTACATAATTCGAAATTACTCTCAATCCATATACTATCGCAGTTAAGCTTGTTGCTACTGCTCGGATGTGTTCTTTCCATGTCAGCTCACAGTCTATGTGTAATCCCAAAAATTTGGTACTGCTACACAATTCGTATTTTTCTCCATTTATCTGTAACTGCTCAGGTGTTTCAAGCCCAGAATGTAAAGTTTTAAATAATATTAAATTTGTTTTCTGCTTGTTTAATATCATTCCATTTGCAGCAAACCATTTTTCTACTTTTCCAAAAAATTCGTTTGAAGAACTTACCACCTCGGGCCATGTCTCGCCTCTTATTAATAGGTTTGAATCATCAACATAGTTGGTTAGGTACTGTAATTTATCTGCATTTATCGTGCGTGGTAATTCGTTGATGTATATTATGAAATACAATGGTGCTGCAATACTACCCTGCGGTGCACCGATAGTTATACTCTCACTTTCTGATCTATATTCTACCCCATCGCTCACTATAGAGACAATTTGTTTTCTTCCTGTAAAATAAGATTTGATTAACTCTAATGCCATTCCAGTTACACCATAATCTTCCAATTTTTTAAAAAGTATTTCGGGATCTAGGCAATCATACGCCTTTGTTAGGTCTAAAAACATTCCAAGTGCCAGTTCTCCATTTTCATACGCCTGTAGTACGTTTTTTACAAATTGAAATATTGCCGTTTGTGTGTGTTTATTTCGTATTATCAAAACTCAAAATGTTTAATTATATTTTTATTTTCTAAATATACGTGCTTCTGCACGAACTGCATTAGTGGACTGCAACTTATTCGTCCCTACTCCTCTTGACGCTAATACAGTGGGGCGCGTACAGCACTGAAGCACAGTGGAGCGCGTACATACTCCCCGCATTGAAATAAAAATGTTCTCCTTTTTTTTTCAATATAACACAATACATTTATATTATATGATTTAACACAAATTCAACAATAAATAATGAATCTTCTAGTAATTGAAGGTTAACAAAATGTACTGAAATAATGATTAATTCTAATATTAACAAAACATGAACATTAAAAAACAAATAAAACACTTATTGTATAGTTTCTGTTATTGGCAAAGGGCTAACCTTTGCAATTGCCCGTTTCACTACATTTGTTTTTGTTTTTACCGACACCACTCTAACAATTCCATCGTTCCCTGGATGTGTGTCGACAATTCGTCCCAACTTCCATCTTAATGGTGGTACGTTCTCTTCCTTTAATAGAACCAACTGTCCCAATTTTATATTTTTCTTTTCTACCAACCATTTTGTTCTTTGCTGCAATTCCACCACATACTCCCTTGACCAACGCCGCCAGAAATGTTGCACAATTTGTTGCATATGCTGGAATCGTGACAGCCGATTGATAGGTATATCCATAACACTTGGATCTGGTACTGCAATCGAGCTTCTCCCAATTAAGAAGTGTGACGGAGTCAAGGGTTCATAATCATCAGGAGAGGAAGATATCGGACATAAAGGACGCGAATTTAAAACCCCTTCAATCTGTGTTAGTATTGTGAAAAACTCCTCTAAAGTTATTAAAGCATTACCCACTGTTCTTTTCAAGTGATATTTTACTGACTTTATACCTGCCTCCCACAGGCCACCAAAATGAGGGCTTAGAGCAGGAATAAATTGCCACTCGGTATCATCTTTACTTATCATTGAATTTAATAATTTATTATTATCCACTAAAAATTTTCCTAATTCTTTTAATTCTGAATTTGCACCCACAAAATTAGTGCCATTGTCTGAATACATTCGAGAAGGTTTACCGCGTCGAGCTGTGAATCTACGAAACGTTGCTATAAATGCCTCTGTTGTAAGTTCCGTTACTGGCTCCAAATGTATAGCTTTTGTTGCAAAACAAATGAATAAACAAATATAGCATTTTATTGTTTTACCTCCTCTACCTTTATGCTTCTTTATTAAAAATGGTCCACCAAAATCTACCCCTGTGGTATAAAATGGATACATTTTAACTAACCTATCGCTTGGCAAATTTCCCATAATTTGTGTTAATTCTGCTGGTTTGACTTTAAAACATTTCAAACATTTATGAACAACCTCTCTTGCCAAGTTCCTCCCACCCGTGAGCCAAAATTTTTCCCTTACGGACGCCAACACTAGTTGAGGCCCAGCATGTAGCAATTTGATATGTTCATATTCAACAATTATTTTTGCTAGTGGGTGTTTACCCTGAATCAACAAAGGATGTTTTTTATTAAAATTGTAGATAGAATTTTTAAGCCTACCCCCTACTCTTATAAGTTCATCGCTATCTAAGAAAGGTGACAGACGCATAAACTTAATCTTTTTCCCGTTGTAGTCTTGTCTTTTAATATGTTCCAATTCACTTTTAAAAGTTTCATTCTGTGATAATTTTACCAACTGTTTCATTGCTAAATTCAATTCAAGTGTCGTTAAATTTCCTGTTTGCTTATTAGTTTTATTTTTACAATTTTTGTAGAACCGTAAACACCACGCCGTTACTCTTTGTAATTTAATCCATGAAGTTGTATAACTAAAAGGAAACACATCATTTTCAGTTCGACTCACGTAGATTTTGGTATTTGTTGCTTTCATTTCTGGGATATCATCGCATTTATTTTCACATTCCCGTATCATCCACTGACTATCATGTAATGATAACCAGTAAGGTCCTTTCCACCAAATAGATTTAACCAATTCCTTTGGCAAAACACCTCTGGAAATCAAATCTGCAGGATTTTCTCCAGATCTAACGTGACACCAATTTCCAATGTTAGTAATTTCCTGAATCTCTGATACTCGATGAGCTACAAAAATCTTCAAATTGTTTGGCGAAAGTTTTAACCAACTTAGGACGATTGTAGAATCACACCAATATGTAATTTTATCCAAGTTTATATTTAGTATTTTCATTATCCTTGCAACCAATCGTGCTGATAATAATGCTCCGCACAATTCCAATCTAGGTATTGTTAGTTTTTTAATCGGCGCCACTCTTGCTTTGGCACATAATAGGTTAACCGTTACTATTTCATTTTTTGCTATGGTTCTAATATACACACAAGCTCCATATGCTACTTCCGATGCGTCCGAAAATGCATGTATTTCAATTTTCTCATCATTAGAATTTGAACATGGAATATATCTGGGAATTTCGATGCTGTTTACACTCAACAAATCCGACTTTAACCTCGTCCATCTTTTTTCCACCATCTCTGGTATCAAATCATCCCAATCTAATTTGCAGTTCCATAATTCTTGCAATAATATTTTTGCTACGATGATACATGGTCCCAAGAGCCCAAGTGGATCAAATATTTTTGAAATTGTTGATAACATTTCTCTTTTTGTTGTTCTTGTTGTCTCTACAATGTTAACCGTATATTTTATTTGATCACACTTTGGAATCCAAATTAATCCCAATGTACTCTTTTCATCGTTTGTTCCTATTCTCAAGACATTTTCTGTACCGCAAGGGGTTGAAGCTATTCTTTTTTCAATTTCTGTACAATTTGACACCCATTTTCTAAGAGTAAAACATGCTGACTCTAAAATCTTTCTAATTTCCTTGTGCAATTGTATAGCTTCTGGTATTGTATCAGTTCCGGACAACAGATCGTCAACATAAAAATCATTTAAGATAACATTAGCTGCCTTAGGATAAGTATCTTTATATTTGTAAGCTATCTCATGTAAAGCCCTTATTGCTAGATATGGAGCTGCGGTCGTACCATACGTCACTGTATTCAATCTGAAATGTTTTAACGAATCACTGCTATTTTCACGCCACACAATTCTCTGATAATTTCTATGTTCTTCCGCGATTAGCACTTGTCTATACATCTTTTCGATGTCTGCCGATAATACATATCGGTAAGTTCTAAACCTTAATAAAATGTTAAACAGTTCTTGTTGAATAGTAGGCCCCGTTAGTTGTAGATCATTTAGTGATGATCCATTTGTGGTTTTACATGAGCCGTCAAAGACCACCCTCAACTTAGTGGTGAGACTACTTTCTTTAGTGATTCCAAAATGAGATAAATAATAAGATGATTCATCAGTATCGTTGTTTGGATTTATTTGACTCATGTGTCCCAGATTTATATATTCTCTCATGAAAGCAACATATTGTTCTCTTAGTTTTTTATTCTTTTCTAATTTAATTTCTAAATTGAAAAAACGCCTTTTTGCTATCTCAAGCGAATTTCCTAATTCTTTCTTTGGTTGCTTAAATGGGATGGCTACTATAAACCTACCATCTTTATCGCGTTTGACTGTTTCCGTAAATATTGACTCACAAAGTTCTTCGTCAACTGTCATACATTTATTATTTTCATATTCTTCTAATTCCCAAAATGTTTTTAATTGTTGTTGAACGTCAATATTTACTGCTAACTTACAAACGATTTTATTTTTATCATGCTTGCCATTGGTGTAATTGTTAAGAAATGGCCCTGCAATCACCCATCCTAATAACGTTTTCTGCAAAGTTGGTTGATGATTTCCTAACTGAATTCTTTCTAAGCAGATTAAATCCCAAAAAATGTTACTACCCAACAGTATTTCAATTTTGCCAGTTTCATGAAAGCCAGGGTCTGCCAATTTGATATGACTCGGTATTTTAAATAATTTAGCTTCGTGAGTAGTTGATGGAATATTTTCCATTATTTTATCAATCACAAAACAATTAATATCCACCATGTATGATTTGTCGTATGAGCATAACTGTAATGTTGTTTTGTATTTTATGTTAGACTTGATTTGACTTATCCCAACTACCTGTATATCAATTTTAAATTTCTTTAAATTTAACTTACTACAAAGCTCAGTTGTTATGAAACTTCCTTCACATCCGCAATCTAATAAAGCACGAGAGACGTGATCATGTCCCATATGATCATTAACCTTGACTAATGCTGTCGCAAGTATCACTTGTTTTTTAATCATACTGCCACAATTAGCTGTTATGATATTGTTTATTTCACTTTGTGTCTCTGTCAAATCTGTTCTACTGTTATCTGAATTTCCATTCCGGGTGTAATGCAACAAAGTATGGTGCTTTTTCCTGCACGTTTTGCACCTTTCTGCGTTACATTCCGAACTGAAATGATTTTTCTTCAAGCAATTAAGACATAACCTTTTCTTTTTAATCTCCATTGTTCTTTCATTCGCATTTAATTTTAGGAATTCATCACACATGTAAATGTAATGTTCGTCGCCATTGCAAAAGTTGCATTTAATTACCTTCTGATCCTTAATATTATCATTACTGGAACTACCTATCACCATAGTCTTGGTAAATTCCATCACATTTCCTACTCGCTTATTTATACTATAACCCTTTTTAATATTATTTTTGTTTTCTAATGTTTCAAGAAGCTCACATCTACCTTTTAAAAATAATTGAATCTCATTTATCTCTGGAAATTCCTCCCCTAAACGACTGATTTCCCACTCTCTCTTTGTCACATTGTCTAATTTGCATGTAATTAAGTGAATTAAAAATGTATTCCAACGTTGTTCAATGGTACCTAATGACTCTAATGACAACAAATGTTTTGAGAAATCGTCTACTAGTTTACGCAACTCAATACTTGATTCTGCTTTAACAATCGGTAAATTAAAAAGCGCCTTTACATGATTATTTATCAATAACTTTTTATTTTGGAATCTATCGCATATCATTTTCCATGCAATTTTATAGTTTGATTCAGTTATTTCAAGTGAACGGATTAATTGTGCAGCCTGACCTTGTAAACTTGTTTTTAAATAATGCATTTTTTCCGTTTCAGTAATTTTATTATTATTATGAACTAAAGCTTGAAACAAATCACGAAATTCAAACCAATTTTCACAACCCCCTGAAAACTTTGGTATTTCTATTCTAGGTAATTTAACCTGACTCATAAAATTTTGATTTGAATTTGAACCAGTCACTGACCCTTCTACTGACCCCTCTACTGAATGCACTTCAGAATCTGCATTAGAAGCATCAGGTGTTGATTCCGATATATTGACGCACGCAATTCTATATTCGCTAATAATAGTTTCGGCTTCTGCAGTTAATGTAAAATACTCGTTCTCAAAATTTACTCTTTCATTATATTCATTTGATACATCGTTTTCATCACACAAATTTTCTATGGATGTTTGCACATTTATAAATTCCTGGTATAAACCCTCTATTTTGTTGACTCTTTTTTCTAACTCAGCAATCTCTTTATTGTTAAATTTATGATTATCTAAAAATTTACTCAAATGATTTTTAAACCCAGTCAAACTATGTTTTTTACCGCCCCGAGTACGTATTAATTCTTTGATACTAGCCATTATTATTCTAACACAGATTGAAAGATTTAAACTCGTAAACGAAAGGAATGTAAATAAGATAAGGAAAACAAAGCTCGACTTACCACCACATGTGTTAGAATGTTCCAAGTGCATCCAATCGCTCAACCAAATATTGTTATTGCTTTTCACCGTTGAACAGTTTTCCATATACTGTTTGCAATATTTAAGTGGTCCACCTCTAAGTATTTTATTTTAATTCCAGTAAATATTAAAATATTGTCCAATGTATCGAATTTTTCGTTAATTTCCACCAAGCAATTAACTATATCCAATTTATCCGGTATTTAACCATGTAATTTTATAACCAATTTATCTATTTATCCATGTAATTTTATAAACAATTTATCCATTTATCCATGTAATTTTTAAACAATTTATCCATTTATCCATGTAATTTTTAAACAATTTATCCATTTATCCATGTAATTTTTAAACAATTTATCCGGTTCGAAGCTGACCAATGTTTATTTCGTATTATCAAAACTCAAAATGTTTAATTATATTTTTATTTTCTAAATATACGTGCTTCTGCACGAACTGCATTAGTGGACTGCAACTTATTCGTCCCTACTCCTCTTGACGCTAATACAGTGGGGCGCGTACAGCACTGAAGCACAGTGGAGCGCGTACAGTGTGGATCGCCCTTTTTGGTATCCGTGTTGCATTTCCGTAATAATTTTGTTTTCTTCTAAAAATTCCATGACTTGCTTACACATAACCATTTCGAAAATCTTTGAGAAAGCTGTTAGCAAACTGATTGGTCTATAATTATCGTAATTTGACGGGTCGCCTTTCTTGTATATGGGCTTTACTATTGCTATTTTTAGTTGATCCGGAAATTTCCCATACTTGATCGAGCCATTTATAATATAGCAAATTAGATCTAGTATTTCAATTATGCTGTATTTGACAATACTAGTTGGTATTTCATCTATCCCACTGCTGTTTTTGTTCTTCATTCCTTTAACAATGTCTAAAATTTCATTTTTTGTTACTTGTCGCATTTCTAGTTGTTTTTCACATTTATTTTTGTTTACTTTACATTTTTCCATAAAATTCTTTTGCTTTGCCTGTTTAATGTTTAGAGACACTGCCTTTATCATATGTTGATTTAATTCATTTGCAATCACTAATAAATTCCCTTGTATTTGGAAATTTTTATTTTCTTCATTATTTTTAATCGATTTTACCGTAGTCCACAAGGTTTTATTTTTGTTATCGGAATTTTTGATTATCTCGTCATAATGTTTCACCTTACTGTGCTAAATAGTTGTTGTATTCTCGCTTAGTGCCATTATAGATTTTTTTGTAATCATTATTTACTGTACTGACTACCATAAGTATGTCTAATTTTTTCTTGTATTCTGCCAATTTTGGGTCATTCATATTTACTGCAAATTTTGGTTTGTATTTTTTAACTTTTCTTACAGGAAAATTTTCTCTGAAACATGTTTGGTAGATGTTTAGGAAGCATTCAAATTGTTCATTAATATCCTGTTTTTTATGGAGTAAACTGACTTCCACGACGTTGTTTTTAAATATTTTAAAAACTTTTCTTTATTTTTTGCCGAAAAATTTCTTCTCATGAATGTATTATTAATCTTATTGTTATTATTTATGGTAATAGATAATTTCTGTGCGTAATGATCTGAAATATGTGTTTTTATAACTTTTGCTTCATAGGGACCTTCAAGATTTATAAATATGTTGTCTATGCATGTCGATGTGGTATCAGTTTCTCTAGTTACTTCAAATATCGTTCGGTGCATATTGAATGAATTCAGCAAAGCCATTATCTCTTCAGTTTCGTTACTATCTCTCAACATGTTTACATTGAAGTCTCCTGCAATTATAATCGTTTTATTTTCTTTTGTTACATTGTTTAATATTTTGTTCATTTTCTCCAAAAAAGTGCTTAAGTTTCCATTTCTGTATACTGACATACATATCAACTTCACGCCATTCACCTCACATTCCATCCCTGAACACTCAAATTCTTTTATTTTTGAACAATTTGTAATATCCTTTCTATCTTTACATACGATACCTTTTTTTGCATACACTGCGGTTCCTCCATGCTGATTTTCTTCCCTGCAATAATACGCTATTAAGTTAAAACCATGTATTCCATAATTCTTCAATTGCTGAGCGGTTTTCCAATGTTCCGTGATGCATAATATATTACAATCGTCATTTTCTTGTAGCATAACTTCTAATTCCACCAATGAGTTTCCTATTGATTGTATATTTTATAGTATAGTATAGTAGGATAACTAATGCACATCATGTTTGGGTACAAGTAAGGATTAAGACAAAGGACACAAGTATCAAAATTCTAACTTAAATAAATACGTATGAGGCTACGTTTGAGCTAAATCATTGAAATGCTGGTTTAAATTTTATCATGTAACTTAAAATGCAACACACGATCTTGTAAAATGGTGATGTGTAATGGACAATTCAATTTTCTTCTGGTATTTTATTGCCACAATGTCCTGCGTGACATAATTATGACGGTTTGAGGGAACCATACGATTTGAGATTTAAAATAAATAAAATATTATAATTGTGTAATTTTAAGAAATGTGTGAAGATATTATGTTAAACTTACATCGGGTAAACATTGTGTGTAGAGAGTTCTTGTTTTCGGGACGATTTAGTGCTTCGACGATACGAATTTTGACGTGGAGGTAGATAAACGCCATGGTGGTTCATATGATGAGATGACTATGGAAAGTACATATATGGATGAGGAATAGGTTTTAGAGAGAGATTGAGGCAAGTTGGTCACCTCAAAAGTAAAATTAAATAGAATATTTCAAATTATTGAAATAGACAGGCAGCTGTCAGATTGAAATTTTGGTAAAATCAAGATTATTCCGTTAATATTTAAGATACAGAGTCATACTAAACGGCAAAAGAAAGAGAATGAAGAGCTCGAATTTTCGAGACCGAAAAGTATTTGAAAATTCAAGAATTAAGAAAAATTTCCAAAATAGCTAAATTATGAAAATTTCGGCTTAGATTTTTATTAATTGTGGAAAAACGGAACAAGCTAGAGGATTCAAAATTTTTCCACATATATTTGGGATAGAGATGGACAAAATTGAAAAATTTCACCAAGATCAGAGCAGTTTTTGAGGATGGATATGTCATGGCTATCTTATTTTTCAAAAATAATTCAAAAATCTATAAAAGGAGGTACCAATTCATATGAAAATCAGTAATAAATAGAGAGAGTTCGACCGTCATAGTGAGCACACGTATAATTTATTGCATGTCCTTTTTAAGACACAATATATTTTATAAAACTCCTATGACAGCGAACATCATCACGAATGTTAAACTTGAGTCCCTGACTAGTAACGACGAAATAAACAAGTACCCACCTGAAGACCACTTCTTCAGAGCTCGCTTAGCGAGAATTACGCTAAATGACACCTCCAATTTTCGCTCCACGAAAAGAAAATTGCCCAGTATTAGTAGCCCGCTCACTCCCGAGCCAAAAAGTGAATTAGTCAATTTTAAACTTCAAAAAATCATGGCAAATAATAATATCAGTGATAGTGCCAAAGACAATGTTAACTCAAAAGAAGACGAAATCATGGTAGTTGAAGCCACAGTGCCTGTTCATAACAGTTTCGGGGTGCTCATAAATGCACCCGAATATACCCCAAAACCTGTCCCAAATTCGAGGTACGCTGCACATCACTCCAGAGACGATGGTCAAGGCTGGACCACCGTCGGTCGCTCAAACGCCCCCAAACAAGTACGCGAGGCAAAAATAAATCGTCCGCCACCCGTAATCCTCACGAAACCAATCGGACAAATCAGTGTCTTTATGGAGAATATCACGCCGCTTTTAACCCATTCAGGACGAGCACTGGAAGGAGCCGCGCGCTACTGCCGGCCGAGCGCGGGAAAACAAGTTCCGCGGCTATGCATCGTGCAGCACGTTGTTAGTCGTGCTTTAGTCGCCGTAGCTAAAAGAAATTTTTTGTAATACATGCACGTTGGTCGGTTTGTGAAAGATAACTATAAAACATAATAGTACGGCGCCAGGCCTGCAAAATGGGGAATGCAAAGTCGTAATGTACGGCAGCCGTCCTGAATGGGTTAAAAGCCCCTATCGAGCTGAAGCACATTCGAGGGCAAACCTGGATCTACTCCTCCATCATCGAGGACCACAAAGCTGTTCGTGCATTCGTCTTCTCCGACGCCAACCTCGAAGGGTACTCTTTCCAACCAAAAGAGGACAAAACAGTAAAAATGGTGATGAAAGGGTCACCATATCTAGACGCCGACTACATAAAACAGCAATTCAAGACCGAACATTCCATCACCCTCGCTGCAGCGACACAAATGAAAAATCGCTTTGGCGACAACACAGAGGCGTTCCTTATCGCCTTCCCTCCAGGCACCCCGCTTGCCACCATCAACCGAATAAAATCAATTGGACCTGTACGGGTCAATTTTGAAGAATATTCCAGACGCAACGTCCGCACGCAATGTTACAACAAACCCAGGACAGCACACGGAGGACTACTCACTTACTTAAAAAATGACCTAGACTTCTGCCCGATTGACATACAAACCACTGAAGCCGAAATACAAATTTTACAATCAAATGAATTAACAATAGCAAATTATTATTTATCCCCCTTGAAAAAACATGACTTTGACAAAATTGACGAAATTTTACAAAACTCCAGCAAAGTCATCATTGCTGAAGATTTTAATTCCATCCATGCAAATTGGAATAACACCCATGCAAATACAAACGGAAACAAACTACATGACTTTATTACAAACGGCGACGCCTACATTTCCTTTCCAACCAATAATGACTACACCCATTATCCATACGTCCCGACCGCCAGGCCTTCGACGATCGACATCGCACTGACCAAACACGTAAACGTCACCCGCATTTCAACATTAAATAAATTAAGCTCAGATCACCTTCCCGTCCTTATCGAAATTACATCCTTTAAAATTCCAATAAATCCCCAACCTAAAATTAAAACGACAGACTGGAAAAATTTCATAACACAATTGAATGAACTGCCAATAAACTCAAAAATCATCACTACAAACGACATTGATAACGAAATACAAAGACTAACAGATAACATCACCAAAATTTTTAACAATAACACAAAAGAATCCAACTTACCGTCACATGCATTAAAATTACCCGAACAGTTACTTCAGAAAAATAAAAATAAGCTCAGAAAAATTTATCAAATTCACAAGTATCCCAATCTTAAAATGCAAATCAACAAGATTACTAAAGATATTAATTCAGAAATAAATAAAATAAAAAACGAAAATTGGACAAAAACGCTCTCGGACATCACCCCTAAAAACGTTAATAAATTATGGAAAATAGCCAAGGCTCTTAAAAATAAAGATGTTGACAAACAATTTCCAACTTTGCAAACCCCTTCAGGGCCAAAAATAACAAATAAAGATAAAGCCGAGGAATAGCTGACATTTACCTAGAAAATCACAACTCCACTTCCAACCAAAACGATCCCATGACGATAATACAAGTTCAAAATTCTACAACACAATTTAGGCAAACCACATACGAAACCCCTCCCGACGACCTTACCACTCCTACCGAAATCCGTCAAATAATCCGCAAATTAAAAAACAAAGCACCTGGCAATGATAACTTACGAGCTTCACTAATCAAAAAACTTTCAAAAAAATCAATAGTTCAAATTTATTATATCCTAAATTCATGTTTAAAAAATCAATACTTCCCACCTGCTGGAAAAACGCCGCCGTCATACCCATCCTAAAACCGGGCAAACCTAAAGACCTTCCCTCCAGCTACCATCCCATCAGCCTCCTAACTGTCCTCTCCAAAATCCTGGAAAAACTGATACTAAAACGACTACAATTACATGACGAAATAAACGACGGAATTTTACCCCAACAGTTCGGCTTCAGAGCAAATCACAGCACAACACTCCAGCTAGCAACTTTGACAGACAAGATTACAAAAAACTACAACACAAACAAGATAACCTCACTACTTACTTTAGACATCGCCAATATGGCACGACGGACTAGTACACAAAATGATAGCAGCAAAATACCTCCCCCCCCCCCCCCCTATTTAATCAAAATTATCGATAGCTTTATACAAAATAGAACATTTTAAGTCAAAATTAAAAATTCCCAATCCTCCCCCACCCCATCCCTGCAGGTGTACCCCAAGGATCCATTTTAGCTCCCCTTTTATTTACATATTACATCAACGATATCCCCACCCACCCACCCCGACACGACAATTAAATTATATGCAGATGACACTGCGATAACAGCCACGTCCTACCGTAAAAACAAAACCATTGACTACCTACAAAGACATCTTGACATCCTGGTACCTTATTACCACCGATGGCGACTTAAACTCAACGAGACCAAAACGACTTTTACAATTTTCTCACACAAAAAAGACGCACTTACCAAAAATTTAACAATCAACAATACGAACATTACCCATACAAACGAAACTAAATATTTAGGAATCACCCTCGACAATAAACTTACCTACCAAACACATCTAAAAAACGTTGCAAAATCAGGATCAAAAGCTATGCATGCACTTTACTTCCTCATGACCTACAAAAATGGCCTTCAGCTAAAACTCAGACAACAACTTTACAAAACGATGATACGTCCCATTTTACTTTATGCCTCTCCCATCTGGAGTAGCGCCGCCCCCTCCAACATCAGACATATCCAGGTCGTGCAGAACAAGTGCCTCCGTATAATTACTGGCTTGCCAAAATATACGGAGAAATTTGAACTGCACGAGCTGGCCGACATACGGACGTTACCTAACATAATACACCACGAAGCAATAAAATTCTTCGAAACGACTGTAAAAAGAAACGACAAGACGAAACATATAGCAAACATCACTCGATCGACAATGCCCTTCGGGCACAAACACAAGTTATTACATAACATACTCCTGACTTAATCTTTTTTGTTCTTTGTTTGTTTAAATCTCACTTCTTAATGCCATGCTGCGCTGGGTTTTTGTACTCACTTTCCCAGGAAAAACCACATCCGCAAAAACTCAAGACCGACAACACACATCAACATCTCCGATAAATCAACTGATAGGAGCGGAGAAGATAAATTTGTTAACCTGAAACTTTAAATTGTGATATATTTAAAATTTCTAATGTAAATTACTATGCCAATAAAGAGTTATTTTATCTTATTATCTTTTATCTTATGAAAAGCAGTATTGTTTTAGTGCTTGGCTGGGAAAGATGCATGAATTCTAACCAAACTTTGTTTTTTAACCAAAACCGGTCTTGGAGTGTTTTCGAAACAAATTCTAAGTCCCTCTCGGAATGTTAATTAACCTCAAAATAAATGTTAAGACTAAGTGACTTTTTTAAAATTAGATAGTGAAAGTGAAATTGAACATTGAGGTTAAATAAAATTTTAAATTTTTCTAAAAGAAAATTAAATGAACTGTGCTACATAAGACGGTCCTGAAGTTATTATTGGAGGAGGTATAGTGCATCGCAGCATCCGAAAGCTAATATCGCCTGTTTGTACCAAACCCTTGCAAGGTAAAATTCTTTTTATTTGGCCAAATTTAATACAGATCTGTTTCTATCACATAAACGTCTTAGTATAACCTAAAAAAATAAAAACCACACGTTATTATTACGAAACACACTTTTATATGTCTTTAATTATTGTGCAAACTTATGTAAATTTACCTGTATATATCTCAATATAATTGGTTCTCAAAAAGTCTTCATATTTTTGCATTCATTGCATTTGCATTCAAACTAAGGTATTCACAGCACCACTTTTAAGACACCTTTACTCTGATAATCGTTTACGTGCTCATGCGTCATACGCCTTTAATAAGGACGATTTACACTTGTATTTAGAACTGATGAACCAAGAAAAACTTTTAGTAGGTTACTATTAGAAGACCTACGATTAGAAGTACGTGACTTAGCATTAAACCAAAATTTTTGCCATGCGTATCATTTCTTTTTAAATATATAATTAAATATACATCGCACATTATCAGATCCAAGATAAGATCTATATCGCTTATCAGCCGCTAACACCTACAACCAATACTTTTCATTTTTACTTTTTTTATGTGTTACCGAATGGCAGAATTTTTTTAAATAAAAAAATAATAAGTTATCAGAGTTTTAATTTTTTTAAAATTAATTGTCCTTCTAAACGTGGGATGCACTTGCTAAGTTTTGTCTGGGTGGAAAGGTAGATTGGTCAAAGTACCTGCTCTCTTAAGGGATACTGTGTGAAGAGCATCCAGAGGTTTTAGATCTCTTTGTTGCCACAGGGCTTCCTTTAGAAAGGTTTCGAGATGCCTGAAATTGAAAATTTAGAAACGTCTGACTCGAGGGGTGGGGAAAATTTGGTTAGATTACTCTGACACCAGTGACGTATCAACCCATAGTAATTATAGAAAATTTTTGTATTTTAAAAGTAATTTTATTTTGACATTTTTTTCTGTTTTAAGTTAGTTGTATATATACAGGCCTATTATGTATCCCAAACGTTATTATAAAGGTGACAGTTATGACATAACATAAAAGTTTTCGGCAAATTGGTATTACGTATCCATTTCATAGACCGTTATTTTAACATGATCCTTATAACAAAGGTTTTCTCAACCTTTATAGTGCAAAATATAATAAGTGCTTTGATAGGTGCTGTTAAGATAAATAAATTAGATGAAACTGGCTTTTAATGGATTAATCAATATTTTTATTTTGAATCAATTAGAAAATGCAGATTGTAAGTATTTGTTTAAGTATAATTTATAATAGAAATGTAGTAGTTTAAGTATTTTTATACAATTTCTTTGGATGTTAAGTTAAACACTTTTTCTGATTGATCTGTAATTGCAGTGGAGCATAGGGAGAAGATTCAAAGAAGGGTCTTAAGAGAAAAGAGTGATCCATTTTCTATGTGTACCAGGTCTTTTGTTGAAACATACCGTTTAACAAAAGATCTGGTACATAACTTAATTATTGAAGTGGGACCACGTTTGAAACAAGCTGAAAGACTAACAACAGTGCCAATTAATTTGAAAGTGCGTTATTTATTTTCATAAATAATAAACAATTCTTAACACCAACGATAGGTTTTTACAGGTCTGTATTTCTTTGCCCATGGAAATTACCAAAAATGTGTTGTTAACAATTTTCAAATAGGCATGAAACAACCTACCATTAGCATCATCCTAGCAGAAGCTATGGTGGATCATTTACTCGACAGATGGGTTGTTTTTCCAAAAAGAGAAGGTGAGTTCAGAAGTGCACAACAAAAGTATGTAATTCTATTTAAAGTAATGGAAATTTGTAGTCTATTGTGTTTTTTAAAAGATTTTTGGAAAAATCACGCTTGCCAGGGGTTATTGGGGCGATTGACTGCACCCATATAGCTATAATAGCCCCTCCCGTCACCACTCATCATAGCCCCACTCATCCTGCACATGCATACTATAATCGTAAAGGATATTATAGTTTAAATGTACAAATGGTACGTAACAAAATTTATTAGAAATTTATTTAAGATAATTTACTTTGCAGTTCTGTGATTACAATTTAAAGGTTCAGAATTGCAACACTCGTTTTCCATGGTCGAGTCACGATTCTGGAATATGGGCGTTATCTGCAGTTAAAAGGCATTTGCAAACAGAGTTCGTTGGAGGGTCATCTTGGTTGGTGGGTAAGTTGAGGATATCAAATCAAATGGAACATTTTTATCAAAATAAACTTTTATAGGGGATGCTGGATATCCATTGCAACCGTGGCTATTAACACCAATAGAAAATGCACAACCAGACTCTCCACAAAGTAGGTACACCGAAGCTCATATTAAAGCTAGAAACTGCATTGAAAGGGGCTTTGGTGTACTGAAAAGTCGCTTTAGGTGCCTTCTTAGACATAGGACCCTGAATTTTGATTCTGTTAAAGCTACGAAAATTGTGTATTCTTGGGTGATTTTGCATAACATGGCAGTGAACAGCAAAATACCACAGGAAATACTGCAAGAGTTTCAAAGAGAAGAAGCAGAACAGCAAAGAAACGGGATGGTCGAAAATTACAACAGAGATCTTACAGCAGGTAGGTAGGTACCTATATAGTTTGCCGTAATGATCAAATATTTCTAAATTTTTATTTACACATGAGAACTGGTTAGCTGAGGGAAGGAGAATTCGCAACAATGTGGTTCAAAATTTTCGTTAATTTAGTTGTAAGTTAGCTAGTAAGATTAATCGAAAATGTAAATATTTTTATTAAATAATTTTCTTAAATAAAACCAAACAAACTTATTTATAAATAACAAAAATCGTCTAAATTGCCAAATGTTTGAAAATGCAAACATTTGGCCTTAGCCATTTCGGCTTTGGCTCTCAGCATATCTGCCTCAGCTTTAACTTGTAACACTTCGGTTAATTTAATCAAAGCCTCAGCTAGCATCTGATTAGTTTTCAAGTTTGCCTCATTGGCATTTTGGAATGAATTGCAGGCATCTTGCAAAATTACATTAGTGTATCGCCCAGGTCTGTTTCTTTTATTTTCCGTAGTCGTAGAGGGCTAAAAGAAAACAATAAAATTCTATTTTCTACTCTCAGTACTGAACTTACAGTTTTTTCGACAGAGAGTGGTGTGGGTATCAAAACAGCATCGTCAGTAATTTGGCCAGGCGGAGACATATATAATTCATCTTCATTTTCCTTTAAAAAAAAATTAGTGTTTCTATGTAGTTTGAATTTACTTGCAACTTACAAGCTCAGAAGAATTTACGCAGTGGGTTACTACATCAACTAATTCTAAACTTTCAGTTAGTACATCATTTTCCACTTCGTATACTGCTTCTAATACAACAAAAATTGAAATCAATTTGAATGTAGGTAATACGAATTACATTAGAATGAATTAAATTAATTACCCCCATGGCCTAAACTATCAGGCAGATGTAAATCTCCCAAATGTGCTTTGCTGATAACACTCAACAAGCGCTCTTCTAAATCAGAAAGAGGCTTGGCAATTCTAGGTCCACCTTCCGTTCCAGTAATTTCTTCTTGGATTAATCGACTCTTATGTTTACTTTCCACTCTATAAATATCTACAAAACTATACAATTAGCAATTCATTTATAAAAAATTTAAAATTAGTATACCTTTTTCCATTGATCGGCAGATTTCATGGGCCCAAGCGCTAACAAATTTATTTTGTCTGCAAAAGTTTGCCACACTTTCTTTATATTTTGTGCCTCTAAAGGCTTTGTTCTGCCATGCAGGAGTACTTTGTTACTCTCAACGAAAGTAACAAGCTCTTCATATTCAAGACGCGTAGTTTTTTTTTGTCTTTTTACCATTTCAAATTTAATAATAAAATTTAATAGCACTGACAAATACAAAATTATTAAATTTGATCCAAAAATTAAAATATTACTATCCTTTTCCGACACATGTGAGCTACAGTAAATCTTCCTCACTTTAGAAGTACTCAAAACTTACTATTATTTTATGCTTTAAAAATTAACGTTGACTGCAAATGGCTATTTTAAAGGTGGATACGTAATACCAATGCTGTAATAAACGCTAAGCAACCAGTTATTTTGAAACTTTATTATAACATAAAGGTGGACAGGTATTTTTAAAGGTTGGGATACATAATAGACCTAATATATTTGATTTGTAAATAGTTAATATTAATAAAAATATTTCTGATGAGTAATTAGAAAAACTATAACTGACGGTGAAGATACATTTGTCACCCAATAATAATCATAAACAATTCCAAGGGTACCACTATAACTATTTCTACTGACAAAAGGACGATTATTATAACTTTTTTTTTCGACTTTTGGCCAGCTTTTCCGATTTCTGGACCACTGTGCGCTCGCACGGTTGTATCTACTCATCAAAACGGATGAAACGGTTGTTTTAGGGAATTATTGCAATACGTAATAAATTAATAAACCAACCAAATTTTGAATCAAACACATAAGATTTATTGAACAAATAATTTTTAAGCAGTAAAAAATAGTACAAAACCAAAGGTAATTTTTTTATATTTTTTTGTCGTTTTGACGGTCCTGGTTGGAGTAGTTCCTCCACGGTAGACTCTTCAAGTCGTGAAGACTCTTGAACTGAAGGAAATAATGCTGCGACAGTTGAGATATCATCATCATCGTGGTCGTTGTTGAGTAGAATGTCGACTTTAACCAAAATCTAATCAGTTCTAAGTTTCAATATATATGTACTAAATACGAAATTTGGTCAAAACTTTCCTATTACTTTTTGAGGTAGAGCGTACACAAAATTTGACCACACACACACCCTTACACACATTTTTTGGAAACGATGATTTTCCAATTCTGGAACCCCAATATGACTAAATTCGACAAAATCTCAATTTTTTTCTGCACGATAACAATACTTTTTCATACTTTGTATGATAAAGTAAAATATAAATAAACAAATATTATTAAATAAATAATAAATAACTCTGTAATACTTTTCTATATTTTTTTTATTTAGAAATTATTTAATACTTCTAATATAATGTCGTTGTCTTCTGGTTCAGAAGAATTTTTGAAATCATACATGTTAACATTAAATAAACTCAATACTCAACTTCTTTTATCCCAGGGCTATCCCAGAACTAATATTTTTATACATTTATTTTATTTTAATAAACAAAAATAAATAAATATTCGTAATCAGAAAACCTCTAAAAATACCCCTAAAAATTTAGTTCCCCATCGATAAAACCATCGCACTTTCCCCCCTAAATTTAGGGGGGAAACCCTCTAAGTTGGCAACCCTGCTCGAGACAACTGACTGGAATGCTACGAAAAGGAGCAGATATTCCGGCACGGACACGAAAAAGGGTTTTTATAACTGGGCTACATCCAAACTCCAACGGTCGCCGTATAGGTTCATTCTATGGCGGGACGAACATTGTAGCGTTGGGCTCGCTGCAGTCAACTTTGTGTGACGCGCTAGCCGTTGTAATTTTTGTCGAATATAAAAAATAAAAAAGAATTTGTAGGTCTGAACAGGCTCTACAAGTTTGATGCTAGACATTTTTTCGATATCTTTCACGAGAAAGAAGAAAATAACAAAAAACAAATTTTACTCCCCAAATTTATGGTTTTTTCGATCGATATCTCAATAACGATGGACGATAGGTGAAAAATGTAAAGGACCTTAATTATAGATCGTAAAAAATCAACAAAAAAGTATTGCATAAAAATTTTCTGAATTTAACCCTTTTTTCAAGATGGCGGAAAATCCACAAGGAAATCTCGGTCGACAATTCGAAGTTAAGCTTTTCTAGGGCCTCCCCACGTAATGTCAAAAATTTAGCTTGTTGTGTTCACATGCTTTTCTACCCCGTTTTTTCCGACGTAATGACTGGACTACAATGTTTTAGCGGAATTACAAAACCGCAAATACTTTCATCACAGATACACCCCGAAGGATGAGAAAACGCACGCTTTCGTTCTTAAGGGACTGACAAATGACACGCCGATCACTGAAATCAAAAGCGAACTCAGTGAAAAACACATAACTACCAAAAATATCTATAAGATGAACGGAATGAAATCGGCTGCATTCCTCGTCATGCAGTAACCACAACAACATTGAACGCGACTGTCACCCAACTCTTGGACGCTCGAATTAGATAGGAAAGGCACTTTAACAATAAAATAATCATCCAATGCCAGAGGTGTTAGAAATGGGTCCACGCTACCACAAACTGTAAACGACCAATAAGATGCCTAAAGTGAGCGGCAAATCATCTCACGAAAGTGTGTACATTACCAGAGAACAGCATTCCCACCTGCGCGAACTGCCGAGGAGCCCACACTGCAAACAACGTTACCTGTGTGGTCTACATAAAAAATTTCAACTGGAGCAAAACAAGCAGGCTTAGAGCTCCCCAGCAATTCGCCAACGCCCCGCGGTATGTGCCGGCCCCCCCTCCAACAATCTCACTGTGGCAAAGGCATATGGTAACCGCGAGATCACCACCACCACCATGGCCAATCAACTGCAACGCAGCCTTTCCACCACTTCGAGCGCCAAGAGGAATGAGCACACCAGTACAAGCAACAATACCGCCTACAAACCCTCCATCACAATAAAATCTGCCAAAAAAAATATTGGTGACGCCTTCAGCGACTTTGCAAATATATGCAAAGAAATTACCAAGAAACATTGAAGAAATGCTTCGAGCTCTAAAAGACTACAATAATCTGCTGAAATAAATACATGATAGAACCAACATATGGTTTAAAATAGTTGAAAATATGTTTACATTGTATTTCCCACATATAACATCAGAAGAAACAAAATTTCAATACGTGATGTGCAACATTCCAACCAATATTGCTGTACGAAGAAATAATGAATCCAGATCCAGAGTAACTATACACGAAGTTAAAAAACGCATTACTCAAGGTAACCGCAGTAAAAAATACGGAAAGCATAAAATAGTTGCTTCAGAAAGAAATCTTAGGCAACCAAAAGCCAAGCCAACTCTTGCGTAACATGAAACAATTGCTTGATGAATTTGGGATTGATCGACGAATCGTTACCACGGCAATTGTATTTACAGAAAATGCCAACGCATCTGCAGTATATTTTAGTGGATTTTTCAACGGTAAACTTGACGAAATTGGCTGTATCATCTTCGGCAAACAATGCGGTTTGCGGCAAACTCCTGCAAGTAGCAACACAATTGATGCAGCACGTGCTCAGAATAGTAGTCGAAACAGAAACTCGACAAATAAAAGCCGGATGGAATTGCAGTCGGTTAATCTGAAAAATATCTGACCGGTGAACACAGGTTCGAATCTAGTATAATAAAATTCTACTAAAAGCAGAATCACCACAATACCTGGAATAGGTGTTCTCCAGTAATCTAAGTGGCGATGCCCTGATGGAATAAAAAAAAACTAGCTTCCATGTTGTAAATGGAGGCAAAGAAACGCGGGTTCAAAATCAAGAAATTGCTTCCTCTCTTGTTCCCCAAGTTAATATCGGTTACAACGATTAAACGTTACTCGTCGCCGCTTGCCTTAATATTATCACTATGGAGAAACATAAAAAGACAAGTAGGCTACCAAAAGTATAGATATCACTTGTTTCCAAATAAACTGCGACGAAATGGAAATCCTCGATTTTAAACAGATCCGTGGTAAACACGATCAGTGTAAGCAAAATCAAAGTAAGTAAATGGTAAACTTACCCATAATTATTGGTGAGACTAAAAAGAAATCACTACACCGCACACAACGAAGCGTTCGTCTCATTCGAGATTCCAACCTAATGCCATGCGCAAAAAGACAAGGGCACACGAAAGACAACGGCCCACGAAAGACAAGGGCGTCGTGCAAAACAATTAATTGCAGGGCAAATAAATTGTTACAAAATAACTAAAATAATGAAAAATGAGTTTTAATAAAATAATGTTATTTTGGTACACCAGTGTTCATGTAAAGTTACATTAATTTACATTAAGTTACATTAGATTACAATAATTTAGCTATTTACTTAAGAAATTGAAGTTTTATCTGAAAAAAAAGTGTAAATATTTTCTGTGCACTATAATATGTTTTAAAGTTTTATACCAAAATTATTTGTAGTCACTAAAATACGCGAAAATCAAACTTTGTAACAGCATTGTAAGCACACTGGATCGCGACAAAAACGTGTTATTTTAGGTGGACACCTTTTATAAGTTTTTTTAACTGTTAACTTGTCTTTTGTGATATTTTTCAATTCCTATTACCTAATTTGACTAATAAAATGCGCTCAATGCAATCCATCAAATTTCCTTAGCAAATAAATCAATTCTTCACTTAAATTGAACTAGATTACAAAAAAATATATAAAATAATAATAACCATAAAGATAATCACAAAATATAAGTTATGTGAATATTAGAATAGTATTTACATGAAAACTTGAATAAAATTATTTAATTATAATTAATCACGTAAATGGTGTTTGCGGTATAGGATACCGCTTGCTTTCACAAACTAGGGAAATCAATTTAAATTTAAGAAAACCGAAACTTAAGACTAAGAAATGTTAGGAAGGTACTGAAAAAAGCAGATTGCTGAAAAGACGTTTTTAATATTTTCAACTGTTTTTTTCCAGTTTTTTTCAACTGGTACGGTTGACCTGTGGCGATATCTTTCGAAATCAAAACGTTGTGCTACCGATGAGGATGTGTTCACCGAGCAGTGAACATCAACACGTGTTTAGATCGATAAATCCGACGATTCCCCGGCTTCAGCTCGATTTTGAAGCCACCTAATCAACGGATCCACGACAAGACCGATTCAGAACATCAGTTCACCAGCGAACCAAACATACGATCGCAGAAGTAACCAGGGATCAGGATAAGTTTTTGAACAATTATTTAATTATTAATTATTTTGAATTTCTTACATAGGCTTACCCCTATTTTTTAAATTTTTAAATTTTTTCTAATTTTAAATTAAACACTCAAGCGTGTCAATTAAAAAATTATTTTCAATTGACTCCACGGGTTAATTTGAATAACTTTTGTTTGTTTTTACTGTAACTTCTTCCACGTGGTCAGACAACAGTACCGTTACCCCATAACGGCCTTCTGTTCCTAGGGTAGACATCTACCGAACAAATTTTTATTTATCTGCAATTGGGCCAGCCAATAATCAGACCAATCGTTTAGGTAGCCATCTACCGATCACATTTCACTCTAACCTAAATCTCTCCCAAAATGACGAGGACTCGCTCCAGCAGCAAGACGAACTCTCCCGGCCAAGTTGCCATACTCCAAGCTGAGATAAAGAAAAAAGATATCAACACCAAAGAACTAATAGACCAGGTTAAAATGCTGAAACTCCTGGTTGAAAGAATGTTTAAGATCAACCCTGAATTAGCTCAAATAGTAGTCGCAGATCAACAAGAAGAAGCGGCCATCCTAATGGAATCTCAAAAAGAAACCCCATTCACGGAGGTTAGAAATGGGAAGCGACTCAGAGACAGCCCGGTAACCCCCACCACCTCCACGGCAGGAGGGAGAGAAAAAGAGGGATCCCAGAAGAAGAAGAAGACCAAGACTCAGACAACGAGGTGTTCATGGACACCGAAACTGAACCCAGGAGCAGCACCGGACCCCCACCTAGACCAAAACCAAGAAAGTCAAAGTCGCCCCCCCCAGCCAACCCAAACGGTACAGGGTACCGCCTATCACCATAAGAAATCCAGCAATCTGGCTAACCCTCGATACAGAGCTAGACAAAAAGAAAATTAAGTTCACCCACGTCAAAGCAGTCGCTGGAGGAATGGCAATCACCCCGACAACTATCGAAGACTATAGAAACTTAATCCACACATTAGAAGAAGGAGGACACGACTTCTTCTTCAGGCAGATGGTGGACGAATCCCCCCTGAAGGTTGTCATCAGAGGCGTCCCCCACGAAATCGACACAGACCCAATAAAAACGCACCTCGAAAGAATGGGCTTTGTGGTCACTACAGCGGCAAGAATGTATCGAGGAAGAGACAGGAAGCCAATGCCTCTCATCATGGTCACGCTTCCAAAATCTGAAGAAAACAAGAGAATCTTCGACATAGAAAAAATAGCAGGAATAGACGTTAGGATAGAAACACCTCACCACAAAGCAAAAATCAGTCAGTGCCACAGATGCCAGGCATTTGGGCACGCACAAAGTTGTTGCAGATCGAACCCACGCTGCGTCAAATGCGCAGGACCGCATCTTACCTCCACCTGCGGAAAAAAGGCGGAAGAGCCACCCACATGCGCGAACTGCAAAGGTGCACATCCAGCATCCTACCAAGGATGCCCAAGGTACCTGAAACTTAAGAGGACAGCTCAACACAGAGGAAGGTATGAAGAAAGACCAGAACCCTCACAACCAAGGTTCAAGCCGCACAGAACCACGGCAAGCCAATCCTACGCTCGCAGAACATACGGAAGGGCTCAACCGCCACCGGTACACAGGGACACGCAAGAAAATCAAGAGAAACCACAGCCAAATAACAAGATCCCGATGACCAAGAAAGATCTAGCAGCTATACTAGCTCACTTGGTCAGAAACGGCTTCAACCAAGACCAAATCGACGACGTCCTCACTGAATACCAACAGCTAGATTAAACACGTAAACAAAACACCATGTCAAGTAAATACGCGAATGAAAGCCAGAACAAACCCCTTTAGCCTAAGGATTGCATATTGGAATGCAAACGGGCTAAAGACACACAAGCTTACAGAACTACAAAAGTTAGCGACAGATGAAGACCTGGATGTCATCTTAATATCCGAAACACACTTCAATGCGACCGCCAAAGCAAAGATTCCAAACTACGTGCTCCACCGAAATGACAGAAAAGAAAATGGCTGGGGGGGGACAGCCATATACATCAAGAAGAATATTGAGCACAATGAAGTCAACACAGGAATACAAGACATCGAAGCCACCACGATAAGTATCAAGGTCGATAAAACCCTTTCTAAAACGAAATATTTTCAGATATCTTCAGTGTACAACCCACCAAGAGCGATCCTCCCGAAAGACGACATTATCAGACTCATTTCTGGGAACCACCCTGCTGTCGTTGCTGGGGATCTCAACGCCAAGCACCCCAGATGGCATTCAAGAAAAACAAACAATGCCGGTCGAGCGCTGGCGGAACTTGCCGACCAAAATGACTTTACAATAGATGGCCCAACTGACCCCACACACGAAGGAGGCGAGGGCACACACCAAGACGACGTGCTGGACATAGCAATACTAAAAGGGGTAGACGCCCCCCACCACTTACAGGTAAGCAGCCCGTTAGATTCTGACCACCACCCGGTTCTTTTCTTCATAGAAGAATCAGAGAAAAAGGAAAGTGAACCGCGAATAGCGGACAATATTGCATGGCCCGTGTTCCATGACAACTTCTTACAAAACATGGGAAAGATCCCGATCATTGAAACAATTGAAGAATTAGAAAACTACCTAGATACCTTCGAAAAACAAGTGGTCTCCTCATTGAAAGTCGCGAATAATCCAATCAAGATTCGCATCAAGAACCCCCCCCTCCCCCCGCATATTAAAGAATTAATCAGGATACAACGGAGGGCGCGCCGAACAGCAAGAAGAACCTGGGCTCCAGAGGACCGAAGATATGCAACCCAACTGAAAAACCAACTCAGAAACGAGCTGATCGAACTCCGTAGGAAAAGTTGGAACGACAAACTAGAAAAACTGAACTTCGAAGATAACTCGATATGGCAAATGGCAAAAGCGCTAAGGAAAAGCACAGATACGATCCCCCCGATCCACGGCATCAACGGTATGGCCTACGCGGACATTGACAAAGCAGAAGCTTTCGCAGATACGTTAGAAACGCAATTCAGCCCAAACGAAGCAACAGACAAGGCACAAGTAACAGACATCAACCAACAGGTGAAAACATTTCTGGAAACACCCACCGAATCAACACTGAAACCGGCCTCCGTGGAAGAAGTGCGAGACGCCATCAAGAAAACCAAGAAAAAGAAAGCCCCAGGTCCAGATCAAATCACAAACAGAATCCTGAAGCACCTCCCGAAGAAAGCCATATCAGCAATAACAGTGATCGCAAACGCAGTACTTAGACTGAAATACTTCCCAACCAGATGGAAGACAGCGGACATCGTAATGATACACAAACAAGGAAAAAGTAAGACTTTCCCTCAGAATTACAGACCGATCAGCCTCCTGTCCACGATGGGAAAACTAGTAGAAAGAATCATACTCAACAGACTCAATGAAGAGATTGAAGAACTAGGAATCATGCCAAACGAACAATTTGGCTTCCGCTCTGGACACTCGACCACACTTCAACTACTAAGAATTACTGAACACATCACGATGGCCCTCAACAAGAATGAAGCAACCGCCGCGGTATTTTTGGATGTGTCCAAGGCCTTTGACAAGGTCTGGCACGAGGGACTACTTTTCAAGATGATACAGGCAGGAATCTCGCCTGCACTAGTGATCTTAATCGCAACCTACCTGGAAGACAGAAGTTTCCAAGTCAAACTAGAAGGTATCCGATCATCAGTTAGAAAGATCCGCGCAGGGGTGCCCCAAGGCTCCCTCCTGTCACCGAAGCTATTCAGTTTGTACTCACATGACATCCCGAGAACAGAAGGAACGATTACTGCTCTCTACGCAGACGACATCTCCAAATTGGCAAGCTCACTGGGCATCCACATCGCCGCTGGTCGCATGCAGAGGGCCCTGAACGCCCTGGAAACCTGGTACCGCACTTGGCGTATCGAAATAAATTCGGACAAAAGCGCGGCGATTATGTTTACGAAGCGTTTAACGGTCCCTCCGGATGTTACCATGTTCGGCGTAAAGATCCCATGGGTTCGATCAACTGAATGCCTTGGAGTCACCTTGGACAAGAAGCTCTCTTGGGTCAAGCACATCGACAAAATCAACTGTAAGGCTAGAAGAGCCATGAATTATATCAACCCACTGTTAGGAAAACACAGCGCCACTGAACCAGAAATGAAGATTAGGCTATACAAGTCCCTAATTAGGCCAATGATAACATACGCAGCCCCAGCATGGGCATTCGCATCCGAAAGACAGATGAACCGCCTACAGACCGTCCAGAACATATGCCTAAGAAAGGCCCACGGAGTTCTCTACCAGCCAACAAGATACCTACATCAAGAAACAAAGGTAGAATACCTAAACGAATTCATTAGAAAAATAACAGAAAAACTATACTTAAGAAGTCAAGACATCGAAAACCCTCTGGTCTCCAACCTGGGGAAATATAATATCCAAGACTACGTAAAGCATAAGAGACCACTGAGCATCCTAGCTCCACCAGATAAACAAACAAACACATAAGTTGTTACGCCTATGATTTTACGTTTTCGATGACCGCGCAATCGACTGCGCACGGATACGTTCAACAAGCGAGCCACGTTTGGTTTGGACTCAACGACCAACTAGCATTGTAGTCGGAAGTCATTTTTGATGATGGGCTAAAATTTAGCTAGAAAATTTAGTTATGATCGAGTTAAATTATGTGGAATAGTGACGTTTCCTCGTGAAATTTCTGTGTTCGCGATTACCGTTAATAATGCGTTTCGAGAATGAATTTTGAAGAATGGGTAGATATTTCTTAGTCGGTGACGCGCGCCAAGCGATTCTCGACCTTAGTAAACGCGGGAAAGGTTACTGCGTTGCAAATTGCGCATGGAATGTGGCGACACGATCACCATGTTGCCGGTTTTTTTGATTAAATGTTGAGCCGACATAATAAGCGATTTAGTTCTAAACGATGCAATTTCAAAATGTATTCTAGTGCAAGAATTATTGATGTTTACCGGTTCTGTTAAGGTTGTTGCAAACCTGTAGAATAAAGAAGTTTTAAATGTGGTTTATCAACAAATTATGCCGATTTGTTGTGATTTTGTAGTTTTTGACGAACTTTCGATTATTGTGGAATCTCTAAATTCAATGGAACAAGCAACGGTTTTTATTTTGCTGTTGGCGTAATAATTGGACTTTGGATATTTTTTTCCATTTAAATTGAAGCTATGCACGTACGAGGCCGACCTGTCCGTCCACAAATTTGTATCTGGATTTCTGCAACTACAATGAAATAATTGAAACAAGGTACGGTTATTGTATTGTTTATTTGGTACATTCTTGGTGTGCTTGCACACATGTTCGGTATAATCCCGACGTATTCATTATTGTGTTGTGTTAGAATAAGATTTGGATTATATCGACGAAATTTTATGGAGATTGTCGTTTACAATAAATTTTGTGATTATCGCCGCATTTACGAATGGGGATCGATTATCTTTTACGACTGTTGATTCATTTTGCTTTGAAGTGATCTTCAGTAATTTTAGTTATGATAAATTTGGCATTGTGGCCAACCATTAATTTTTGTGTCATTGATAGGTTAAGTGAATGTTATAAACCTTATTGTATCTTTATTGAGCTTGCTCATTTAACTAATCTAAGGGAGAAATTAAATTATTATGAAAAAATTATTTTGTTTAATTGTGTTGACTTCCGAGAGTAAACCACGCCCAAATCTAAGATCCGCTGAGCTAGAGGTCGGCAATAAGTTACCAGGTGAGTTCACCTTAACAAAGTATACTTTAATTATCTTTATTAATAGATTATCCCAAAATACCCCTTTTTCCATCAGCCAGGCTCCAATGCCACTTCCAAGGTTTTCAGTAATTTTCCATCAAATAAAATTACCCATGCCATTTCGCCAACATCAGTTGTAGGAGATTAAGGCAGCACTTACGTGCTGCCACATGCTCTTTTCTAACCACTTCTGCCTTGCCTTGCTTTGAGGTAGAAACGGGCAGCAAACCCGCGACTAAAAAAGTGCGACGTAAACGCCTCAACCCCGTTCCGACACCTGTAAGAATAGCAATCACAAATAAATTTTAACCCCTTGTGAATCACATAGATCACAAGACACCGCTGATGCGGTACATATGGTAAGCGACGACGAGGAAACCGACAACAAAGACCTGCCGCTGGCCAAAACCGTAGCAACACGACAAAGCAAACCAGTTAAACGCCGCCGATTGTCATCTCCATATTCGTCAACGACCATCGAGAATTTCGACAATTGGTTAGATCATATGCAAGCAAAGGTTTCTTTTCGCATCACCGTCACTGTTTATATGAACGACAAAGATGATTACCAACTGTTCTTGTCGCACCTAGAGTCTAAAAAGAAAGAGCATCACACCTACACACCGAAAAGTGACAGAACACATGCTTTTGAGTTGAACGGGCTTATTCACGATGATAGAAAATAATAAATACCAAAATAACCAATCTCTTAGATACCACACTTCGGTGGAAACGACATTACAACAAAACGTTCATTCAATGTCATCGCTGTCAGGAATGGGGACATGACACCGGAAACTGCAAACGCGCAATTAAATGCCTCAGTGCGCCAAAGGGCATTTAACAAAAGAGTGCAGCTAACTGCCGACCGAAGCCGCCTCATGTACTGCTTAAGTAGCCACCCTGCGAATAGCATCAACTGCCCGGTATACCTACGAAAAATTAGCAAATTAGAGGAAAATAAACAATCAAGAGCGCGACGTCAAGCTGCAACATCCACTCGATATTTGCCGGCCCAGCCTCCTACTACACCCTCCTGGCAATCGACGCCTTCAGCGAATTAGTCCAAGTTTGCGAGGAAATCAACCAGCAAACCAACATTGACGAAATGCTCCGTGCGCTTACCGACTATAATAATTCATGATCGATAAAATTTGAATTTGTACATTGAAAAGTGTAATCGAGTGAAGTTGTTTATGTTATATGCCGGACGCAAACATGAACGATAGCGAGTGGCGGTGCTTCACACAATCAAAGCGGCGAGTCGTGCGTACAGATAGAGATAGCACTATTTTCACCGCACCGACAATCAAGACAGCTCGTCGAGCGCGATTAAATTCAATTCCCACGCCTGTATTAATAGCGATTATATATGTGGCACTTTAGAAAGAAAAGGATACGCAAAACACCGAAATAATAATGGACACGGTAGAGGAGGATTTGCCGGAAATTGCCAACAGCCAAAGGCCAAAAAACAACAACTAAAAGCGCAAAGCTACCGCCAATTGTCATCTCCTGAGATGTCAACGATCAAGTTGATTTTCGACACAAAGTTAAAAATTACGCGACCAAGGGCTTCCAACTCACGTATCGTACAGATACTGTGGTAGTTCAACTTAATGACAAAAAGGAGTACAACTCATTGCTGTCCAACTTCAAAACTAATGTAAACCATCACACTTTTACACCTAAAGACGAGCGAACTCACGCTTTCGTCCTGAAAGCTATGCCACCCGACGCCACCGTCGAAGAAATAAAAAAGAAACTAAATCATAGACAAACTCCCGATAAAAAATTTATTCAAAATGAAGAGCACTCGAGCAACCTGCTTCCTGGTTGTCACGAGCAATTCCATAACGAAAAAAAACATAAACGCCAGCGTAACCTGTTTGTTGGACACCAGAGTGAGGTGGAAGCGCCACTTCAACAACAAGCATATAATACAGTGTCACCGTTGTCAGGAATTCGACATCGCAAAAAAGTTGAAATATTGGTGTCGCATTTAGTGAAGTCGCGCAAGCGTGCGACGAAATAAATTAACAAACTAACATAGAGGAAATGTTACGAGCGCTTAAAGATTATAATAATTTACTAAAAAATTGTAGTTCGAAAACAGAACGCTTCAGTCTACGCTGAAATTCGTTATCAACTTTTTTATGGTTCTTAAGCTCAAAGTAAATGTATGGAATGGCAACGGGATAAGTAACAAATAAAACATAAAATTGATATTTTTTTTATTTCAGAAACTAAATTGACCGCGAATAGAAGCCTTAAGGTTCACCGTTACTCCGTCCATCGATAAGAAAGAGGTGTACACGGAGCGGGCGGCGTAGCAGCGCTAGTACGAAACGACATACCACACCGACGGATTCTTGGGGATAAAACTCCAAAACAATACTACACTAATCGTTGCTTACAACAAAGCCAAAGCCGAAAAATAACAGAGACATCTTTCCAGATGACATCCAGTTGTAGATCGGAGAGAGGAATAGGAATAGAAATCTTTGACAACAAACCACAGACCTACATTACAAAAATATTATGATCGACTTGAACAGACAGGTACAACAAAAAATTACTTTACATAAAAACAAAACATGGGAGGACCTTCTGTCTTTCCTACATCCTTCACTACTCCCTCTGGAAACTGACAAAAGTACTTAGAAAATCTTACGAACCGATACCGATTCTACAAGGCAACAACGAGAAGGCCATGACCGACGCCCTCAAAGCGAAGCTTCAGGCCAACACTTGACAAAAAATTCACACACTTGACGACACGGACACCCGCACAAGCCGAAATTAAACAAACAGTACTTGACTTTTCAAGACGAACTACTTACGATATTCCTACTAGACAATACAAAACCCTTATGACAAATCCCACCGAAATTGTCCAAATCCTTAAAGCATTACCCAACAACAAAGCTCCCGGGCCGGACAAAATTGAGAACAAGGTTCTAAAACATATTTTTCCAGGAAAGCAATTGTGCAGTTGAATTACATCAGTAATGCAATTTTAAACTTACAATACTTTCCCGCGGCTTGGAGGCAAGGCCTCATCATTCCCATCCACAAAACCAACAAAAATTCCTAAGCTACCGCTCAGTTGCAGACCAATTACGTTGCTCAATACCATGGCCAAAGTGACTGAGAAAATAATACTACTTCGACTGACGGACGAACAAACTAAACTTAAAATCACCAATCCGCATCAACTTGGATTCACTGCAGGTCTTAAACGACTCTGCAGGTGAGCCGAATTGTGATAAGACAATTTAGCAAAGACAAAGTGACAGTCATGACTTTACTGGTAATCGAAAAAGCTTTCGACAGAACCGACGGACTAATTTACAAAATGATAATCTTAAATTTTAGTCAACACATCACCCGCCTCGTCCTATCCTATCTCAGCGGCACATCTATCGCGGTCAAAGCCAACAACACCATTTCGCAAACAAAAACATATAAGTAGGAGTTCCCAAAGCTCCGTTCTAGCACCGAAACTGTTCAACTTTGATGACATTTTCGAAAACAAATATGGCCCTGTACGCCGATGACACAGCAATTTACGCGCATTCATTCAGTGCGGAGTTCGCCACAATACAAACGCAAATACACCTGGACATGATAAAACAGTACTTTGACAATTGGAAGATCCGATTGAACGCCGGTAAGACGGAGACAATAGTCTTCGCCAGAAAGCGGACCAATCATAAGGTCTTCCAAAAACTGACACTCGACGGACAAACCATCACGCCTCAGACTAACGTTAAATACCTGGGAGTCACCATGGACTCGAGACTAAATTTCGACACTCATGTGAAGACAAGACGACAACATGCCTACGGAGCGATGCGTAAGATCTACCCCTTGATGAAATGTGGGCCAATGAACTCTGATAACAAATGTACGTTTGTTACAGGAATTTCGTGCTATTTGATTTTCTTTAAGAAATATTGTTTATACGTCGTTAACTATTTGGGATTGGAACCAATTTAATTTTCATTTGTAGAAATTTTTCTATAACTTTTAATTTGATTAATATAGATGGCGATGGTTATATCTTATTACTATTTTGTTTTAAATTTTATCTAACGAAAAATGTGGAATGCTAGGAAAAGGAAAAAAAGAGAGAGATTTGAAAAATTTTTAAAAAGTAACGTCGAAAACCTAGTGAGTTGGTCTAATTAGATTGCCTGTTGTTCCCACGAAGATTTTTTTTTGGTCATCAATAGCCTCTGTGTGGCTTGTTTTGCTTCCATTCTGGAAGACTGCAAATTTTGGGTTGTTATCTTTCCTTGCACCTTTACGAGCACGCCTGGCAACTTTCCTGGAAGAAATACCGTTTGCTGAAGTTTTTCCGGAAAGATTGGTTCATCCTCTTGTAAATATTGTTACCAGAAGGGATTCAAAGGGGAATATTTGGAATCAAAATCAAACGACCATAGGGCCCCAACATCTCATCCAAAGGTCAGACGTTTTAGTTTTACTTTATTCTGGTTATCTTTTTAAACCCACGTGGATATACATCTACCTGAAATTTTGAAATTACTTGATAACGTTTTCGAATTTCCGAGAGATTTTATTTGTCGAACCGTTTTATCGTTGGTCATCTGTTAATTTCTATTAAGACGGGAAGATTAATTTTGAAATCAAGAAGGAAGAATAATCAATTTATGTTCGTGTGTTTGTTTGATAATTTTGTAAATTTTCATTGTCATTGATATTACCGAGTTAGTGGTAGTAAATATTGTAAATTTGAAATTGTTGATTCAGCAGTGAATAATTTTTTTTAACTAATTTAATTTAGGAAGTAATCCGATACGTAGTTTAAATTTTAATTGTGAAGCGTTACGCAAAATTTCGGATCTTATTAAAATTAAAGTTACCCGTGCACACCCTGTCGAGGTGTGGTGATCTTATCATAAAGGAATTGCAATTCTTCGTGGTAGGTGCGACAATTATTTTTCAGTTAAATACAACTACCGTAGTAAATTGTTATTATTTACAAATCATTATTTATTAACATTTTGCGTACCGACTGAATTTTTATCTCCATTCAGTTTACGTTCGGTTACTATAATTTCTTTTTATCTATTTTTGATTAATTTGGATAATTTGATTGATTTAATCTCTTTTTTTGTAAATTTGTCTTACATTATTTACATTAAACTCTGTTCTCGCTCCTGTATATTGACTTTAATTTCCCTACTATTTTATTTTTTTGAAGTACCAAGGTTAGTAATTTCCTAATCTCACCTGGTGACTTATTCTATAATTACTTGGCGCCCTCATTATCAACTTTTTCGACAGGTAAGCCACAGCTAGACCAGGGAATATTTTTGTACCCTTTTCATTTAGCTACAAAAATCCCATGAGCTCTGAGATCCAAGGTACGTTTTAGATCATATTATTTTTTTAATAGGTAGGAATTATCGGGGTACACGTTATACAAAACTGTGCTACGACCGTATGATCAGGAGTGTCTAAGACTCGTCTTAGACCTCTGCAAGTATATCACAATCGTTGCCTCCGACTCGTCACGGGTGGCGATCGATACACAAGACTGTTTTACAAAAACAATTCAGATCTTTTTAAGGATGCTAATCAAAGCCATATACATAATACAAGGAATTGTATACAACTTGTTTCACCTAGCACCTATTCAAGCCGAATACGAAGAAATCCAGAAGTGAGACTAATCAAAATCTACAACGGCCTGCCTGTTATGTAAACTTCCGGCACAACTACTTAAAAAAAAAGTTGAAAGAGACACTGATTAATAACCCGCTGAATAGCACGGAGGAATACTTTGCGATTGACTTCAATATAATAATATAATAATAATACAATCAGCACTAGCTGATCTCGTATTGCACATATAAAACTAATTTTTTGTAATTTGTTGAAGTGCAATAAAGAAAGATTATTATTATTGTTTATTTTAAAAAAATAGAAGGTACCTACTTGAAATTTCAAATTGTAACAAAAAATTCTTCCTCGTCTCTATTGTCATGTGATTTTCCTTACGATTCTGTTATTAAAAAGGGTTTACCTTCATTGACACATACCGTCCAGTACCTGAGAGAGGGATTTGGAGGGATTATGTGAATTTACAGGTACGCGCTCATCAATGGGTAACATTGTCCACAAGAAATATAATAACAGAAAACTACCAAAAGAAATCGCATAACGTAAACTGCACTTAATATAACTTTTACAATGAAGTCCCCGGGGGATGGAACCAGAGCTGTACAAAGCGCTCGGTAAAAGTAATTCAATTACCAATTACCAAATACTTTGTTAATGTTGAAAATACTTGAATTACCAAATACCAAATTTTCTTAAAAGTAATTGGCATGTCAATTACTAAATTACTCTACTAAGAAAAAGTAATTCAATTACCAAATACTTCATAAAAGTAATTGAAATATTTAAAAAGTAACCAAAAAGTAATTCAATTACTCAATCTAACAAAAAAGTAATTCAATTACCGAAGTAATTCAATTACTCGAAATAATTCAATTACTCAAAGTAATTCAATTACTCAAAGTAATTCAATTATCCAAGGTAATTTAATAGCGAAAAAGTAATTTAATTATTTCAAATATTTCAAGATCCAAGTTTCATTATAATTATAATGTAACTGCATAATGCATAATAATCCGATTATCTGCTAAGTACTTACCCGTATTAATAGTCACGGATTAATCCGAGATTCAAAATTTACCAATGAGATCACTGGAATTTTTAAATTCTAGCTATCTCATTGGTAAAATCTAGGATTATCTTGAATCTCGGATTAATCCGTGACTATTAATACGGGTATTAACGTATTATCCTTCTTAACCCATTAAGTACCAGCGTCCTCATTTGATGACAGTAACTTTTATCTTTTTTTAACCTTTAAGTAGTGAGATCAATTCTTCAACGCGTGTAATCTCATGGACCGCTGAGGTATGTCATACTGCTAACACTACTAAAAGGAAAAATTCATCACAATACTTAAGGCTGCGATTTTTCATTTGGACGAAAAAATTTTCAACAGATGGCGCGATTAACTAGATTTAAAATTGGATGCCTTTCATTGGTTGGAAAGAATGAAATAAAAATTTGATTGGTTTGAAATGGCGGTTTTTTTAAATCATTCAATTTAAAGTCTAAACAAAACTTCAATTACAGCACTTATAATACTCGATATTAAAACGATTTCAATGCAGAATTTTAAAGGTTACTATGTTAACTACACTGTAATATCTTTTAAATTGTAATTAATGTATTTTTTTTATATAAAATCGCAAATTAAATTAATCAAAATTTTAATCCGTTATCAAAACAGATTAAAAATTATATCAGTGTTCGGAAAATTCTCCTCTTTCCGTTAAAAAAAAATCATAGTTGTATCTATAACCAATTTTGAGCTGTAACTGAAGTTTTGAAACAGTTCTAAAAATCACTCCCCTAAAGGTTAAAAAAATATAAAAGTTACTGTCATCACATAAAGATGCTGATACTTAATGGGTTAATCATAAAAATGTTTTTCATACAGGGTGGTTCAAATATTCACTTATCAGTTTGTAACTAATAAGCATGAAAGGAACTAGCAAGCAACACCAATAAAAACTTAGAATACCGAAAAAGTAATTCAATTACCTAGAAAGTAATTCAATTACTCAAAAGTAATTCAATTCCCGAGAAACTAATTCAATTATCGAGGAAGTAATTCAATTACTCAAAAGTAATTCAATTACTGAGAAAGTAATTCAATTACCGAGAAAGTAATTCAATTACCGAAGAAAGATCTAAAACCCAATTACCAAATACTCAAATACTTTATTAAAGTAATTCAAATACCAAATACTTTATGTTTATTTCAAAAGTAATTCAATTAAAGTAATTGAATTACTTTTGAGTAATTGAATTACTTTTTTCAAGCCTTTTAATTGAATTACTTTCAGCTCTGGATGGAACGTAGTTTTTTCCTATTAATAAATACCCATACATAATTTATTATGTTGTCACTTACTCTGCAAATTGTTTTAATTGTCAAATAAAATAAATCATAATAAATAAATAAATAAGTTTAAATAGTATATAAAAATGTACTATTTATTTTATAAATATTTTTTTGCGTGGTATTATCACATTTAATTATTTATCATTATATTTTATGTTATCATTCTGTGGGCATTCGCTTGTCCCTAATATACCTGACTTCTTACAATACCAAAACGTGTACCACCCATAAGATGAGTAGGCTAAGGAGATGCTTCGTAGAATTTCTCGGATAACCTCCCGATGTGGTCTCCGAGAAATTCAACTTGCGCGTTGTCGTGTATTGTCGTCAATCGTGTGTACCTGTCTGCCCCCGTGACAGGGGGCAGTTCTGAAACACCTGCAGGGGCCTCAGGCGTGTTTTGGAAACACCAACCCATGCAGGACTGGCGTACGTTAGGATCGGTCTTAGTACGGTTTTGTATAACGTACGCTTGTTTTCAGAACTCATCTGCCCACCCTTCAACAGGGGATAGATCTTGCGCTGAGCGCCGTAGGCTAGTTGACGTCGCAGTTTTAAATGCGTGTCGAAATTTAACCTGGAGTCCATCGTGACTCCGAGGTATTTCATGCTTGGTTGCGGTAGGATTTTTTGGCCGTCCAGTGTTAGGTTCTGGAAAACCCGATGATTGGTTCTCTTTTTGAGAAGACTATGGTCTCCGTCTTCGCAGCGTTCAGCTTTATTTTCCAATCATCGAAAAATTTCTTGATGAGGTTTAGGTGAATTTGAGCTTGCTTTGTGGCAAACCTGTGCGCTGAACGAATGCGCGTAAATTGCAGTGTCGTCAGCCTACAGGGCCATATTTGTTTTAGGGAATGTGGGTATGTCTTTGATGTAGAGTATGAATAGTTTCGGTGCCAGTACGGAGCCTTGGGGTACTCCAACTTCGATATCTTTGGGATGGGAAATGGTAGCATTGACTTTGACCGCGATCGATCTGCCGGTGAGGTAGGAGAGGACAAGTTTGATAAGGTGATTAGTGAATCCATATTGGATCATTTTGAATATTAGACCGTCAGTCCAGGTTCTGTCGAAGGCTTTTTCTATGTCTAAAAGTGTCATTACAGTGACTTTGTCTTTATTGAACTGACCTATTACATCGTTAACAATTCGGGTCACTTGCAGGGTCGTGTTAAGACCCGCAGTAAACCCGAATTGATAAGGATTGGTAACTTTCAGTCGCTTTTGTTCGTTAGTCAGTCTGTGTAAGATTATTTTTTCAGTCAGTTTTGTCATTGTGTTGAGTAGTGTGATTGGTCGGTAGCTGAGAGGGTCTTTGTTAGGATTGCGGATCGGGATGGTGAGGCCTTTTTTCCAGGCCGACGGGAAGTATTGTAGGGTTAGGATAGCATTTATGATGTTGGATAGTTGGAGTATAGCTTTCCCGGACAGGTTTTTGAGAACCTTGTTCTCAATTTTGTCCGGTCCGGGAGCTTTTTTGTTGGGTAGGGATTTTAGGATTTGGATGATTTCGTTGGGATTTGTTAGTAGGGTTTTGCGTTGTCGCTTAGGGATTTCGTATGATCGATTTGAAAAGTCAAGCACAGTTTGTTTAATCTCCCTTTGTTCCGGGGTGTCGGTGTCGTCTAGTGTGTGAATTTTTTAAAAAGTGTTGGCCAAGAGTTCCGCCTTTTGGGCATCTGTCATGGCCGTGTCAGTGTTATCCTGAAGGGTCAGTATTAGTTCGTAAGGTTTCCGTAATATTTTAGTTATTTTCCAAAGTGAGTTGTCTGAAGGACGCAGGGCAGACAGAAGGTCTTCCCATGTTTTATTTCTGTATCGCGTAATTTTAAACTGTACTTGCCTATTCAAATCGATCACTACGTTTTTGTATCGTGTGTCTGCGGTTTGTTGCCAAAGCTTCCGATTCGGGTTCCTCTCCCCGATTAATGACTGGATGTCTTCTGGGAAGACGTCCCTGTTATTCTTCGGAGTAAAGGTCCGTGAATTTTCCGCTTTAGCTTGTGTAATGTGTTGTGTCAGTAAGTGTATTTCATTGTCTATTGTTTGTGTATCTGTGATGTTGTTGATGGTAATAAGGTCGTCAAGCCTTCGACGGAATCTGGACCAATCGGTATCTTTGAAACTAGTGATTTTAAGGGATGTGCGGTTAAGAGGAGCGGATTTAAGGAAGAATTGGACTATGTTGTGATCGGATGTGAGATTGGATTTAACGGTAGGTGTCGAAATATTGGTGAGGTTTTTGTTCAGAAGCAGATCGATCGTTGTCGCCGTCATGTTGTTCATAGGATGATGGGTGTGGGAAGTGGTGTGAAGGATTTCGATATGTTTGGAAAGACATAAGTTTAGGAGGAAGTTACCGTTCGGATTGGATTGGTGGCAATTCCAGCTTGGGTGTTTGGCGTTGAAGTCGCCTGCCAAGAGGACCTTGCCGTCCAATCCGAACAGCGTGTCCAGGTCGTGATGGGAAAATAGGTTAGTGGGCTTATTGTATACGGTTACTAGGGTGATATCGTCTTGGAGTTGTATCCCCAAGACTTCCATACTGTTACCTGGTGTTATGTGTACTCGTCTGTGTGGTATGTTGTTTCGTATGATGGCTGCTACGCCACCCGCTCAGTGGCCTCCTCTGTCTTGTCGGTGGAGGGAGTATCCCTGGACCTTGAGGGAATCTGTTTTCGGTAAATTTGGTTTCTGTAATTAACATAATATCAATATTGTTTTTAAATAAATAATTTTTAAGTTCAAAGATTTTGTTGCTTAACCCGTTAGCGTTCCATAGATTAATCTTCAGCTTAACAACCATACGAATTAATTGTTCCGAAAAATTTCAGTGTAGAGCTTCTTCAGGGCTTTCAGCATCTCATTAATGTCCATTTGTTCATTAATCTCCTCGCAGACTTGCGCAAATTCCGTAAATGCGTCGCCCATATTGGCATTTCGTTGTTGCGGTTTCGGTTGATTTCTTGATGTTTGTGGTGGTGGTGGTTGAAACACCGGTACGGCTTCAGGTGTCGTTTGTTGCGCCAATCTAGTTCTTGGAACTCGGAGGGGGGGAAACATAACTGCGTTGTTAGCTAGAGGTGCGACTTGGGTTATTATTGGTTGCTTCGGAGCAAACACATTTGTCCTATTCCAGGGGGAGGTTGTCGGGAGGGGGCCGGTGTGTATCTGATCGTTGGTTGGTTGGAAGTTCTCATGCGTCTGCTCTCGTCCAATTGGTTTATTTTTCGAAGGTAGACTGGGCAAGTGACGCTATTGGCTGGATGGTTTCCTCGGCAGTTTGCGCAGGTTGCTGGCTCAGTTTTTGGCAACTGACATTCCTTCGTGAAATGCTCTTTGGCGCATTTCAGGCAGCTGATCGCACGTCTGCAGTTTGCAGTTGCGTGCCCCCAATCTTGACGGCGGTGGCACTGTATAATTTGTTTATTATTGAAATGGCGTTCCCATCTGACTCTTGCGTCCAACAAGGTCTTTACTGTTGCATTAATCGATCTTTCTGTTATGGAGTTGTTGGTGATAACAAGGAACGCCGTCGAATGGGTGCCGTTCATTTTAAAAACATTTTTCGTAGGAACAGATTTGGTGTTTAGTTCCTTTTTGATTTTATCGATTGTGGCATCGTAGGGTAAGCCTTTTACGACAAAGGCATGCGTCTTTTCGTCTCTAGCGGTATAGGTATGGTGTTCGACAGAGTTCGTTTTCAAATCGGCCAGTAGTAGATCGTATTCGTCCTTGTCGTTAACGTATACTGCGACCGTGGTGGCACGGTAGGACAATTGGTAACCTTTACTTGCAAATTGGCTTACCTTTAACCTGAACTTCTTTTGACTGTTTACATAGCATGCGATGATAATGGGCGATGGTTTAATCGATTTTTTGGGAGCTTGCGTTTGGTTTCGGTATTGATCAGTTTCATTGTCGTCTCCTTCCTCCATGTGGTTTCCTGTTGATTCGAGATTTTGTGTCTCTTTATCTTTCTCAAGGGCTGCGAACTTGTTTGCGAGTAACACAGGTATCGGAACAGGCTTCAGCCGAAGTCGACGCACTTTCTTAACTGCTGGATCTGTATCCTTTTCAGTTTCGTCGATCCCTGGGGAAAGCTTCCGCTTACTCTTCGTTAAGCAGCTCCAGCCTTTATCGGTGTCGTCGAACTTGGCATTAGTATGGGTATCTACGTTAACACTCATGTTTCCAAGTTTCAAAAATTTCAAATTTAAATTCACTAACACTACCAACTTACAAATATTAATCACGGAGCTCCTGGACACGTCTTACCTCTACGGCTGCTCGGTTGAGCAGCAAACACTAAACAGCCCCCTTACACAAGACATCACCAAAATCCACACCATACGAAAATACAAACTCCCGTTCCAAACCCTACCAAACTTCCAAACCAACTCCCACATCACACAGTCGACACAACACCAGCTGCTACGCCATAAGAAGGAATATCCCTGAACCTTGAGAAGAACGCGAATGCAAACCGTTAGCCTCCCATAAATTTCTCTACGACAACACACGGATTGATTAATCAAGCGATTAATTAACCTAATTCATTGTTAAGTTTCTCATATTTTATTCTATGTTACGTTATCTGTTATTTGTTGTTCTGTTCTGTTATTGTTACTTCGATATTTTACCATTTGTTAATTGTTAATTGTACATATATAGATTCTATTCCTAACTCCCAAATTACTTTAAGCTGGTTTTTTGTCAATTTTCCAGCATAAATTCTTCGCCAAAATAGAACACGATAATGTCAAATATTTAATATCAGCCAACTGAATTATTGTAAAACCTACCAGGTTATCAGAAAGGCATCTGGAGATATGTGTTATACACGAGGGGCTCCTATTTTGTAAGAAAATCGAAATGTAAGGCCAATTGGCACCTTGTAGTTGCTCATCGGTCGACAAATGTTTGTAATGATTAATTTATTAATAAATATTTTAAACGTAACGTAAGATGCTTCGTAATACGAGGGTAAGACGTTCGAATCCCAAACCAAGAAAAGGCAAGTAAAAAAAAATTTATTTTCAAAATTTAATTTAATATTACAGCTAATGTTATAAATAAAAACCATAACTACCATCTTAAAAAATGTAATTAAGAGAAATTAATTTGCAAAATTAAATTTAATATTACAAATCAATATAAATAAAACCAGAACTACCATCAAGAGTTTAAAGTGTGAAAAATTTAAATTATATATTTTATAATTATTTATTAAATTAATATTAAATGAAATTTTTTAATATTAAAACAAATTGTTTTTTTTATACAATTTTAAAATAAAAACGTGAGATTAGCATAAATTAAGAATGGGCATGTTTAAATAGAGGATGCCTAACTAAGTAGGTACTAATACTTAATATAATCCCTAAGGATTATACAACCGTAAATATGCATACCTTAAGTATGCCATTCTTAAATTATTCTTGAATCAAAGTACTCGGCATGATTGGGTCAATTTCAAGAACTTTTATTCTTGATTTAATGTTCATTATTCTAGCTGGTAAGAATGGATTTTTTTGAGTGGATGAACACGAAATTATTGTTTGATGTTACATCACAAATGGTTTCGTCAATATCTAAAATTTAGAATAAAATAAGATTAAAACGGTCACTAAAAATTAACCGTGCCATTACCTATTTTAAAAATTCAATTTACAGCCCTCTAAACCACCCGTGTAGATTTTGAATTTTTTAATTAATTTTCCCGTGTTATTTATGCCAATTTTAAGTCATTAAAAGTAAAATCATATTTTGATAACAACTTATATAAAAAATAAAAAAAACCTCTAAACCGCCCCTGTTAATTTTGAATTTTTTGATTAATTTTCCCGTGTTATTTATGTCAATTTTAAGTCATTAAATTCAAAATTTCAAAATTTTAAATTCAAATTCAGCCTACTGTGCGACGGTAGAAAGGGAAAAAGTTTTAAGCGCCATGTGAATGCCGTGGACTTAATACCTTTTGCCTTTCCACCGTTGATATTAGGATGGAATCGTAATGGTACGTTCGAGTATATCTCTTTACGATATCACAGTTGATTAAAACGAACTTATTTTACTTTGACGTCAAAAAAGAGCAAAATGCTAGGCTGGAGATTGGAAAATAAAAGTTTTATCTTTTTAGAAAATTATCAACAACCATTGACAGTGGGAATAGTGGGAATTTGACTATAAATCTAAATGATTGGGTTAGATCTCTATAGTGAAAGCAAAAAAATCGGAAATGAGAAAAATAAAATCGGCGATAAGAATCTTCCACTGCAGATCGATTGTAATAAAACTTGTACTTTTGCTGTAGAGAGAGAGTGAGAATCCGGATCCTGTAAGATAAATCTTACTTTATAGCTCGATTATTTAACAGATTATTTAACTGATTAAAGGATTTAATAAAAAAAAATATCTATATAAGGAAATGAAAGGCAAAGTGATAATATAATAATAGTATTATTTGAAAAAGATGGATCTTAATGTAAACAAAATAGTAACAATAGAAAATGAGAATGAATGTGAATTGTGTTCAATATGTTTAGAACCTATTAACACTAAACGAATAGGAAAACTGAATGGATGCATTCATAGATTTTGCTATGAATGCATCAAACTGTGGGCACAAAATCATTCTACTTGTCCTTTGGACCGAATGCCGTTCGATAATATAGAGCTTCTTGAAAACGGCTATATGGTGGACAGCTCGATTATCGATCAAAACGTTTACGTTTATGAATATCCTTCAGATAATGATAACTTACGTGTATATGTATATCATTCAAATGAACGCGAACGTGAGCACGTTATTGACAATTATCTGAACCGTGGTTTTGATGTAATAATTGATGATGTCCCAGTTCAGTTATCTGACTGTATGAAAAGCACGTTGATTGTAATAAAGTCAAGGAATAACCAAAATCGTGGTATTTGATGTTGACTAAAAAGGAAAAGATCATAGCAGCGTAAAGCTCCTTATTTTTGCAAAATTTAAAAATTTTATGTGTTTTTTTTTAATTTATTAAAATAAAATAATAAAATAATAAATAATAAATAAACTAATTTGAAAATGTAAATAAGCCAGGATTTATTTAAACTATGTTAAGTCACTGTACTAATGTCTTTTGCTTTAGCATTTTCTGTTCACCGCAGGACAATCAATGACTTTCTCCGAAAGAAAGCTTTTTGAGGCGGCAATAATTAACCCAGGGGGGTCGCCGGATTTACGTGCTTAATTATTATTAAGCACGGATACGGTCGAGGGGCCGTCAGCTTTGTAATTAGTTGTACAAATATGTGGAATTTAATCGGAATTATTGGAATTAAAATGAAATTACTGGAATTTATTGGGAACTACTGGAATTATTGGGAATTACAGGAATTAAAATTGGAATTGATTGGAAATTACTGTGATTATTGGAATTAATGGAATTGACACGGAATTACTGGAATTAAAATAGAATTACTGTATTATGTATGTATTATTTGTATTCTCACCGTTTTGAAACCCCAACAAAAATTGAAATTGTTGAAGCTATCCATCAAGCTAATTAAAAGCAATAGCAGATGCAAAAAATTTGAATCTCTTGGTCGGAGGAATATTTGATACCTGCTTCAAATGCAAACCAACCAAGAAGAAACCGACTACAGACAATTGTAGAACCGATCAAGACTCGGAGGACTTGGATCCACGGCTAGGCATGGATGATGACTCTGAGGAAATCGTTCAACAAGATTCACTTGGTAATGACCTCGGTAATGACGATGATTCAGATAATAACTTAAGCGGTTATTTATAAGATAGTTAGTTAGATAAGGTAGTCACCTGAAAGTGATTACCAAGTGTTACAATCACTTCATGGCCCTTTGAATTTAAAACACTTTGGAAGGGTAAACTCGAATGAAAAGTTGGACCCTCGGTTAAATTTTGTAGCCATTAAACACCACGAGGAGCACCCCGTCGTGAAAATTAAAAATAGTACGTTGCTTCTCAGAAAAAAACCGACTTACGTAAGTAGTGACCGGATGTATCGCTACAGAAATAGCAAGAAATAAGCGTTCATGTTGTTTATTATTATTTTATTGTATTATTATTATTATTTAAATAAATGAAACATAAAATTAAACTTAAAATATTATGTTTTTTGTACTTGTACGCCACTGAGTTCTCCACTTATAACTTCGTACGTCAGTCAGAAATAAGGAATGTGCTCTGTAGCGACAATGATCTGTTGATTGATGTGCTACATTTGATTATTCAGACATCGGAATTACCGGAATCACTTTGGAATTATCGGAATTAATGTAGAATTATCGGAATTACCGGAATTAGTGTAGAATTATTGGAATTATATATAAAGATTACTGGAATTTTTGGAATTAAACTGGAACTAGAATTAATTGTACAAGTTTTTTCTCAGCTGGCGGCCCCTTGGATACGGTCATTTGAAAGTTTTACACTCGACCTGGATTCAAACTGAGTACCTACCTTGTAAGTGTTAAAATAAATAGTGTGATAAATATACAGGGCGCTACAAAAATACAGAGACAGCCATTTAGTAAGTTAGCTAAACAAGTGTTGACTTCAGTGCTGAGAAAAAATTATTTTGGAAGTCATCCACAATTTTATCGTGGATTTGGATATTTGCGTTGGATTTGGATCCGTTAATTTTTTTTATAAAGAAAGATTTGGAATATTTAGAAATTGTAATTTGTTTTTTTACAAATATTTGATTTATTTGATTTGGAAGGAAAAGTTAAATTTGAAAGTGTACGTCACATATGTATGATCACAATCGCCGTTCCATTGATTAAAATCGAAGAATTTGTTTAAAAGTAAATTTAATTGGATTGGAACTATTTTTTTAATTTATTTTGAATGTTTGAGAAAATTAAATTGCGTCCCAAAGGTTGAACCGACTCCTGAGAGTACTCATTGCTCTCCGACAATTTATTATACGTAGTAGCTAGTCGAAGTAAAATTTGAAAGAGAAATGGAATTCCAAAAATTAAAACATTTTACGACGTTCCACCATAATATATTGTAACTAGCTAGAAAGCCCGTCCGCGGACGGGCAGCTAGGCGGTACATCTCAGTTTTCCTTCGTCTACAGTCTACACTGCCTGTCAATCTTACATCAATTTTCCCTTGTTCCTTCCTATCAACTATTTTAATCTTCAGATCTCCGTATCCTTGACATTGCTACATAGAGTGGGCCGTGGTTTAACACAGGTTCAGGAAGATATATTTCTACTCTTTCTAACATCTGTCCCTGATCATTGTTGATCGTTATGGAAAAAGAAAGTTAGTTTAATTAGTTAGTTTAAAAGTTAGTTTAGTCGCCGCCGTCTTAAAACAAATGGCAAGTTGTTGAGGATAAATCTATGTTAAATCTATTATAATTCAACATAAAATATCCGATTAAACACTTATCCGATTATCCATTAAGACATACATCTTCAATTTTGTTTGAAGATGTTTGTTTATCTTCTTCACTTCCAACCGAATATTCAATATTTTCCATTTGCAATTTTTCACAATTTTCTGGTTTTTTCAACTCGTCATGTATTTCAAACAGTTCTCATTGTTCTTGCTGTTGCTTTTCATAAGCTTTTTCAAATTTTACCCAAGTAAAAATTTTTACACCTTTGTACCTAAAACACCGAGAAAACACCGTGTATTTTAACACTGTTTGAGCGTACATCGCCTCAATTAGAGTATTTTTAAGAAACCCATTTTTTTTTGTTATTTATTAGGTCTTAACATTTTTAGCAGTTCATATATTTTTGTTTATGGTGCGATAAGTGGGCAATAAATTGAAGTGTCGAACTGCTACCTTTTAGTCGTGGGAAACCAGTAAATGGGGTTGTTCCCATAAGTTGTTATTTTTTTTTGACTTTTTTATTGAAAGTGAATTTTTGTTATATTTTATGTAAGGTTAGTTCTAACAGATTCGTACTCAAGTGCAGATGTAGCACATCCGAAATTTGTAATATGTAAAGTGCATTTTTCTTTTTAATCTTTAATAAACAGTACATAGTTAAACTCAAAACAAAATTAGTGTTTGAATTTCAAACTGGTTCTTCGTTAAAAATCCTGGTGACGTGCAGAAGGTATCCCTTCCCATCAGGTGTAAATTTTAAAAACACTCATAGACGTCCGACGCTGGCGTCTACAAACACCTTGGTGTTAAACTGGTGTTTGTACTACTAAAGGACCACTATTGAGTTATAATGGTGTTTTCAATACTAAAATAACACCGTGGTGATTTAATGGTGCTTTTATCACTCAAGTAACACCTTTGTATTATATAACCACAATTTTAGTTAGTGTTTTTACTACTCAATTGACACCGTGACGATACAACGGTGTCTCTACTACTAAAGTACCACTGTGATGATGTAATAGTGTTTACACTACCAAAATGACACCGTAGTGATTTAATGGTGCTTATATTACTCAAGTAACACCGTTGTAATAAATAATGACAAGTGTAGTGAGTGTTTTTACTACTCAATTGACACCGTGGCGATACAACGGTGTCTCTACTACTAAAGTACCACTGTGGTGATATAATGGTGTTTTCATTACTAAAATAACACGGTGGTGATTTTATCATTCAAGTAACACTGTTGTAATAAATAACCACAATCCCAAGTAACATTTTAAAGAATGAACACAATGTAACAATGGTATGCTAATCTAATAAGCAAGAATAATCCAAAGGATTAAAGATGTTGTTATCTACACTTCAGTCCGAAATTTTAAGACTACTAAATTAAATTATATAATATAATGCTAATTGACAGAAAAGTGTGCTACCTACAATTTTGGAATTATCATTGGTTATGCCCAGTGAAGGCGCCAGCATTTTTAAAGTGGTTATTATTGAAATAAGCACCTAAAATATTTGGGTGGGTACTTCACTGGCCACTCCAATCAACAAGTAAGTACCCACCCCTGACGCCGTCGCTGGTTTTGTCCCTATCCCACGGTTTTTGCTTCTTATTGGGACGAAGTACGGAAGACGCATGGCACCAAGTAACCTCTCAAGTCGAGACTATCAATGAGAAATATGCCCTTGGGCTTTTTATAGATTTCAAGGAAGCCTTCGATGGGTTACTATAGTCGCGCATTATAGAAAAGATCATTGATCTCCACTGCCCAGAGCTACTTCTCTGGGCCGACTACTTCAAAGACCGCGAAGTGGTCGTTCTTGACGACGCCGGTTTTGAAATCCGACGCGAAGTCAGGCGGGGCTGTCTCCAGGGATCGATAGTTGGCCCATTTATTTGGAACCTCCTGATGAACGATCAGCTAATTCTACTAGAGGAGAACGGGGCAACGATTGTTGCCTACGCGGATGACCTCCTAATCCTAGTGAAAGGGAACAGTCGCATAGCAATAGACCCCCTCAGTAAACTCTTTCTGGAGCTAGTAATTGAATGGGGACAGAGAGTTGGCGTGCTCCTCTCAGAAAAGAAAACCGTGGCATTAATGTTAAAAGGTAACTTCTCTGATAAAAGGAACCCCACCATCAAGGCACACGGTCTAAGTATCAACCTAGTGAAAGAAACTAAGTACCTAGGTATTGTTGTCGGCGCTCGTCTGAATTTCGGATCCCACATACACTACATTCGAGGAAAGATTACCTCAGCTGTTGGGGTCTACGAAGGGTCTTGAGAAAAGACTGGGGTCTTGATAACCAGGCATTTAAAGTCCTGTACAGGGTGGCTCAATTTCGATCCTTCTTATGGGGAAATCGGTAACTATAGGAGATATCAAAAAATGGATGGAGCATCCTCGATCTCTTTTCTTGAGAAAATCTGAATGGCCAAAACCGGAATTCGCTATCTTTTTTCGTTTTCGAGTTATGGCCAAAAGTTCGCTTTCTCGGTTTTTCGTTAAAAGTCGATATCTCGGTTGTTTGTAACGTTATAGAAATAATATTTACACCTTCTTCAGACACTTTTTTAAGGAGAATAAACTGGGCTAAAGAAATTTTAAATATTTTCATTTGTTTCCGAGTTATAATATAAAGTTGTGTTTTTTTAAATAAAAACCTTAGATAGCTATGACATATTTAAATAGAGTTTTTTATCCTCTTTTCAATGATGTATAACATGTAGGGTCTATTATTTCAGTTTCATCCCGTTATATTAAAAAATGTCAAATAAAAATAAAAGACGATCGAAAAATTAAATTTTGGCTTTGACTAAATAAAATACTATACAAAATCATTATTAAGTAATGATTTATTCACAAACAATTGCCTCCAGTTTATTTTTAATAGGTATTTTTAGTACCTACTTAAAAAATTTCTATTTAGTAGCTATTTACCTATTATTTCACAAGAGTGTCAAATTCCTTATGAAAACTATGGTAAATATGATAATGTTATAAAAATAAAAAAAGATTGACAGTTTAGTATAATACTAAATTAAACAAAATTATAAATTCTACCATTATACTAAATAGTCAAACTGATGCCCATTGTTTGCAATGCATAAATGGCATTGCGTATGTGAACATTCGATAGTCATATTTTTTTATATCATATTATTCGTAGTTTGCATAAGCCATTTGACACTATTGGGAAGTAACAGGTAAACAGGTAGTACTAAATAGAAGTAGGTATAGGGAATAGGTACTAAAAGACACATATTAAAAACAACTGAAGGCAATTGTTTTGTAATGTCTACAGTATAGCGTTTTGTTTTGACAAAATACGTATAGTATTTTATTTAGTCAAAGCTAAAATTTAATTTTTCGATAGTCTTTTATTTTTATTTAACATTTTTTAATATAACGGGATGAAACTGAAATAATAGACCCTACATGTTATATATCATTGAAAAGAGGATAAAAACCTCTATTTAAATATTGTCATAGCTATCTAGGGTTTTTATTTAAAAAAACACAACTTTATATTATAACTCGGAAACAAATGAAAATATTTAAAATTTCTTTAGCTCAGTTTATTCTCCTTAAAAAAGTGTCTGAAGAAGGTGTAAATATTTTTTCTATAACGTTACAAACAACCGAGATATCCACATTTAACGAAAAGCCGAGAAAGCGAACTTTTGGCCATAACTCGAAAACGAAAAAAGATAGCGAATTTCGGTTTTGGCCATTCAGATTATTTCAAAAAAAGAGATCGAGGATGCGCCATCCATTTTTTGATATCTCCTATAGTTTCCGATTTCCCCATAAGAAGGATCGAAATTGAGCCACCCTGTACAGCGGGTTGATAGTTGCCTGTATGGCGTATGGATCTAGTGTGTGGGGCCACATTATGATGCTATCCACATACAGAAAGAGAATCAACTCGTGCCAAAGGATCGCATTATATGCATCCTTGAGAGTTTGTAGAACCGTCTCTACGGGTGCCATGCAGGTCCTAGCGGGAGCACTACCATGGGATTTGTTGGTTCGACAGAGAATGGAATCTTACAGACGGCGTAAAGGTTTAGCCACTAGCAAGGGGAAGTCACTGATGCGCGTGAACGCGGGCTGTCCAAAGGACTCTTCAATCGTTTCCTACTTGAAAAGCTCACACTTGAATGGAACGACCGATGAATGACGTCCAAAAAGGGAAGAGTCACCTGGGAGTACATCAGGGATGTAAGTTTCGCAATCGAGAAAGAATGGTTCGAACCAGGGTTACACCTTGGATTCCTCCTTACTGGACACGGTAGCCTTAACCATCATCTCCACGATCTAAACCTTGCTGACTCGCCTACATGTGGCTGTGGTGAAATGGAAACGTGGAAACATGTTCTCCTAAACTACTCCCTGTACAATGACTTGAGATGGGAGGAACTGACGAACCCTAAAATCTCCGAAAACCTAGGCAGTCTCATAGTGAACCGTGACTCGTATCTTCGATACAATGAGTATGCCAATGCAGTGTTCAGCAGACGCCGTGCTGCACAGAGTGTGAACGCTAGTCCCAGGGATGAGCAATCAGACTTCTCTGAATGATCAAGAGGACGTTGATGGTAATAAGCACTCAAGGTTATAATGGTTAACCGATATGACCATGGGACTCTTTATAGTATAACGCAAACATCAGGTACTACGGGGATGGACAGCCCAGAATTACATTACTATCGTAATCCGTCCATCATAGGTGTAGGACTCGTAGTGGTTGTGGTTGACGGTCACAGGGCCGACAAGTGATCTCTACAAAGAAATCGCCGCGTGTGAGTTGCGTAGACACCAACTCCGGCGCCGACTTGTAAGTCGGAATCTGGTATTAGAAAGCATCCAGGCTCTATCTCCTAGAGTAACTTAGGAATTCCCGCCTAAGTTGAAAAGGAAACTATATACTTCGACCACTAGGTAAACCGGTTCTCGATTTGATATGCCATTACTCACCTGGTAATCAGGTTTGTAATTCGCAAATCGTATATACATATCAGCCTGGGCGTGCTGGACACATGTCTAAACGACGATTCTAACACGTTAAATTAACTCTGATTTAATTGTCACGGGGCACCCTGTATAAATGCCCAAAAGTACTATCTCCGCCTCTTCAGTCCTCATACCTTAAACACAAATAGTCTGTGGGATAATTTTTAAAAATAAAAATTGGTAAAAAGCTTTATTGTTTTTTTATGGTTACTGTCTTTACGAAGAAACATTGAAATTTATTTAAATATAAATAAATCATGTTCTTCAGTTTTTGTAAGATAGCTAAAAGTTATTATTATAAATGTAATCAGTACGTCGGTAACTCGATACTATGTTTACGTTTTCAAACTGGTCTGAACGATTAAACATTTGAAATAAAACTTGCATTACCTCTGCAATATATGCAATTGCATGGAGAAAAACCATAAAATGGTACATTTCATCGTGAAAGACTAATGACCAAAAAATTTTCCATTTTTTTTAATCTGCAGGAAAAGGTTTACTCATATTCTATTTCGATAAAGAATTTATTTTCTATATGACTAATACAGAATGCGAACATTCTGGCTCAATTTTTAGTTCAGAATACACGCATTCTTAACACCTGTTACAGAATATTTCATTCTGTAATACCCGTTACAGAATGACCATTCTCACATCTAAGAAATATTAAAACCTGGTAGCGACATCTATTAACAAGTTGTTTTACCGGTGTTATAACGCCAAATGTCAAGTCAAATTGGTGTTCGCGTATTACTAGCGCTGTGCATTTTACATTCGAGCCTTTTAGGTAAGAAACTTAAAAGTTCTTTTTATTAACATTGACGACAATGTTGTTTTGTTTTTTATAGCAGTTGACTTTTTGCATTTAAGCTTAACTTAATAATGACCAATTATTATTTTTACAGTCACATTAGCTTCCCATTTAAATAAGACTTAAAATACAATTATTAAAGGTCAGCGAATGAACAATTTTTGGGGGTAAAATATATTATTATTATTGTATATAATAGTTATAAATCACTTCACTTTGTGCACGAACCTTATAGAAGGAATTGAAATTTTGGTAATTATAGATTTATTAATAATTTAATATCACCATATCATAATATCAATAAGCTGGATCTATCAACAAAATTGTACCCAGAAATACAAAAAGCAGTTATTTTGGAAACGTGCCATATTGTCAAAAAATTTTTAAATTCTCAAAATTAAAAATGCACTAAACAATTTAAAATTTTAATTATGAAGCGTACTTATAAGTTAAGAAACACATTGTAAAGCATAAGATGGTTGGAGCTAAATCCCCAATCTTATGCTTATTACCACTGTATGTGAGGACTGAAATAAATAATAATAATATTAAAGTATTACATTATTTAAGTAAATGTTCAAAACGACCACTCTGATTTCTAATTCGCACATTTTGGGCTTCGATTAAAAATTTTTTTTAAATTAAGTAATCCTGAAATATTGATCGGAGAGGTGGAACTACTAATTGGTCAGCAAGATCTCCAGATTTAACTCCTCTTGATATATTTTTTTGGTGAGCTGTTAAAGCGTTAGTGTACAGCAACAGATGAAAGCCCGATACCAGAAAGGAATTAATGCACAGAACAACGAATGCTATAGTAGCTCTTAACGAAAGAGGTAATGTTATAAATAATACCAAGGGGCAACATCTTTTAAAACTGTGTAATGAAAATCAGGGTAGTCATTTTGGATATTTACTTAAATAATGTCATGGTTAAGGCTGTTCAGTAGGGTTTAGAAAATTAGTAATATGCTGATTTTATAATTATACTCTTATAGAATAACTTATTTTAAGTGACTTTTACTAAAAAATAAAAGTTGTAAAAAAATTAGTTTACCCGCAATTTCCAATTAAAGTATGAATTTAATTTGGGGTTTCATGCAAAATCTAGAAAAGATACAAATATGCGGTTTTCACTAAGTTCAAGAATTCTTATTTTACTTTGACACTATATAATTTTTATTTTGACTAGTATCATCATATTCTTGTAAAAAATTGTTTAATTTGAGTAAAAACGTGATATCTTCAGTAAATATAAGATTACATATTATTCAAGCTTACCATTGTATAAAATCATTAAAATTTATATCAACGCATAGATTGAACCTTCAACTTAACTATCTGCTAAAAATTTTTAAAAAATATTTTTTAATAACAACAGGAAACTACAAATCGTTTAATAATGTCTTAACATCTTCTATTTCTACTTTTTCTATCTTCGTTTAAGTACTCCCACCGTATTAAAATGCACGTTGAATGCATGTGAAAATAGGGGAAATTTGCACATGATAATGGATAATGCACTTCATAAAAAGTTTCTGTAGTTAGTATCAAGTATGCTTGTAAAGTATATGGAGTCATAATAAATTATTATTTATTATCTATTATTTTTCTTGTTCGAGATTTTGGATCTTTTGGTCCAAAAATATGGACGAAAATAATTATTTGACAATTATTATCTTATAATAATTATTAGACTCTTAGATATTTTATAATGCCTTATTTTTTATTATAAAAAGACGTTTTTTGTCGTGGCGCCAAAAAGAAATAAGCGTTCCAAGCAGTGGCGGCTCATCTGAGGAGGTAAGCGAGGCTTACTTTCCCCTGAAAATTTCTATTAAATTCTTAAAATTTTCAAAAAAGTATAAAAGTGGATTTTCGATATTATAGTGAAATCTATCAGAAGATAACTACTCCAACAATACATACATAGGTTTCCAAAAAGTAACGTAAAGCTACCTCAGAAGCAACATCTTCAGCTAACAAAAAAAGTAACACCAATAATCTTTGCTACTACTACGTAATTTTAATTATCTATTTCTGTGTGTTGATATTATTATTACAATAATATTTATTTCTAATAATATTTTTACCTCCAATCAAAAAAAAATTGGAGGTATGGTAATCCAACAAAATTTCAAATTATTTTTTTTACATTTACGAGATGACCGTGTTCAGAAACGTAAAGATTTGCAAAAAAATCAAAATAAATTGTGTATCGGTCGGTCTGTCGGTCGTCAAATTTTGTTTCTGGCTTTATTCCTGAACCGTCCAACCAATCAGGACCAAATTTGGTATGGTAGTAGGGTTTATGATAGAAAGGTGAAAATCAGGTTTTCGTCGCGATACTACAATCAGGAGTGCCACTACAAGAAAATAACACAAGATTTTAAGGACAATTTTGTCTTGTGATATAAGTTATTTTAAAGACCTTGAAAAGCTTTATCCAGAATAGGTTAAATTAACTTACTATCTGCCATCTGTCAAAAATTACAAGCTGTCAAAGTTAAAACCTCAAGAATGAATAACTCATGAAGTACTGAAGGGCTCTCAATCATATTTGGTGTGTAAGAATACTGCCCTTACAGAACCTGACAGCATATGGAACCATTTGATAAAAATCAGGAATTTAACATGAAAAAAAAAAGATAAGGTACTTTTTTGCGAAAACTTGAAAAAAGGCATTCTCCCTCGATTTTCTTCGGCATTTCTGCGTCAATGGCGTCAAACTTTTTGGACGTATGACTAGTGGTCTCTAGTGGTGAAAATAATGAAAATGAAAGCTCAAATTTACAACAAAATTCTTTCGGTGAGATAAACCAAATTCAAAGTCGGTACGCGACAACTCGGCGACGGTCACCTAGGCGATCGATTAACTGCGGCGACGGTCATCTCGGCGACAGGTTAACTCGGCGACGGCCAACTCGGCGACCGAGGGCCAGTTTATCAAAGTCTAAGTAAAAGTGTCAGTTAGGTACCTGACAAATAACGTTACTTGCCGAATAAATTTTCAGGTAAGTAAAATGGGTTGATCAATCATTTTAAATGTTGTGGTTAACTACCTATCACATAATAGTTTAGTATCCAATGTTGGTATCATTGTTCTGGTGTATTATAAACTATTAGCGCTATTAGTTCATTTGAAAACGTGTTTAAGTGTGGTTATAGTATAGTAGTTAGTGTTATTCTGTGTAATTTAAAATTTTTTTTTCAAAAATTAAATTATTATGGCCGATTCCAAGAGAAAGCGAGAAAGAGGAATAAATTTTTCTGCGAGTGAAAGTCAATTGCTCACTAATCTTGTCTTAAAATATGCAAACATTGTTGAGAACAAGAAAACCGATGCGAAAACATGGAAAGAAAAGGAGGAGCAATGGGAAGTTATCGCCAATGAGTTTAATGCGGCTAGCGGTAATTGTCCTCGCAACTCAAAATCGTTGAAAATAAAATTTGACGGAATAAAAAAGGAGCTTCGAAGAAAAAAAGCTGCAGAAAAACAATCGTTGTTTAAAACCGGTGGTGGTAGCCACGTACCTGTCCAATATACTGACATCGAAGTAAAGTTATTGGAGTTGTTGTCGACGACTGTGGGTGGGCTTCCTCCACGAGCAGGTGATGCCGATAACAATGTATTGCCACCGCCAAACGATCAACCATCGTCGTCTTCTGTAAATTTTTCATCGATGGCAATGGTGGAAAGCAACTTCTTGGATGACGATGCAATTGCACGCGAGGAGTACCGAATTGAATGCGAAATTGAAATGCCAGATGCAGACGATGCATTATTAACTGAATCGGCAGTAGCTCCAACTACTCCTGCAGTTTGGGAAAAGTTAAACCCGGCCCAATTAAAAGAGCCATTGCATAATGCTCTTCGGCCACGTAACCGATTTGTAAAAAAAAAAGCCAAATCAAGAAAGGAAGCCATTGACAATATTAATGACGTGTGCGACACAAAAAAAAAATTTGATGAAATACAAATAATAATTACCTTATATAATATTTTCAATTATTAATTTTGAATTGGCACAAGAACTACAATATAATCTGTATGATCATTTCGTATTTTTTTTATCTAGAAAATATAATTTAAGGTTATGAAAATAAAAACGCAAACCAAAATAAAGCCATGTTTGTAACGATCAGTAAAACGATGCAAATCGTCAATAGTCGGGTTCCAGTTACCTCCTAAAAGTAATTTACTACCTGCTTTGACCGGCAAGTAAAAATCTTACAGGTAAGTAAATTTATTCTACAAGTAAATACTAACTAAACATTGATCAACCGAAATTCATACTTACTTGTCAGATAAATTTACTTGGGACACTAACTAGAGATTGATAAACTGGCCCCGAGTTGGTTAAATCAATTATTATTCAAATAGATTTCTAATGCCCGTACCTATAGTCGATGCTTGGTTCCAGCAAAACTTGAGCACGACTTAAGTACGAAGTTGTTAGTTTTGATTGGTCAATTTTGTACTTAAGTCTGAGATCGAGCGAAGTATCGACTATAGGTATGAGCATAAGTTGGATTTAATATATTATGTTAAATCGTTATTGTTTTATTTCAAAAGTATTCAAAATGTTGGTTATAATAGTATCTTTTCAGTGATTCTTGTGTTTTGCTCCTTGTTTTAAATCTTCTTCTTAACTTTATTCTATAGTTATTGTTGTCAATCCTCTTGTAATAATTACACAGTGTTACATGGTACAGCTTCAAAAATGGGCGGGGTTTATTCTAATAGATTTTTTTGCGTTGAAAACGAATCTGACTTTGAAATTGCTCCATCACGTCAGGTTTTTTTGAAATTGTAGCTTAAATGGTCAAAGAATGGCTATTTCAACCATTTTCATGATTTTTTTCAGGGAACCTCATTTTTTTGTTTCAATTTTCAAATATTTTTAAAAATGCATCGCATAGTACTACTACTTAACTGTAAAATCCGTTTTTCAAAATTGTTCTACAAATTTTTATAATGAAGATATACCATTTTTAAGCCAAGTGATTAAGTCTTGCAAATTCACCCGTTTTACCGCGCCAAACTTACTTTTTGATAAGTTTTTTAGTATTAATTAATTAGAGACCTCAAGAACCCCTGTGTAGGCAGAATACTAAAGAACTTATCAAAAAGTAAGTTTGGCGCGGTAAAACGGGTGAATTTGCATTACTGCTTAGTAATGATCATTTCTTGACTTAAAAATGGTATATTGGCCCGGGAGTATAAATTCATACCAATCGGCTTCTACGGTTAACTCTTTCTTTTTTTGGACTATAAATGGATTTTGTTTGGAACAAGGAGGAACTCGCTTTTGCGACAGTTCTTAGGCTTCTATACATCTACTTTTTTGATAAATTAAATTATTTAGAATTTTTAATGCTTTAATCTTCTAATTAGGTAGATACCAACGGCAAATTTTTTATATATAAGGAAAACGCTAGCAAGTTTTCCTTTTGAATCATGCGGACAGACAGACAGACACGGAAACAGATCATAAGGCTTCTTCCTATACGTTGTATAGAAGCCTAAAAAGAATAAAAATGATCTTCTTTCGGAATCATCGCTGAGTTAACCGGTCGCCGAGATGACTGTCGCCGAGTTGACTGATCGCCGAGGTGACCGTCGCCGAGTTGACTGTGTCCGGTTTCGTGCGTAGTTCTTCTTAAAAAACAGGACAGGGGTCCACGAAAAGTCTTCTCACGGGGTCCGACGAAGCTCGCGACGGTCCGGTAACCATTTATAAATTTTATTCTATTGGTGGAATATTGAAAATTTTAGTTAGACAACATTTTTCTAGTGTAATTTTGCTAATAAGTATTTTGGGCATAAAATGGATAAGACCCAACTAATCAATAACTATCCGATTACAACTGAGTCATCTTAAAAAACTTAACACTGTGTTTTTCTAAACCTATAATGTCTAAAATTGGGAAACTTTCCTCGATGTCAAATTAAATGAAAATGTTAAAAAAAATTTAAATAAAACTGTAATAAATTCATATACCTAGTAAATAAAGTGTGCCTAGTGCAAAATTGTATTTTTTTTAAATGAAAGTCAAGAACTTGTATAAGTAAGTAATATAATACTACATTAATCTGTTTCTCGTTTGATAACGAGTGCCCACGCTTGAAGGCAATGTGGAAGGTTTCCAGTCATTTGAGGGGAATACAACTTTTAAACAATTAGATCTGTGGCTCCCCACAGCGGAAAAGTTTTGCGTAATTGTCTACCGATCAACCTTAACCTTAATTAATAAACAAATTTTTAAATAAAAATTAAAATTTTGTGAATTTAATTTTTTGTTTCGTGGCTGGTTTTGTTGTTATTTTCTGAGTTTTTGTGAAATGGGTTGGTTTTTAAAAAAATTTTAAAAGACAAAAGTTGTAGTCCGTTAAATTTCCTATACGGAATGGGGCGTCAGAATTTTTGTAAAATGTTTCGTTTAGAAGATACTACGATTTGAAAAAAACCAAGAAAACAAATAGTTCAAAATTTTCTAAGTACATTTTTTTACCTCCTTTATTTTTTAACTCGAAAGCCGTTGAATTTAGACAATAAAAGGTTAAAACCTAGTTTGTAGATTATTTCACGCTCTGAAAAATCAATATTTTCAGAGTTATGGCCATATGAAGGTGGAAATTTAAACATATGCTTTAAAGAGACCTAACTCTCGAAGGTTTAAATTTAGAAAAAAAATTTTGTTAAATATTTTTCTTAAAATAGTGTCCTCTATCACCACTGAAATTATGTAAAGTGTATCCGGGGACACCCTGTATATGACCAATATTTTGTAGTTTACAATGTTCATTCTTTAATTCATATATGTAGTGATGTGGAGCGTTATGGTCCATTAGAAAATTATAGTTGCTTTCCATTTGAGAATTGTTTAGGACAGATAAAGAGAAAAATAGGAGGAAAAAAACTGCCACTTAAACAAATATACAACCGCATGAAAGAAATAGATTTTAGTATTAATAATTCTCGTAATAGCCATCAGAAAAATGATAGAACTGAAGTGACTGCCGAAGGAAAATTTGCCGAAGATATGAATTATTTTAAATGTAATAAAGTAACTACAAAAGACTTGGTGTTATCCATAAAAAGCCCCAACAACATTGCGTTTTCCAAAAAACAGAGATCTTCTCAATTTATCTAGACAAATTTCCCAACAATTATTGCCTATAGTTCAGTACCTTCAAGCCAACCATTTTTATCTTCTTACAAAGAATGCAAAAGTATTAGAAGGCCAGTTTTTCATTCCACAAAATATGTGGGTACTTTTATGGAATGAAAAAAAATTAAACAGGGAATTATATCAGTAATTGTTTTTAAATCAACAAAATATTTTAAAAAATGTACTAAGCTCTATGCCACATGTAAGCATAGTTCTTGTAAAAAGTTTGTATTTATGATAGATAGCGCATTCGTTCAAGTGTTTAGCTGCAACATCAATTTCCATCACATTAGCAAATTAACATCATATGTAACACGTATAGAGAGATCTATAGTAAAATTTATATTATTTAATTTAATAGACATAATTAAGTTCAAATTAGATCATCCTGAATACATTCAGGAAGTATCTGTTCCCTTTCAAGTCAAGATAATTAGCAAAGAACAGTTGCATATTTTGGTATCTCAAAGGCAAAAAAATTATCTACCAGCCATACATTTCGATGCAACAGGTACAGTAGTTAGGAAACCAATTGCGGGGTCCAAAAGAATTTATTTATATTCAGGCGTAGTGCAAATTCATAAAAAAAAACGAATTTGTCCAATTTTTGAAATGATTTCTTCAGAGCATCATTCCAAAAGTATTTTTAAAATTTTCAATGATTTTCGAACATTCTGCGAAGAAAATAATAAATGGCCAATTTTCAGTACTTTAGTTACCGATTTTAGCTTTGCCACAATCCATGCTGCATTTAAAGCTTTCAATCGTATTGATTTAATTGAATATTTAAATATTTGTTTTAAAATTAATCGAGGAGAGTTTCTACAATCTCAAAATTTCATATTCATTAATTTGTGTTGCGCTCATTTCATGAAAATGGTCTGTAAAGACATTGAAAGTTGTGATGCTGGACAACATTCAATATTATTTAAAGAAATAATTGCTTTTGCAATTACAATCAACTCGTTTCCTCTATTAGAAGAATGGTTTAAAAATTTTTCTATTTTGCTAACTTCTAACTATTTTGACGAAACAGTTAAGGCTGCATATGAAAAATTAATAGATATTTGCAGTAGTAAAAATTTAGATATACTTACTACGTTATCAGCCATATCAACTGAATCAGTAATTATTATTAATGAAGATCACTTAAAGCAAGAACATCAGTATAGCAGTAGTCCATATTATAAACATTTTCAAGGTCTACTTGCGTATTCTGAAACAAGCTGCAATGAAAATGCTATAAATTCATAGAAAAACTTAAAATTATATAATAATATTTTAATGACAAAATATCTACCATATTGTCCGCTCTGGACTTCCATAATGTCTCAGAAGCGATTTAGCAATTCAGGGGTAGAAAACTATTTTGGCTACTTGAAAAACCATATTTTAGGTGGATCAAAAAATTTAAAATGTTCAAGGTTTGTAAGAAAATGTCGGAAAAATGTACTTGCTGCACATTTTGAATTAGGGTTAGGAATTTCCAAATCAGCATTGACCAAACCTTCAAAAGCGGTTGATAGTTCTCGCGAGCAATATTCCCAAGAATCTTGGGACAAAAAGAAAAAATCAACCTCAGGTACACATTTCTTAGGTCGATTTATAAGAAAACAAATTGAAATTAAGCAGCCAAATTTATGTTTGAACGATCAACAGATAATTGAAATTACCGATACTACCAAGTGCTTGTATTGTGGAGGTGGAACGCTGCACGCAAAAGTAAAGAGGGTACTGTGCGACACATGTGACGAATGGATTCATCAAGACTGTGTTTCAATATGTGATCGCTTGTTTAGCGGAGATTTCCACTGCAAAATCTGTACATCCCGTGCATTAAATAAAACTGTTGACAGGGTTCTTCCGTCGACCTCATTAAGAAACCATTGTGTTTCTTTCTTAAATGCACTTGCACTTAATGATAGAGAAGAGATCAATCGGGAAACTAAGCAACAAGATAAATCTAAGCGATGGCACGAAGAACGTTTAAAAAGAGTTACTTCACCGCACTTTGGTAAAATAATCAAAACAAGCTTTTCAAGCTTAAATAATATAGCACAAAATATTCTTGATAATAAGAAAATTAATACTGCGTACGGAATAATTTATGAAAAAATTGCTTTAACGAAGTACACGGAAATCACAAAATATCAATGTCAGCCTTCTGGTTTAATAGTACATAGAGAGTTACCATTTCTTGCTGCTTCTCCAGATTCGCTGGTCAACACCGATGGAATTGTAGAAATTAAATGTCCTTATGCCGCTCGAACCCAAGATATTAAAAGCTTCAAATTTAACTTTTTAGAAAATGACGGCTCGCTAAAAAGAAAACATGACTACTTTTTTCAAATTCAGGGTCTTCTAGAAATTTGTGATAGGTCATGGTGTCACTTGGTTGTTTTTACTTTTACAGGTACACGGATTATAGAAGTTAAGAGAGAACCAGAGTTTTGGGAAGTGAATATGTTTCGCACACTGAAAAATTTTTATTATTTCAATATGTAACCTAAAATTCTCGACCCTGAAGTGATATATTCAGAAAATAATGTAAAATGGTGTACTGCAAATGAACTAGCATTTTTTGACAATGGTCTGGTGAAAGATATGACATATTATGTAACAATATCAGAAGATAGGCACTATACCGTCGCTGTATATAATGATATTGATTGCTTCGTGAAAGAACTTTTAATATCAGATTATTTAACTTTATCTGATAAAAACTGGTTATCAAGTTTTGTAATAGATATATTACTTAATTTAATAGGTTTTCAAAAATTTTCAATCATTCCTTCTGAAATTTCAACAATAATTTTTCAAGCTCATGAATCGCAGTTTACAATTACATTTTTAAATAATATACATTTGTCATTAACAAAAATTGCAATGCCAGTTATTATTAACGGCAATCACTGGTGCATAGCGATAGCAGATTTTGATACAAGAAAATTTAGTTTTATAAATCCCACGCGTAGTTCTCATCACATCACGGAACAATATTTTGTTCAATTTAAATTATTTCTAAAAATGTATAACAAACATAAAAACACCAATTATTTTCTAGACAAGTTTAGTATTCAAGTGTATCCACATCTTCTTCAAGAGGATGGTTATAACTGCGGTCCTTATATAGTATATTTCTTCAAACAAATTTGTAATGGAAGCAGTTTACTACAACCTACATCAATCGCGAATTTTAGAAATGAGTTGAAAATGGAACTAGTAGAATCTGCCACCGACATGACGAAGATATGCCTATTATGCGGAAGAGACACTGTAGTGTGCATGAATGTCAACAATGTTTTGCATGTAAAAGATACGTACACATTAGGTGTCTTAATATATCACCATCTAAATTTTTAGAGCAAGAATATGTAAATTATGTAATTTATATTAATTTTTTTAAAGATATAAAATTTGGTATTTTAACTGATTGCATTGAAACTTAAAATTATGCTTAACTGGAATTTGGGGGCTGCTGCAACCCCCAGGTCCCTGTTAAAATTGATCGCTCTTATATGAGATTGTAGCTCAGAAAAAGGTGAACATTTGGTATAAGTTTCATAACTTTGAATGTGTTGAAGGAATGCGTCACCGATACGCGGCCACATTAATGGAAGGGGGTTTTTAGTGGGTGGAAATCCCACACTACCATCCAGTCCGAACTGGTGGTGTCTTTAAAAGATTTTCCCCCTTCCAACGCTATAAAAAAAAAAGAGCAGGTTTGTGTGGTTTTAAAGTATTTATATTTTAAATTTAATTTAATAAAATTTTAAAGAATACAAAGGTGAACATTAGGTGTTAGTTAATTGGCATTCGGGGGCAGTTGCTACCCCCAGAGCCCCTGTTTAAATTGATTGCACTATTATCATGTTGTAGCCTGTAAAAAGCTGAACACATGGTAGAAGTTTCATAACTAGAGTATGTGCGGATTTGAAGAAATTAATTTTTTAATATCAAAATTTGCATTAATTGGCATTCGGGGGCAGTTGCTACCTTCAGAGCCCTTGTTTAAATTGATCGCACTTATATAAAGTTGTAGCCCATAAAAAGTGAACACATGGTATTAGTTTCATAACTAGAGTATGTGCGGATTTAAAGAAATTAATTTTTTAATATCAAAATGTGCATTAATTGGTATTCGGGGGCAGTTGCTTCCCCCAGAGCCCCTGTTTAATTTGATCGCACTTATATCAGGTTGTAGACCATAAAAAGGTGAACACATGGTAGAAGTTTCATAACTAGAGTATGTGCGGATTTGAAGAAATTAATTTTTTAATATCAAAATTTGCATTAATTGGCATTCGGGGGCAGTTGCTACCCCCAGAGCCCCCGTTTAAATTGATCGCACTTATATCAAGTTGTAGCCCATAAAAAGGTGAACATATGGTATAAGTTTCATAACAAGAGTATGTGTGGTTTTAATGAAATAATTGTTTTTATATTTAATAATTTATATTATGTATGGACTTATGCGAGTAGTAAGCGGTTTTTTTCTATTCGAATATTTTGATTAACAAACTGTGATAATAATTATGTTATGAAGATTTATAACAATAAATTTCTGCGCATGCGCAACTATCTTAATAGTTTCATTTCTATGGTACGTTCGGGTGTAATCGGTAAAATTTGTTGCTGATTTTAGTTGCTGTTTTCACGCAGGTATCATTTTATCATTTTATGTTGTCCAAAATGAAGATGCAGCAGAAGAAAGCTAATGGTCGACGTTACAGCACGAATGATAAAATTCTAGCTTTATCTCCATTAAAGCAAAGCCCTAGAGGCTACAATTTTATGAGGAAAATATTTGCGTTACCTTCTCGGAGAACTTTGACAGAATTATTAAATAAGATCCCTTTCAATTGTGGTTTAAATGAGAATATTATGAACACTTTAAAAAACACAGTAGCAGGAATGAAAGGAATTGACAATCATTGTGTTCTGTTATTTGATGAAATGTCGTTGGATGCTGGCTTAAGTGTGGATATCAGAGAAAATTCAATTATAGGTTTTGAAAATTGTGGAAGTAGTGTTAAGCGTGTATTTTCTGATCATGCTATGGTGTTTATGGCCAGAGGTATTGCTTCAAAATGGAAACAGCCAATTGCATACTTCTTTACTGAGCATGGTATGAAGAAAACGAATTTAGTAAGAAATATAAAAGAAATCAAGGCATTAAATGACGCTGGTTTAAAAGTAATTGCAACAGTAATTATGTGACCAGCTGTCCTCAAACACATCTGCATATAAGCAATTGTTGGAAGAAACCAACAGGTATTGCAAAGAAAATGAAATACAAAATTGATACTTTGGTTTTCTTGTCGATGATAAAGAAGTGGTCCCTTTATATGACACACCACATTTATTGAAGGGCGTTAGAAACAACATGCTAGATGCCGATATTATTAAGTACACCTTAGAAGAAAAAACTCAAAAAATCGCATCATGGAAAGATATAGTTGCGTTTTACGAGTCGGACCAAAAATTAGAGGAACCATCGACGGGGGTATTCGATGTTAAATCATCGGCTTTCAGAGCTTGTAACAAGTTGACCGATGCACATATTTACGGAAAAAAATGAAAAAGATGAAGGTATCGACAGCAGCCCAAGTTTTTAGTTAGAGGGTCTCAGGAGTTATGAGGATATTGACTACTGAAGGTAATTTTAAGTTATTATTTATTCATATAAATTACAGTTTGTTTCTTTTTAGGGTGCAATATATTACCTAATACTAATACGACCGATTTTCTTCTTTTTATTGATCAATTGTTCGATAGCGTTAATAGTTCTAGTCGTGAAATTAAGAATGGTAAAGTAATGAGATGTGCAGTAAAAGAAGGTTCTCCTCACTTAGATTTTTGGAAGCGCGCTATTCGAGTATTAGAAAGTATTAAATTTATAAGGCGAGAAAACGGAAAAGAATTTGTACCACCTACTATTAATAATTGGATCTGGAACTTCAAAGCTTTCCGTTATTTATGGCAGAAATTCAGTAAAGAAAATTTTAAATTTCTATGTGTAAGGAACTTAAATCAAGATCCGCTGGAAATTTTTTTCGGTAGCATTAGAAGCCACGGAAGTCGGAATATTAATCCCACGTGTGCATCATTCCAAACATCATTTAAATCGTTATTATTAAATAATTTTACTTCAAACCATTCTCCTGGATCACATTGTGAAAGTGATGAAGGCGATGGAGCTTTAAATACATTGAAAGAATTTGTTACATCTGCACATGAAGAAATAGAAGAAATTGCTCTAAGTGATGTAACAATTTTGGAGATTCGACAAGAAAATGCTAATAATAATATTTCAAAGGGAGTTTATGCCTACGTTGCAGGATTTTTAACGAGAAAAATTCTTAAAACTATAGGAAGTTGTGCATGTCGTACGCAATTTTTATCAAAAACAAAATTAGCAGATCATTTCATCATTTTGGGTCGCGATTATTCATCTGGAAAGTCACTTGTAACATGCTAATGCACGTCACAATTACTCCTCTGCACTAGCCGGTAAATTCGGCCTTACTTTTATAAAGTGAACGGAAACGTTGCTTTATATTTTAAGTAAATTTGTTTTGAGTCTGCGCAAGACGGAAGACTAGACACTTCCAATAGAAGAGAGACTTCCACTTGAAAATATAACGGCCAGACGTTAATTTTTGATTCGTCGTTTTGATTACTTTTAATAAGTAATCAAGTGAATTTATATTCGTTTTGGAAATCCTTCCTATGGATTCCGAATATCCATATTGACGTTTTATTGTACTACCGATGTTGAAGAGTTTTGGAAACCGTGAGTTTAATCGAAGACCACTGTTCATTTTGTTATCACAAAGATTCGCTTTGTGCCAGCTGTTGACGCCATTATTGGAAAATTGTAAAAATCCACATCTAGAAATTTTCGATTGTCTTTCTACTTCCATTGGAGTTGAAGAAGGAAGATCAGTATTTGGTTTGGATTTTATGCTAATTACGTTTTTCTGAATTCATCGAGCGGTAATTCTGTATCAACCACACTTTTGCTATTCTTTTATTGCATGTCAGTAGCTTACATAGTTATTTATCCTTACAAGCGGGGATTGTTTACTGGATGTAGTTTTGTAAACCTGGGAAATGACATCCTACCAACTCCGACCGACCGTACCACCACAACCATCGCCTGGCCAACTTTTCAAAGTCACCTATTGGAAAATATGGGTCCCATCCCGATCATTGACACCAAACTCGAAGAGGCTATCATACAACTAGAGACCCACATATCCAAAGCCAATCAGCTTCAAGGAACACAAGACCCGCCCCTGACCCAAGCAGGCTCCTCCCAGGACACATTCGATCACTCATCCGCCAAAAACGTCAAGCCCAAAAAACTGCAAGAAGAACCTGGCACCCAGCCGACAGAACGAGAGCCAATCAACTAATCAACGAAGTCCGAGATGCCCTGCTGAAGCACCGGAAAAAATCCTGGTCCGACAAAGTCCTAAGCCACAACTTTCAAGACAACTCCGCCTGGAAAATGGTCCAAGCCCTTACTTCCACTCGTGCACCGATGCCTCCCATCCACGGAACGGAAGGAATGGCCTTCACCGACGACGACAAGGTAGAAGCGTTCGCCGACACGCTTGAAACCCAATTCCAACCTAACGAAAACCACGATGACCCCGACCATGTCAACTGGGTCAACCGCACCGTCAGAGAATTCCTGGAAAAAGACGACCACACACGCATCAATCCAGTGTAACATGCTAATGCACGTCACAATTGCTCCTTTGCACTGGCCGGTAAATTCGGCCTTACTTTTATATAAAGTGAACGGAAACGTTGCTTTATATTTTAAGTAAAATTGTTTGAGCGTTTGCGCAAGACGGCAGACGAGACACTTCCATGAGTGAGACTTCAACTTCCGCTAGAGAAGACAGCGCCGTGAATTTTTGGTTGTCGTTGAAATTACTTTTAATAAGTAATTAGTCGATTGTATTCGAAAAGAAATCCTTCTTGTGGATTCAGAATATCCAGTTCGAAGTTTTGTGGTTATTACCGTTAATGAAGAGTTTTGGGAACTGTGAGTTTTGTCGAAAACCACTGTTCGTTTCGTTATCACGAAGATCCGTTTTTGTGCCGGCTGTTGACGCCATTTTGGAAAATTTGCAGAGTCCACACTTTTTTGGAAATTTTCGTTTGTCTTTCAACTTCTATTGTAGTCGAAGAAGGAAGATTAGCATTTATGTTGGATTCTTTGCTAATTACATATATTGGAAATCATCGATTGGTAATACTGTATCAACCACGCTTTTGATATTATTTTTTATCATTTGAGTGCATGTCAGTAGCTTACGTAGTTATCTATCCTTGCAAGCTAGGATTGTTTACTGGCTGTAGATTTGTGTGCTATTGCTGTGGCAAATTTGTCCTTCAGAGTACCACAGTGGCAAATATTACTGTGCTTTATCTTTTTTTAGAACTAAGTGACCCGAATTGTTAAAGACGTAATAGAACAATTTAATAACGACAATGTTTAATTAAAAAATTTTAAATTCGAGTATCCTGGTCGTTTTCATGTGAAGAAATTATACTATAGCCATTTGTATGCGAAAGATACGGAGGATAGAATTTTCTGGAAATGCGAAAATTTTTCCACTTTCAAATGTGACGCCCGTCTGCATACAAAAAACAAAGAAACGATCTAGCGAAAAATTCTAAGAAGGCGCGCACCGTATCGTGGCAGAGAGCACCATCAATCTTTCAGCAGCTGCTGATGCTAAAATGAAGCACAAAATTCCGCAAATACGTCAAAATATTGAAGCAGCTCTAGCTAATCCGATAACCCGACGTGAACTGATGTTTCCAGATGATTTTTCAACAGCAATCGAAAATAACCAACAGTTTTTGCTTTTCGATAGCGACGCTATTAATTTACTTCAAATGATGACGAATTGAACTCATTGGTATGCCGGCGGAACTTTTAGTCTTTCCAGCGTTGTTGGAACAGTTGTGTACAATTCATGGAGTGAAGTACAACAACGTTATTCCATAAATCACAATAAATCACTTTTGTCAATACATTTACCGAATTTATTCAAAAATTCAACGTATGTTACCGACTCTTGCGTTTGTACCACTAGTGGATGTCGTCGAAACTTTCAATCAGTTATCCGAAAATAGCGAGTTCCCGCTGGAAACTCAGCCAGTTCTCGATTATTTTGAAGATACGTGGATTGGTCGTCTAGACTGTCGTCAACGATGCTACCAATAACGATTTGCCAAAAACGAACAGTTGAGAAGGATCGCACCGCAGTGGAACTTTTTGGAGCAAAGTAGAAAGCAAGCTCTGATTGAGCAGTGCATTGCCGGCCAGCAGCAAAAGTTTCCCGCAAGGCTAGATATATTTTTATCCACTCATATTAAAAGTATTATTGGCTCAACCAATACCATTGGGTCTCAATTCAAGAAAGAAGATTTAATTGAAAATAATATTAAAGTTAACGTAGAGCCAAATTTAACCAAATTTAGAGGAACATGAAAATTTAAATATGATTGATAAAGAAATCCATATAAGATAAAGGTTACAAACTTCATCATAAAGAAATTCCGGGTCATTAACACTTGCGCATTTGATAAATATAATTTTTCAGATTTTATAATCTAGTTATATCCAGAGTAACAATTATTTAAATTTTTTTGATTCTCATTCAGAAGATATTAAATTCTTTGAAATGATTAAAAACGCAGCTCGAGATGGAACCGCTATATCCTTTTAGATTAATTTAAAAATCAAGCAAGCAAAATGGGAGAATGCATTACAGTGGATAAAAAGTGCACTGCTCATTATTTGTTTAACGAGTTATTAAAAGCATATTCATCTTATCAAGAGATTTGTAAATGTACTTCTTGCAAAACAGTAGGTGATAGATATTGCGGTGCTGCTACCATAGTAGAACGAACCTATACATCAGGACCAGGGCCATATTATGCACTAGGCTGACTAGGCTATAGCCTAGGGCGCCGTTTTCGGAAAAGGCGCAAGCCTCCAAAATTACAAGTGGCAAAACCATTCTTAAATTCAAGGGTTTAATTTTTAATTTTATTAACACATTTATGAAAATATTCAAAAAAATATTACATTACTTAGGTCGAACATATGTAATGCAGTTGGTATAACAATTTTGGAAATTTTAAAGTATAGTCGCAAATAAAAGAGTTTCCGGTAATACGTAAACACTCTATAAAAATGTCATCCCTATTATTTATTAAAGCGGCTTTTAAAATGCTAGGTACTACAAGTTATTAAAACAACAAATCTTACAAAATCTAACCCAATCCAGTTTGTAGGGGTGGGTTTAAATAAAAAATTGGTCATTTTTATTTTAAGAAGTTTATGCAAACACATTTTGTAATTTGTGCCTTGTGCGTTCTTTTAATCTTAATCAGTGTTTTTGTTAAAATGGGGAACCAGTAAGTGTCCATATTTCCGTAAGCGGCAGTGTAAATAGTTGCATTACAACAAATTTATTAACTTCTTGATAAGTGCGTGATAATGATTCCGAGAGGGAAAAAACTCAGTGGGTGGGATAGGAAGAAAGTTTCAAAAGATAGACAAGAAAAAGTTCAAGTTTTACTAGAGAAAGTGCCAAAATTAGACTCATTTTTTAAGCAATAAAATCAAATTGACGTCCCCGACAATAAAAAACAGGAATTCGAGCAACCATCAATAAGCGCAAAAGGAGTATTTGATGTAGCTAATACAAGTGGGTAGAGTGTAGAGTTGTAAAATTTTCCAATTTCCACAATTGAAAATGAAATATCGCTTTTTATACTCCTTTTTATTATTTATTATTTTAGGTAGTCAAGTGAAAACCACTAACCCGAAAATTAATTTTGAACTTAACACTTCTGCTGTCGATGAAAAAAATGCATAGCTGCTAAGTTTTCAGGCGCCACTACTGAAAGCTTTGTATCTTTGAAATTTCAGATGCTATTAATTTATTTAGTATTTTCTTACCTATATGTATCTTGGTTTTTAATAAAAAAAACTTGTAAGCACGTGTTTTATGTTTTAAATTATTAATAGGTAAATTAAATAGACGCCAAAGTTGTATTAGCCTAAGGCGCCAAAGAGACGTAATCCGGCCCTGATCAGGACATCATTTATTTATTGAAACTATAGCTTAGAAAATTCATTCAATCAGGAATTCTAAATATCTTGATCAAATATACTAATAATAACATCTGGATTATGTAACATTTCGCTGGAGCAGCCAAGAAACCAAATGTGATAAAAGATGACTTAGCATTTACAGCATAAACAATGCGACTCTCAGACAGTTAATTGTCAATTTCTTGTATATACTTACATTATAAAAACTATAATTTAAACTTTTAGTTTGGTACATATTATTATGTATTATACTGTTGAATGCTTTTGTAATAAATATTGTTCTATTAAAATCTCATTGATCCTTTCTGCGCGTCAGTATGCTTTTTTTTAATGTGGTAGAAAAGAATTCAGAATTCAAAATGGGGGGGCTGGCGAAATGCATCTCATCTTGACAAGACATAATCAATTTCTATGAGTTACATAGATGAAATGCTTTCATCTAGATTCTAGAACTTCCGATTTTATTGATTTTTATTGCATTTAAGTATTAGGAATACAAAAAATAAAAGAAATTATAATTACTTCTTAAACTTCTGCTCTCCTGACACTCGAAAGTGTAAATTTCATTTAAGAAATTACAAATTTTATTGCACATAAGTATTAGGTCATCAATATTTAAATCATGCAACAAACTTGCCGATAAACACATTTATGCGGATAAGATGAAAAAAATGAAGGTATCTTATGCAGCTCAAGTTTTTAGTCAACGAGTTTCTAGTTTTATGCGAATACTAACTATAAATGACAGTGTTTATAAATATGTTATTAATTTTGATAAGTTTGTTCATTTTAATTTTTGTAGGTTGTAAATAATTGCCTAACACCGACATTTTACTATCCGTTGATCAGATATTTGATAATGTTAATGGTTCCAGTCGTGAAGTAAAAAATGGCAATTGTGGTATTAAACAGCATACAATGTTTTAATGACAAAAAAAAAGAATTTGTCCAACCAACTGTTACAAATTGGATCAGTACTATAAAAGAGCTTAAATATATTTGGAAAATATGGAAAAAATTAGCAAAAATTTTCAGTATCTTTGTCTGAGAAATTTAAACCAAGGCCCACTTGATATTTTTTTGGAATTGTCTATATAAATATGAAGTTAAATTTGAGCTTTAACTATAATAAATTTTAAGCCTGCGATAGAAATTAAGATAATTTGAGTTCGTATTACGTTTTCCCAGCGGGATTTTGTCCGATCCCGCTTTGAATACTAATTTTATTATTGGTAACTCAAAAAGCGAGCTGCTGGATGTTCCCGAATTTGCTAGTTGAAATTCCGATTGGTGACGAAGGGGTTTTTAAGAAAGGAAAGTGCTCACGTTGCAGGATATATTGCCAAAAGAGCAGTTAAAACGATAAATTCATGTAAAATATGTAAATCACAATTAATTGCAGGTCAAGAATTACCAGAACATTTCATTACCGAGCACATGCACCTAGGTCATTACTATAAACCATTCTCGTATTTTTTAGAAATATTCAATAGAATAATTCTGCTGATGTTTTAAATAATACATTACCTGAGATTTCTCACACTGGTAATGTAATGTAACAGCAAGTGTTGACTTTTCTCGACTAACGTGTAATGATCATGATCTACCTAATATTTTTAAAACAGTTACCGATTTTTAAATTAAAATTTGGATCAAGAAAATTAATAAAATCTTGAAAGAATTGGGATTAGTAAATTTCGAAAACAATACCGATCAAGTTAGGACAATGGCACACAAACGCTATCTCAAATTTTAGATAAAATATATCTAATCATAAATTTAATCATAAATATACCAAATTAGTTCTTTAAGATTTTGATGAAATCCTTGAGGTTCCGCATACCGAACATAATTGGGCTACTTATTCACCGGTTTTGTTAAAGACACCCAAGTTAAGGCTTTAATAAATAATAAAAGTATTTCGTATAATTATTTCTATTAATTGCTTGTTTATAATTTACCATATTTGTTATGATTGGTTAAAAAAACCAAGCCGATAATGCAGGTTCTTAGTGAGGAAAAAAAGAATTGATTGATTTGATGCACAAAAACGTTATTTGAAAATCTAAATGACAAATTAGAAGAAGAGCATGAATGCAAAAAACAAGTTATCGAAGAACACGAATGCAAAAACCAATAGGCTGCCGAAGCTTTTAACGAAGGTTAAAAGTTGCCGAAAAATAGAGTAAAAAATTTTTTACTTCCAAGATTGCTTCAAGATTTTTAAATGTCAATTAAAAAATGCTGAAAAGAAATATAGTGATAGAAGATTTTGAACGAATTTTCTTAATCAGACGCCAATGTTAAAAAGTGAACAAACATACATTTCAAAAATTTGAGAAAACAGAGCGTTTAGATGTTTTATTAGATTTTTGTTTGTAAATTGGCTATATTAACACAATTAAAATATGATCCAAAATTTAAGATCTTTGTTAACATAGCTAGTTTGCAAACAAAAATTTAACAATACATATAGTGCAAATTTTCTTTAACTTTAAAGCCGTCTGCTGCTATGACCGCTGCACTTAAAATCGTCTGTGATATTTTTTTTGAAATCTTAGCATTAAGAAGAATTTTTTGATGTATAGCTTTTGTATGTACCTTATGGTTTAGTTGAAGGGTGTTTTTACCTATTTTCAAACGCGTCTGCTGCCATTTAGGCTGCACATAAAACCGTCTGTCTTGGGATATTCGAAAAATACATAAGAAAATGAAATTTTTCGTATATAATTTTTCCATGTACCTTATGGTTTAGTTGAACCCCAAAAATCCCTCTTTTCTCGAGCCATCCCCAAATTAACGCTGCCACTTAGGATTGCCAGACGGGCGGTTTTATTATTCATTTTTAATGCTCTTTCACCCAGAATGGTCAAAAATTTTGTACCTTATTGTTTAGTTCGCATGCACGCTGGCTCCCGGACTAATACATCTAAACGCTGTTGTCCTTTTCAAATTTTTAAAATTGAGATTGGTTCGCTCTTGCATACCTAACACCATTCAATTGAAGATTGAAAATTTTAAATATACCAGGACACAAAAAATAACATATAGTCATGTGCAGAAAGAAATTAATTTTTCTATTTTGCGTCTAAAACAAAGTTATTTTAAAACCCAATCGCGTATCAAAATGGAAAAAATTTCGAAGAACGCAATTTTTTGTTTTAAGATGTTGGTATAATTAATAAATTAAGGATGTATAGGAGATACAATCGGAGACAAAAGTAGGATTAATTTGAATATCACGAATATTGGTCTTATGTGTGTAGTAAAATACTTTTTAAATATCATAAACAATAAACAAAGTTATAAAAATGCATGAAGAAAGGTTTTTTTCGTTTAAATCGGTTCATTTTCAGAAATTACAAATATTAAATTTGACATAACAAAATTTTTATTAGTGACTATCCCTGCAATCCAACCTACTATCTAAATGAAAAATGTAATAATTTTTATGAGTAAAAATTGATATTTGTTGTTAAAACTAATAAAAACTGAGATATACATAATATTTTTAATACCAACAAGCTTTAAATATGTTTAGGGATCTTTTAACGTCTTAGGGCCGGTTCCACCAACTCTGATTAAATCGTTGGTTAACTAATCACGGTTAATGCTTAACCATGATTAGTTGACCGACATTAACTTCAAAGCGTTCCACCAAGCATTTTGTATTTATGATTAGTTAATCATGGTTAAATGGGTTAAATGTTTGGATTTCGTGTATACTCGGTTTTTCCTTGCAAAAGCTCTTCTGGTTAGTTGATAGATAGTCACGTGAAACTTAGGTCTAGTAGGGGTTAGGTCCATGTCACTGGCCCCCCCCAAATCAATTTTTAACAAAAAATTGGTGTCAATCGTTAGTGCTTCGTTAGTGCTTGTTTGTGCTTCCATTCCCGAAGTTTGTGCTCCAACGGTCGCGGATCTATTCGCGAAATCTTCTGGGAGGGGCTGTAGACACGATGCCCCCCCCCAAATCGATTTTTAATAAAAAATTGGTTTCAATCGTTAGTGCTTCGTTAGTGCTTGTTTGTGCTTCCATTACCGAAGTTTGTGCCTCAACGGTCGCGAAGCTATTCGCGAAATCTTCTGGGAGGGGCTGTAGACACGATGCCCCCCCCCAAAGCGATTTTTAATAAAAAATTGGTGGCAATGGTTAGTGCTTCGTTAGAGCTTGTTTGTGCTTCCATTTCCAAAGTTTGTGCCTCAACGGTCGCGAAGTTATTCGCCAAGATATGGGCATTTATAGTTTCTGTGAACTCCGAGCAAGTTCCGCGCGAATGCATAGATTTAAAAGGTCTAAAAATTAATAAACAATAAATATGTAGTCATAATATTTATAATGAAGCTTAAATCTATTGTTATAAACAAAATATTTTTTAAATATAATAAAATGGTTACACCTATTTATTGAAACAAGATATTATAATGTTGCAAACGGTCGTCTTGGTGATAAAGGAGTCTGTAAAAATTCTGCTATTCATCAATTTTATGAAAACCATAAAGAGCGCATGTAATTTTATAAATGTAGCATTTGTTATAATTATAAGTAAGCCGCCAATTATCAACGTAAAAAGTAAAAATATTTGTTTCCTTCATCGATGAAGGACGGATTGGGGATTACCTCAAGTAATTCCTATATTTAAAGGTTAGTACATTTTCTTTAAAAGCATTAATTTTAGTATGTAGCGTATATACAAGTGGCCGTATCTGGTGGGGGTTTTAGGGGTTCACCCCCCCCTCCCCCGACATAAAACGCATGATTAAATTCTAGAATATACAATATAATATATAGGACAATAGTGCATTTTTATTTTTCATTAAAATGCATTCGAAAATAATAGTTCTTTTTTAAATCCATAAAATAAATTATAAACAATAAAAATAGAAAGTTACAGTTGATATTAAAAAATATATAAAAATATTTTTTTTACATGGTGTATTTCTTTCTGCACATGTATTTACTGGTAAAAGTATAGATAATTGCAGTTATACAATGAAAAACTCCGTATCTGAGGCGGCGCTGAATAGGAGAAAATATGTTTGACTTGCTTGACCTTGAAAACTTCATAAATTTTTGTCTGCGGCGCTTCATTCTTGGAGGTGTTCCCAGACCCTCTCAGGTATTCGGACTGACGGAACCAGTTATTTCTTTATCGTTCATCCCCCCCCCCCCAATCACAGTCTGAGATACGGCCCTGCAGTAGCTCACAAAAATAAACGTACAGTCGTATGCTAGCAATGTAAATCGTCCCTTTTGAAGACCTATGTTCTCATATCAAAATCGGTTTTACAGCAAAATTTATTAGACATATATTGTTGAAAATATAATTATCTTCATTTTTGTTATATAATTGTAATATAAGTACAGAGGCTTCAAAAATTATAAATCTGTGGTACTAAGGGAGAACCCCATATTATGTCAAGAAATATAAAAACGGATGATATATCAAACTTATCAAATTATTTTTACTACCCGTAGAAATTTTTCAATAATCATATATAAAATGGTAGATAACACTTGGACGAATTTTGTCTTACTATTGCTTATTGATATAAAATCTGAATTTCAGTGACATCGCAAATCTTAAAAAGTGCTTCCTGAAAAATCATGCTTTGACATAAGGGGTTCTGCCTTAGTACCACAGAAATGCACTCCTATGTTAATAATGTAAATCGCATCTTTCGAACATTCTTTTTTTTCTCATATAAAAATCGATTTTATAGCAAAATGTTTCAAACAATTTGTGTTGCAAATTTCATTTTCTTTATTTTTGTTTCTGTTGCCAAAATAGCAACAACAAACCAGTAGCCACCTCATTTTAAATTTCTGATCACGCCATCCAGTTTGAGGTTGGATTTCTAAAGTTTCTTATCAGAGACGGCCCTGCTCTCACAATTTGAATTTAAATTTAGCGGTGCCAACTATAACTAAAATTTAGGTTGGCAATTCAGGACCAGATTTCAGTATCAGTATCAGTTTCGGTGTCAGTATCAGTATCAGTTTTAGTGTCAGTATCAGTATCAGTATCAGCATCAGTATCAGTATCAGCATCAGCATCAGTATCAGTATCAGTATCAGTATCAGCATCTGCATTAGCATCAATATCAGCATCAGTATCAGCATCAGGATCAGCATCAGCATCAGGATCAGTATCATTTCGAGTAGTGTAGCAGTAAGAAACAAACTGAATTGGAAACTTGAAGAAATCTAACCTTAAACGACACGTGGACAGGAATTGTAAGTAGGTTTAATATTTAATAGTATATTATTTTATTTGTAGCAATTTTCAACATAATTCTCAATAAATTGAGATTCAAATACTACAAATGTTATAATATCACATTTTTGTTTTTTAGGCTTCTATACAAAGTATAGCAAGAAGCCTTGTGTTCTGGTACTGTGTCCGTCCGTTTGCATGTTTCAACTTTAAGAACTATTCCAGTATAGTTTTAGGCTTCCATGCAAAGTATAGCAAGAGGCCTTATTTAAACTGTAGGCATTGTTCTTAAATTTGAAACATGCGGACGGACTGGCGGACGGACACGCACTTCTCTTTTTTATACTATTGATATATTGTGTTTATTGTTATAGTATGAAAAACATAGGTACGTTATAATTACCATAGATAACTGTTATTTTCATTTCTCATCTTTTAATGTTCTTATTTATTACAATTTTTAAGTATGTACTTTATCGGATTCATTTAGTTCATTTAGAATTTTTCTGTATCTACCTTAAGTCGTTGTCTCACTGTGAAAATTCCATCCAAATTTTTCTAAAAATTTGTATAAAAACGGTTTTGATAGTGTAACAGGCCAATTGTTTTGTAAAAATGAGGCACTTAAAAGTGTTTTTATAGTGCTTCTATTTTCATGACGTCACGAAAACGTTTTTATAAAAACCAGAGTTTTAGAACAGTTTCTAGAATTTTGATAAAAGCAGACTTTCCATTGGCTGTTGACACCCCATTCAACTTCAATTTACGCATGAAGTATACCGGGGGGGTAAATCTCCTGCCAAAATATGTACACCACATCTCCTTTTCCTTAAAACCTCCCAATATATCGTCACATCTCCCCACATTTCCTTCATCTCCCCACATTTCCTTCATATCCCCACACCTCCCCATATTTCCTCACATCTCCCATATCTCCTCACATCTCCCCCACCTCTTCAAATCTCCCACACCTTTCAATTACCTGTTTAATTTATACTTAAATAACTACGCATGCCTAGATTTGAAAGATAGGTTTTATTAAATTTATATTTGTAAGATTTTATATTTATTAGTAAAAAAATTATATTATGAACGCCAACTTTAACAAAAATTAAAATTAACAATATTATGATAATCCAAATAGTCTTTCTTTCTTCAAGTATTTTTCATTTGGCATTTTTTCGAGATTTACTCAGAATATTGGGATTGAAAAGGCTGTGATCTCCCTTTGTTTCCTAGTTTTGTGTTTTCAGCCAGTTCACGGTACCTATTCTTGGTAATCCCTGAATCCAGGGTTTGATATGGTTCCGATATCCCACATCTCCCTTACACCTCCTTCACATCTCTATATCTCCCATATCTCCCTCAAATATCCGCACATCTCCCACACATTTCTTGCCTCGTGTACACCAAATCTCCCCGGTGATTTACTCCCCGAAGTATACCTTACTTTTCGGTTAGTTTATAACAGCTGATCGTGTTTTTATAAAAACTGCATTTTACAGTGGAACACAGCGTAAAATTTTTTTATGGCTCATGACGTCACATCATTTGTATACAAATTTTTATAAAACGTTTTTATACAAATTTTTATAGTCTGATACACCTTGTTATTACTTATAATTGTTTTTTCTTAGTGTACAATACGTAATCTCAACAAACCTATAAGAGAATAAACAGAATGCCAAGACCATCTACAGTTGATTTCGAGCAGCTCCATTTTATAATCCTTGCAAAAAAAGAAAGAATATATGATCCCATAGGTAAAAAGATTTGGGGCCCAACAAATGCTTGTTGGACAGAAATATCGAAAGAATTAGGTAATACTACTAGTACTGCAAAATACATATATAGCCATGTAATTACGAACAGGCATAATATATTGGAAAAGTTAAATTTCCAGCCTGCGTCTAAGAAAGTTTCCGATACTTTGGATGAGAAACCAAACGAACATGAGAAACCAAACAAACATGAGGAACCAAACGAATATGAGGAACTAAACGAAAATGAAGATTACAGTTTGAAATTCAAAATATCGTTGTCGAAGGAGCAGTGGTCTAATATTTATTTACCCAATAATTGTTATAAACGATCAGATCGGGATTGTAATACTAGGAATTATGAAATATTGAAACCCCACTGTTGGACAGATATAATTCATACTCAATTCTACAAGGAAACGAAATTGTCATGTTGTATAGTATATGAACGTTGTAAAATTTATCCACATGGTGTTAATTTTCTTCGTATAAAAGGTCAATGCAAGTCCTGTCAAAGCATTTTTCAATGTACTATGGAAAATGCTCCTGAATTGGAATCCCTTGTGATGATGACCTGCACATACGCTGGAAATTTCAGAAATTGTAACCAACAAAAAAAGAGAAATATTTCTAAAAGCGAACGTGACGATTTGGTGAAATATTTGGTTGATGAAAATAAGGCGCCGTCTTATATTTTGAATGAAATGGTACAAAAGCATACAAATTACGGTGATGCACTATCCAGTAATTTACCGACCGCAAATGCCTTGAGATGTTTGAAATACAAACATTTAGCTAAGAATCGATTGAGTTCGGATCCTATTTTAGCTTTATCCAAGATGAAAGGAATGTCGCCTTTTAATGAATGTATTCGCGATATGGGAAATGATCGTTTATTTGTTCATTATTGGTCGCCAACTGAAATTGATATGTATAGAATATATGCAAAACAAAACAAAATTCCAACGATAACTATCGATGCAACAGGTGGTGTGGTCCAAAAGGTAAACCTAATTACCGAAAGAACAACGTCAGCCATATTCTTGTATGAAATTGGAGTTATGGATCACATGAACCAAAGCCAATTCCCCGTGGCACATATGTTATCTGAAAAACACGATAATATGTCGATAGCTTGTTGGCTTTCAGAATGGTTGAAGAACGCTATTGTACCGCCTAAAATTGTGGTAACTGATCAATCACTGGCTTTGATGATGGCAACAGTAAAAACATTTACACAATATTCCAAGCTATCCAAATATTTAAACGTTTGTTCAGATCTAATTAAAAACAAACCAAATGTTGAAGTACCTTTATGCATGATTAGGAATGACTTTAACCATGTAATGCATTTGTTTAGTAGTTGGCCAGAAATCAAGTCTACCACAAAACGTATTAAAAATTTTTATTTACGCTCATTTGGTTTATTGGTAGTTAGTACGAATTTTGAGGATATAAAGAAATTGTTATATAATATATTCACGGTGGCTTTACACGAGGAAGATGGAAATAATGCTGATGAAGATGGGGGTCCTACAAGTTGTGAAATGGCAAAAAGATATTTAAAAAGCAGAATAGCAACGCACGAAACCACAAATGAAGTATGGGAATGCCAAATGAACGATGAAAATGGTGATATAATTGAAATGGAAGATGGTGATACTGAAATTGAAGTTATGTTGGATATTTTCGAAGAAATTAAAGCTATTTATGATTTGTGTTGTAGGGAATCAAAAAGTAGGTCTAACGAAGGAGATCATGATAATATGCAGTACAACCCTGCAATTGCAAAAAAATTGTTAAAGTTTTGTAAACTCCTCCCGTGTTGGTCTGCTGTAATGATCCCTATATTTAAATATGGAAATCTTACCGAAACCAGTGCAACATCTGAAAGTCTTTTTAATCAGTTAAAAAATCGCATTTTTCAACATAAAACCCTGCCAATACGAATAGATGATTTTCTACAGATTCATATAAAAAATATTATTGGATCTATGATACTTACGAGATCCAAATACAATAATACGATGGAAATAAAAAATAATACGAGTACAATAGAATGCGATAAAATAGAAGATAATGCAAACGATAGTTCTTCGGTTCATGACAATATAGTCAACGATAATGATGATCCAAATTATTTTGAATTTCAAAGTGAAACCGCATTAGATAATGGGGGTGGTCTTGGTGAAAACAATAATACGATGGAACTAAAAACTAATGCAATAGAATGCGATAAAACAAAAGCCGATGCAAACGATGGCTCTTCGGCTAATGACGATATAGTCAGAGATAATGATGTTCCGAATTATTTTGAATTGGAAAGTGAAACCGCATTAGAAAATTGGGGTGGTCTGGCTGAAAACACAAAAAACGAAAAAGAAGCAAAAAGAAGGAAACCCAATTACTTGGATAAAGATTACACAGTTTTACTATACAACGATCAAAGCAAAACGAAGTCGTCAGTAATCGGATTACTGAGAAATGGAAATATGTTGGATTTAAAACCGATTCTAATTGGCAAAATGCATTTCACTGTTATCAATACATGCGGATTCGACAGCGTGATACATATCATGTGCTGTTCTTATGCGGAAAGCAAAGAATATGCAAATTTTGTGGATGCTCAAAAAACATTATCTACATTATACGAGCTGGTTGCACATGTTATGCGAGATGGAGTAAACGCACAAACTTACAAGAAGCGTGCTTTAGTTTTGGATAAAGTTGTTGGAGAAGCCAACAAGAAATATTTATCAAATAACCACGTTGAACTAAACGCTGCATCCACATGCTATTATTTATTGAAAGAATTGTTCCATAATCAGCCCTCTATGACAGAGCGTAGGAAATGTCCTAAATGCAACAAGGAGACGATAGTTCCATACTCCACTATAACGATTAATTTTCCTACAGAACGTATTGGATGCCTTCAGAAAGCATTAGACCACCTATTTAAAGAAAATTCTAATAGTAGTCAATGTATTCACTGTCGACAAATTACCGAAAAAAGCATCCGTTTTGGTTCCCATATATTCCTGGAAATATGCGGGAATTTAAAAAAAAATTCGTCATTAGATTTTAACATTCCGTTACAAGAAATCCCTCAGGAAATTCAACTTGGTAAAAACATGTATTACCTCCGGGGAGGAATTAGCTTCTTGCCGCCTACGTTAGTAAATAATGTCAAAGCAGTTGGGCATTACATTAGCTATTGCTGGCGAGTAAGTTTGGGTCAGTGGGATCGTTATGATGATCTACAGCTATCATCTAAAACTGTAAGGCAGACTACAAAAGCAATGAACTGTCAATTTCTTGTGTATAGTATATAAAAATATATATATATATTGATGTTGATATATCGATATTGATATATTGATATAAAAATATCATCAGTTCTTAATATATTTAAAAAATATTTTTCGTACACTTTATTAATAAAAAATACTTTCTTTATAGCAATTGTTTTACCGTTTATTATAAATATTATAGCTACATATTTATTGTTTGTTAAATTTTGCATCTTTGAAATCTACTGTAACTTTCTTTCTATTTTTATTGTTTATAATTTTTTTTATGGATTTAAAAAAGGACTATTATTTTCGAATGCATTTTAATGAAAAATAAAAATGCACTATTGTCCTATATATTATATTGTATATTCTAGAATTTAATCATGCGTTTTATTTCGGGGGGGGGGGGTTGAACCCCGAAAACCCCCATCAGATACGGCCTTGAGCCACTTGTATATACGCTACATACTAAAATTAATGCTTTTAAAGAAAATGTACTAACCTTTAAATATAGGAATTACTTGAGGTAATCCCCAATCAGTCCTTCATCGATGAAGGAAACAAATATTTTTACTTCTTACGTTGATAATTGGCGACTTACTTATAATTATAACAAATGCTACATTTATAAAATTACATGCGCTCTTTATGGTTTTCATAAAATTGATGAATAGCAGAATTTTTACAGACTCCTTTATCACCAAGACGACCGTTTGCAACATTATAATATCTTGTTTCAATAAATAGGTGTAACCATTTTATTATATTTAAAAAATATTTTGTTTATAACAATAGATTTAAGCTTCATTATAAATATTATGACTACATATTTATTGTTTATTAATTTTTAGACCTTTTAAATCTATGCATTCGCGCGGAACTTGCTCGGAGTTCACAGAAACTATAAATGCCCATATCTTGGCGAATAACTTCGCGACCGTTGAGGCACAAACTTTGGAAATGGAAGCACAAACAAGCTCTAACGAAGCACTAACGATTGCCACCAATTTTTTATTAAAAATCGCTTTGGGGGGGGGCATCGTGTCTACAGCCCCTCCCAGAAGATTTCGCGAATAGCTTCGCGACCGTTGAGGCACAAACTTCGGTAATGGAAGCACAAACAAGCACTAACGAAGCACTAACGATTGAAACCAATTTTTTATTAAAAATCGATTTGGGGGGGGCATCGTGTCTACAGCCCCTCCCAGAAGATTTCGCGAATAGATCCGCGACCGTTGGAGCACAAACTTCGGGAATGGAAGCACAAACAAGCACTAACGAAGCACTAACGATTGACACCAATTTTTTGTTAAAAATCGATTTGGGGGGGGCCAGTGACATGGACCTGTAGGGGTTTAGTGAAAAATACAAAAATATACCTGCAATTTTATAAACTAAACTTGGAAATTATTATTTCAATTTTTTATTTTAAATTAGTAAAGTAAAATGAACATCTAAGATTAGCCCAAAGGTTAATTATGAAAAATTGCAAACCGAATTATTAAATAAACAATTCATATAATAAAAATATTATAGGTTTACTAGTTTAAATAATTATAAAATGTTTTTTTTTATACTTTTCGAAAATCAAATCGAAAATGTATTTCCAAAAGAGATCATTTTAGTTAGGCTAGGTATGTTCAAAATGTCAACAGTACCTATCGTTTACTATAAATTGATAGAAATGCGCATGCACCGACCATTAACCGTGATTAAACTCGCCTAAACGCCCAAAATCGGGCGATTAGTTTGAAGGCTGTTTAACCATGATTAAACGTCTTTAACCATGATTAAATAGATGGTGGAACACACTTTTACATTTAACCATGATTAACCCCAACTAATCATGATTAAAGTATTTAACCAGAGTTGGTGGAACCGGCCCTAAATCTATTTTATTTTTAGCGAATTTAACGTGACAACTCTATATCGGTTGTTCAATTACTAATTAATTTCTCGAGAACGGGGTATAGTAAACCGTGATGAAATTTTGCTAAAACCTTCTTCTATTTACAAGCTATAACTACAGAAAATTTGAAAAAATTCTTATATTTTGATCATATATTTTAAGCTAATATATTATTCAATAAAATGTTTTTCATAAAATGATTTTTACATTATATAATTTTTTTAGGATTTATTATTTAGACACAAGTATTTTACTGTTTAACACCTTGTGATTTTCCCTAAAAGCAGACTCTTAAGCAAAACCATAGATGTGATTTTCTTGAATTTTAACAAAATGTGAACATCAAATTAAAACTGCAAGAACTATTGAACTGTGTAGTGAATCGTTTTGAAATTTTTGTTATTACATCGCAAACGCAATGATGACATGTGTACCAATTTTCATCAATATCTTATATTTTTGAGTTTTATTTTTTGTCTCCTATACATCCTTAAAGCATAATAAATGTCAAATTAATATTGTCAATGTCAAATTAATATAAGATTGTGTGGTATTCTAATCTATAAAATAAAAAAAAGCAACAAGGTCACCAACCGTCGCAAAAATGAATAAATATTTCAAATTTCTTATTAAAATGTACCTACATTTTGAAATTTTTAGAGCGTAAAAGCGCAAAATAGAAAAACATAGTATAAAAAAACTCGTTTCATCTATTTTGTTATTTATGTTTATGCTACGTAATATAGAAACGAAATGGAAGCAATACATATTTTATAATTTTATAATTCATTGGAACCCATTTTTAAATTATTCGTTCAAAAACTATTAGAAATTGTTTTGATCAATTATTATTGCAATATGTTCCCGCAATTAGAAATTTTAGATTTATTGTAACGATAACGTGATAATTTAAACACATTTGGAATTTAATTTTAATTCCATGATTAGCTGTTTGTAGTTAATTAAAATAAATGTTTAGTTCAAGAAATATTTAACTTTACAATTAAAAATTTAAGATTTTCATCTAAAAATAATTTTAAATCCCCGCCATTATCTGAAAACTTTGTATAGAGATAGAAAACAAACTATGCACGTGTTGAACAGGGATAATTTTGTTGTAAATCAAACAGCCGTTAAGTAAATTTGTTAAACATAAATATTTTCTAGTACAACGTTAAAAAATTCAAGTGTTAAAATTTGAATTATATTAAAAAAAGGTACTTACCTACTCGTGTTAATTTCACGCTTGTCCTTGGCATTGGTGTTGGTTCCATTTGCACTTCTTCATTTTGGTTTTTAACTTCATACGATAGCACAGCATGCAACTTTTCGTTTCCTTAATTATAAAATGTTTATTTTAACTCACTCATCACTCGAACATTATCAAAAACCGATTGTCACGTTTAGGTAGTTAATTTACACTTACCAACTGAGAATGACTGCATTACCGACAACCGTCATATGACAACCGGTGTAGTCAGGGGCGTAGTAAGAATATTGTAAAATAATTATAATTTCAAAATATTTAAAATTTTGTTGAGTATCAAAAATGGTTTGAAACCGTATCCAGAATTATTAGTATCAACTGGAATGCTAGCAGGAAAATATATTATAACATTAAACATTGTCAAATAATTTCATAGCATTTAATTTACAAAATAATTCATATACAGGGTGCCTCTGTAACTGTTGTACACCATAATGTAGATGATAACATCATAATTTTATATTTTCAATTACCAGTACGAATCTAATGTGATCAGTGTAGCCGGTAAAACCGTAAATCTGATTGAAAATTTGGTAATACTTTATTTGAATTTTTTGAAAAAAAAACAGTTGTTCAGTTAATTACTGCAAACTAAATAAACTCTATGGTAAAGATTAAAAGGTAAAACTTGCATAAAATAATGAATGTAATGGATGTACTAACTAGATTAAATTTTCAACGGGTTTTAGGGGGCGTTCCCATTAGGGGGGGGGGGGGTCAAGCCTCTCACGTCGGGGAAAGGGGGTCTCTTTTATAGACTTAACTAGTCCTAAATAAAAATAATTAAGCAAATTGTGTTTTTTTAAATAAATCCAACGCAATAAAACACAGATTAACCCTTGCTGTCACCAGCAAACGTTAGTTGTTAGAACGAACTCTGATTAATGCGCATGCCCCGCGCTTTTCAGTACTGCACTCTTGATTGCCGCGTACTAGGTTTTTGTACACTGTGTGCTCTCTCTCGAACTACTACTTTGAAAGGGTCAATGTAAACCATTTATTATCTCTCTTATCTATGATGTAAACTGCCTTAATCCCCTAAAAACGAAAAATTGAAAAAGTGTAAACTGCCCTCCTAAGAAAAAGGTAGTCAGTAATCCCAGTTGTAAACTGCCCTCCAAAGAAAAAGATGTAAACTGCCCTCCAAGCAAAAAGGTTGCCACTAATCTGATTAATACAAAGTACATGGTGATACAGCAATTAAATGTATTTATGAAAAATATTATTATCAGTTAAAATTAATAAATTTTTTAAATAATAATTTTTATGAATAAATTTTTTACAACAAAAGTATTTATTATAATCACATCACATAAAACTAATTATTCAAAATCAAAGAAAAACGTTGCAACCTAAAAAATTATTTATAATATAATATTATTATAATTAATTATTATAACCTATATCTCTAGCGGTTCTTAAAATGTAGGTTGTCGACTGAAAGGAGACTGATTTTACAAATTACAACGATATTTGTTAGAGGACGTCTATTAATTAGATTTTTAGCGGTTTTCTTTAACTTTGACCTCCCTCCTTATTGGAAAGATATGGAGAGAACCCCCCCCCCCCTCATTTGAGATTTACCCTTTAATTTTTAAATAATAAAACTTATTTTACTTATTTTAATAGAAAATCATATATGTTATAATAATGTACATTCTCTGAATTAAAAAGTTTTTTTAAAAGAATTAAAAAGAATAAAAAAGTGCATTTTACCGCTCTTTTCTGGTTTTGCTTTGAATCGAAAAGTTTTACTGTCTTATTTGTGTGAAATTATTTCATTTTATATAATAATGATTATAACAACCAATAGCTATTTTAATTGCTAACTGTTATTTGTCGTATCAGTCGTATTTATCATTTTCTGTGTTAGTAGGTTATATATTTTAATTCTAGGTTTTGTGTGATTCAGTTTTACAGCAAATTTTACTTTATTTACCTGATTTATAAGTATAGTTATGGAGAGGTAATTATTAATAGATTTAATTATTATGTAGCAAATAATTGTAAATATAATTATTATTTTAGTGTTACGTGCTCACTTTGCACGAAAACATTTTGCAATGGTTCTACAAGAAATCGACACATACGGAAAGTGCATTTACTTGAAGTCGAGAACCAAAAGACAAATCATATTTTTTGTCCACTTTGTTTGGATGATTCTAAACATAGTTTTGCAACATATATTTTATTAATGCAGCACATTTCAGATGTCCATAATATTATTATACAACAAGAAAATTTAAGTTTTCCAAATCACGAAGCATTTGAAAGTTGAATGGCACTAGAAGAACGAAATGTTAATTATGCTAATCAGAAATCAGTAAGCCGTACCGATAAAAAGATCATTTACTACAATTGTAATCTACAATTGTAAGATACCATAACTCCCCCGGGAAGGTAGCTAGGGCATTGCAATTTTCATCAAAAAATTTAATTAAGCAATGGTGCAAATAGCAAAATTTTTCCTTCGGTAGAATTAAAGAGTGACTGAAAGGGTTAACGTATTTACACTAAAAATACACATTTTAAAAAATATCACGTGAAACTAAGGGGGGAGGAAGGGGCTCGAGCCAAATCTGACGATATTTCATCAAGGGGTGAGGGAGGGAATAAAAATCGCCAAAATCACCTCACGTAATTAATGGACGCCCCCTTATCCGTCAAATTAAAACCACTTCAATATATTAGTTTGTAGTGTTCAAATCCCGTAGACGTTAAGAGCCTGCTGCGAGAACGGGAGAGGGAAGCTTTCCAAATGGTACGGATCATTACCATTACTTAGTTACAAGAAAATACTTAGGTGGCGTTGGCTGCACTACACCGTTTTCAGTAATTAATTATTTATCACATGATAAACTGTATACGCTTTTGTTACCGCACCAGCAATTGTTATTTCCAGGTGAAAAAAAAATTTCCATTTTATTTCCTCTATCTGCAAGAACAGATCTGCAAGAGCATCGGATACAGTGTTGCCAATCGCAAATATTCATAATTTTTTCAGCTGGTAATAACAATTGCTGGTAATCATTACTCTTTAATTTCCATGTAATTCAATTATATTATTAAAAGTATTTTTGCAATTCTTGCACGTCACCGTAATACAGTGACGGCGCCACGCGCTAACATTTTTGAAATGGATAGGCACAATATATTTTAGATGGGCACGGGCATGGAAAATTTATAAATAAACTCGTTATTGAAATAAGCACCTAAAAAATAAAACTTATATTATTCAAAAAAATTAGGTGCACACTTGGTTGGGCACTCCAGTCAACGGGGTCAACAGGCCCACCTGACTTCAGCTAAATGCAAGATTTAGAAAGTTTGCTGGATTACCATGTAAAGAAAGAAAGATACTGTGCCTGTTGTTCTAAAAGAAGGAAAAGTGATAAATTCTGTGAACAGTGTGACAAAACCGTTTATGAACCTTAGATCATAAAATCTAAATCATAAGATTACAACTTACAAAAAATTTAAAAAAAACCTTTTATTTAAAATTTAAAAAAATGCACTAAAAGGTAAAAAATAAATTTATTTTTTAAATAAAAACAAAGCTCCTTGAAAACATCTATATAAAAGCGTGGGGCTATTAAACGTTCAAGAATAATTTTACACCAATGCATGGAAGTTTCAGTTTTGCTTTTCAATGATACTGTTTAGTTTGTGTATGAAATTCATAGCCCTATGTTTTTATATAGATGTTTTCAAGGAGCTTTGTTCAAGGAGTTTGTTACTTTTTAGTGCTTTTTTTAAATTTTAAATAAAAGGTTTTTTTTAAATTCAAAATTTTTTATTCCATTTTTTTTACTTATAAAATTATTAAACTTCTAGCATACGTAGGCAACCATTTATACTTAAATTTGAAACTCAAGCTAAATTTTCTAATTTTACTGCTATAAAAATAAATTTTTTTTAAATGCAAATTACAAAATAAGAAAAGCACGATATTTCAAATGTTATTGTAGAATGATTTAAAAATATGATAAAAATTGATATCGTTTTAATGATAAAATCCAATATTATATATCACTTTTATGTTTAACGATTTTGCTGCATATATACCGCTTGAAATATATAGCAGTTGTACTCGCTTCGGTGGTACCTATACTAAAATTGGAACGATACAGAGAAGATTAGCATGGCCCCTGCGCAAGGATGACACGCAAAATCGTGAAGCGTTCCACATTTTTTTGACAATTTTCAAAAAATTAAATTTTTTTCCAATTTATTATTATCCCGACTAAATTAATTGCTTTTTACTAAATTAACATTTTTTTAATGTAAAAATTGATGTTTGTTGAGCTCTAAGAGGATCGATCGCCACTTCATTGATCCGCCACTTCATTGATCCGCCACTGCCTAACCGTTAGTTTATGGAGGAAAGTCTTGAAATCGTCAACTATTCTCTATGAATGACCTTTTTTTCAGCTTTTTTTCAGTCACAACCAAAACAAAAATTTGTACCAGTAGTAACTACTGGTTTACAAAGGAAATAAGCAAATATATAAACGGTAGTCAGGACCGTCTTTAGAATCACTAACGAATAAAAAAATAGCATGAAATTAATTATTAAATTCAAAAAAATCCTTCTAGTCCAGTCATTTGGTACTTTTACCTGGAAAGTTTTCCGGGAGTTTTGAAAATTGGTGATTTTATAAATTACGACATGCTCTTTTCGAATTTCTACTTAGCCACCTTGTATTTTTGCTGCTCGCGCCGCCATATTGAAAAAATGGCGCCTAGAAGCAGTTTTCTCATAATATCTCCTTTCTGACTCATTTTCCGATGAAATTAGTTATGTAATAAATTAAACTAGAGAAAATTTGCTATAATTTATCTATTAATTGTTTTTTTTGTAAAATGAATAGTTTCAGCGTACTAGTGCCACAAACCAACATATATCTACACCAACAAGCGGCATTCGCACATACATTATATTAAGGAAAAATATTATATTGTTATTAAGCCCATCGAGGTTATTTATGAAAATAAAATAAAAGACACTTTTCTCGAGAATATATTATATATTTTAATGTAAACCAGTTTTGACAATCGTCTTCGTCAGCACATCTATTTCAAACAATATGAACATTTAAATTATCTTTTTTGACAGTAGTTAAACTTATTTTATAAAACAAATAATACGAAGTTATTAAGCTGTGTTTTAATTTTATTTTGTCAAAAAAATTTAAAAAAATATTTATTATTAACTAAGTTATCGCCATATTTGTTGGATTCCGTCCCACAAGTTGTGCTTTGCGGTGACCATCGTAACATTTTACTACTTCATTTAAAATCAAAATAAAACATAATCAGTAGTTTAATAGTTAATATAGTGCCCGATTAAAAGTTTTTGCTTTTTTTTGAAAAATAACAAAATGGGGGCCACTAATAATTAACTTACGGATTTTCAAGGAAAAGATCGCTAGTTCATTGTTTATAAAATCTATAAATTTTATTAAAAACAAATTCCTTCGTTCAAGCACTAGATTTTTATGTTTTCAATAAACTGTATAAATTCTATTCAAATCCATCGAGTGGTTTTTGAATTACCCCAGGTAGCACAAAATATTGCACAATATTGGGGCAACATTGTGCCAATATTGGAAAATTACGCAATATTGGCAACGTCCAGTCAATATTGGTGCAATATTGATTATCATTATTGCGGCAATAATGGCTGACAATATTGCTGTAATATTGCTTACCTAAATTGGGGCAATATAGTTTATCCACGTTGGAACAATAATTGTTAAAAACAGCATTTATATCCAAATAATACTTAATATATTGACTTAAAATAACATTTAGTTATATTATTAGCCATTTTCGTTATTTGAAAGTGCATTGCTAACAAGTAGCTAACATTTTCACGTTTTATTGATATCCAATATTGGTTCTACATTGCGTACCAATATTGCGACATTCTCGCACAGCAATATTCGGACAATATTGTACAGCAATATTGGAACCTTATTGATTATCATTATTGCGGCAATAGTGGCTGACAATATTGCTATAATATTGCTTACCTAAATTGGGGCAATATAGTTTATCCACGTTGGGACAATAATTGTTAAAAACAGCATTTATATCCAAATAATACTTAATATATTGACTTAAAATAACTTTAAGTTATATTATTAGACATTTTTATCATTTGATAGTGCATTGCCAACAAGTAGCTAATATTTTTATGTTATATTGTTATCCAATATTAGTGCAAGGTTGCGTACCAATATTGCGACATTCTCGCACAGCAATATTCGGACAATATTCTACAACAATATTGGAGCAATATTGGTTATCTTATCTATATTGATTCACTTAAAATTTGGTGTGCCGAAGGGGCTGTGATTTTTGTCTTAAACCTACTGTTTTGAGCTCCAATTGTTTTATTGGAGCCGCCGCCTGTATTGTGGCGACCTTGATTAACGACACTTACGTAAATTATAAAAACTATTTATTATACATATGTACAAGTGCCGGAGTTCGGCGTTTTATTTAAAGATGCTGTCTCTACGAAGCTTAACAACCAACTGAACTCAAAATACTTCAAAATCTTAAATCTAAAATATAAAAATTATCCCTAACAGGAGGAGGGAGAATACAAATAAAAAGCCAAAATACCTAAAAGGTAAAAACTTCTAAGAAAAGCAATTAAAACCTGTCGCCAGGCATAAGTCGACAAAAGAAGGGTTAAAAGTTCAATAATAAGGTAAAACCCAAAAATGGTTTTTAACATAATCGCCCCTTTTGAAAACATGCAGGTTTTCAACAACATATTTCTCTATAATTATGATACAATTGTCCTTTCAATATAAAAATCAATACAAATCAATAAAAATTACAAAATCAAAATGAAACAATAAAACTAACATAAAATAATAATAGTAACAATAAATGCACACACATTGACAAAAATTAAATTTCAAGTTCAAATTAATTTGCCTGGCAGCACTAGTATTCAAATTTGCACTAATATATAGTCTATTGTTTTTCACTTAGCCGCATACAAAAGTAATCCAATAGATCCATATAGGTCTCATTAAAAATTAATCACTTGGCAACACGCACAATTTTACCACTGGACGCTTATACGTCCCATCGGATGTGCGGACGGTGGCGACGCGGTTTACAGCATCTTTGCCAGGGTGGAGCTGGATGACTCGACCGATGTGCCATTTAAGCGGTGGTGTGTTGTCCTCCTTAATTAAAACCAACGCATCAGGTTTTAACAACTCTTCGCGAGATTGTTTCCATTTGGTACGTACTTGCATTTCAGTTACGTATTCTTTCGACCATCTAATCCAAAAGTGCTGAAGAATTTGTTGACATCGCTGAAATCTGGCAAGTCGATTTTCCTTGACTTCGATCAAATTTTGATCAGGTACAGCCGCGAGAGTGTCACCAATAAGAAAATGTGCAGGAGTTAAAGGATATAAATCGGAGGGATCGTTTGATAAGGGACATAAAGGTCTAGAATTTAAACATGCTTCTATCTGTGTCAGTATTGTCATTAATTCTTCAAATGTTAGAATCGCGTTACCCAAAACCCGTTTTAAATGATGTTTAGTAGATTTTATTCCCGCTTCCCATAATCCTCCAAAATGAGGTGATCTGGGCGGAATCATATGCCAATTAATATTTTCTCGATGCAACGCATTTTGAAACTCATTGGTTTTACTACTTAAGAACCTTTTTAATTCCCGTTTAGCACCTACAAAATTGGTACCATTATCGGAATACAAATTTGAAGGTACGCCGCGTCTAGCTACAAACCTTCGCAAAGCTGCTAAAAACGCTTCGGTAGACAAATCACTCACAAGCTCGATATGACTAGCTTTAGTGGAGAAACATATAAATAAACAAATATAACATTTCGTTATTTTAAATTTTCGAGCTTTACTATCGCGCACGTTAATAGGACCCGCGTAATCTAAACCGCAATTTAAGAATGATCGAGTGGGAGTCAATCTACTTTTAGGAAGAGCAGCCATTAAATAATCGGAATTGTTTCTACTAAATCTAAAGCAAGGTAGACATTCGCGAATCACCTTTTTTACTAGATTGCGACCTGATAAGATCCAATACCTTTCTCGGATTGCGGCTAATGTAGCTTGTTGTCCACACACAGAAAAAAAAATGGTTCAGAGAAGCGTAATATACTTCAGTTAACTCTATGAAACGGTTATATATTGTAATGTTTTTTTTTATTGTTTCTCAAAATTTTAAATAAATTTTAATTACAGATTAAACAAATTGTTCTTCTTAATCAAAAAACCTTTGACCTTTCTTCTTATCCGAAATTTGATAAAATACGCGTACGCTTATCTCTCATCGTCCACCATTAGCACTTGAATCTTTTAAAGGTCCTACCTTATTGTTTAAAATTTTGCTTTTACCACAGAACCATTCAACCACTCCCAACACAAAATTAAACAACCTTTTCTTTTCAATTTCTGTTTATTTTTTGCAATATCCACTAATTTTATTTACTGTTTATAAAACCCACATAAAACTTCCGCCATTTTTCTCAACCTAACTTCCAAAGCCATCCTTCCTCCCCCCCTGCTCGTTTCTAAATCGACCAGTCCCAATATAAATTTTGCGGCAAAATTCAATTCAAAAAAATAAAATATGCAATAACATCTAATTTAAATTTAAAATTTTAAAAATAATTTCACCTTAATTAAACTATTTACCTCAACCAATTTATAACATGACAATATACGTGATCATATCGTACGGTCCTAGTAAGTAAATAAAATACTTGTAAATTCAAGCATTGAGTTACTTCAGTTAAGTTGATATAGTAGAAACAACACCTAACGTGGGTCATATTCAAGTAAATTTAAAAGTTATATGTTTATTATTTGATACTATATCCAAGTAATTTTAAGAGTTACATCTAGAAATGAATCGAGTTCTTACGAATATATACGAATTCAACCCGAGTTGAATTTCGATTAACATAAGTTGAAAGTGAAATTAAATAAGAAATTACTTAAAGTAAATTTATCTAATAATTGAATTAACTTAATTTGGGATTAAATTAAATTCTACTACACTCTCCTTATATATTATTTTATTTTATAAACTGGTTTTGACTGTTCGTCTTTTTCAACATGTTCTGTCAATTAATACATTGATGTATTAAAATGTATTAATTGACGGAACATGTTGAAAAAGACGAACAGTCAAAACTAGTTCCTAAAATAAAATAATAATCGAGGAAAGTATCTATAGAATTTAATAAAATTTGGGATGGATTTGAGGTAGGTATTATTTAAATAAAATTGAAACTCATTTAATTATAAATATCTATTAGAAAATTTCTATTTTAGTATTTTTAACGGATGTTTTCGCCTCATAGTATAATGTTGAAGAGGTTGATTCTTATTAAAGCTGAATTTTTGTTGTAACTGCATACCTAGTACCTTATGTATTTCCACATCTCCAGAATCCTGCAATCATTTACATTTAATAATACAAAAATAAACAAAATTATTTCGATTATACCTTACCATGAATAATTATTATTCCATCCATAAGCATCTTGTTTACTATACTTCCAATGTTGTTTATTTAATAATGTCAGCATCTCTTTAATAAATTGCAGTTTTAGAATCTGTAAATTATAATACAATAAATTGTCAGACTATGAAATTGCAGGTTACATGTTTATTTAAATAATTAAAAGTTACAAATTTAAAAATTATAAGTAGTTAATGCGGTATTAGCAACGTAAAAAATTTTACTTCTCGACTTCGAGCAACATTGAAAATGCAAAGTGTTTTATGTAACTAGAAAACCACACTAAACAGCTTGTAATCAAGGTCAAAAGTCAAGGGAGCCTATTTTAAAATGTAATTTGTAGGTACTTCTTGTAATAATAATTATTATTGTAAAGATAACTAATAGAGCACAAGAAAGTAACAGTTAGGATTTTTAAACTGATTAATTTACATTAATTAAGCCGCGCCATGGCCGCGTCAAAATTGTAAGTATATAGGTTGTAGGTACCTACCTCTTCACGAAGTGATGTAAATTCCAAGTTTGTAATAACTTTAGTATGACAAGTACACAAAGAATTCACAAATTATTAACACCAAAATTGAAGAAAACTTCTCTTTGTAAATTATAAAACTGTAATGGCGTAATGTTTGTCTATACAGCACCACCGCCACCACAAATATGCACCTTTATAGAAGTTAAAAATAGCACAATGCAACCATATTATTATTCCAGTTAACTCTACGTAGAGTTGACCTGAAAATAATGACAATATTCAAGAATTAACCGTTTGTAATGCTTAATCTAAACACATGAAATGTTTAGAACAACACCATTTCACTTGATTTTAAATTTTCAAAATGTTTAAATCAAATAAAAGTGTTCATATTAAGTTAAATATATTTCAATTCTTAGTTCAACTTTTTTGTAGATTGAATCAACACTATATTCTAAGTAATCTTATTACTCCCAGCAAGTAATTCGTTTCATCAATGAAACTAAAAAAAGAGTTCACACGAGTAAATAATGCTGAGTAAAATATATACTTGAATTCAAGTATATGTTTTTCTGTGTGCAGCATGTAGCGATTTAAGATGTTGATGTTTTACTATAAGTTTAGTAAGGTTACTTCGCGAATCCAAGAGCATTGGAAATTTCTTATCATATGAATAATCTGCGTAATTTAACCTACCACCAACTCGCAATATACCGTTATCATCTAAGAAGGGATTCAACGAAACAATTTTACTATTTTTCTCGACCCCCCCTTTTCCTTTCAACTTTTTCAATTCCCTTTCGAAGAATTGTGTTTGATTAGCACGGATCAGCTTAACTAAGGCTTCATTCAATTCCGCGACCGTGAGGGGCCCAAATTGCCTTTGTTCTTGCGGTGCAGATGCATTCATCACAAAACGACGACAATACGCAACCACTCTTTGCAGTTTCGACAAAGTGACAAATTCTGCTTCAAAAATATCTTGATTATAATTTTTATTGGGCCATTCCTTAGTTTCCTTTAACAGCCAAGGTGGTCCCGAAAACCAAAGTTGTGACATTTTAAATAGACTTGGCTCGATGCCGCGAGTTAATAGATCCGCTGGATTTTCAGCTGTATTTATGTAATGCCAATTCTCACCTTTGGTTAAGCCTTGTATTTCCGCTATGCGGTTTGAAACGAATACCTTCCAATCGCGTGATGAAGATCGTATCCACGACAATACGATTGTTGAATCGGACCAAAAATAGCATTTTTTGAAATTCGCGTCAAATTTTTTGTTAATTTTATCATACAATTGCGCTAATAGTAATGCCGCGCACAATTCTAATCGAGGAATAGTAACGCATTTCAAAGGCGCTACTCTCGTTTTCGAACATAGAAGTCTGACGTGAGAATTACCTTCATTATCTCGCGATTTAATGTAAAAAACCGCGCCATACGCAGATTCGCTCGCGTCTGCAAATCCATGCAATTCAATGGAAGTTGCATTTTTGCATATAGCTTGACGTGGAAATTCTACCTCATTTATGTCGCGAAGTTGATCATGAAATTTAGCCCAAGTCGAATGGATTTCTTGGGGTACAGATTCGTCCCAAGAAATCTTAACTTCCCACAAACGTTGCAAAACAATCTTTGCGGTAATTACTACTGGGCTTAGCAGACCAAGCGGATCATAAATTTGAGCGATCATTGACAATATAGACCGTTTCGTGACCTTCGCCTTAATATGATCGGTTTTTATTGAAAAACTGAGAGTATCTGATCGCGAATTCCAATATAGTCCCAGAATTTTTGAATTGTCATTGTCGCCCAAATTTATTATCGCATTCGGATTTAATGAAGCAATCTCGTTCAATATGCTGGGATCATTCGAAGCCCATTTGTTTAATGGAAACCCCCCTGACTTAAGAATTTCCGTTATTTGGCGTCGCAATTCTTTTACTTCCGTGACATTTTTACCCCCCGTCAGAAGATCGTCCACGTAGAAGTCTTTCTTCACAATATTACTAGCGGTAGGAAATACCTTCGCGTAATCATTCGCCACTTGGTGAAAACAACGGATAGCTAGAAACGATGATGTCGCTAAACCATATGTGACTGTATTAAGTTCGTAACACTGAACTTCGTCTGCAGGGTGCGAGCGCCACAATATTCGTTGTAACGACCTCTGTGGTTTATTAATAATGATTTGACGATACATTTTAGTAACATCCCCAGTCAGCACAATGTTATGTTTCCTAAAGCGCATAACAATCGAGAAAAGGTCATCTTGTATATTAGCTCCTGTTAATTGCAAATCATTAATTGAATATCCCGAAGATGATTTGGCGCTGCCGTCAAATACCACCCGGTAAGTGGTGCTGGTACTATCTGGTTTATTAATTATATGATGTGGAAGATAAAAAGAATTACAATCATCATATGCTTCCAGTCGGGTCATATGGCCTAATTCCACGTATTCATTCATAAACCGACTATAATTGTCCCTTAATTCAGGATTTTTCGCGAATTTACGCTCCATCTGATATAGGCGTTTCAAAGCACCTAACCTGGATTCACCTAATTTGGAAATTGGATATTTCAAAGGAATATCCACGATAAACCGCCCGTATTCATCCCGTTTGCTGGTACTTACAAAATGTTTTTCGAACGCCGTTTCTTCGACGTTCAGGGCTTTGTGGTCGGAATATTCTTCTATTGTCCAAAATTTCTCGAGTTGTTCATGTAAAACTGTATTGTTTAAGGTACACAATACATTGTTAGGTTGATTTTGCGGAATAGGACCCGTTATCACCCACCCTAATTGAGTTTTTTGCATTAAGGGCATATCCTTTCCCAATTTGATTTGGCCTACACACATCAAACTCCAAAAAATACCCGCTCCCAGCAATATACCGACATCGCTATATACATTAAAGTTTGGATCGGCCAGTTTGATATTATTTGGTATACATACATTTTCTAACGAATGTGACGGTATAATTTCAGCAATTTTAGGAAGTATGAGGCATTGAATTTTATTTTCGAATGAATTTTGATTTGAACGAATCGTTACTTCGGTTTTATGCGTAATTTTAGACGCTACATTATTTATTCCGGAAACCGAAACGTAATTTATTTTGTCCTTTTTTATCTTCAACTTGTTTATTAGGGCTTCACTAACGAAATTAGATTGTGAGCCGCAGTCTAATAACGCCTTACACGGCTTAAAATTTCCGAGGTCGTCCTTAATTTTAATTATGGCAGTTGCAAGAACTGCACGAGAATGATTACAGCTTGCCGTGTTGGCTATTATTGGTTGAATTGATTCACTATCCTCGTTTTCTTCATTAGGACGACTATTAGGTGTTCGCGTAATATTTGCATTATTAGCATTAATTTCACCATGCAACAAAGTATTGTGCCGTTTGTGGCATTTAGTGCAACCTGACCTTGCCCGACAATTAAAAAAATTGTGCCCCTTTCGGAAACAATTAGAGCAAATTTTAATTCGCTTAATTTCTTCAAATCTCGCGGTGGGATCTAATTTTAAAAAATTTGCACAATTATATAATGAGTGATCCCCTTTACAGCTGTAACAACGAGTTGGCTCGGTAGTCACACTATTGAATACCTTGACCTTTTCCCTTTGCCCTGTTAATTTCGTACTAGGTTTATTACCTATTTTTTCTAAAAATTTGCAACGTTCATTTAAAAACTCCGTTAATTCGCTTAATTTAGCAACCGATTTTAATTTTGAATTTTCCACTTCCCACGCACGTCTCGTTTCGTCATCAAGTTTACCGACAATCAAAAATACAATAAGAGTGTCCCAGGTAGCTACTGGTTGTTTAAGTACCTGCAACGCCCGAAGGTGTTTGGAAAAACCATCTGTTAATTGCCTTACAGCTTTGTGGGATTCTTTATGAATAGTGGGTAAATTAAATAATGCTTGGACATGATTATTGACAATCTGTTTTTCGTCATCATACCGATCCCGAATCAATTTCCACGCGATTTCGTAATTTGCATCGGCTATTTCTATGGCTTCTACTAATCCCCGCGCTTCTCCCTTTAGAACGCTTCTTAAATATTGGAATTTCTGAGAAGGTGAAATAGAGGTGTTTTGGTTAATAACCGATTCAAAGGTGTCGCGAAAGAACATATATTTATCATATGAACCGTCAAAAGTAGGAAGTTCTAGTTTTGGCAAACGAATTGAATTTAAATGATTGGTACCAGAGATGGCCCTCGTGGCTTGTTCGCGATTTTCATTTGAAACATTGCTAGAGCTTTGCGAAGTTGAATGACGATTTGAATGATCTTTTATTAACGCCTATAATCGCGATATTACATTGAAATACGAATCTTCAAATTCCTGTCGTTCTTCTTCTTCTTCTTCAGAATCGGCATCTTCGCTAGCTAATTCAATTTGAATTTGTATAGCTTCGAATTCACCGATTAAAGGTTGATAAGTACTCAACCGAGTTTCAATTTGCGTTATATCAATATTTTCATTGTTGAGTTTGTCTACATATCTTGTAAGTCGCGTAATTTTCCCCTTTATGCTGCCTCGTTTTGCTCTTAATTCGCTTAATGATTCTTCCGTCATAATTTAACGAGAAGTAATAATAATTTTTAAAAATGAAATTTAAAAGCAATTTGAAGACAAAGCAAATAGTATATACGAAATAGTGGCAAATAATATTTTGCGACAATTATGACAATTCTGACACAACCAGAAAACAATTTAAAATTCTAATAATAAGGAATTACAGGAAATAAAATAATAATGGAACGCACCTTTTCTATTTGAGACAATTTCCAACGGGAGTGCTCAGCGACTTGATCAGAGTCCAAATGATTTGCGGAGTCGTTCTTCCTGTTCTTGCGAATTTATTTTAACTTGTTTTCTTCATAAATGTTTATATCCGGCTCGAAGGACCAATGTTTTGAGCTCCAATTGTTTTATTGGAGCCGCCGCCTGTATTGTGGCGACCTTGATTAACGACACTTACGTAAATTATAAAAACTATTTATTATACATATGTACAAGTGCCGGAGTTCGGCGTTTTATTTAAAGATGCTTTCTCTACGAAGAACAACCAACTGAACTCAAAATACTTCAAAATCTTAAATCTAAAATATAAAAATTATCCCTAACAGGAGGAGGGAGAATACAAATAAAAAGCCAAAATACCTAAAAGGTAAAAACTTCTAAGAAAAGCAATTAAAACCTGTCGCCAGGCATAAGTCGACAAAAGAAGGGTTAAAAGTTCAATAATAAGGTAAAACCGTGGTGTTAGGATTATATGGTGTGCCTATGCGCAGATATTTTCTATCCTTGTCGCATTTTGTTCCGAACTGACGTCATCAGTACGGAACAAATTTAAAAAGCTGGCGCGGTTTTAACCTATTATTTCGTATTTAATTGCAATTAAGAATGTCTTTTCTATTGAAATGCACCCTCCGTAACCTATTTTTATATAATAGAACAAAATTACATAAATACATAAATTACATAAATCTATTTATTAAAATTAATATTAATTAAAACAAAATTTGAGTTTATTAAAATTTATTCTTTTACATTAGTAAACTTACTTAGTTTTTTTTTGGATCGACGTATAGAATTCTCTAAACTAAGTTTGGGTTCGCACAATACACAGAATAACATCCAACGGAATAACAACGTTTAATTCTAAATAACTTTTATCGGTAAGCACAGCATTAGCCAATCTTTGGAAAATTAATGATTCCTTAGAAAAATTGATGCCGTGCAAAATATTTTTTTTTGCATTTTTTGATTTTTTAAGTAAAGGCTAAAAGAAATTTAATGCTCGTATCATTGTAGTTTATATTATTGCATTATTTTTGTATCTTGCATTTTTTCTCCAAAAAAAATTCGCAAAGCAGGAATTTGCATTTAATAAGTTTTTACATGTTAATTTCCTATGTTCAGCCAACTCATTTAGCACCCTGTATAGAGATTATTGTATTTAATGATTTATACTTTTTTGAAGTAATGTAAAATATTAAAAAAACGACTTTTAGAGTGGTGAGACAATGTTATTATAGCTATTATTCCGTGACAGTGTTCCGTGACTGACGTCGTGCGCAGAAAGTGTGAAAACTCGTCGCAGTTTCGAGCACACCATACAATCCTAACACCACGGGTAAAACCCAAAAATGGTTTTTAACACCTACTGTTAACGATTTATTGCGATTCAAACTTTTGGTAAAATACGTCGCGGAAAATTAAATTTTCGAATTCATTCAAATTACGAGCATTTTTTTGTGAGAATTTGTCAGATGGCTTGCAAAAATAAAACAATATATTCAAAATTTTAATAAACTTCATAATTTTGTGACATATGTGTCAAAATTAGGTTAATGTTGATTTGTATACCGAGTGCAGCATAAGAATTGAGTTTAGGACTTGTAACAATTTATTTTAGAATACAAAAATAGGTGGTTCGGTGGGAAATATTTTATAATATCGTCGTACGGACTGACGGAACGTTACTTTATAAGTAAAAGGGTCTGCCACTAGGTAGCGACCAAGTTTAGGCTGTTTGTTAAATTTTTTCGAGAATGTTTTCAGAATCAGTAAATCGACAGTCAGTAATTTACAAGAATTTATTTTCGAAAAATCCGCTAGATAACCGAAAAAATTTGTTGTACCAATCTTGGAGAAACTTTATTTGTGACTTCTTACGGTATTATGTGACGTATATAAAAATTTTGGAAAAAATTCAGTGGCGTACAAAAATAAAAAATTATTTTCATTTTGGATTTTGTTAAAAAAACTTTTATAGATAGATTTAGGGTAGGGGGTGATACATATAGATTTCTTTGTCAGGGCTACCGATATATTTGTTAAGGCTACCACAATAAAAAACAAAAATGAATATTATGTCATCGTATCTCCGGACAAAATTTGGTGTGCTGGTGATTGGAGGTATTGCGGCAGAGAGTGACGATATTTTTTTTTTAATAAATAAGTTAAGACATTCAAATTAAATATTAGTTTGTTTCTTAAGGGTTCTATCTATCCTTCCACCGTCCCATTCTTCCATAGTTGCCAGAATTGGCAAACATTTTGTTTTGTCAAAACAAAAAAAATGTAAAAAAAAATAATAGAAACAAAAACCAAAACATAGAAAAAGAGAGAGTTGCCGTACATCCGGAATCGGATATGCACTAGAAAAATAAGTGATATAATTACAAATTATTGACCACGTGGTAAAAAATTTGACCAAAAGAAGCGAAAATAACCTTGAATATCAGTGCCATGTGAAAGAAGACCTGTAATACAGAAAAATAATCGATAGAAAATGCAAAAAATTTGGGGATGACTCACATAAAAGAAGATTTAAAATATATAATTAATAAGGACCGTCCCTAAACAAGTAGAAAATAATGAAAATGTTTACGTTTGGCAAAGTATTTTTAATATATTATTTTCTTAAATTAGTAGGTACTAATTGACGATGACGTTAAATATTCTGGCGAGGTTACTCTCCACGTCCGCCCTAAAGGAAGGGAGATTGATATCCGGTTGCGTTTCTGTGCGTTCTTCGTGGACGGGCGGATCTTGGAGGATGACGGATGAAGAAGACGGGATGGGAGACATCATGATAGTTGTTACATTATTAAACGTCACACGTTTCCGCGGACGTTCGGTTATTAAACTCGGTTCATGTTGAACTGTTGGTCGGGTTTCTAAACCGGACGGACCGGAGATGTCCTCTTCTAATATTTTTGAAGCTTTGTGGCCTCCAAAACAAAAAGATAAAATAAATGAAACGATTATTTTCGAAATGCATATGCCAAAATAAACTTACTTACTTGGTGAGACGGCCGATTTATTTTGTTCAAAAATTCCCGAAATGTTTGCAAAATTTCTTAAATCGTCTTCAGTTGAGAGAGAGTTGTTTCCTATGTTCTCTGCGGACAAAAAAATTATTAATTACGGCGAAGAAACAACCGGAGCATTTCTAACTTATTGCAGAAAATAAAAAATTTTATAGTCGAAAAGACCAACAAAAAAAATTGTAAATAAACTAGGACAAATAATAAGACGTACCTACCGATGTGTTGCAATTCCTCGATTGCGCTTTCTAAATCCAGCGAATTTGTTAAAGGGGTCCGCTGGATTTAGTCGTCTATCGAGAGCAGGACAACGTTGTTGTACTGGTTGGGCTGGAAATAAAAGAAAATAAAATATGTTAAATTTAAGTAAACGTATATTAACTTCATTTCGAAATAAAATATTTAATAAACACTATTATGTAAGACAAATAAAACATACCGATAACTTCCACCTCTGGAGAATTTCTTGATTGAATTGTACCTTTTCCCGAAATTCTACATCTTCCCGAAGAGATTATGGGTGCTACATTGGTTTTTAAAAAAAAGTATGTTAAATATCGGTGACGATAGTGTATTATATCTAAGCTTTAAAAAACAATTTTTATTATTAAAAAATATAGAAAAATTTCAAAGTTGTAAGGATTTTTCTGGAGCCTGCACTTGTAAATCGGTATGCCGATGATGGAGGTCGTGCGATTCATCTGAAACAGTCGAACCAAATTTTTTTTTAATTTTTATAAGTTTTTTTTCTATATGAACTAAAAAAATACCGAAGAAAGTATAAAATCCCAAATTTTTTCGAAGTTGGAAAAAAAATTCACTTTTTGAAGAAGAAATATTGCAGACTCCAGGCGCTCCAGAAAAATCTTTACAACTTTGAAAAATTTCAATATTTTTTAATAATAAAAATTTTTTTTTAAAGCTTAAATATAATACACTATCGTCTGAAAATTTCATTTACCCCAATCATTTCCTTCCCTTTTAAAAAATTTGCTGAAAAAACGCTTTTTTTCGGCTTCTAAAGCAGACTACTCCCTTAAGGCAGTATTCTACTTTGGAAGCTCAAAAAAGAAGCAATCTTTGTGAATTTTTTTTGAGATTATTAATAAAGCTATTGACATGAGGTTTGTCAGGCTTTAAAAATACACTCCTGAAATACTTAAAAACATTCTTTTTAAATATTTTATGCATTTTTTATATACAGAAATATTATTTAAATGTCATGCCTCGATTAGTATAGGTGGGGCTGCGCTGGTGTTAAAATCTTAAAATTGGGTAATCTAAAACAAAAAATATCAAAAGGTTTAGGTTCAATATATCACTAGCAACCGACTGAACTAAAATTTTTAATATACATGCAAAAATAATAAAATGACGATAAAAAAACTAAAAAACCGGAAAAATTGTAATTTTTTTCGCTGTTTTTTGCAAAAAAATATAGTTAAAATTAGAATTTTAAGATAATTTTAGTTCAGGCAGTTGCTAGTGTTATATGGAACCTAAAACTTCCGATTTGTTTTGTTTTAGATGGCCCATTTTCAAGATTTTAACACCAGCGCTACTTTTCATTCAAATAAAGACTGTCCCAGAAAAAAACGGGTCACTTAATAATTTAAATTGAACGAAATTGAATTAATATTTTTTCAAAATAATATTTTTATATATATTTGATATTAAAATATTACATGTAAAAAATTTAAAAATAAAATTTTTTAAAACGGGTAATTTTTTTGTAGATTTTTGTAGAAAAATAATTTTGATAGAATTTTGATCATAAAATTCTTGATTTCTTACTTTAATGGCAGGTATCCAGATCAGACCAGAACAATGGTGAGGTGTTGTGTAATGCCAGAGAAGGTAGTAGGCGATTTTTAAGGCATTCATTTAAATAAATTTCGGTGTTTATAGGCCCCGGCGTAAATATGCATTAAAGTTCAACTTTAAAGGCCAGCTGAAAAAGGCAGCTTTATATATATTGTAGTGCTCTTTCTCTCTGTCCTCTTACTAAAAATAGGTCGTTGGTTCTCGAAAGTAAAATGGTTACATGGAAGACAATAAAAAACTGACAATCTAACAACGTATTTATTTGCAACCTGAACAAACAAGAACAATTTCATAAAAGCAGGACTTACACGAAATTCGCTAGACAGCACGTGTAACTCGGGCACTTTCTTCAAATATCTTCTTACAGAAACTTGTCTTGGTATTCGCGTTGTCAAACTTCGTGATCGATGAACTTTCCAAAAAAAAACCTCCTTGGCTAAAACACACCTCCACTCCAACTTATCGGTTTGTAACCACACGACTTGCTTCTATAGCTCTCAAATTTCAACTTTATACTACCACTTGCCTCTCGGACTCTCTATTTACCACCCCCCTATACGACTTGCCTCTCTGGCTATCAATTTACGACTGACTGTTCTCTTCTTTATTTATCTTTTTTTTTATCTCCTTGGTTTTTCTTTCCGTGTTCAATTTTTATTGGTTCTTGCTATTTCCCTTTATTTTTCAAAAAAATCAAGATTAGAATTTTGTTTATGTTCCGCTGCTTGTGCTTGTTCGTGTACTGCCCAGCTGCATTCGTGTAAGTCGCTAAATAACAATAAATAAATAAAATACACACATTAAAAATTTTACAACAATGAATTAATTTACTGCAACATCAAACTTAAACTAAACAATGTAACTAAAACTAACGAACAAACTTAACATGAAATGGAAAATAATTTTGAAAACGGAACAAAAATCCTGCCTTTATTGTTCATCAGGTTGCAAAGTCAGTTCTTTATTTCTAAATTACGCAACTCACTTTCCATTTCTTTTACAGAACACAACATTTCCCCCCGTTGTGTTGAATAAAAGTCAAATCGGATGATGTTAAATATTTTCGCGGACTTTTCTTCAACAAAACGTTCTCAATTTGAAATCGTAAACATGGTAGTTTAAAATATTTAATTTGAACGATAGTTATTTGTAAGGCAGTAATTCATCTTCATTAAAATTTTATATTGACAGAAATAATAAAAAAAAACTTTTAAAAATAAATTATTTTTTTTTTTTAAATTCTTCTTATTCTCTTGGGCCGTCATTCTTTCTCAACATCTTATACACCTTTTGTCAATTATTCTCTTCCTTCGCTCATGCACTCCTTCCACCTATTCATTCCTTTAACCTATTATTTCCTATTGATATTCCTATTCAAATTCCTATTTGATAAAAATCTTTGGCAAAAATATCACCTCTTCTTCTTTACTTCAATTGCTTTTTCAACTTTTTCTTCGATCGGTCGTTACCTCCGGCTTTTAAATTTTGCATACTGACATTACTAGGTTGCACCCCTTTATTTTATTTATTATTATTTTTTTTTTTTTTTTTTACTATGATACCTACGCGAACTACTGGTTAAACATTATAATCCCTCTTCGCTACCTTCTTCTACTTCTATTTGTGGGGGCCTCGTGAATGGGTACATGAGGTTAATATGGAATCTTCCTCGGATATTTCCTCCTTCATGTCTCAATTCGTATACATTTTCATTAATTATCTTGTTGACGTAAAATGGTCCCTCATACGGAAGTAACAATTTTTTTAGCACAATGACTATTTTTATTGACGTTTGTCATATTTATTTTGACATTTGACGTTTCTGTTATTTAAATTATGTTTTCTAACTTTTGCCTAAAATTGAATTGGTTATTAATTTCTAACTTATACTAAAATATATTTTTTTTTTTTTTATGTAAATTTGTGAACTAATTTATGAGACTTTCCATCTCTTCTTTTTCCCGGCTACCCAAAAATTTGTAAAAGAAAAGCGTAACCTTTTAATTATCTTGCTACATACCCTTTTATTTTCATTAAACAATCCATCACGTTTGTTTAATATTTGATTTCTTTGATTTGAATATCCTTTATCACATTGAATACTTTCGACGTCTGTCATATAATTCATTTTGTCGTTTTGCAGTTTTGATTTGTTTTCTAATTTATTTTTTACGTTTGACGTTTTCGTTATTTGACTGATATTTTCTAATTTTTTCCAAAAATGAATTTTGTTGTTGATTTCTAATTTGGGCCTAAAAATGTTTTGTTCCAAACTTTCCCATGGAATTTGTTTCCCATCTATTTCTATCCTTTTTCTTTCCATGTTAATTTTGACCTTAAATTTGTATAATAAATCTACTCCTAACAATCCTTGTAATCTTAAATTTTTCATTATCATGATCCCCTCTGTCCTAGTAACCTCTCCTATTTTGATTTCACCTATTAACATTTGATTAACTGTAGTTATTTTTCGGCTATTTGCTGTTATTAAATTTATGCACCGCATCGGTATTATTTTCTTTTGAAAAATCTGACAGTGATCTAAAATAATTTTTTTATTTATTAGTGAAATTTCCGCCCCCGTATCTACTAAAACTCTTAAATCTACCCCATTGATATTTATTGTGATGATCGGCAAGCATACCTCCTCCTCTGCATTGTCAGAGTCATGCACATATTCACCCACGTACTCCCTTGGATGCACGTAGGTGTTACACACTTGTCGCAGCTTGCCTTTTACGGAAAATTCGACTCAGTTGTCGAATGTACCGTTGCTTGTGTCGTATTCTCGTTTATCGCCGGCTCATCTATAACTTCAATCCGATTTAGATTTCGGTCAACCACTTCTCGGTTTGGATATCCTCTGTTCATATTTCCTCTGTTCATATTACCTCTGTATCCAGCCCAATCACGACCTCGGTTCCCAAAACTATTGTGAAATTGTCCATGATTATTTTGATGTGTCGGGCGTTCAAAATTTCCATCTCGGGCATCTTGCTTCTCTTCGTACCTTCGGACTAGTGGTCGGTATGTTTGATAGGTGGTCTCTGTCTTAAACTCTACATTTTCATCAAATCTCTTCAGTAGTTGTAGAAAATCTTCTATGGTTTCTATGTTTTCTATCCCTATTCTGGATTTCAATTCCTTCTCAAAGTGACCCGCCATTGCCTTAACCAGCAATGCTTCCTCATATGGAGGTTCTACCTGTTGGGCCTGATTTATTATTTTTATCGCGTAGTTTTCTCTTGATTTTTCATATCCTTTATACCGTCCTCCATTGACCTGTTCCTTCACCTTATTTTGTTCCACATCTCCCCAATATTTGCGTAAAAACAACACCTTAAAGTCTTCAAATGTTTTTATGTTTTCTTCTATCATACTGTACCAAATTTCGGTTTCCCCTTTCATGGTGCCTCTAATGATGTTTTTTAACCTTTGTTCATCCTTAACTTTCCCCATACAATTAAACATGTTTTTTATAAATATTTTTGGGTTAATCCGATTATCCCCATAAAATTTTGTATATCTGTCAACGTCTCCTTCACGACTTAAATGTGTCCTAAATACTTCCACAATATCTCCCACTGTCCTTTCGTTTGTATCCCGTTTAATTTCTGATACTTCCGTCTGTATTTTATTGATTTTTTTGTGTGTTTTATCCATTCTACATTCGAAATTCTCCCTATCTTTGGTCATTGATTCAATGTGACTTTTTATGCAATCTGCGTTTGCTTTTATATTATTTACGTTTGATTCTACCCGTTCATCTATTTCTTCCATTCTCTTATGAACCACATTAAATCTTTCATTCAGTTCCTCTTTGATCATTTTATTTGTCCCATCAAATCTAGCATTAATTTCATCCATTCTTTTATTTGTCCCATCAACTTTAGTATTAATTTCATCCATTCTTTTATTTGTCCCATCAAATTTAGCATTAATTTCATCCATTCTTGTATTGATGGCCAATATTGCCTTCATCAATTGATTATGTTTGTCTTCCTTGTCGGGAACGATAATCTCAATCTCCGTTTCCCCCCTTTCTACCATGCTTTCATCACCACAAACATGCATCAAGTTTGGATCTTTACTCCTTAGATTCATTTGGTATAATTTATTTTTAATTTATTTTGATGTTAAAAAATTTTATTTGTTTAATTTAAAATTGTATTTATTTACTGCCACGCATGTAACTATTTTTTTCGAGCCTCGACGTTGTGCGCCAATTTATTTATGTAGTGCTCTTTCTCTCTGTCCTCTTACTAAAAATAGGTCGTTGGTTCTCGAAAGTAAAATGGTTACATGGAAGACAATAAAAAACTGACAATCTAACAACGTATTTATTTGCAACCTGAACAAACAAGAACAATTTCATAAAAGCAGGACTTACACGAAATTCGCTAGACAGCACGTGTAACTCGGGCACTTTCTTCAAATATCTTCTTACAGAAACTTGTCTTGGTATTCGCGTTGTCAAACTTCGTGATCGATGAACTTTCCAAAAAAAAACCTCCTTGGCTAAAACACACCTCCACTCCAACTTATCGGTTTGTAACCACACGACTTGCTTCTATAGCTCTCAAATTTCAACTTTATACTACCACTTGCCTCTCGGACTCTCTATTTACCACCCCCCTATACGACTTGCCTCTCTGGCTATCAATTTACGACTGACTGTTCTCTTCTTTATTTATCTTTTTTTTTATCTCCTTGGTTTTTCTTTCCGTGTTCAATTTTTATTGGTTCTTGCTATTTCCCTTTATTTTTCAAAAAAATCAAGATTAGAATTTTGTTTATGTTCCGCTGCTTGTGCTTGTTCGTGTACTGCCCAGCTGCATTCGTGTAAGTCGCTAAATAACAATAAATAAATAAAATACACACATTAAAAATTTTACAACAATGAATTAATTTACTGCAACATCAAACTTAAACTAAACAATGTAACTAAAACTAACGAACAAACTTAACATGAAATGGAAAATAATTTTGAAAACGGAACAAAAATCCTGCCTTTATTGTTCATCAGGTTGCAAAGTCAGTTCTTTATTTCTAAATTACGCAACTCACTTTCCATTTCTTTTACAGAACACAACAATATAAAGCTGCTTGGCTTCACTGACTGATTGACTCATCATTTCGACTAAAAATGTTTGACCTGTTCCTAGATGTCGTGGAAAGCTGAAATTTTCAAAGAAGGTGGGTTTTGGTGCACAACCACCCAGAAAAATCGAAAAAGTTGAAAAAGTCATCCCCGAACCCTTCTACGAGGGTTGAAAGGGATTTGCTAAATGCGGTTGCATCGCCCTTATTTCGCGTCGGATTTTGATTTTCTAAAAAGTTTTGAAATCGTCGTGACGGTGGCTTTCCGTTTGTTGCAAAAAAAGTTTGAATTTTTTGACCTTTGAACCAGCTTTAAATGGCCAAATGAAAAATTGCGGAAATGCTAAAGAAAATAAAAAAACTTCAAGTGAGAATTACTTCTAGAACACCATTTTTACACCCAAATTAAATGTGGAAAGTTATACGACGTTTACATAGCCAATTCTTGCTAATTGTCTTTGCGACAATTCAGGATTTTTAACATGTTCGCAAAAAATTCACTTACACTTGGTTACTTGTTTTCACTCATAACTAACACCAATGAAAACTCAAAGACAAATAAAATTGTGTACACTGAGAAAAGTAAAGTAAAATTTTTTACTAATGTGTAGTTGTTATTTCAATTTATTATTACTTAACATTAGTAATTATAAGTTTTAATAGTTGTAACTTTATTTTCTATACCTCTTTTTTTATTAAATATTACTACTATATATTTATTTTGAATATTTATCATATACGAAAGAAGCGATATTGTTTAAAATAAGCGTAGTTGTAAACATTTAGAACTACTTGGAATAATTACAGATGTATTATCATTTACAACTACAGTAGTAAATATCTAACAAGGTTTCTAGTTATAATTGTAACCTTGTGATAATATTATGCTGACTCCCGATTTTCATCTGATGGGATGGCGTTCTATTTTTATGTACGTGATAAGTTGTTAGTGCAAGTTAAAATATTTTCATCTGATGGATTATTGGATATTAAATAAATGGAATTTACATGAGGTACATAGTTGAACTTATTTTTTATCGGTAATTCATATTTATTCTTTTTCAGAAAGTGAAATTGATTTTGAAGCATTGACTGCAGGAATGCGATTTCGTACAAATATAGTAGTATACCTAAACTTGGTTTCCGTAGAAAATGAATTCAACGGTCGGTGGGAAGGTGTTCTTATATCTGTATGTAATACACTTTAATTATTCTGTTATTATTGTATTTAATAAATACTTATATATATAACAAACTAATATTGTTTATATTGATTTACCTCATCAAAACTTACAAATACCTTGGATATTGTGTAAATCTAGAAGATTTAACTATAAACATAGCAGTTATTGCTAATACTATACCGAAGATAATATTACTTATAAGTTTACTCTATTAAATACTGCAGAACAGTTACAAAATATACAACTACAATTGTATTTAAAAAGATATTGCATGATGTATAATTTACTCCTATGTATTTAGTTGTATTATTTACCTTAGTTACGCCGTATTTAATATAACACCTTGTAGTTGTATTATGTATACCTATGTAGCTTTATCTTATAGTAAATGAAATTACAGCTTGGTAGTTGTATCTTATAAAAACTGGAGCTACTGGCGCCTATTTTACAACTACATACTTTAATTTATACACTTTTTCTGTAATTGAATACAAATTATTTTTCTCAGTGTACTCTTGGAAACCTATATTGAATGACACAAAAATAATGCAGAAATATAAACTACGAATGATAACACCATTAGATTTCATCTAGCTTTTATTTAAAAGATCAAAAAATGCTTTCGAAATCATTAAAATTTTCATTTATCGCACTGGCCATGTAATAAATTCAAATTAATTTCTATTTTCAAATATAATTACCATGGAAACTTATGGTAACTTACCATGGCCAGTGTGATAAATGACAATTTTAACAATTTTGAAAGCATTTTTGACCTTTTAAGTAAAAGTTAGATGAAACCTAATGGTATTATCATTCGTAGTTTTTATTTCTGCATTATTTTTGTGTCGTTCATTTTTTCTCTAAAATAATTAGGGTAACTCATTCAGCACCCGGTATAAAGAATGCAGAGTATATTTATTAAGCCTTTCAAACGTTATATCAATATCTTTATTAATAAATTCATAAAAAAATCACAAAAATTACTTTGTTGCAAAGTATTATTCTGCCTTAATAAAAAAGTCAAAAACGATGAATTCATCTGCACTTATTAATTTGTTTTCCTTCAAACACGTTTTGCATATTTTCATTTTAAGCTTCAATACCAAACGTACATTGGTACATTTCACATTATTGAAATGTATACGCCAAGCCATGTAACTCTTGCAATTATAAATATTTTTAAATAAAATTTTACATGTATACTGAGTAAGGTTGTTTTAACAATCTTTTGTTCAATCGTTGACCAGGTTTCTCAGATACGTTGTCACACAATAAAAAAAATGTACAGAGACAAAAAAGTAGAGAATAAAATTCACAGAAAAAAATCTGATATGGCCATCGCATAACTTTCCGAATTATTAAAAAGAATTATTATAAAAAGGCCAATTTACCTCGGATAGAAAAAACTAAACTACTAAACCTTATCAGAGATCAGCAATAATCGTGAAAAACATTTAGAAAATCGAAATAATAAGCAAAAACCCAAAAACCAATTAAAAAAAATATATCACTAATAGTAACTAAAATTCTATATACCATAAAATTTGCTTATTTTAGATTTAGCTTTAGAATTAAAAATTTTTTTATAAAAATTTTTCTTTTTGAATTTTTTTTATTATTTTATAGAAAAATATTTATAGAACAAGAGTTGTATGTAATTTGATACTGATAATTTTTTGTCATAATAAACTTTGACCTATTTCTTAGCGTTTCAAAGTTATGATTATGTTTTATCGCTTCAAGTAAACTCTCCGTTCCCCCCGTACGATTTCATTAATCATCAATAGGCTTCGTGCCACAACAAATCAAAACTTAAACTTAAAATTTGGAGTGATTTCGTTACTTCGTTTGGTTGCTATCGTGTTCAAGGCATATGTACATACGCACTTACATACACACACTCATTCATACATTAGATCAGGCGTCGGCAACCTATGGCACGCGTGCCAGGCTTGGCACGCGATGGGGTTCTGAATGGCACTAAAATTCTTCTCCTCTAGAACTCCATTATATAATTTAGAATTAAGGCGGCACCCTGAATCATATTGGTAGAGTGGCTTGGCACACCACAGCTAAAAGGTTGCCGACCCCTGCATTAGATGTTACGGTCAATGACGTAAATTGGCCATTGACCGACGAGGGGCAACGATGAATATATTTTCATCTGATTGTAATATTTTCGTCTTTGGCCGGTCAATGATGTTAATGGCCAAAATCGATTGGACAATGATGATATTATAAATTAAAGACTATAAGGAACAGCAAAATGACGATGCACTTAAACCCGGGACAATTATTTGTTAATTATTTTCTATGTTAATAACAGCAACTCGCCCCTTTTTATGGCCTCATAAGTATACATTGATTTTTATTTATTTTAGTCAAACGCAAACTCATTTTGGGGTGAATCCGTGATTCGTCGTGGTGCGTCAGCCAAAACGGCCCGAGAAAAGATTCATTTAATTTAATTAATTTATTTTAAGGTATATCCGTGATTTCCCAATTTTGCGCCAGCAAAAACGACAAATAATTCGCTGTAAAATTTTGCAATGTTTTACAAAAAAATTTTTTTTTAAATATAGGTACAAATTTGATAAAAAAATAATTTGATAAAAAAAATAGAAAAATAATAAGGAACTATTTGTAGAGAATTTTGTCACTTTAATAAGTCCGATATAAATAGAACCGATATAATCACTACCTGTAATTAACTTTGAATTTCAACTTTTGTTATGCCAAATAATAATAAATTTAAAATAGTATTTTATTAGTATTTTATATGAAACGTAACAAAAATTCAATCAAATAATAATTAGTAAGTAAATATTGACACAAAAAAATTATGTTTGCGACCAGTAAAAATTGCAACGTGCTACTAGTGATAACGAGTCCGGTTATAACGATTTATCGGCTATAACGAGTAAAAGTTTAGTCCCTTGACTTTTGTTTTCATGCTAAACTGACTGTTTATAGCGAAAATCTGCTTATAACGAGTAAGTAGGCTGGTCCCTTGAGCTCTCGTTATAGAGGGGTGCTACACTGTATTACAAAAAATATTAAGCAATTAATTAAAAATGTGGCACTAAATAATAAATTTGTATAATAAGAAGTTTTAATTTTTACTAAGTTTAGTTTTAATTCAAAACTTGGATCTCAATAACAAATTAATGTCAGTTGTCATGATGACTAATACATGATGACTCATATATGATAGCTTTGTTGCTTGTTATTACAAATCTGCTAACTGTACTGCTGACTTGCAGATTTCATTTTTCTAAAAGTTTCTATAGACCGGGAAAGTCGTGTCGTCACGATCAATCAGCTGATGGATACAAACATGGTTATAACCTCACTTTGTTTGCGTTACTTCAGGAAAAACTGCACTATTCACGTCTAGAATTATGTGGGCGACCTGGACAAATACAATAAGGCATAATTTTGAATAAAAACATTGTAAAATCACGAAAAAATTTAAAATAACGCATGCACCCGGCAATGTTTGTATCCATCAGCTGTTCGGTCTTCGGTCGGTCATATTTTGACGTCACACTTTCCCGGTCTATTGCAAGTGTTAAGATAAAGAGGTGTGATAGATAAGTATACAGGGTGTTACATTGGTAACGGGTCTGTTACTTTGCCCCCCCCCCCCAGGTTAAAATTTTTGGCTCCAAAAGCTAGCTCCTTAATCTATATAGCCAGCACCAGCTAGCACCCAAATATTAGAGCTAGCACTCAAATATTAGAGCTAGCACTGTTGTAGTTTTTTCACAAATCCATATTGAAACTGGAGAGGGCTAAAGTAATGCTAGACAACCCCAGTGAATATTTTGGCTCAAAAAGCTAGCTCCCTAATCTATATAGCTAGCACCCAATTATTAAAGCTATAGCACCGTTACAGATTTTTCACAAATTAGTATTTGATAAAAATGTCTAAATGTTTTATTCCACTGCGTATGAGCGATGATAGATTCCACATGCCCCGCCCATTCTAAACTTTACAAAATTTTTTTAATAGCTTAAAGCTTATTGTTAATCTATTGCGATGTAATACAAATATAAATTTTTGAATGTTGAAACAAGAACTGCAACTAAATCGCAAGTGTGAATCGAACCTAAAGTACATGTGCGACTGCCCTTACTTAGCTGCGCATGACGCTTGAATTTGCTTAGCCGGTTGATGTAAGTGCGAACGCAATCACGGTATGCTATCTGCCTAACAAACTTTAGTATCGTATTTTAGCGCCATCTATCCGTCAGGGTGCCCGTTTTTTAGAGGTGGGGGAGACAGCGGCAATTTTAAAATATTTATTATTTCATTTAGAATTTATAATTTCTAACTTTATAATCATAAAATTTCATTAAATCTTAAAGTAATGTATTAAATAGCACTAATAAAGTGTATACATATACATTACTATAAGAATTAATGAAATTTTATGATTATAAAGTTACATTGTAATTTTGATGTAATTTTAAAATAAGACATTTCGATTTATTATTAAATTGATTTTATTACTACCTAAATAAACCTAATATAACAATAAATAAGATATAGTATAGTTATTTAACATGTGAAATATTATAGTAAAAGTAAAATTATTACTTACAGGTTAGAAAATTAAATTAAAAACTTGTTTTTAAAAATTTAGATAAAACTTTGCAAATAGTTGAAATATACAAATTACATAATAAATAATTAAATCATAAATTACAAATTATAGCTTAAATAACCTATATGAGGAATAAACTTAAAAATCTAAAATTAAGTTAAATAAATCATTAAAAATAGTTTTAAATACAGAGCTTTCAGATAAGTGATCGTCCTTTTACAAAGTGTTTATTACAAAACAGAGTTTATTTAACCTGATTTTAGCTTTTTAAGTTTATTCTTCATACAATTTTCACAAGTTAATAATAATATTTATATTTAAATAATCTATAAGTCAATATTAATAACTTAGCATAAATAAAGAACCATAATGTTAAAAACTTCAATAAAGCAAGTTAATTAAACATCGCTGAAAGCTTAAAAATATAATTTTATTTTTATTAGTTTAATTAACTTGCTTTATTGAAGTTTTTAATATTATTTTTCACAAGTTAACAATTTATAATATATTTAAATAAGGAATGAGTGATAAACACCGTGTTTCTGGCTTATTAGCCTTCTCAAGTACCGCATACACATTTATTAACATAATAGTTCTCGATAAAGAAAAAGAAAGAAAAGAAAACATTCACATTTTCTTACTTTTGGTAAAACTGTTTTTGAAACAAATGCTCTAATGTCCGGTAATATATAGTTGCTTCAAAATCTTTTAGATTTTCTAAATTTTCAGTAATTTTGATGTCTTCATTACTGTGGAGTACTGGCTGAACTTCAACTAGATGCTAAAATAATAATTAGTAAATTAATATATGTAAGACATTTATATAATACATGTAAGTAATTACCTGCTGCACAAATTTCTTCAATGAAACCAAAATATCTCCTTCATCGTTTCAACAATTACTGCCTTCTAAACGACCCTTGCTTTAGTTATTTACCAACAAACTCTTGTAAAATGGAGTAAATGCAGCTACTGTTGGATTTGTAAATCTTACTTCCCTCTGTCTTACTTCTCCAGAAAAATTTTCCAAAACATCCTGGTTGAACGTCCTAGGAAACATGCTCTTAAAACCAAAAACTTTCATGTTTGAGTAATGTCAATAAAGCCCTGAAAATTGCAAGATATAAACATTAATTATTTATATTAGAATTATTTATAAATTACTTCTAGCGTAGTAATCCAATTTTTTATAGATGGTGGCGTGTGCTTCCTTATGAGCCCCTCATTCTTGTTTGTATCATCTGTATCGCTTTAGTACTGCCATTGTAATCTTTATCGATAAATAATACTATCGTCTTAAAAATCTAAATATGATCAGATTTGTAGGTGACGCAGGTTCGTAACTTCTTCCTGGAACTTCGACATGACCAATAATGCTGTCCAACAATTTGTTGAAGAAGTCGATCACTTTTGCAGTTTGTTTTGCTCTTGGTTTCAACTTTAACATTTCACCATTAAACTTGTGTTTACCAATACGAATATACCAATGTAATATATCACACAATACCAATATAAAATATCACAAAATACACAATCTTACAATAATAACTGCAATTTATAGCTTAATGCTTTGGAAAACAAATTTTGAATCGTTTTAAATACACGTGGTAAGTTCGCAAAAACATGAAACAAAATGGACGGTTGCTTATTAAGTGGTTAATGGTTAGGCAATCATCATGCAATCATGAACAAAGAAAGAGACAAAAGCTAAAAAAAGGACAAAAACTGGTAAGAACGCCATCTATCCGTCAGGGTGCCTATTTTTCAAGGCCATACGAGATGATTCAGGAAACTCCATTTAAGATTACGTACCGTGAACGCAATCTACTACATTGGTGGTAGTTGAATTAAAATAAGCTTTTTGAATAAAAGAGGAATTAGTGGAACCAATTATATTTACAAGCTAATTACAGCTATGTAAAAATTTGAATTTCAACAAAAATAAATGTATCAGCAGAGTCTGCATAAGGTGTTTATTTGTAATAGTGTGAAAGTGTTTGAATTTTAGGTTAAATACAATTACGTTAATGATGATCAGATCTGATTTAATATTTGGCCAAATAAAAGTTTTTACCTTGCAAGGCTTTAATCCAAGTAGACGATGGTATTAGTTGACACTTGTAACGATGAATGGGAACGCTTTCGATGTCCGGCTCAAAATGATGGTACGTAGCACAGTTACAATACTAAATTACATTGAAATTGGCACTCTTATTTATACTTTTTCTAATTTTCATAACAATCATAATAGAAGCCTTGGAAACATCAATTCCCAAAATTTGCACCGATCTCGATGAAATTTGGCAAATATGTCCCTTTATGCTTCTTATATATGTGGAAAAATTTTCAGTTCCAAAGCTTCAGCCGTTTCCTCACATATAAATAAATACTGTACCAAAATTTTCATACTTGGAATGTTTTCAATATTTTCTTTAAATTTTGATTTTTCAGTTGTCTTTTGTATCTCGAAAATTCGAGCTCCTCATTCTCTTTCTTTTGGTATATAACATGACCCTGTATCTTCTATAATAGCTAGTTAAATTAAAATTTTCCGATTTGACAATCTGACAGCTCCTTGTCTTTTTTTTAAATCTCAAGTATTCTTTATAAATTTTGCCTTTTAGGTGACCTACTCATGTCATTCCTTCTCTAGGAACCTTTTAGCACCTCTTAAATGTATTTTCCACTGTTCGGGCGTTACGATAACCACCAGGAAGTTTACCTGCATTCTTGTCCAAAAGTTCCATTAACGAAGCACTACATGTCGCGAAAGCATGACATCGTCATCCACAAAGTTCACTTGAAGTAAGTTCAACATAATGTCCACACAAATATCTTAATATTACACATTAACAAGTCTTTTAAATTTTGTTTTAGCTCGCAATTTATGGTTCCATCAAAACGTTCGTATTGTACCACGCAAGATTATTATTTACATTGAGATACAAAAAGAAAATGATCCGTTGCCTAAATTACACCGTTTCACCAGATCGTAGGTTCCCATTTTCTGTATAAAAGGTTTTAATAACCCGAAATGTGGTGATTTTGATCTATCATAACCTCATACGCAGCAAATACTAGTATTTGCAAATCTATAGTATTTGTACGCAGTTAGTTTTAAGCTTATTGTACAGTATGTGTATCCCACTTGAATCAAAATCCATCTCGTAGCTTTGATAACATGACATAATTACCCCTAAATTTAAAATTTTCGACGTTTATGACAATCAACGGAGACAAATTTCCAATTTTGATTTACCACAGCTATAACCTATCTTATTAAACTAATCTTTAACCATTTGCTAGAACCTAATCAAACTTCCTATTTCTATCTATGACTTGCTACGTCATATGCTTTACCCCTATCCTTACTTATCGTATCCTATCCCTCTTGCATCGCTATATTTTCTCCTCTATTATATCACCTTCGCTGTTCTATGAGCTAATTTAATCTAGCATTTTCCCTTACATCCCTATCCTTGTATAAATTTATTTGCCTCAAGACTTCATCTTAGCTATCTTCTCTCATCCTGTCTGCATCCTGTAGCAAATTATAATTAAACTAAACCTAATCAATTCTATTTACATCTTAATTACCTACTTTCTTCCCCTGTTATTTTATTAATTTTATTTTATTAACCTACTGGTTATTTATCAACTTTAACGAACTTTATAACTATCTTATTTCTGCTCAAATCCATTTATAATTATTAACTAAATTTATTCCCCAAACCATTTTAATTCACATTTTTCTACTTCCGTTAACTGCCTTATGTAGGACCATTTTATTTATTTCCCCCAAAATCCATCGTGCATGCTTATTTTCCAATTGAAAATCAATGTTATCACTCTATCTTTGCTTATTGCTTTTCCTTATTTCAAATTCATAATATTTCCCAACGATATCTTTGCATACTGTCATAATTATCATTTTACTTTAAATCACTTCCACTTCTACTTATTTTATCAGGCATTTCCCTCTGATATTTACCTTTACTTCTCCTTGGACCTCTCCTGTCCTATTCTTTGTTTCCCCCCTCAGTTCTCTGATTGTTTTTATATTCAACGTAATCTTCAATCTACTTAAGTATGCTATTATCTTTGACTTTCTCAACCGCTTTATCCCTCGGATAAGCTATTTACCACTTCTTTTCCCCATCTCCTTTTTAATTTCACTTCTTGTACTCATAAGCACTCACGATTTCTTACTTGTCTTTTTATATTCGACTTACTCTACGTTTTCCCCTTGAACTTCTCCCTGAATTTCAACTTGATCCCTCCTTGTTTCTCTTACATGTGGAAACATCAAATTTATATAAAATTTACCCCTGTATCCACCATGCATGTGATTCAGGGCGTATGTATTATTGAAAAACTCGCGTGATATTCTAAACGGTCCCTCATATGGCAGGCTTAGTTTAGCACAAACACCTATTGGACGGTTCGACAGCTATCATTAGCTGTGACTAAATTTATACCTTTTATAGTTAATAACTTATCTTTAAATTTAACCATATTTTGTAACACTAACTCTTCATTTATGAGTGAAACCTCCGCGCCTGTGTCAACCAAACATAATATTGTTAAATCCTCAATTTTTATCCTTATTTTAGGTAGAACATTTACGTCCACTAAATCTAAATTACAGTCTTTGGTAGTGATAAACTCCTGAGGGTGCCGATAGGAGTTTGTGCCTAATAAGCATCTAACCTCTTAAAAATGTGTCCCTTCCGAGGCTGGACTTGCCCTGTCGTTGCCAATGGTTGTTTCCTGTACGCCATCCTGACTACTTACAACGTTATTTACCTCCCTCACATTGTCCCTATCGTTTCGTTCATTATCGTTATTTCTCTAGTAATTATACCTGTAGCTGCCTCGTCCTCTTTCCCTACTGTAATTTACATTATTACTCTCGAATCTATTATTGTTATTATTGTGTCCACTGCCATTTCCAAAATGGTTCCTATTATAACTGCCATTGTTAACTCTGTTATTATTTCTCTGATTTCCTCTACTGTGGTGGGATTACGTGCACATCGCATTGAAGCGAACGCTTCGATGCTAACGCTTCAATTCTGCTGCTACCTTCACTTTGGTTAATTTTCGTTAGAATTCTAATATTTTGTATTACATTTATTTATTTTACGATCGCCTGTCAAATTATTTTCGCATTGAAGCTATATGTCAAAGTATTCACGCCTGAATTCTACAGCTAACTTCATTCCAGTTAGTTTACGTTCGCATTTCAATAGTTTGGTATTATGTACACATATTTTGCGATTGTTTCGCAACAAAGCGTTCGCATTGAAACTATAAGCTAAACACTGCCGCATTGAAGCGTTTGTATGATAATCTTACTATTGGATGTAAAGTTTTAAGATTTGTTTAAAATATGGTCGACCGTTGATGAGCAATGATATTAAAATAAGCAACATAATATAATATATTAACACAAATCCGTGAAATAATAATTATATAATAAATAAATAATAATTTTCTACTATGTAAGATTAAAATTCAAAATAATAAAATTATTGAAATAAATAAAATACATAAACATTAAAAACTTCAATATAACAAGTTAAATGAAATAATATAATAGAAATTATATTATTATAAATTAATAAATTTCTGACGAAAGAGATAACCGTTGCAAAGCTCAAATAAAATTTCTACTATATTATTTCATTTAACTTATTATATTGAAGTTTTTAATGTTTTTATATATTTAAATGAAATACATTTTCGCTTAATTAAATTTTTTTAAAAGCAACTTAACGTTTCTAAAAAGATGAAGATGCGCTTTGCTCGAAATAGGTTGAGTTTCTAAAAAACATATTATATTAATTATGCGAAGAAATATTCTATTTCTTTTAATAATTTTATTTTGCAGATATTTTATTAGATAATATAAATAAACTTTAAAATAATTTTATATTTTACAAATAAATTTTATAAATTAAATGACAAAATTGAGACAACACGTGTTACAAAATAGCAAATCTATACGAGTAGTATGTAAATATTTTATTTTTATAATTATTTATAATCTCGGATTAGTCTTTTCAATATATTATAATATTAAGTTATCTTTTGCATAATATGTAGTTTTAAATTTTAAAATTTTTAAAACTTAGTGGCGGCTTGTGGCTGTTTTATTCGAGAACCCTAATGATATAATACAGTGAACTTCACCTCAAAAATACTAAATTTGGTTAAAATTTCGACAGGCATTGCAAATTCTGAGCTTCATATCATCTCTCGTTGTCGGTTTTCCTGTATAAACAATATCTTTGATCCGTCGATCATTAAACACTGAAGAAGTACTTAGAGTCACTGATAGTATAACCAGAAGAGCTCAACAGTGTTTAGAAGTAAATGGAAGACATTTTGAACACTTGTGACATTGCTCTAACGCGGTAGCTGGATTTCAGGTGCTGACTTTTAAAGTTAAGTTCGTTATAAGAAATTGAAATTTAATAATTTCAAGTGAATATAACTTAAAAGTGGTGGGAGTAATAAAAAAAATCCTACAAAACTTGCTTATTTTTTAAGGAGCTTTCCAACGATACCACTTTCGACATTTGGTGCCATTTAAAATTCGGGATTTCTGGACTTTCTGGAGCAAACTACTCTGGATGCCGACTTTTCCCGGAAATAATAATATCACCATTAGATTCGTCATTAGGGCTTTTGTAATAAATTTTTTTAACCTAACTCTCTACGACTTACCGTTTTTGAAAAAAAGTACTGATACGGGTGGTCTGGGTCACCCTGTATAGCTTGACCGGTGTGGATCTCTCTTTTAACGGTCTCAATTAAAAAATTAATACTGTGGAACTCCATTGATTTGTAACTTGATTAGTTGTGATCTCGATTGATGTGTAGCACCGTGGTATTGGTAGTTATAAAATTTATATGTTTAATGGATTTATTTATGTACAAAACTGTAGTTCGTTGAAGAATTTCTCCCTATTTCTATTATCTTATTTAATTTCTTTGTTTTTTTCTTTTTCTTTTTCCAATTCTTTTCCTCAATTTTTTTCTCATTAATCATGTCTTCATCTTATATCTTTGATGGTTAGTGCTTTTTCACTAATTGCCGTTCTTCTTTTTTTTATATTTCTTTTGTCGTTTCCCTTCTTATCAATTCAGTGTTCATCTTATATATTTGACTTGAGATTTATCTTCACTAAGTGCTGTTACTACCTCTTTCTCTTCGTTTTCCTTCTCATTAATCATGTTTGCGTCTTCTGGTTTTTCTAACCAAAAATATGACACGCTGTAGCGGCAGCGTTTTGACTGTTTACCCGACTTGGTTTATATATGGTTACATACATACCATATGGTTTAATTGTTTTTGTTATAAGGTAATTATTCATTATTTTCTTTGTCAAATATTTTTAGTCCCAACTTAACATTAATATATTTTTCGGTTTGTAAAAATAATCGACCAATCAGAGTGTTTCCTTTTTTACCTAAAAAGCAGGAGCAGCGTGCTGGGATTTTATGTATTAGGATATTATTTTGAACCAACAGCTCCGATTAGTAGGTAGTTTATCCGATTATTTACAGATCTGCTTATTTCAAAACTAAGTAGATAATCCTCAATATTCATTATAAAGGTGAACTACCTTGAGTATATTTTTACTAAATATTACATTAATTTCAGATACATAAGTTTATTTACCGTTTCAAAAATGCTGCATAAAATGTGTGGATTTGAAGTATCAGGCATATACAACGAAGTAACTCAAAAAGTGATTGATGAACTTAAAGAAGAATTTTTAAAAAAAGGTGTTAGCTTAAAAGTTTTATCTAAATTAGAAAAATTATGGCGCGAAAAACTAAAAGCTACCAAGTGTGTCATCGAGTGTAGCACCAAGCCAAATCATCCTAAAAATATTGAACAATCAAGTGCCAACAATCATTTGGAAGAAATTGAAACACCTAATTCTCATTTATTAAACGGAATACACATATTGACTTTGATTTCAAATAACAAGAACAAGTTGAACAACTCGAAACTTGAACCACTTCTTTCAAGCAATCGGCTTCTTAACACAAGAGAACTACAAGCTGCATTGCAAAACAAGCAGCAACTTTTTGGCAATAAATCAAAATGTGTAGAACAGACTGATGGTTGTAATGACACATCTGATGATGAATTTGAAACGGATGATTTTATCGAGGTTACCAACATTTCGGAAGAAAGTGATAATGATAATGTTGACGACATTGAACTTGACGATGACGAAATTGATGAGATCGACAATATAGATGATGAGATTGATCCAATACTTTCCAAGGAATTTAATGATATTAATCAAGGTAGTGATGATACAGATGACACGTGTAGCGACGAAGAAATCAATTCGAACGATAAAGTGCCGGAATATGATCCCCATTGGGAAGAATGTAAAAATAAAGTATATTGTACATCTTCCATTATCAAACTTATTCGGCCAAGTATGAAGTTTCGCTTAGCATTAAAAAGAGGAATAATGCACATTGAAGGCAAGGATTATGTTTTCAAAAAATTGAGCGGTTTCAGTTTTTGGCGATAGAATAAATTGAAATTTTTGGTTTTCAATTAATTGGTTACCCTAAAATAAATATGTTTAATATATTGTTAGTTATTTGTTTAGTTTTGCCGAGTAGAACACATTTATTGTTTTAGATTCTTTTAAATTACTATTAATTTGGTACTTCCCTTCCTTTCTTTTCAGACTTTTTCATTCCAATATTGGACATAGTCCTTCCCCTTTATTTTTCCACTCTTCGCGGTTACGCGCCGTTCGCATCCATTGTTTTCCGGCTATCTCTCTTATGTCATCTGCCCATCTTTTGGGCGGTCAGCCGACACTCCTTTTACTGCATCTCGGTCTCCAGTTTATGATTCTTTTGTGTTATGTCCGTGATTCCCGTTTTTTTACGAATCCATTCTTTGCGTTTCCAATCACGTAGAGTTATGCCAAGCATTCTTCTCTCCATTGCTCTTTGTGTCACTGCCAGACTATTTGCAGTTTTATTAGTAATTGTCATAGTCTCCACGCCATAGGTCAACACTGGTAGTATGCAAGAGTCATATATTTTTGCCTTAAGTTTTTTGGGAAACTTTTTTGACATAAGCACAAACGCCAGTATTCCAAATGCCACCCATCCCAGGCTTATTAATTGGTACTACCTATTAAATATTTTTATTAAAATTATATTTTATGTTGTCATACTACGAGTATTACCTACATTTTATACACATTAGAAGTTACGTACAAAACTAACTCACTCACTCTTTCCCTCGGTAACCTTTTGCCAACTGAAAAAAACAATCAATTGATTGACATTATATTACCAACCGAAATATACAATAATAAATAATTACTAATAATTTATTATCGTTAACATTTTTTATATATTAAAATGATAAAAATTGTTGAGTTTTAGATCTTTTAATCAATTAAATTGACCGACGTTTAATTATAATAATTTGTCAATTTACATCCTTGAAAATGGGTTATATGTAAAAAGGACTCGAAACGTCGGTCAATTTAATTAATTAAAAGACCTAAAAATCAACAATTTTTATCTATCGCATTAATATATGAAACACAATATCCGTGAAATGCCCACCACGACTCTCTGGTAACACAGGATGCGCGTATTAAAATTTTTCATTACTTTGTGGCAAAGTCGGGCTGCATCTCATATATTATGCATATGATTTCGATCTTTAGGTTGAAATTGTCTTGAGCTTATTGACATAGACTTTTCTTTTCACGTAGCCCCAAAAAAAGAAGTCCAATGGTGTCAAATCGCAATGATGTCATCGGCCATTTGACCTTGTTGTTTTTTGAGATAATGCGGCACCGTCCTGTTTATGGCACCGTCCTGTTTATGGTTTTGAATCCATGTGTCAATACGGTTGGGACATGATGTGGAAAATCAATCTAAAACACTTTTATTACAGAGATAATTCACTAAAAACAATAAAACCGTATAAATTAACGATTTTCGCCATCAATTTTTCGTTAAAAATGAATTTGAAAATCAAAAAATGCTCGGGCCGCTCGAAATGGCTACAGCATCCTGACGTCACGATAATAGTGGGATCACGTTTATTGTAGTGCAGCGGATCATCTTTAAAATCGTTTACTAACCCAATCATGACTTAGAACTAAGTCGGCTGCTCCAAGCAGAAACACAGTAACCAACATTTTTTTCAAAAATGACCTTTATGGATGTATGCATATATTGTGTTATTACGCATCTTTTAAGCTGACAATTGAGGCTCTAGCTCACTTACAAACTGTTCTGTACCCATTCACAAACACAGTATCTGCATATACCTACAACTAACTCTCCAAAGTAAATTGCTATTTTCTACACTTTTACATTTCTGCACTTACTGTGTTTCTGCTTGGTGCATCCGCAGTGAATTACACATCAAAATTTTCGTATTGACTTATTGGACCGAAATTCAATGTTTAGGACATCTGCCATTGTGAGGGGTAAAAGTTATAAGCCAAAAACGAAAAATAAAATTAGTTTTATTTAACCAATTGGAGGAACTTTTGAAATCGTTCCGTACTTGAAAATTGCTAATAGGTACCAAGATGATTTTAACACTATTATTTAGCTTGGAATGCCTACTTTCCAACGATATATAAAAATATTTATTAATTAAATTCTAATTAACTCTAATTTAATATTTATTCGAGCAGTGAGAAATTTGTGTTCGGATATTATGTGCTTCTAATTTCGTCTGCAGTTCTTGAATAGTATTCAATTCTACCGATAAACCATTTTAGTTCAGTTAATTTCGGTCTCTATAAATAGCCAGGGCTGGCACTACATTATATATTTTAAGGATAGAAAGTTTTGAAATTATATGGGACACTTTTTGACCTATGGAAGACCACACAATAGTAAATGATAAATTTACAATGACTGGCTAAAAAATTAGGAAGATGTTTCGCCAAATCAAATAGTCGGGTGTCATTTTCTTATCTATAGCATATAAGACAATATCGGAGTTCTTAAATAAATTACATAATGTAGATTAACAATAAGCTTTAAGCTGTTAAAAAATTATTAGTAAAGTTTAGAATGAGCGGGGCATGTGGAATCTATCATCGCTCATGCGCAATGGAATAAAACATTTAGACATTTTTATCAAATACTAATTTGTGAAAAATCTGTAACGGTGCTAGCTTTAATAATTGGGTGCTAGCTATATAGATTAAGGAGCTAGCTTTTGGAGCTAAAATATTAACTGGGGGGGGGGGGGCTAGAGTTACTTTAGCCCCCCCCCCCACTTTCATTTTGAATTTGTGAAAAAACTATAATGGTGCTAGCTTTAATATTTGGGTGCTAGCTCCATAGATTCGGGAGCTAGCTTTTTGGCCAAAATTTTTAACTGGGGGGGGGGGGAAGTAACGGACCCATTGGGGGTGTGTAAATCTTAGTGTATTCGTCGTTTTATTGTCAGTAACTATTAGAGTGCGTGCCAAATAGAAATAGAACCGTCAATCATCATAGGCCACACCTCTAAAATATCTCCAACCACTTAAACAACGGTATGTGACATTTGGGTGTCACCGTTTGGGCCGATTGGGTTCTTTAAGTGGTTGGAGGTATTTTAGAGGTGTGGCCTATGATGATTGACGGTTCTATTTCTATTTGGCACGCACTCTAATTGTCACATTTTAGCCGTACAACAAGGATAAAACAAGATATTGCCGAAAATCCAAATTTTTGTACCTTAAGGGAGTGGGAGGAGCAGAGAAAACATAGAATCTTGTATTTAAAATCAGTGGCGTAACAAGCAGTTAAGGGACTCGTGTGTGAAGTTCTGCAGGAAGCAGAAGAAGCTAGCGCTTCGGGCGCCAAAAGTTGAGGGGCGCAAAATTTATTTTAACTTGTTTTTTAATCGTCACGAGGGGGTGATGGAATGTGGTGCATAAAATTAGATCTCCTAAAAGCATCTCTTTTTTCTGCTGTATGTACTATTTCATACAGTTTACCTTTAACTTCCACCTGTTCTTCTAAAGGAAAAGTTTTTACTGTTTCTGCCATATTTAAAAAAAAATTTGTTAGGGGATCGTTTTTGTTTTCGGTTTCTTTAGTTGTTTCCAAATACTCCTTGAGTACTGCTGCTGCAGACGGTTCTTTATTAAGAATATGGCTTTGCCGTTTTGCTAAATTCCTTGTAGGTATTTAGTCACGAGCAGTTGGAGGATCTGCACTTATTTCTGAAGTATTTCCTGAAAATGAGCTTTCTTCGAGTTGAGAATCAATTTCTACTTCTGGACATGTAACATTGGTTAGTCGTATTTCTTCATCATACAAATACGGCACCAAAAACGATAATTCTTTGTCAAATTTGGAAAGTGCTGCAACCAATTGTTATGCCAGCACCCGATAAAAAAATGTGGCGTCAAATAAAAAATAATTTCGCTACAAAATGAAATTTCCCAAATTTAATAGGAGCCATGGATGGGAAACACATCCAAATTCAAGCACCTAATCATAGCGGATCGCTATTTTTTTTGTATAAAAAAACCTTTAGTATACTGTTTTGCCACCTCTGGTAGATGATAATTGCAAGTTTATTGCTGTGGATGTAGGTGCGTATGGAAAAAATTCAGATGGTTGTATTTTCAATAATTCCAATTTGGGGAAAGGATTAATTAACAATACGTTAAATATTCCTCCTAGTAAACCGCTACCTGGAAGTAACGTAAATTTGCCATTTGTCACAATCGGAAACGAAGCCTTTCCGTTACGTCCTTATTTACTAAGACCATATTCGAGAGATCGAGTTCGCGGAAATGAGGAGATAAAAATATTCAACTATAGACTCAGCAGGGCAAGAAACGTTTCGGAAACGCATTTGAAATTCTTGTTAAAAAATTTCGTGTTTTTGAAAATAAATTAAATGTTTCACACGAACATGTGAACTCCATCATTCTTGCAGCTTGTTGTCTACATAATTTTTTGAGAAATGACACTTGTCATTGGACAGAAAAACTTAGGTGGACTTGGAGGAAATGCATCCGTTGATGGATTAGAAGTTAGGGATCAATTTATGAATTATTTTAATTCAAATTTAGGATCTGTAGCTTGGCAACTTAATAAAGTTCGAACAGGACAAATATTTACTTAAATTAAATACGTAAATAAATATGTACATAATTCAATAATAGCTTACCGGATTTTTTTAAAATTTTTCCTATTTCTTCCCAAATATTCTCCCTTCTTTGCTAATTTGCATATTGAGAATGTCTTAAATTATAAATTTCTTCATAATTTTGAACTAATGAAATTAGTAAACCGTCATCCATGGTAAATGTGTTGGTACAAACTGCATAATGCATAAAATGCGATAAAAACTGTACCTACCGTTACTGATATTAGAAATGCTGATATCATGTACCAGCGTAGGCTGATGTCCACATTCGTTGCTCTGTCGAGCAAGGCGTCAGTACTTCCGTGAGCCCGTGCAGAACGATACGATGTAATGAACGCATACATATTTAAAACAATGCAAAGCAACTTAAAATACGTTGCCGGCGTTGCTGACGGTGAGGCCGTTGCGAACAAGTGAACGCATACTTTAATCGAGTGCGTCCACTTGTTCGAATCGCATCAACGGAATTAATCTTTGAGATGATTGGCGAAACATAATTTTTATTAAAAATTTTTGATAACAGCACAGTTAAAGTTGATAACACTACCTAAAACCCGCCTGTTATTTTAGTGCCTTTAAATGTTATTAGACAGCATTAAACATAACCTAACAAGAATTATAACATCGTGTTATATAACGGCAGCGTGATATGGCACACGGCTGAATATTTCATATTCAAAAAAAATTGATAGACAAAAAATGATGATGAATAACAATTTATTGTTAAAATTTTTCCTTATTCAGGAAACAGTAGTTCATCTTCCGTATGACTTAAAACAAGGAAACGGTCATTTTCGATTGACTGTGTTTTGCCTCCGATCTCATGGTCTAGATATAAACTTAGTAGCCCAGACATCTTCATTAAATTCTGGAAAATATTTTCTTCAATTTCATTTTCTAAAAATAAAATATTATAAAGAGATTTTAAAGTTAAAATTTACTACAAAATAAATATTTTAAAATAAAAATTAGAATTAGGAAAGTAACTTTCCTGTTCGTTTTCTTAAAAATTATAACGGATTTTGATTTTTCACACCAGATAAAATTATTGTAAAATTACTTGATAAATTAAACAATATTATCTATATTATGATTTATGACCGTTACCAGTTTGTTCTTAAGAAAACAAATTTGGAAGTTGCATAAACAAATGCAACGGATAAAAATTAAATTAAAGTAAATAAATAAATTAAATTAAATTAAATTAAAAATAAAACTACATAATATTAAAAAAAATTCTCCTTACCTTTTGAAATAAGTACTTAGATTTTCTATTAAAAAACTATGTTTGTAAGAAACTATGTAGATAAAATAACAAATCTATGGTGGGCGATAGAAGCAGTACAAGTCAAAAACGGCAGCTTTGCTTTTAGATAATATCTAAAATTAATATTTTGAAAATTTTATAATTTTAATGTCAAAAGTTATGCAGTTTTTTCGCTCTTCTGTAAAGTTGCCGTTTTTGACTTGTATTGTTTCTATCGCCCACCTTAGAAATATTCTCGTGCTCAGTTACGTTTGACGTTATAATATGAAAGAATAATTTTTTCGTCCAACGAAAACTAAAAATGTAAAAATTCCCACTTCTTTTGTTGGATTTTAGTGCCATTAGGTAAGATTTTGTAAAGATTTTTCAGGTTGTTTAATTTTTTCTAGGTAGGTCCTTTGGGCTTACGGCAAATTTAAGCCGATTTATTTCTTTCATTTAAAATGCACATGGTTTTTAGCAACCCTAGATTTAAATTTAAATTTATGCTAAAATTATTGTGAAGAATAGGCGTTTCAAGATAAGCGATACGCTACCTTGCGGCAAATTTTTGAACTAACGTTATGGGTACGTATTTTAAATACCAGGTTTAAATACAGTTGTAAATGTATTTTCTTAATGTAAAGTTGTGAGTTTTCCTAACAAAATTCTAATAATGGGTAGATGGTTATGTTCAGTTTTCGGGTGTAACTCTTTGATTAAGAGAAATCCCGAAATTAGTTTTCATGCCTTTCCCAAAAAAGGAGAAGAAAATGTGTACATACACAACAAATTGAATATTCGTGAACTGGTTGATCGCCATGCAGCTTGGGTAACTTTAAGAAGGGTGACTATTTTTATCGAAGAAATTAAAAGAAATGTACCTTTGTGCTTTCAACATTTTCGAAATGTACGTGTGTTGTGCTTGATTGCACCGAAGTAACAATTCAGAAGCCGAAGTGTTTATGTTGTAGGATAAGATTTTATTCACAATATAAAACTAATGATACAATAAAAATAATGACGGGGGTTTCTCCAGCAGGGGTAATAACCTTCATATCGGCAGTTTATGGTGGCCGAGCTTCTGATAAAAGGATCCAGTTTTGTTGTCCGAATGAACTTACTCCTGGCATCCCCTTCGTATTTAAGTCCATGTGAGACATACTTGTTTTTAAGAGGCAATGAGAAAAAACAACTTGATGATTTCCTAACCCAATTATCATTGTTTTTATATGTATATATCTCGTAGCATCGTGATCCCGTCATTCTATATTTTCGAGCTCCTAGCCACATTTGGCTATGCTGTGAAATGCAAATATATTTTTTAATATCGTCTTCATGAAATAATTCTTGAATTTTTTTAATACAGCAGTCCCGAATTTCCACTTCTTGTGCTGCCAACAATTTCATTAACACAGATTCCGACATATGCGACAATAGAACGCACGATAGCCTTGGATTATTTTCAGGCTCGCTGTGTGATGGTACCTCTTTATCTACACGTTCAGAATTATTGTTACGACCAACCCTGTAATATAACTCATTACTTTTAATCATTTTATAACTACTAAATACTTACCTATGCTTGTTAAGTGCTCCGTTAGGTAATTCGTCTGCATATAACTTCCTCAGCTTTTCTACATCGACTTTATAGAAAGTGGGTTTATAGTTTTTAAAACATGGCATATCTAACACTGGGACTGCCTTATATTTCTCCTTGGTTGTATGCTTTTGTTGCAACCATACACATTTAATATCAGTTTGTGAAATCATTTCAATTTCATGTAAGTTATCTCTAAAACAATACGTAAGATGTTAATTTTGGAATAAAATTGAACATACCTTGATGTACACCACAACAACGCTGCTGAAATATGTTTACAACGACCTCCTTGTCCGGCTTTACATGTACAAGTAATATTGGAAACTCTAGCTTGGTTTTCATTTAATTTGTCAGCCATTAACACACCTTTTATTTGATGTGGATCCGAATTCATTGCTGAAGTTTGCAAACACATAGCAAACAAATTTATTTGATCTGGTGGTCCAGTACTTTGACCACACAAAATTATATGTCCTGCATGGAGAACCGATTCACCTTCGTAAATGCACCTCGAATTGACATCTCCACCCATGTACTCCATATAATGGAGAACGCTAAAGCGAAGACCCGAGCCAGACATTGTTTCTAAAACAAACTTTTATAAATATTAAATTAAATTTTAACCTCGAATAACATGGTCCAAGCGTATTTATACCACTTTTTGTACATCTTTTAAGTTGGTATTATTATTATTTAAATATTTGAAATAATTATTTCAAATATTCCAATAAACACTCACAAGTACCGTAATATATTAAAAATATATTTAATATAAATAAAAACACTACAGCGAACCATCTCAAACCAACCCACAACGTTAATACCATTAGTAGCCGCTATGGCGCTGCAATCTTAAATTGAAACGCCTATAACATCTTTTATAATTTGTCTTGACTTAATTTTACTGATAGAATGGATAGGACAAAAAAATAAGCATTAATAATTACTTCAAGTAATTTATGAAAGTCTTTACATTCAGTTTCAAAAGTTGTGAACGAATTATAGAAAAAATATTCCATTTCAAAAATTGAACATATTAATTTATTTAAAATAAAAATATATACTAATGCTCGTATTCACAAACGTTCTTAAAAATTTTGATGAACCGTTTATTTAAACAAACCAATGAAATTTATTTTCTTGTACTACGAGATCATTTTCATTGGTTTGCAAAATTAAACGGCTCGTTAAATGTTTTAGGAACGTTTGTGAATACGGGCATTAGTGAGATATTGGTCATAGACTCATAGAAATCTACAAAGTAGATGAAGAAACTCTAAATAAACAAAACAAAAACGAATGAAATAATAGCATGAAAAAATTTTATTAAATTTAAAAAAAACCTTACCGAATTACATGTTTCGATCTTATTCACGGTGTTAGCCGCGAAACTGATCTCATCAGATTTGTGCTGGAAAGGGGGCGTCCATTAATTACGTGAGGCGTTTAGGGGAGGGTCGAGCCGAATCTTACCCAATCTCACGTGGGGGAGAGGGGAGGTCTCGGAAATATCACGTAATTATTTTGTGTTAACTATTCTTAAATAAAAATAATTAAGCAAATTACGTTTTTTTAATAAATCCAACGCAATCAAGCACATATTTAACGTATTTACATTAAAAATACGTATTTTAAAAAATCTCACGTGAGATTAGAAAGGGGGAGGGGGTTGAGCCAAATCTCACCCAATCTTACGTGGGGGAGAGGGGAGGTCTCGGCAAATATCACGTAATTATTTCGTGTTAGCTATTCTTAAATAAAAATAATTAAGCAAATTATGTTTTTTAAAAAATCCAACGCAATCAAGCACAGATATTTACATTAAAAATACGCATTTAAAAAAATCTCACGTGATTAGAAAGGGGGAGGGAGTCCTGCCAAATCTCACGACATCTCACTTAGGGGGGCAGGGGAGTCTAAAAATCTCCAAAATCACCTCACGCCTCAAAATTGATTATTATTTTGGTAAAATGGTAATATTATTACCATTATTTCAAACGATCATGAAACCGTCTACGTGCGCTGAACTTGTCAAAGCTATACTACGATAATGTATTGTTGTTGCTAAAGCCGGCCCTGGCTGCCGTTTGTTTATTAGTGAATTTTTTTATCTACGTTGTAGATTTTTATGACTAATATCTCTACTATAATATTTTTATTCTAGTTTCTAATGGTCTACTATACAATATAGGCTTTTAAAAATTTTTGAATTTCTTGAAATTCAAATATTCTTTTTATCGTTATTTTTAATATTTATTTAAATCCCTATAGGTATTAGTAATTTATTTTTAAACCGGTCCTGTTGATGGAAAATAAACAATTTTCACTAATTTCTTTCGTTATGTTTGACTAAAGAGGTCTAGAATTCCGTTAATTAATCAATTACAAATAAACTATAAACTACCAAATTTCTAACCAAAAGTAAATATTAGAAAAAAGACCGAAAGTAATGTATAGCATCATTTTATTTATGATAAAAGAATTTTTTTTTACAAAATATTGTAGAATTTTAAATAATGATAAAAAAATTTTAATGTATTTCAAAAAAAGAATACACAACTAGTCGAGAACAAAAATTTTTCTTTTTGTAACCTACTCGTGGTTACAAATAAGCACAAATTGGGATTGAAACCGTAAAATTTAAAATGCACAATATTAGGTAGAATTAGTGTAAACAGTTCTGAAGATTTCAATCGAAATCTTCAGGTACAAATGTTTACTTTTTTCTAGCAAACAGTAGATTTAAAAACTGCACAATTTGAGTTTACAGTTGGTAAAATTTGACATGCACAGCGCTATGTAGATTTATCTCAAACTATTATTTTGAGTGTGGATATTAATTAACAAAAATACTCACTAAATAATCTTTTTGGCGTTTCTTCAACAGATTTTAGTTTTCTTTTTATACCTTCGTATAATTTTCAATAGATCTCATATTTTCTTCTTTTTCCTTGCATAATACATTACATTCACGCCTATGTATTTTGCAAAATCTAAAAAACAACCCATTAGAAAATGACTTACTAAAATTAAGTATGGAGTTAACTCCTAAGTTGTCGCCTAAAAACAGTCCCATTATAAATTTAACCTGGTGATTTTCCCCATCTATTATTTAAGCTCTTCGATAAGAGCAGCTAGGCACTCGTCGTTTCCGTAAGTTTGGAGATCTTTCGATTTGATTACAGCTGCTAAATATATTGCAATGATATTTTATATTAATTTTAAATATCAAATTAACCTGCAACCTACCCTAGCATGTCAATCGGAGAACAACCTCTTTAATCTCAGCAGTCGGTTCAGTGAAATGTAATGATAAATTAAATGAACTAATTTTTGAACAATTATGGTTATTTATTCCAGAACAAAATAAAAGTTTTTGTCCACAATCCGGACCTGAACGTAGATAAGTTGCTTTGGAGATTGTAAACATAAATTTACCTTGCAATTCTTTCAGCATCCAACTAATTTTACAATTTCCAAAGAACAACATAAATCAAAATTTAATGTGTAACGTGTAATGTGTAATAGTATAACATAAACAAGTGTGCGCATTAATGATTAATTTAAATCAATTGTCTATCGGTAATACAAAATATTAGTTTTAACAAAATTTTATATCCCAAATGTTTATAAATAAAAAAATCTCTGACCTCATAACAATATCATCTAATGTGACTCAGTCTTCTTACTTTTCGAATGTACCAATATCATTCAACAACCATTCAACTTCCTGTTTTTGCCTTTTGTAATTAAGTAAACGATTGATCACCATTGAATTCCTCTAGTTTAATATCCAATTCTTGAACATATCCAGGATGTTGTACGATTAACTTTTATCCACCTATCTCTTATAATTTTCCTTAAATCAATATAACTAATACTTATTCGATTATCTTCCAAACACCCAATCTTATTTAAAATTATGTTTCAATGGTCATTTAACTTTTATTTGTCCAAATATCTATTTATTCTCCATTACAAATTTTTATTTTCAAATCAGAAAAATCCATTTTTCACTATCTTTCTTAAAATTTTTCTTCTTATCTTCTCTATTCTATTACCAACTCTCACACACGATTTTCCTGTTCTCTTTTATCGCACTTAAGGCACGTCCGCACTCAAAATCTTATGTGTAGTTTGTTATAATGGCACTTACGTTCTACTTTTTAAATTGTTCTTTCATAAATGATCTTTATAATTTAATAAATAAATCACGTAATTTTGATATTACCGACTACCATGATATTAGATAATTGTCCTCTTTTATACAATAAATTTTTATTATGCTTTTATATTTTTTCAATTTTTTTATATTTTTTTGATTTGAAACATGACAATATGTTTTTCAATTGCGAGTTATATTTTGGAGAGCACGGAAATCAGTAGTAGAAATTACAAACTGAATGAGTCGTGGCATGGGAGCCAAGTGGATTATTTAATTCTAAATCATCGGCAAATAAAAAGTAAGGTATAATTATTTGGCCCGGATACATATCACATTTTTTTCCACAACGGTCCTTGAATGAAATTAGTACCTATTATTATTGGCATGTATATTTTTCATAAAACTTAATGTATCTAATAGCAAATTTTCGTTCTCAAAAATTGTCCGGAATTGAGATCGCAAAGGTAAGATACTACCTTTTACAATTTTCTCTCCGTAAACAAGTTCGGAATGGTGAAAAATGGGTTGTACATCGCTACTTATTTTGAATTCCTTAATGTCGTCCATATATCCCATACGTTTTAAATTTTGGCATAACATATGATCTGTTCTGCACTTTTGAAATAAATTTTTGAAAGAGAATATCATACTCAATATTTCACTTTGATTTTCTATATTTGGCTCATCGTTTAACTTATTTAATGCAAAGTTTTCAAAGAGATTTAGTAAAGGATCTACTAAGTTTTTCTGTACATTTTCCTGAATTTCGTAAACATCTTTTCGTGAAAAATTATTGTTTCCATGTAATCGAAGTGAAAATTTTAAAGCATTTCCAAACAGTTCTTCTAAACTCGGCTTTAAATCAAAATTTTTTACTTCTTCTTCGCTCAGATTGACTACTGATTCGTTGAAATTAACGATATCAATTTGAAAATTTTGTTGACAACTCGGCGTGGAATCCAAACTTTCTGTGTGTATTTCACTATTATAATTGATTGCTGATGATTCGTCCAAACTGACTATATCAAAATCAATATTTTGTTGTGTTATTTCAAATAAGTTGTCTGGTGCATCTCTGTGGTTATCCGAAGTTATGTTATGTTGATGCGTTTATAACTACAAAAATTAGTAAAATGTTGTCTACATGAATCGACGAAAAACCTATATATGCTATTTGAAGAGAAACCGTGACGTCGTTTTAAGTGTTGACCCAAGAACTTAAAAGAACGTAAGTTACTTTTGCACACAAAACAAATAATCTCATTCATTCTGACTAATTCAGATGCTAAAACGTATATGGTTATATTTAAAATTAATATAACAAAATAACACAACTGCCAACAGAAAATCTTATTTTTTTTAGAATATGGGTACTTCTACAAAACTAGGGTAACTTGATGTGTTCATATATAATTCTGACAATTATCAAGTATATTTAATATTTCTTACTGATAAATGATACACAAAAACAAGTACTATAAGGCCATAATAAGAATTATTGTGAATTAAATTGAAATAATAGGAAAAATCGTCCTTACTTGTCTAAAATGTCAGTCCCTTGTCGTGTACGCATTACATATTTCCACATTAGGATGATAATATTTTTCAAACTATTAGGTTAAAATGGTTATTTTTTAGTTTCAATATATTTTAGGATACTGTATGAAATGTAAAAAATCAATAGAATTTAAATGTAAATAAATTAATAACAATATCTTCCCAGTTAAAGAGCATACTCAACATCGGGCATCAGTCTCTTGTCACATATAAAAGTTTAAAATTTGTGGTAATTGATAAGGTTGAAAACCTAAGAATCTGTTTAACATAAACCAATCACTTGAAGTTAACGCTAAACGTGTGTATTTGCGAGTAGGCCTTTTTGAATTCATTGGTATTGGCATGATTCTGTAAAGAACAGGTGCTGTGACGGTCAACATATCAGTCCCTTGGTGAGTAGTTTTGGTGTAATTTATTGGTTGTTGTTTTAGATCATCGTTTATTCCAATGGTCTTTGTGTAACGTAAATTGTAAGAAATATTAGATAAACAATAATCTCGTTTTAATCAAAAGTTATAGTTAGTTTTTTAAGAAAATCGTCAGTCCCTTGATAGTAAAATTATCAATTTCATTCTTTTATTACAATATGATATTGATTGTTATAGAACAATATGCAGCCAAAAAAAGCAATAAATTAACAAGAGCAAAAATTTTTCAAAAGAAGAGAGAAGCTGTTAAGCGTCGGTTGATTAAAATTGTTTGCATTGTGCGGGTATGTTAGTTTTTGTATGAGGTTTATAAATATTGTATATTGGGTCTGCCCGTATTTATTAATAAATAAATAAAATATTTTATTTTTTGATAAAATGGTTATGTTTCGTCAGTCCCTTGGAGCCATATTTGACAAAAACCTGAATTTTTCCTAAAATACTTTATAAAATGACTATTCATTTTACACACAGTATAACAAACCCATGGTCCATCAAAATAGTTATGAAGCAACATAATTTGAGATAAACAACATGCAATTCAAAATCAGTTGTTAAGTTACCCGAGTTTTGTAGAAGTACCCATAAATGAAAATATCTAATTCTTATAAACTTTTTTGCAAAAAAATGAATATTTTCAAAGTGTGGTCAAAAAATCGAGACCAAAAAAAATATGTTAGTGTATATGGCAACTCCGATGTCCTCAGAAATTTAATAATATCAGCTTCCATTAAATTGGATAAAATTGGTGTCAAGATCGTTTTGGAAGAAGACGGTACCGATATACACGAAGATTTTATTTTGGAGTATGTAAAGTTCAAAATTTTACTATTACTGGAAAGAGGCGCATCATGGGATCCTCTAAGTGAAGTGTCCATGAGTTGTTATTGCTCCTCTTTGAAACAAGTAGTATCTACAAATTGTAAGAAACGTCGTTTATCAGATAAGCAATCAGAAGAAAGTAAAGAATTTGTAATCCTTGAAGACAATGGGTGTTTGAACTTTTTTTTTCAATGATTGGTCACAACTGTCAGTAGGTGGCGTATCTACTGCTATAATGCCAACAATTTTAATTCATTTAAATAAATAAAATATAATTGTGTAAATATAAACCTATGTGTGGTAACTCTGTATTTTGATATAATTTAAATTTCAAGTAGTTCACCAATGACTTACCAGCGTACATAGCAGCATAATTAAATGTTATTTGATGATCAGCGTTCATCAAAATGATGAACTGCAATCTTCAGATATCCAAGTTATTCGACAATTTTATACATCACATTGATGATTCTTGCATTTATTTTATTGCCATGATAAATGTAATTTGATGATCAGCGTTCATCAAAATGATGAACTGCAATTCTTCAGATATCCAAGTTATTCGACATTTTTATACATCAGATTGAAGATTTTTTCATTTATTTTATTACCATGATAATTGTTATTTTATGATCAGTGTTCATATGAATACGAATTCATTACATTGATGTACAGTTCTTAAAAGATCAAATTTATTTGATGTTTTTTTACATCATATTGATGTTTTTTTTATAACCATGATGAATTTAATTTGATGATCGACGTTCATCAATATGATGTACTAAATTTTTTTCAGTGTAGTTGCTACAGAAGGTAGATACCACCTTAAGTGCTACGACAAGTTGTATAACAAGCGGCGTTCAACTGGAGCGTCCAGAAGCAACTCAAGCAACTTCACCAGAAGCAACTTGCTGAGGGTGTGGAGTGCATCTACGAATGTTTAGACGAAAACCGAGAGGAATGTCAGTTTTCATTGAGTGACCTCATCACAGATCACTTCACAGGCGATTATAAGCCTGATCTCAAAAGTGTTGAAACTCACCTGAAAAGGCAATATGGTGAAAAGATCAAGTTCACTAAGATTGGTAAAGGCCGCAGCACACTCGTAACTTTTGGTGACAATGAGAAAAAAATTCTCTACAATAAATGGTGCGAGGAAAGAAAGATAAAAGATAAAATAAAGAGAGTGGTGAAGGCTGCAGTATAGATTGTCCTGCAAGACATTCGCTCTCAAGTATTTGACACCAACCAGTATCCTCCATCAGTTGACTTCATGAAAGACGCTGATGATTGTGCTACTAAGTCTTTAAAAGTGTTCCTTGAAACTGTTGTTTTAAAACATAAACGCTACTCTCTAGACCGCTGGAATAAGAAATGTGTCGCATTTGCTCAAGCAATCATGACAGCAGTGAGGCCCAAATCTTTCCTCTCCTCAGTTAAAATAAGCTTTGGTGCCTACTTATACAGAAAATTTGAGTCAATGCGCCTTGTTAACCTCTGTTACGCTATGGGGTTTTCGTGCAGCTACAAGGAGGCAATGCGTGTGGAAAGTTCTGCTATCCAGCGAGGAGAATTGTCACAACTTATTAAAAAAGGAGCATTCATGCAATTTGTCTGGGACAATGCTGACGTCAACCTGAAAACGCTGGATGGCAAGAATACATTCCACGAAATGGGTGGTATCATGATCATCACAGCACATTCTGCAGTTCTCCCTGACGAAAACATACCACGTTTGACCTATGTTTCTGCAGAATCACTGAGTTTACACACTGTCTCAGAACTCAAGCATTCCAATATGAAAAAGAACGCTGGTTTGTCTGGTATTTCAATTGCCGATTTGAACATGGTTGGTGAAATTCTTTCCACAGCCCCCGGCCTGTTATGGTTGTTTGGAAAATCTAAAAACACGCCAAGTATTCCTGGTTGGAATGGCTTCATGGAACATGTGACTGAGAATCTGCCTTACAAACGCTTTTGTCACATATGACCAACCATTGTACATGAAAGCACGGGACATTGTGAAGAACGGCCAATATCAACAGCTCAGAAGTGTGGTCGTAAGACTGGGGGCTTGCACCTTCTAATGTCATTTATGGGGGCCATTGGTGCTATAATGGCAGGGAGCGGACTCAAAGAAATCCTCACAACTATTTTTACCGAGAACAGTGTGGACAAAATTTTGAATGGTCATGCCTACTCGAGAGCTGTGAGAGCTCACATGCTGACAAACCTTGCACTGGCCAACCTGATCTTCAACGATGAAGTGCAATTTCTAGAAGAAAAACAAAGAGAAATTGAAAATTTTCTCAATAAAAATAAGAGAAGTATGATACTACATATCACAGAAAGTGCACTGTCCAAATTCTGAGGGCTAAATTTAAAAGTGCATTGGATGAACTGGATAGGCGGGGTCCAACCTCAAAACTGTGGGTGCAGTACTACCGTATGACAAACTCTGATTAAGAAATTTATACAAGCGGAGAGGATGGGAGACTTGAACCTCTACTTGGAAACAATCACAAACATGCTTTCATTCTTCTACTCAGCAGGTCACTTTCTATACGCTAAGAGTGCTCGTCTGTACCTACAGGACTTGAACAACCTACAGCAAAGAATGGATTTAAAAGAGTTTCAATTATTTACTCACGGAAGAGAGTTCACAATTCGTCGTTCACAGAAATTCTGGTCAGGCCTGTGGACAGATTTAACAATTGAACAGGTGCTGATGAGATCAATGAAGACCCAGGGGGGGCTTGACGCATGGAAGAGGCCTCTCTAGCAGTGTTCTTGCCCGTTGGACTGGAGGAATGGTGTACATGCTAAACATCTGTGAGGGCCTTGAATGCTTTTGGAATGTTTCCTGTAACACCACCGAGCAACACATTGACATGAGACCAGCTCGTATTGAACGAGATACTGCTGATGTGGAGAAATTAAAAACCTGGTTAGATGTACACTCACCATTTTTACACTGCGAAAAAGTCGTATCCATCAGCAGTGGAATTGTTGGAGGCCCAGAGGTCAATTGTCACATGGCTCAAGAATTGGGCACTGATGGGGTAAAAGAAATTATTGGAAAGTCGTTTGGGAAAGTTGGATTCAAACGAAGAGACAAAGTTCGTACCTTGTCGGCACTCACCATCAAAGTGCAAAACAAGCAGGTTGAAATTGATCCTTTAACCATTTTCCAGAGACTCTGCATCACAAAACAGTCGGATGATGACTTGAAGGAGCATTTCAAATATGAGTTGGCTCCCTACCCAATGGCTCTGTTCTCCGAAGAGGAGATGCGCAAAGGCACAAAATCCACCTTTTACGCTACCTTCACTCCACTCTCTGAAAACATTCCAATAAAAGGGGCGACAACGTTTGTTGTAGTTGATGGAGGCTACTTGCTGCACAAAGTCGTGTGGCATCGCGATGACTCGATCAGGACAATTGTAGCCAACTACATTAGCTAACATTTAACCACTATGGGAGGAATGTGGCAGTTGTTTTTGATGGGTATCCAGAGGATGGGGCTGCACACAGCACCAAAGCTGCTGAAAGACTGCGTTGCTATGCAGCCTCTTCTTGCAGCGATATAGTTTTCGAAGAGTCTACACTCACCAAAGTGCCTCAAGAAAAACTCTTGTCCAATCAAAAAAACAAGCGGCGTCTGATAGAGTTTCTTCGCGGTGGGATGGAAAACCAGGGGATTAACACCAAACAAGCAGCAGAGGATGCTGACTGCTTAATTGTGCAGACAGCTCTGGAGAAGAGAAGTTTATATAAAACAGTTGTCATTATTGGAGAGGATGTCGATCTACTGGTTCTCCTAAATGGATTTGGCTCCAATGTTGACAACGTGTTCTTCCAGAAAAGTGGCAGGGGTGAAGATGGTTGTCAGCAGTTTACTTCAACGAGTTTTAATCTAAGGGGCTTGTCACTCTGTCCTGGATTTGAAATGTTCCTCCACGCATTTACAGGCTGTGTCACGACCTCTGCTCTTTTCCGGAAATGGAAAAATGAAAATGATGGCTGTCTTCCAGAAAAATGAATACCTTTTGGAAGAGGCCAAAAAATTCCTGCAGCCTGACGCCACCTACGAACAAATAGAGTCAGCTGGGAGAAAGTGCCTGATGGTCCTTTATGGAGGAAGTTCTCAAGATGACCTCCATACCCTCCGATACGATATATTCGTAAGAAGTGCAGCCACCGCAATGGTCCATCTGGCACGTCTACCCCCAACTAAAGAAACTGCTGCTCAACACAGCTATCGCACATATCACCAGATGCAGAAGTGGTTGACGGTGGATAGGGACCCGTCTAACTGGAGCTGGATTAGGAGCAACAGGGGCTCCTTCCTTTACAAAACACCACAGACCCTGCCCCACAAACTCTCCTCAAATTACTTTCTTGCAAATGCCGCAAGGGATGCAAGGGTATAACTTGCTCGTGCTAAAAAGCAGGGCTGAAATGCTCTGCTTTGTGCAAGTTCTGTCGAGGCAAGTCGATGACACTGATGACGAAGAAGACCTCGACAGCCCCCCCACCTATCACCTTCTCATCCCAAGGATCAGTAGCACACGAGAATCAACCTGGGTCCTCCAAAAGATTCCGGTTTTGAGCGAGAAGTTACGGAATTGTGAAGTTTTTTATAACAATTTTTTTTTTATTTCACCTTTTTTTAAAGAAAATTTAAGTTTGTTTTAAGATTTTAGAAATAAAATATGTTTTGCACTTTGAATATTGAGGGTGTTTTCGATTTAGTTAAGCCTTCCTCCTCGTTAACAATAGCAACTATTGGTTCCGCAAATCGTCAGGCACCAATAACTCCTGTCCCTATCCCGATTTCCTCAATTTTTGCTTTTCTAAGTTAACGAGGTAACTGTTGGGCCTACACAGACTTCGTTCAAGGTTTAAATTAAATCTAAATAACTGTTCTAAAACTTCACGTTCAATGAATTTTCTGGTAGAATGAGCATTACAGCCAATATTTAGTCAGACAAACGACAAAAACTGAAATTTTGAACTTTTGGGAAAAATACAATTTTTGAAATCTTGTATCTTAGGATCTATTGGACCTAAAAAATTGAGATTGGATTCAAATTGTAGGAAATATTTACAGCTTCAAAAAAGTATGAGAGGACTTTTTCATTAGGATGCATCCTTTTAAGAGTTTTGAGCCAAAAACTGAAATCAGTCAAAAAATGTCGAGGTTTTTCGAGTACCACAAAGTTAGCACAGGTCTTTCGAAGCTGAAAAATTGGTTTTACACTACTGGTAGGTACCCTAACAACATACCACAAAATCAGAAACATGTGAATTTTTCTGATGTTTGCCTATTTTTTTGTCTACCGTCGTTGGTCTATGTATACTTGTCTGATTTATTAACCCAAACCTCGTTTTTCAGGGCATGCCTAGGTTTTACAAATTAAAATAAAAAAAATGTTTCACTGTGGAACACTCTCCCCTATCGGTTTTTCGGAAAGAATTCTGAAAGTTCTAAAGTATGAACTCACTTTTTACGTAATAAAACTCTAATTTTTCGGGTTAGCATAGGAGATATGGCACCTCCATAATTATTTTGGAAGTGCTATATTTACTATGCTATAGGTCGGATCACAACTTTTTTTTTGTTAAATGTTCAAAAAATTAGCTTTACAAGAAAACATCGTGAAATAATTTTTGTGGTCAAAATTAAAAATGCGTACGTGAACGGGTTAAGGATGGAATAAAAATATATTTTTAAATTTTATTGGTTACATTTTGGTTTTAATCTCACCGAAAATCCTTCGTCGGGCAGCGGAGTTAACTGTCTTTTGTCCGTTTGAAGAGGTATCTTTGTTTTTTCCACCGGTATTATCTCAAATTTGCTTATAATTTCGAATAATATTAATTTTCCTTCTAATAAAGCAAAACGACAACCTAAAATGTAATGCATTGACTAACTAATATTTCTGGTAAATTTCAATTACATTACCTATACAATTTCGTGGACCTGCTCCAAACGGCAAATATGTATATGGTTTAATGTTATGTTTATTTTCATCGCTGAATCGCTCGGGATCAAACTTATCAGGATTGGGGAAGTTCAACGGATCTCTTTGAATAGCATATATCGGTATAGTACAAATTTGACCAGCATTTAATTGCAAATGCTCTTCACCTGGATATTCTGGTTCTATGACAAAAGGTCGAATAGCTCGTCTATCGTTCAATGAAAATGGGAGCCATTTGCGTACAGTTTCGGATAAAACCATATCCAAATATTTCATTCCAATTATAACTTCGTAGGTTATTTCGCCATTAAATATTTGCAACATTAGGTCAACTTCTTTACTTATTTTTTCCTGGATGTCAGGATTATGAGCTAATTCGTAAACAGCATGACTCATCATTGTTGATGAAGTTAGTATCAAATCCAGCAAAGAAGAATATCATAGCTTGTGCCCCAATATCTTTGTCACTAAGAACACCATTATTTCTTCGTTTAATATGATTAGACTCTTTTACTACAGCAAATCCTGAATCGTCCACATTTAAATCGTTGTCCGTTAAATTACCTTTATTTGCTTCCATTAATAAATGTAGCATATCAGGTTTTACTATAGATTTTTCTTTTCTTAATTTAATTGCATTCTCGATAACACTTGTGAAAAAGTTTTGAGATACCTTTGGAAATATTACAACTCTCAACATCTAATTAATTAAAAATGTTAAAAATTATGAGAATTAAAAAAATTATTAGCACTACCTGCATTATTTTTGGACAAATAATGTAGAGAAAAAATCTAACTAATCGGAATCCGCTGAAATCTGATATACTGAGGCCGTGAAGATAAAATTCATTCTTTGGATTTTCTAAAGAATCACACGTCACCCCAAACGCAGAGGTTGCGACAACATCATTAGTAAATTTAGAAAAGGCATCTTTCAATTCGACTGTAACCGTTTCACCATTTTTCAAAAAATGGGTGCTAAACTTTGTCGAACATGCTTTAATTAGGTCGAACATCATCTTCATTTTACCGCTGGTAAATGCTGGGCTTAATGTCGATCTAACGTTTTGCCATTTTCTTCCACCTACGCAAAAATGTAATTAACACAGACTATTTTAAAATGGTTAAATTTGCTCTTACCCCTCATAGCAAACAAATTTTTGCTCCACAATGAATCGATATCTTCTGGAAGAAATTCTCTATGTTCTGGAAAAGTATCAAATTCTTTCACCATTAATTTCTTAAGCAATTCTGGATCTCGTATCATTAAGGTGGGTAATGTAGATTGAAATAATCCAACATACCTAATTATGGTATATAATAGGTATAAATATATAAATCTTAACTTGTGAGAATAAATAACATTAAAAACGTCTACATAACAAGTTAAATGAAATACATGTATATAATTTATGTTTATTATTTATATACCGGGTGCTGAATGAGTTAGCCTGACATAGGAAATTAACATGTAAAAACTTATTTATGCAAATTCCTGCTTCCCTAATCATTTTAGAGAAAAAATGAAAGATACAAAAATTATGCAGAAATATGAACTACGAATGATAACACCATTAGATTTCACCTAGCTTTTATTTAAAAGGTCAAAAAATGCTTTAGAAATTGTTAAAATTTTCATTTATCGCACTGGCCATGTAACAAATTCAATTCAATTTCTATTTACAAATATAATTACCATGGAAACTTATGAAAACTTGCCAAGGCCAGTGCGATAAATGACAATTTTAACAATATTGAAAGCATTTTTTGACCTTCTCAGTAAAAGTTAGATGAAATCTAATGCTATTATCATTTGTAGTTTTTATTTCTGCATTATTTTTGTGTCGTTCATGTTTTCTCTAAAATAATTAAGCAAGCAGGAATTTGCATAAATAAGTTTTTACATGTTAATTTCCTATGTTTGGCTAATTCATTCAGCACCCGGGATAAAAGAATATTTCTATGTAAAATAAAAAAATGTTACCGTGTTTTGGGAAAAGCCATATAGCAATCTTGCAGAATATGTGCTAAACTACGGGTTTCGAATATGTTTCCTCCAAAATTTCCCACAACAGGCCATGGCCAAGTACTAGGTACACCACGCCTTTTCCAAAATGTTGCATATCTGTTGTAAGTATATATTAAATATGCAGCAAAAGTAACTAATATAATCGACCACATAATTTTTAATTATCTTCGCCCGAATCATATAATGAAAAGTATTCTCCTGCACTCGTGTATTTATGCATGTTCTCACTTCGATAACATGTTTTGATAAAATATTTGTTAAGAATAACCTCCAAAATCTCAATAATTCACGTAATAATAATTAATTTAGTAAATTAAAAATTAAACCGACTAAATAAATTATTAATCCTGAGATAATATTTAATATTATCTTATCAGTAAAAATGTATTATTTTGTATTGTATGTATTGCATACAAGTGCTATTTAGTATGCAAGTTATGGTGAAAAAATGCATAGGTATTTACGATACGAGTACATACTGCTTGACAAAATGACGAACAACTAATAAATAATATTATCCTACAAACTTTACGAAAACGAGCGATAGCGAGTTGAGCAAAATAACTTACATCATCTGCTTCTTTCATGAAGTTTTCGTGAAACTTTCGTTTGTTTTATTTTTTAATTATACAAGCTTTTTACGATGTGTCGGTCAAACAAAGTGAAATCTTTCTAAATAATTCTTCGAAAATGTTGTAGATTTTTTGGGTCTGTGACCTTCTGCGTTTCTCTTTAAGAATACGATAACATTTGTATATTTACTAATATCGATATTTTTCTTGATGTAAATTGTCGTTCGAAGAATGGGGTAATTACTCCATAAAGTAGGTGATTTATAAATTAGAATCTAGATTTCAAAATTAAATTCTTGTTATGGCATTAAGTCAGCCAACATTCAAAATTATTCATAATTGGATTTAAAAATGTATAAAAATAAAATCGCTTATCATATTTAGGGGTTGGTGGAACACACTTTCATCTAATGAAACAAAAATAAGGTGCACTATTATCATATATGCTTTTTCCCATCATCAAGGCAAACTACAAAAAGGCTATTCTAAAAAGGCATTATTACATTCAAAAAATGTTTCTTACTTGTCAGATTTAAAAAAATTTGCGTAATCTATAAAACATACAACAGAAAGCACCAACACATAACATTAATTGTATAAAATGACATTAAAATAAAATTTCACGAAGTAAATCGTTATCGAGCATGATAGCAAAACAAATTTAACAAAACTGGCGTGGTATCAAATGTGATAACGTTAGTGCCTGTAAGGTAACTCCTTGGTAGTAAATAATAGAACAGTCTAGTTAAATGTCTCGTTTATTACTCGTAATCAGTGCAAGTCTCTCAAGCGTTCGAGTCACCTGACATGTATAATGTGCTCTTGCGCGTTACACAAATACATACATATGTTACATGCTCTTTCAAAAGTTTGGACAAATGAAACATTCAGGATTGAAATTATAAAAATTCAAACATTATATTAAATGATAATTAAAAGTAGAAAATTGAAACATTATTCAAGATACGAGATTGAGATATAAAATTCAAACAATTATTAGTTTAAGACGAAGTCTTTTAAGTAACCCGGCTTTGATGTTAATCGTCTAGGTCTGCTTCTCGGTTCGTTGTCACCACCGTTATCACCACGGTTATCATTTGCATGTGGATCACTTACACCTTTATTTATGTCGAGGTCAACGGTCGGTTTTATGTTTTGCTCTGCTTTGTTCACTTTAACTTCCGGGTCGCGAACACTTCTATTTATATTTCCCGTTAATTCACTTTGTTTTTCTGTTTGCACTATTGTTTGATTTTCATCACTTTTGTTTGAGTCGGCTTCATTTTCATTTTTGCGAAGGGGTCGTAGGTGTATCCTGTTTCTCCGGAGTGGCGTACCATCTTCAGTGATTATCTTGTAGGAATCCGGTTGTTCCGTTTTATTTAGAACTTTCGCTAAAGTCCAGTTTCTTTTTCCTTTTTGCACTAAAATCTCCTGATCCTCCTCCAAATCCTGAAGCGTGTGCGCTGTTTTGTCGTGGTAATGTTTTTGTAAACTTTGCTTTCTTTTTATTTCTTGTAACGGCCCACTGCAGTCGTATTTAGGAATTAGACTGGCTTTCGTCATTATCAAGTTGGATCTTAACTTTCTTCCCTGTAGCAGTTCCGAGGGTGACGGTTGTAGTTTATTTTTTGGAGTGGTGTTATAATTTAGTATGGCACTTGAAATGCTGTTACTCGAAGCGGTTGCTTTGAGTATCAACCCTTTTGCTGTCTGTACTGCACGCTCGATCATTCCGTTTGACTTTGGATATGTGGGACTTGAAGTTGTGTGTTTTATGTCGTAGTATCTTAAAAATTCGGCGAAATGTGTGGAACTAAACGGAGGGCCGTTATCACTTATTATCTCGGCTGGAATCCCGAAGTAGGAAAATGTCTCTTCGATTGTCACAGTAATTTGTTTCGACTCCTTTGACGTTATTTTTTTAGTCACCATGAATTTTGAAAAATAATCCATGATTATTAGGTAGTCGGTTGAATTTATGTGTGCGAAATCCATGGCTATTTTGTTCCATGGTAAGTCCGAGATTTCTTGATTTCTCATGGGTTGTTTGCAGTTTGACTTTGCATATTTTTGGCAAATTTTGCAATTTAAAACATAATCTTCAATGTCTCTTGACATGCCCGGCCAGTATATTAGGGTTTTTGCTTTATTTTGGCACGCTGTTACCCCTTGATGTGCGCTGTGGATTTTCTTTAACACGTTGGGTATTTCATTTTTTGGTATTACGACTTTTCCGCCCCTGCATAGGATGCCATCCGCGTAGTACAATTCTTCTTTGAAGTCCCAATATTTTTTCGCATCACTTTTTATGGATTTCTTATGTGCTGGCCACCCCTGATTGATGTAATTGATTATTTCTTTTATTGTTTTATCGTTTTCTGTAGATGTTCTCATTTCTTGGATTCTTTCTTGTGACGCACAAACTATTGCGTTCACCGCCACTGTTTTACCTTCGAGGTAATCTGTGTTGATTGTTTTGTTTGTGTTCGGGTCGCGAGATAGTGTGTCGGCGATACATAGATTTTTACCCGGCACGTATTCTAATTTATAGTCATATCGCATCAGCTTGAGAACCATTCTTTGTATTCTTGGCGATAAGAGCTCCATTGATTTGTTTACAATACTGACAAGTGGTTTGTGGTCGGTTTGTACCAATACTTTTCTTCCGTATGTGTAAAGGTGGAATCTCGTTAGACCATGTAATATTGCTAACAGTTCTTTTTCAATCTGGGCATATTTTTTCTGTGTTTCTGTGAGGGCTGATGAGCTATACCCTACAGGTTGGTTGTCTTGTAGCACCACCGTTCCTAGTCCGTAACTGCTGGCATCTACTGATATGCACAGCGGCTTTTCTGGGTCGTAGAATTTTAACACCGGTGCTTTACTTATCAGTTCTTTTAAGTGTTGAAAACATTTCTCTTCGTTCTCACCCCATATGAATTCATTTTTGTCACTTAGCAATGCTCGTAACGTGTTGGTATGATGTGACATATTCGGAATAAACTTTCTTAGGTAATTGATCATCCCAAGTACTCGCTGCAATTCTTTTTTATTTTCTGGGCTTTTTAAGGCCTTTATGGCGTCAATTTTAGTCGTTTCTATTGAAATTCCATCTTCCGTTACTCGATGCCCCAGAAATTTAACTTCCGATTTTGCCAGTTGCATTTTTTGTTTACTAAACTTGATGTTGTATTGTTTGGCTCTTTCCAAAGCTTCTTTTAATCGCTTGTTGTGTTCTTCCATTGTTCTTCCGTAAATTATTACGTCGTCTACATATGGTCTTACACCTACTAAGTTTTCAAAGATTTTGTTTATCAATTTCTGGTATACTTCAGAAGCGCTGCTTATACCATACGGCATTGTTTTATATCGAAATCTGCCATACGGGGTAGCTATTGTGCATAGATACGAACTTTGCTCGTCAATAGGTACCTGTAGGAATGCCGTTTTAGCATCTAACACTGTGAAGTATTTTGCTCCCGATAATTCCGCTAAAGCACTCTCTACTGTTGGTAAAACGTAGAATTCCCGTTGGGATTGTTGATTTAGTTGACGTGGGTCCATGCAGATCCTTATTGACCCATCACGCTTAGTCACTATGACTATTGGGTGAACCCAATCGGTCGGCTCGTTTACGGCTTCTAAAATTTTACTTTTTACCATATTTTCTAACTCATCTTTCAATTTGTGCTTTAAAGACAAAGGAACTCTTCTTGGTGGCGAAGTTGCCGGTATTGCGTTTTTCTTTAACGTGATATGATAAGGTTTGCATTTGATAACTGATGGTTTATCGTCGAATACTTCTTCGTAGCTCGATATGATATCAGCAGCTGCCTTGTTATTTATGGCATGTATGCGTTTTGTTGGTATTAACCCGAACCTTGCTGCATCATCAAGTCCCAATAGACTCTCGCCGCCTTTCTTATCAGCTATAAAAAATTCTAAATATTTTTTATGTCCTTCGTAATTGCAATGCAACCTGCACCTTCCTTTCGTCGAAATAGCATGTCCTTGATAAGCTTTCAAATTTATGTTGTTTTGGATAATCTTTGGTTTATGAGGTAACGCTTCAAAATCTCTTTCCGAAATTAAGTTGACCTCCGCACCTGTATCAATTTTAATTTGAATGGTCTTACCACTTACTTTTAGAGGCTCTCTCCATGCGATGCTATTGATTGTCTTCGTGCCTAATTTTTCGATTGCTAGAACTTCTTGTTCTTCAGATGAGCTGTCTTCTTCGTTGTCTTCATAAACGATTTCTTTGACGCGTTTTTGGTTTCCACACACACTGGCGAAGTGATTCTTTCCTTTACATTTGAGACACGTTTTCCCCATTGCAGGACACTTATTCTCACTTTTGTGGATGAAACCGCACATTTTGCATTTACTACTAGCGTGTTTTTTTTGTTTTGTGTACACGAATTTTGATTTTTCTTTATCAACGATACTGACCTCCCGTGCACTTGAGCCCGTAATTTCGATTACCTGTTGTCGACTGACTTCACTTGACCGGCAATGATCTAGCGCTTTTGCCAATTTCAAGTCCGCGTCACGCAATAATCGCTCTTGCACAGCTTTGTCTTTAATGCCAAGCACTAATCTATCGCGGATCAAAAATTCTGTTTGTACCCCAAAATCACATTGTGCTGCTAGTTTCTTCAGTTCTGTTACGTACTTATCTACCGTTTCTTCCTTGTTTTGAGACCTCGAGAAGAATTTAAACCGATCAAACACTACGTTCTTGCGAGGTTGACAGTACTGATCAAATTTTTTTATAACATCGTTATAACTATTTGCACTTTCATCCGCGCCGTATTGAAATGTTTCATACACGTCAATTGCTTCGTCACCCATGGCGTTCATGAGGATTGCAATTTTTTGCTTATCAGCTTTTTCATTTTTCCCGCTCGCGTCCATGAAAAAATTAAATCTTTTTTTGAACTTGTCCCAATTTGCTGCTATGTTACCTTCGAATACCATTTCGCTTGGAATTTTCACTCCCGTTTCTTCTTGCATTTTTATTGAGTTCACTGATTTTGTTTTAAACACCTTTGCTTGTCATAAAGACTTTACCGCTGCCACCATGTGATAACGTTAGTGCCTGTAAGGTAACTCCTTGGTAGTAAATAATAGAACAGTCTAGTTAAATGTCTCGTTTATTACTCGTAATCAGTGCAAGTCTCTCAAGCGTTCGAGTCACCTGACATGTATAATGTGCTCTTGCGCGTTACACAAATACATACATATGTTACATCAAATAAAGTGCAAGAAAGCTGGCTTAAATTGCGTGTTGCCTGATTGTGAATTGCAATATTTCGGTTTTCTTAGAGCCTTGGTTATCTCTAGTGGTTCGAGGGGGTCAAGCACCTTTCCTCTTTTATTTTCGCTGTGGAGAATTTTTGCGTCTTTAATGTCCATAGTATGGTTGTTAAATTTCATGTGGTGGTCAAATTGTGAGCTTCCGGGTTTATTCAAGTGTTCTTTCACCCTGGCTTCTTATTGTTTGACCGACATAGTTAGTCTCGCACTGACCGCATTGTAATCTATAAATGCCACTTCTTTTTTCGGTAGGGTTGCAGTCTTTATTGTTTGTCAGCAGACTTCCTAGCGTTCTCTGGGGTTTAAAGGATAAATTGATGTCGAGGTTCCTCTTAAGGGCTCTGGCTATTCTTCCCGTGGCTGGGCCATAATACGATAACCCGTAGTATCTTCTGTTGTTATCCCGCAACAAAACGCTCGTAATCAGCATCGAATGATTTCTGTATTTTTATTAGATTACCCAGAAATTTAAATAATCCTGGATGTGCGACCCCATATCCCTGTTGCAGCTTTTTATGACAAGCTTCAGCGAAATTATTGGTTCTATCAGAGCCAAGCAAAGTACGCTGATGTACCGACCACACTGCATAGGGAAACAGAGGTGGGGCTCTTGTTCCATTATTTCTGAGTCTACCGACGTATGTAATAGTAAACCAACTTATGATTGGTTCTAATTCTGGCGGTAGATAATCTTCTAGAACGTTCAGTGCGTTTTCAATATCATCTTCTGGAACAAAAGCTACCGAAGTTATCATACGCGATTTCAATGCAAAGTTGGGGTCGGTATTATAACGACCAAGAAGGTTTACTTCTGAAAGATGTTTACGAAGATTTTGAACAGCATCTGGATTAAATTCGGGCCACATATCTTTAATCATACGGAAAAGCTTCGAGTAGCTCGCTTGTAGCTTGTTTGGAAGTAGGCAAAAGAGAACCGGAAAAACAAATCCGCGACCTTCACCACGACGAGCAAGCAACACAAATATTTGAGAAAATAACGGTGGAGTTAGCAAAAATGTACCATTCATAAAAACTTCATGCATTTGTCTACTCCAGGTTTTATGGTATTCTCGTCCAAATATTAAAATTCGTTGACTATCACCAAATCCAGAATCTCCCAAGAGGAAAAGTTCAAACTGTCCGGGATTGGTTTCATATTGTGTGTAATTAATCGGCAAAACTATTTCTTCACGAGTTTGTGGATTAGGAGTAGCATTATCATCGACACGAGCCCGGCTGACAAGTCTTCTCATCGTTTCTCGCGAAGGTAATTGTCCTAAAGCAGCTTCTGAAATGTTTTGAGAAACCCCAGTTCTGATTTCTTGGGGACTTTCCATTGTTACTTTTGCTTTTCGTTTAACAGCCGTGGTAATTTTTGCAATTTTAACTTGAACGGCATTACCGGTATTACTGCACGTATGTGGGATTCGCAACGAATGAAAGGATCCGTCGGCTGTATTTGTCCAAATACGCCCATTACAGTACGTTCTATTTCCGATTGAATCTTTCCCATTATCCTTGTATTGACAACGCCAAAAAAATTTCAGGCCATCCTTACTTGGTTTATCTTTAACATAGATATAACCTTCGTGACTGTATCGTTCGGTTTCTCTTTGAGATAAAATTACGTTGGGTTCCATTACTGTTCTGTATGCTATATCACTAGTTAAGATTTATTTGTAATAGATACTAATAGATAATAGATGGTAATATATACCCAACTAATGTAACCTTTAGTTACCAACAGTATAAAATAAAGATGTAAGCTCAAGGGCGATTATAAGCCAAGGGGAGTCATCGCCCCCTCAAAACCAACGTCTTAGTGTGTTTTAAACCAAAGTCTTAGTGTGTTTTAAACCAATATGCGCTTACTAAGAAAATAAAATATATACTTTTCAATATTTTGTTAATTTTTTAATTCCCCCCCCCCCCTTCCTGTATAAATTGGAAACGGTTTTAAAAATCCGATCGTTTGGTGCCGAGTTATTACGGTGCCGAGTTATTCCGATGCCGAGTTGACGGAGCCGAGTCGCCGGTGCCGAGTTGTCCCGGTGCCGAGTTTTCCCGGCGCCGAGTTGTCCGTGTCCCAAGTACGGCTCGCCAAATGCGGACTAATTTTACGATCCAAAATAAATTGGAAGTTTCCAATGTGAAATTTTTAGATGGATAATTTCACAACAAAATCGACGGAGAAAACGACCAAATGCAATTCGCTTGCAATCCAAGTAACCACGACGTTACGTCGAACAACAAAACCCTCGATCTCGATAAATCCGTGGTAACACGATGTTGAGAAAGTACAATGAAATGAAAAGGTACACTTACCCAAAAATATCGGTAAGACGAAATTTAATCACTTCACCACACACAATCGAAGCTTCCTCCACACTTCAGATTCCAACCCAATCTGACGTTCGTGGATCGCCACCAGAGCGAGCATGCCATGCGCAAAAAGACAAGGGTGTCGTGCGAAAACAATTATTAGCAGGGCAAATAAATTGTTACAAAATTTAATTTTGGAGTTATTACTGAGTATTGTGAAACAACTTTTTATCCAGACATGATTAGGTCTTGTTGGAAAATATATTTGTGGTTTAATGAGAACGATGGAAGAATGATTGGAACGATTCAAAAGGGATGGAACCCTATAATCAGAATTATAATATGGAAGCGTAATAATTTAATTTTTGAATTTGGATCACAACGAGGGATATCTTAGAAAGCAAACCGCGGTTATGTTTAAAACCCAGGGGAGCAGTTGTCGTGCTCAAACATTGTAAACAAATATTGTAAATTTACATTTTTGTGTGGTATTTTGAATTTTTCATTTATTCACAATTTTGTGAGAGCTGGCGCCGACTGGCGGGAAAAGCTAGGCTTTAGTCAAGAGCGGTTGAGGAGAAGTTTGTCTTCTAAATTTATTTTCATTTGTATTTTGAGATGTTGAGTTTTGGAAATATATTAATTTGATTTTGAGTTGATGATGTTTGAGCTTATTTGTCCTAAAAAAGTTTGGATGTTATTGATAATTGATTTAGAAACCTAAATTGAAGATTGAGAAGATTAGAATTGAATTTGGAAATATAAATTATCTGGATAATAATAATATTTTAAGTTGAAATTAGAGGCCCGAGAGGATAAGTTTTATGTTGTCGCACCTGGGTCGATCATACACAGAGAAAAATTTTTGGTGTTTTGAAGTAAATTTTACTAAAATTGAAGTAAATTTTACTAAATTGGATATAAAATTTACTATAATTGATGTAATATTTACTTCAAAATTATTGTGAGGATTGTAAAGGATACGAGGATACTAAAATTTTGTCAAAATCGATTAAGCCATTCCGGAGTAAAATTTATTTTTTATTTATTAGTAATTTTTAATTTTCTCGAAATCCCCTTGAGTTAGCTTTTACGATCTTAGTATTTCATCAGGATTTCAAGATCCCCAAAATGGCCAATTTCATCATGCTTCTCCTCCTATGTCCTTTGATTTAAAGGAATTTGGTATAACGTAATGATGACATTTGGCTAATTCCGCGGTGACGGGTGTTACATTTGTGCGCATTAAATAACTTAAAATTTCTAAATTAGAACAAAAATGTTTATTTAATCTCATTTATTAAAATTATTAGAAATTCTTATTTAATTTAAAACAAAAACACATTAGGAATAATTATTATTAATGAATACAGCATATAATCGATTTAAGCTCTGTGACGGGTGTTACTAGTACTTTTGCAGAATATGCTACCTTGTTTACTAATCTAATCATCAAAGTTCCGCTAAATTACAAATTATTGTTACAAAATGAATTGCTAAGTAGACAGTTAAAAGAATCTTCATAGCCGATACCTCGGTATTTTGTGGATATACCATTTTTCATCTTAATATTTTCACAAGAAAAGTTTGTGCGGGTATTACAAGATATGTGCCGGGTGTTACTAGTGCAAATGAAACAGATTGCAAATAAATTTTGTTTAATATAAATAAAAAGTTTTTATTCAACAAAAATTTATTTAAATCAAACAAAATTTTAACTGAAGAAATTAAAAATTATAGTTGCATGTATTCAAGCAACTAAAATTATTGGTTAACTACAATTAAATATAGTACATATTAAATTTTATTTTGATTTAAACAAATATTTGTTTGAACAAAAATTATTAAAACAAAATAGTTCTTTTGATTGAAAGAAAATATTTTTACTGTGTATCACTCATTATTAGGGCTTTAGGCAAAAATATTGAAGAATTTCATTTGAATTATGAAAATTAAAAATATAAAGCTTAATATTTTTCCATTTTAGTATAATAATATTTTGCAAATTATTTTTTGGTACGATTACCGTGGAATGGTCAATTTGTAAATATAATACGAATATTTTCAATGGGTGCACGCGCCCCAATGCTCTCACTTAGTCGGCGCCCATGGCTCCAAGCGCATGAGCACGGCAATGACAAGTTATTGTGATGATAGTTGAAACTAGAAAATTGTTTGTTGTTATAATAAGCTGCAGATAAACTAATTTGGAGTGTTAGTTCATATTGGTAATTAATTACATTTCTATTAATAAATAGCCGTTTCAAGCTATAAGTTTTTTGTAGCAATTATTGAAGACTTCAAGTTAATTCAAGGGCGCATTTTTCTAACCTCAAATGCGTACATAATGTTGCAGTTGTGAAATTTTGTTTACAATATAAATTTTTGTGTGGATCAATAATTATCATTTAATATACAATAATTGATAATTATTTAATAATTGAATTGATATGGTTTGATCCGAATTATTATATAACTGCAAGTATTAAAATGAATTCGAACGATGTGCATAAATTAAGGTTAAGTTGGTGGTTTGGAAAATACCCCAAATTTATTGCAAATTATTATTTATTATTATTATTATTTATTATTTTCGTGTCTTTTGCATGAATTTAGTGTTAGTTTCGTGTACATTTTTGTCACAATTGGCTTATTTTTGATTGTAATTGAATTTTATATTCGTAGGTGTATCTTTTTGCGGTTGATGTAGCTGGAATTATAACACGAGGAATACATGGACCAACTCAATGTTTACTTAGAATCATCTCTTTAGGGGTGAGTTGCATGTCATTTTTACAGAATTTTAATGTGATGGATCGTAATTATTTGTGTAAACAAATTCGAAAGTATTAATTATTGTAAAATTGATATTTGCCGTTAGGGGTAAACCGGATACTCTGTACAACTATCTATGTTTTGGTGATCAATCAAACAACATATTCATTATCATCATAATTACCATCGATAAATTACATCATTTATTATTAATAATACAAATTCAAATATTGCATTTACATAGAAGTGCTTACTGCAAGGTATGAATATTTAACAGCAAGTGAAAGTTGTTCCGTGAAATGTATTACAAAAATTACACCGCAGAGTTTTGGCAAAGTGACTCAACTTCTGTTTTTAAATTGTTTGTTACAACTTGTGATTACCGAAAAGTCCTGTCCATTGCAAATTTGCAAAAATAGTCAAGCAGTGAATTGTTTAGGAAATTTGAAAATCTTAGTAATAATTTTTTTCTGATGTTGTAGTTGACAAAAATATCTACATTTTATGTAAACATTTTTATGGTTTAGTTAGTGAATTTTATATAAATACATCAAAGCGACCTCTTCATGATTAAACTTTGTGGACTGTATTTCTTCATTATTTAATCATATAAATACAATTTAATTTCTTAAAAATATTACATGCTTGTTAAGCCACCCTAAACGTATGTTTAAGTTTGTCGGACTTGTTTGTAAACACAAATTGCAGATTCAAGATTTAAACCTACACTGTACATCTTTGGAACAAACATGTTAACAAATACAAGTTTCTGTAACTTGAAGGTATACGATTTGAGGAATACGTCGACTTCCATGCTTGACATACAAATTGTTCACCTAGATGCAGCTAGGCAGTTGCATGCAGTTTGCTCAAATATGTTTGACAGTATAGTTGATTAACATATCATATTGAAAAAGTACGCACACATAATTTTGAAGAAACCTAATCGATCACAAGTACCTATCTAAGCTAGACGTATAATTTTAATCGCAATCTCTTGGCTCATATTTAGTAATAACGGTTATTAGCTCATATTATTCATCGGCTTTAGTTCCAGACGAGGTGGAAGAATGAACCTTTTTGAGTTCCTTTCGAAACCCGGTTCTTAATAAATAAATTTATTTTAACCATATCTTTATCGGCGTTTGGTTCGACTTACTTTTTTTATTAATTTGTCATAAGTACTGACTTGTACTTAACTGCTTGGTGGTATGGGTATTTAAATTTGCCATAAGATTTGTTAAGGATTCAAGTGTTTTCGTTGAAAAAATTTATATATTAAAGAATTCTAATGAGTTTTTTTTGCATTTCTAGCTTTTGTGGTACGGTGGTGATTGTTTTATAATAAACAGGACTACTAAAATCCACTATACTTGCAAATAATTGAATACATGGTATGTTATTAAATTTTTCAAAATTACTAACCTGAAATATTAAAAGTTACTATAATTTAAGGTTGTTAAGAAGGAAAATGAAATTAATGAGAAGTTCTTGAAATTTTTACAGTACATTATTTGCGTAATAATAAAAATTTTGGCCAAGTTTGAACTTAATCTTGTTTTTAGTTATCGAGATAAAAAATGTCCAAGTTATATTACGGTCGCATTGATTTAAAGGTCATTATTTCAACAATCAGAAATGTCAGCATTATCAAAAATTGCCAAAATATTTATGAAAGTCTTATGAATAAGTAGTATACCAAATTTTAAAAAGTCATGTTATTAGTTTCTGAGAAAATTAAATTACTATTCCAAAAAGTGTACAAAAGCTATCAAGATTTAGTAAATCATGGCAACATCTGATTTCGTAACCCATTCATTTTCCTACCAATATTTTTGTTTTTAATGTATATTTATCGAAAATCTTGATAGCTTTTGAACTACTTTTTACAATAATAATTTAATTTTCTCAGAAACTAAAAACAAGACTTTTTTGAAATTTGGAATACTTATTTATAAGACTTTTATCAATATTTTGTCAATTTTTGGAAAAGCTGAAATTTCTGATTGTCGATTTAATGACCTTTAAATCAATGTGAACTTTAACATTTTTTATCTCGATAACTAAGAACAAAATTAAGTTCAAACTTTGCCAGAATTTTTTTTATTACGCAAATAATGTACTGTAAAAATTTCAAGAACTTCTCATTAATTTCATTTTCCTTCTTAACAACCGTAATAATTTTAACAGTTATTTAAATGAAATACATTGCAATAACTAAATAGACAACATTACAGCTGTTATGTTTTGTAATTATTTGCCAGCATTTTTTTTTTTTTTTTCAGTAATTTGTTTGACTTTGCGGTTCATGTTGAAATAGCAGGCTATACAACCAGAATTTGTTATTATCTCCAACTTCTCCCAGTTTGCCTTGAAACAAAATTAAATATTTACTGAATAAAAAGTACAGTAAAATTAAATGAATGATTAAACTTAACCAAATCAAAATAGAAAATATTTAATTTAAATGGTTTTTTGTCAGTTTGAGTTATAAGTGAATTTTCAAACCTGGACGAAATTTGTATCACCGGAGCTTAATGCATACTTGACTAGAAGATTTGCTGATTTTGAAGACATATTTTTTTCATTTAGTAAACTCCTGAAGTGTGTTATTTACATTTATTTCTCTCAAGAAATCTGAATGTATTTATTGTAAATTACTGAAAATCACAAAAATGCTGGCAAATAATTAATAAACAGCCGAAATGTTTATTTATTTACAACAATTTATTTAATTTAAATAACTGTTAAAATTATTAAACTATTGTAACTTTTAATAGTTCAGACTAATAATTTTCAAAAATTTAGTCCCATTTATTATAAAACAATCACCACCGTGTCATAAAAGCCAAAAATGCTAGAAAAAACTGGTTAGAGAAATTCTCTAACCATTCTAAAAAATACATTTTTGTAACGAAAACACTTGAATATGGCGTGCCGTTTTACTTTTTATTATGAAATTTTTAATGTGCATGGTTTGAATAATTTTAATTGGTTTTAATTGGGAGCCACAGTCGGTGAGAGTTTTAAACACTACACCGAAATATATTTGGCAACTATGTGGTAGTTTGATTGAAAATATTTGAAATAATGTTGCATTTATATCTACATTACACATTAAAATAATAATAATAATTATTACTAATAGATATGTTTGATAGGTAGTAGTCTCAACTTGAGTTTTAACACTTGATAATTTACTTTGAGCTGTTAAATATCGATCAGCTGATGACAAAGTTGCCAAATGCTTGACGTTGTAGTTCTTAATATTCTCGCGCGACTGTGGCTCCCAATTAAAACATTCAACGAATATAAAAATGCAAACCAATTTTTACAATTGAATTATTTTTTCAACAATAACTATTTATGGTACAAGTGTATTATATGACAAATAAGTCACGCGAGAAAGTTTAGCCCGCGAGGCCGTCAGGCCGAGAGGGCTATTTTTAACACACGCGTGGCATACAAAATTTTATCCAATATCTCGCAATAATAGTTTAAAACGTAATTAAATGTTTTGGCATTTGACGTTTTAAAATGTCAGATTTAAATTATGAAAACTAGTATAAAGTAGGTGTAATAAATAATTAGGCATAATTATTAAAAATGTGAGTGAGTTATAATATTAACCCCACTCATAAGTTACATAAGTCACTAGTGAGTTATATGTTATTTTAACTTTCTTATACTAAGAAAATAGCCCTCTCGGCCTAAGGGCCTCGCGGGCTAAACTTTCTCGCGTGACTTATTTGTCATATAACACACTTGTACCATAAATAGTTATAATTCATGTGCAGTGAATTTTAAACTAAAGTAAAGATTGTTCCACCATTTTATTTCAACAAACGTTTTAATTCATGTAAAGTATAAATAGACAAATAAATATTATCAATAGTTTAAATTGCGACATAGAAATTGAACAAATGTTTAAATTATTAGAATTAAAACATTTGTTATTAAACCGATACACATTAAAAATTTCATAATGAAAAGTAAAATTTTTAATGTGTATCGTTTTAATAACAAACGTTTTAATTAAGGCTGGGAATCAAATTCGAATATTTGAATACGAATAATATCGCAACGTATAATTTGAATATTCGAATAATTTGAATATTCGAATAATTTCAGTATTCGAATTATTTGAATATTCAAATTATTCAACGTTAAACTTCCCTTAAATTGCTAAGCCCCACCCCATTTCATTGTATTCTCTGTTCATTGTATAAAATATAAATAAAAAAAAGAGTTTTATAGTATTATTTTATTACTACTACTAGTCGACACGCCGCGACGATAATAATAAATTCATTTGGGAGCGGGGAATTGTGAATATTCGAATACATTATTTCAATATTCGAATTATTCAAACATTCGAATATTTGAATTATTCGAATAATTTGATCAACGAATATTCGAATACAAAAATGACAACGATTCCCAGCCTTAGTTTTAATTCTAGCAATTAAAACTTTTGTTCAATTTCTGTGTCACAATTTAAACTATTGATCAAATTTTTTTGGCTATTTATACTTTACATGAATTAAAACGTTTGTTGAAATAAAATGGTACAACAATTTTTACTTTAGTTTAAAATTCACTGCACATGAATTAATACATTTGAAAAAAATAATTCAATTGTCAAAATTGGTTTGCATTTAGACTTTCGTTGAAATTTTTAATTGGGAGCCACAGTCGGTGAGAGTTTTAAACACTACACCGAAATATATTTGGCAACTATGTGGTAGAAGAGACGTAAACCCAGGCCCGTAGCCAGACCAAAAGTGAAGGTAGCGCAAACGGATGGTAAGCTTGGGCAACTTTTCGCGCCACAGGCGATAATTCCTGAAATTTCAAGGTCAACGCGATTTAAGAAAATAAAATTTACCTACCTATTAATATAATAAATATGAATATCAATTACGAGCTAAAGGGTACTAATAAATCTTATTATATGGATTTTGCAATCCTATACAATTAAATGTTGTAAAAAAATTATTAAGGATTGAAAATGCTTACTGTTCATTAATCCGAAAAAATATGCAAATTAAGTGAATTAGTTTGCGACACGGGAGGGCACTGTTATTCCTTCAAAAATACTAATTCAAAATACTGTTTTTTAAATTTATTATAACTTACCTAAAGTTGTTAAGGCAGTCAACTTCTGATAGTCAAATTCCTCTATACTCGAAATTGATCCAAGCAGCTCTTCGTTGTCCGAAAATCGTCTTTTCAGTTCTGCTGTCACAATGTCTAAAGTTTCAAAGTATTTTTGTTTATATTGCACTATATTGTCATCGTGAATCGAGTTCTGACGACGCGAACCTGATCCTGATGGTCGAGAATCGTATATTACAAAGTCGGTCATTTGAACTGTTTTCACTTGTCTTTTAGACTGTAATGGTGTGTCTTTTGGGAGCATATTTACAGCTTCATTTAAAACTAATTCGAAGCTTTCTTCTGTCCTGAGATTAGCTACTTCTCTTTGGACGCACTTCACTATGTCAATTGCATCTTTCAATCCGGTACCTCTACCTTGAAGAGCCGCATCTGCAGGTTGGAATAACAATAAATTTTTTTGCTTAAAATTAAAGCCACACGAAAATCTAAACTTAACATAACAGTTTTTATTCCGATACTTTTTGCGATGTCATCGCCGCTAAATTTGCCTTTTTTTATTTCATCGAGTGCTTTTAATATTAAGTCATAATTTGTCCAAATTACTTTTGTAATCTTTAGGTGCCCTGACAAACGGTGCTCCAAAAGCCGACATATAGTTTTTCCTTCATACAAAGCGACAATCTTACTGTGCTGGAAAAATTCATGTAACATTACGTACTGATCGAAATAATAAAAGTCATATCAGATATTGTTTTTACAACCACTAAATGTAAACGATGATTATAGCAGTGCACATAAGGAATTTTTCGTCTTAGTTGATTTTCTATTCGAGCAGCTACACCTCCTGTTTTTCCGCTCATTACACTGGCACCATCATAGCATTGGCTTAAAAGCCTATTGGTTTTGATTCCATTAGCTTCAAGAATACTTAATGTTGCTGTGCTAAAGGTAGCTGCATCAAGATTGGTTGTTGTTGTGACCGTTAACAAAGACTCCTTGACTACACCATCTTTCACATAACGAATGGCTATCGCTATATTTTCTCTATGGTTTTTATCTTTAGTACCATCTTCCAGTAAAGTGAACCATGGAACGTCAGCATGTCTTACATTTGCTACTATAGATTCCCGAACAGTTTCTGCCATAATTTCGATAATTTCATTTTGAATTTCAGGGGATCTATATTTTGCCTTTTTAGGGATATGTACTAGCATCTTTTAACTTGCAATCTTTTTTCATGGTGTATTCAAAAGGTTTTCAAATAAACTCCGCTCTCTTTGTTCTTCTATTACATATGTTCCTCGCATAGCAAGCTCATTAACAACCAAGAACTGAATAACTTCTATTATGCTTTTAATATAATATCTGTGCAACTCTAAGACATTTTTATTTACCAAAGTCGACACCGACGTACTAGTATTCAATCTGTTGGTTTTGTCGTGCCACATTGCCATTGCTTGGATATGCAATATCCTACTTTCGTGTTTTGGAAACCCAGATTTGGTATCAAAAGCATTCTTCCAGTTTCTAAATCCTGTATGTGTATATACACCCTGATTAGTGGTTCCGTGTGGTAAAAATTGTTGACAAGCATAGCAAAAAGCTGAGTCTTTTTTTTACAGAATACTGAAGCCACTTAAAGCGTTTGAACCATTCTGCTCTAAAAGACCTTCCATTATGCTGTGGGTAACTGTTTAAATATGTTTGTTTGATTGGCTCACCTTTCTTTGCTACATCATCAGCAATAATTGTAATCGGCTTTTCTACAAGTGCTACGTTGCTAGAGCTGGAGGAACAGGAAGTTATAGCTTCTGGTGCCGTTTGCTCGCCACTATCTAATCGCGGTTTTTTTGAAAAACTTTCGTATATCCATATTTAAATTTGGCACAATAAAACAGATACAATAAAACAAATTACACTTACACAAAACTCAGTTTCCTATCTATTTCGAATGTCGGTAGTTTCTGTTTTTGATTTTGCTTAGCCGTATTATTGCATAGTCGCGCACAAACATAAAAATTGCATTTTGACCACGATATTCGTTTCACCAGTAGTAGTTAGTGACTAACGGTGGAATATTTAAGTTCTGCAGTTTATTTCAATTCTTGAATTGCATGTTCGTTATGAAAGAAAGCGATGTTGTCATTATCAAAATGCACTTTGCCTAAGCGTCTAAGTTGTGTCTGTTGTTTATATTTATAAATATCAAATGACAACAGATTGTCCTTCAGAAAAAATCCTTTTTAATAACTTGACTACTTTTATAAATTATTGTAAACGATTTATGGGAGAAAAAATACAAATTTCAAAATATTGAAATTATATCAAAATGTTTTTCAAAATTATATTCCAACTTATTTTTATAATAGAAAACGGGTAGGTATATGTAAAAGAAGCAAGAACAATATACTACGTGTACTACAATTAAACCTGTTAAACATTTTTAAGAATCCCACGGTCTATTTACCGGTTACTGAAGATATTAAGCATATACCGACTTATTTTAAAAAATTCTTATACAAAAAGGACCAATGTGGAATGAATGGGGAAATTTTCTTTTAATTTATTGTTGAATACTTTTATCTTAAAAGGTCGGGCGTTGCCCGACCTTACCACCCCCTGGCTACGGGCCTGCGTAAACCTATTTATATGAAAATAGCGATTGTAAACCAAGACCAAAAAACTAAATTTTTAAAAAGTTCAGAAGGTAAAACTACTAACAAGTGAGTACCTATAATGAATTTTATATAGTTTTTAAAAAATACGGTAACTTGCAGTTTCTACATATGAAAATTAGCAATTAGCCCTGTCTTTCAAGTAGGTACTGTTGAACGTTTCCACATCAAAACACCGAAAACAAAAACACCGAAAGTGACCTAGTGTTTAAATAAATGACGTGCAACTCATTTAGTCTGGTTTTGGCCGATGTGGTAGAATTGCTCGATCATGTTTTTTATTTAAGTAATATTTTAGTCAAATTCTACAATTTATTAATTCAATTGCACTACATGTTTCGGGTTATTGAACCCATTGTCAAGTATTAAAATACAAAGTTGTAAGAAAAAATTCAAAAAAGTCAAACTTCAGAAAAAACAAATTTAAAATTGAACAGTTAGAAAAAAGTGATATCTTGATAAATACATGGTTACTAAATGCATATTTCTAAAAAAGGACTATTTATTAAGTTTAATTGCTCATTAATTAGAAGAGATGGATGTTTCTTTAGGATCTTCTTAATTTCCAAACTTTCAAGGCGATCCATTGTTGGTCTTTTTTCACAGATATGCAAAATTTTTAAATTATGTTCATGTACCTACTTCATGGTCTTCATCGAGTAAGTGATCAGCAAAATTTGATTTGTTGGTGTTCTTTAGTCTCCAGTGGGCTGTATGTTCTTTAAATCTAGTCTTAAAATTGCGCCCTGATTGACCAATATATTTTTTTATGTAATTATTACAACTTAATTGATATACCCCACTTTTTAGATATTTGTCTATTGGGTCTTTTAGTTTAGAAAGCAGGTTTCTTATAGGTTTTTAACGATGTCGCGCTCCTGGGCGCGAAGGTTGAACAAATGCCAATACAGCATTGTAGCTGACGTCCTCGATGTTCGGTGCGTAGTATTCATCGAATCGTTCCATTGTTGGGTACTCTAGGGAGTCCGTTCGGGGCTCTTAAGCCGAATACCCAAAAATTTGTGCAGTCACGTCACTAACAATTAACACATTTGTTTATCACTAACCAAATAATTAATTCACTGACGGTGACTATAATTAGAACTCTTTACACCGACGTAAAGTAGTCGTGTAATTTTCACTGTAGTGAAAAATTTATAAATAAATTAATTCACTGCGAAAAAACACGTCTGCACTCTCCGGCGGTTCAAGGTCGACTTCGAATCTGAACTCATAAGCAACTCATAACAAAATCTTAACCGAATCCTACGATTAGGGCGGTGTCTATTTTCATACGAGTTTGCATAGGATTGCCGTTAACGTCTAAAACCTTCTTTATCGATATTGTTAAAATTGACATTTTAAATTTAAGGTTACACGTGGTTATATGCAGATGATAAATATAAAAGTGTGGCGAACCCTGTATTTACATTTTTTTAAAATTTTAAATAATAAAATTTTAATATTAAAAAATATTAATCACCCATACAATAACATAAAGTCGCCCAATTTGGTGACTTGCGATTTGTGCTAAAAACTGGTCGCAAAATTTGGGCAAAAGTAACCCAAATTACAATAAATCAGCAAATCTGGCCACACTGAACCTAAACTCAAAATTTGGAAATATTTGATCGTGCTCACCCGTATTCGTTCGTGTTCATCCGCAATCGTAAGCAAACATAATAGTGTGAACTGAAAACCAGCATAACCCCTAAGGGTAAAACTCATGAGAGAAATTGTACGAGAAATCCTAGGATAAATCGCATAGTGTGAAGGGCGCTTTATATGGACGGCGATTGTCATTCATTTCAATGTCATCTAATATAAGATCAATATCATCTATAATATCCATGTTTTCCGTATTCTGTTACTGGATGCAACAATTTTGAAAAATTATTTATCACCACCGGACAATCTATAAATTTTAGGTTAAAATTTCACTTATAACGTTTTACTTGGTACTTCTAGTGCCTTGTAATTTATGTTACCCGTAACTCGTATTTACAAGACGGTTGCCGCTATTGGAAGGTGAATATACGTTTACCAACGACCAAGTAACTTGTAACGCTATCGACCACTTTACAAGGAGGTGAATATGTCGGCCCTTATACATATTAAAGTTACATAATTATGTATATGAGCCGGTGAGAATCAGAATAATAGTGTAAGTCAATTTTTCCTCGATTTGGGATTTTTAAAGGCTTATTAGATTTCCTATAAAAAGAGCTCTCTCGTATTGGTGAACAAAAAAAATTGTTTAAAATTTTGTTGACTTAGGGCCAATCCTACCAGACAAAAAAAATCGAGTTTTAAGCAGCGTTCTCAACCACTTAACTTGGCATAGCAAAAATTAATACATTAAAACAAAAAGGTATCGAAATTATTTGACATAATTAAATTGACTAATTATATATAATAATAGACGCGGTCGTAGGCTAGTGCTAGATTGCTATGCCGTAGTCGTGGGTTCGATCCCCGACTAGGTACGTCTGATCATCTCGACCGTGTCTTCCTCACAAGATGCTGGCAACATCTTTGTTGTATTAAATGCCTAAATACCCTTCAGCCCTTCAGCCAGGCGTTGAACGTTATAAAAACCGATCGATATATATATATATATATATGTTTATACATTAGGACCTTTGGGGTCGAAAAAGGGGCGTATTTTGAGGGGTGTTTCTAAAAAAAAAAGCAGTAAATTTTTTTAAATGCATATTTCAACTCACTGAGTGTTCTACACCAGATTGCGCCCAGAATCAGTGAGATATTCACAACCAAATTTAAATGAAACTGTTTTTTGTACTGTTCGGTACTTTTGCGGTCACAGTGTGCATGTAGGGTCCTCTGGTTTGAAACTTAGCTAAGTATCATTATCATCATTATATAACGGCACAATGGGGTCGTGCATAATATATTTAAAATGTATAATGTGTTGCATAACCGACAGATTTCTTTTTAGTATTTGAGCAGTTAAGTATGTAGTCCGGATAAATATTACCAAAAAAAAGCATAAATTTAATAAAAAAAAGCACAAATTTTATTGATTATCAAAAGTATTAATTTGACTTCTAAAACAATTTCAAAATTTAGAATTATTTCGCCAAAAATATTGTTTTTTTTAAACCTCATTCCTGTAACGTTAAAGCGGGTTCTCACAATTCAAGTTTTATTAACCGATTATAGTTGATCCACAAAAGTTTAATGAAATCTGAAGTGAGAACCTCTGTTGATGAACTTAAAAGTTGTTGATCAGCTATAAGCGGTCAATTAAGGCTAGGATATTGCGATGCGCTCTTGTATAACCAGCTTGCATTCAAAAACGGCTGAATAGATTTTCTTCAAATTTTGAAATTATATTAACGATAAATTAACGACTGTTGTAAAATAATTTTTTTTTGCAATTTGTCTAATTTAGAATTAATTGTGTTTAAATACCCCATTTGCAATTTTTTTAACAAAAATTAAAATAGATTAAATAATTACTAACAAAGAATTATCAATTAAAAAAAAAAAAAAATTGGCCAGGTGCAAAAAAAAATAGTAAAGCACCTTGCATTAAAAAACGGCTGAATGGATTTTCTTCAAATTTTGAAATTATATTAACGATAAATTAAGGACTGTCGTAAAATATTTTTTTTTGCAATCTGTGTAATTTAGAATTCATTGTGTTTAAATACCATATTTGTAATTATCAATTAATAACATTTTACTTATATAAATAATGTACACGTCTAAAAGAATTCATAAAGACATTTTTTGAAAATTAATTTCATCTATAACACATTATAAATGAAATTGCATATAATTGTTCAATTAAAATCAGGCGGGAATAATTTGAGATGAAATGAATCATTATAGTTCAGTCATTATCACAAAGATGGGTACGTGTTGTGTTCAATTTAAAGCAAATTTACAGTTGCTTGTTTTATACAGTCGCCCAAATAAATCGAAATGATAATTTGTAACTCATATATATTTTGAGTTACAATGCTAGAAATATTTTAAATGTTCTCCCGTCTTATCTTATCTTATCAACACAAAAATATTTTGCGGTGTGGATTTGCGTTTCGTTTCAAATCTACCACCAATGTTTTAATACCTATGTTTACTTTTTAGATGAATACAAAAATATTTTATTAAATAATATAAATTCGCATAATTTTAATTCGATTAAAATAGCATACAATATAAGTGTAGGTAATAAATGAATGTAATTTTCTATAATCAAAATAAATAATATAATATTATTATAAAAATATTCAAATTTTATTTTCTTCAGTATTGAATTATTGTACTAACAAAAGAGTAAAACCCTTCAATACACTTCTGAACAATCAGCTTCTTTCTCTTTCGAAAATGGTTAAACATGGTTACACGTACAGCATTAGACATGATTAGACCCAGTGCCGGATTACACTATTACAGATATTAAGGCAGAAAAGGCGGCTGCCTAGGGGCCTCGTTAATTTTAGGAGCCTCGTGAAAACGGAAAAATATATTTATTTTAATTATAAATTTTCATTTTAAAGTTTATCAAGAATCTGTGTTTTAAAGTACATAGTAGTAAATATAAAAATATTAGGGGGGGGGGGGGTCAAGCCGAATCTCACCCACTCTCACATGGGGGTGAAATGGGTCTCGGCAAATATCATGTAATTTTTTTTATCTTACTAGTCCTAAATAAAAATAATTAAGGGGTAATGTCAACCAAATTTTTATTTTTTTTTCCAATTTTTTTGTATTGGCTTAAATCATGCTAAAACTATCATATAATCAAAATCTACAACGCCCAAGTACTGATCTAAACTCAAAATTCGTTTAAATCAATTTTAACCGAACAACTTTTATGCTGCAAAATCACTATCAAAATCAATCGGTGAGCAGTAGAACTGAAAAAGTTTACATCCGATTGACTTGAAATTTTAACTGTAGCTTTTTCATTAGATTATCTAGTGAAGTACATACGATTTTAGCGATTGATTAACAACAAAAAAGTTATAAACAATTAAAGTTGATTTTTTTTGTCGAAAAAAAAATTTTTTTTTCAAATATTTTATTGAGACTGTTTATTTTAATTATTGAGTAGTAAAATTAAAAACTAATTACGCAAGTAATAATTTTCTAGAGGACCCCGAAAATTTAACTACCTAGGGGGCCACAAATGTTTAATCCGACAGATTAGACCCCACGGCTGCTTAAAGGGGTAGGTATTCTAGTTTAGAGGCATGAATTTCGGGCGGTTTTTGAAGCTTTGTACAAACGAAACAAAAAATATTTTTACTATCAATTTTTTTATCATTTATTTATGGATATTTTAAGATTGCATAAAAATTAACCGAGAAAACCCTCAAAATTCACAAAGTTATGAGCTGGCAAAGTGGGAGGTCCAAAAAAAAGGATGTTCTAATGTTCGAATGTACCGATTTATTTGAAATTTGGTGTGAATGTTCTTTATCGATGCCGTTATAGCATGAACCGTGGAAAAGTAAAACAATTTTTTTTTCACGAAATGGCGGCCGTTAAAAATTTTTTTTTTACTTTATCATACAAAATATGAAAAAGTATTGTTATCGTGCAGAAAAAGAAATTTGAGATTGATTTTGATGAATTTAGGCATATTGGGGTTCCAGAAGCGGAAAATCATCATTTCCAAAAAATGTCTGTAATCTGTATGTGTGTGTGTATGTGGTCAAATTTTCCTCAACCTCTACTTCAAAACGTAATAGGAATTTTTTAACAAAATTTCGTATTTAGTATTACTGATATATTGGGACTTAGAACTGATTAGATTTTGGTTAAAATCGGTACACGGAAACGCAAAAAAAATATTTGGCAAATTAAAAAAATTATATTTTTCTTTTTCTCAAATTTTAGATTTTTATTAAATTCTTCTCTATAATAATAATATTAAAAAAGTATTAATCAATAACCGTGTAAATATCCAATTTTTGTAATTATTCTTTTTTCAAATGTAAAAAAAACTTTTTTCTTAATTTTCAAATTTTATTTTTTTATTATACAGTAAAACTTCTCTATAACAAGATTTTTGCTATAAACAGTCAGTTTAACATGTAAACAAAAGTCAAAGCACTAAATTTTTACTCGTTATAGCCGATTCTTCGTTATAACCGGACTCGTTATAGAGGGGTTCTACTGTATTTTGCACCATAATAATAAGTACGATAAAGTTATGGGCATGGCCACATCCGATTTTTTTACATGTTTTAATTAACAATTCCGAATTTTTTAAAAATAGTAAAATTAAAATATTTGATCTGAGCGTGGTTGAGGCGAAAATATAAAACGTATAGGTATTCTAAAAAATTTGGGTGGGCACTTGGTTGGGCACTCCAGTCAATAGGGATTGGGCATGTGTCCACCCTGTTCCCCCCTCTGGCGCCGTCACTGTGTAATGTATACTTATTTTAATTACTATTATGGTATGGTCGTACGGTCTTCCTAAACCAAAAACAATACACGTCAACACTGTATATCTTGATTATGTATACATTGTACAGTGTTGCGTATTGCTTAATCCTAATCGCATTTTTTACAACGCTGGTCTAATGTGACCTCGTCAATGCTATCGTATTGTTTTTGGCTTTAAACAGACCATAGCTTAAAATTTAAATTTTTACTTTTTCAAATACTATATGTATTATAAGATTATTATAACATAAATTATAATAATAGTGTTGTAAATCAAATACAGTGGCCGTAAAAAGTATTCGTACACCCCTATCTTAACCATGTAAATTGTACATTTTGAAGCCATTCTTTCACACATAAAAGTCGCTTTTACAACAAAACTTTTTAGACATTTTTTGTTAAGAATTTTATTGTCTTCAATTTTGTATCTATACATTTTTCTATTTTGTCGCCCCGTTTCCGACTGACAACAGCTTAAACAAGACTCCGTAAAATACAAAAAATATTATCATCTGTATCTCGGAAACGGTGTGACAAAATAGAAAAATGTATATAAACAAAAATGTAGGGAATAAAATTTGCAACAAAAATTACTTATACATTTTTCTATTTCATTGCACCGTTTTTGAGATACAGGTGACAATATTTTTTGTATTTTACAGAGTCTTGTTTAAGCTGTTGTCAGTCGGAAACGGGGCGACAAAATAGAAAAATGTATAGATACAAAATTGAAGACAATGAAATTCTTAACAAAAAATGTCTAAAAAGTTTTATTGTAAAAGCGACTTTTATGTGTGAAAGAATGGCTTCAAAATGTACTATTTACATGGTTAAGATAGGGGTGTACGAATACTTTTTACGGCCACTGTATATGTGTATTCATCATTTTGAACATAATAATATAGTAATCTTCAATACAACATAATATTATAATAAATTATCGTTGGATAACTGCAAAAGCAAATTGGAATACTTCAGTTTTCTGCATTCGTTATCTTGCAAGGTTAAATCGCAGATAAGCACTGTGCATGGTTTTATACGATTGCAAATTTTTTTACAACAGATGCGAAATTATAATATTATACCGAATTTATATTATGCATTTATACATATTTTAAATTAAAAATAATCAGTACGTAAATCCAATTCCTAATTATTATAACTCGTAAACTAATCTTTGAAGTTTATTAGAATTTCCTATGCTTATAGATATAGTTTATAGTTCGAATAAGGTTTCTTCCATTTTATTATAAAACAATTTAAACGATCTTATAATATATTTAATGGAAACAATAAGAATTAGATATTAAAGTAAAGTGCAAAATTCCCACCCTTACGATTGATATAATTTTTAAAAGGCGGAGCTTATATTTCAGCTTAAACGTAGGTTTTAAAAGTAGATTCCTGTAAGTTTGCTATTGAATTACCCATTAATGCAACCAGACTATTTGTGAAGCTTGTTGCCTACCAACGAATTAATTAATTAATTTATTCACCATAGCTTGTAAGCCCCCTCGCGTTCGTGAATTAAAGCTAGATCGACATAACCACTCCTTAAACTCGAATCGTGAGAACGCGCCTTAAGACGTGGTGTTTTTAAATTTTTCTATTAAATCAAACAATTCAGTTAAAGTCTGCTTTTCTAACCATTTTATATTATCGCTTACAAACCCTAAATGTCACAAAAATTCTTGATTCTTTAACATATAATACAAACCGGCATTCAGCTACGTCTCCCAACTTGTTAAAATCGGTAAAAAAATTTAACATTTGCAAATCAAGTATTAATTAAAAAAATCAAGTTTTAAATATTGAACGAATGAATTTAAAAAAAAGCACTAAAAAACACAAAAAAAGCACAAATGGTCTCCTTTTTGATAAATCGTAGAGATTATTTAAAATTTTTGAGCTGCTTTGAATTTTCAGGAAAAGCATTTTAGCTACAAATCCGGACTCTAATAATAAAATAATATAAGCCTTTTTCTTTATGCATAAGTGCGGTTGATTTGCAAAGAGGCACTGTTTGTAGCAACTGTTCTTATATAGAAATTTATTAAACTTTAGAAAACCGAAAAAGAATTATTTTTTCGAAAAAAGCACGTAATCTCACTGAAATTATAAGCTTTCTTATTATAAAGTATATAAAATACGAGTATAAGTCTGTTTTCGGTTTTAAAAATTTTATCTGCTTTAATGAAATGAAATAATAGACATTCTTTAATCTACTTGAATTACCTAATGTGGTGAGATATTATTTTCTTTCCTGACAAATTTATCTCTGTTCCGGTTTGAATCTATTATAGAAAACTTAAGTCATTTTTATGATACTAACACTAACGTTTAGTTTGATCAAAAAATTGGTTTTCAGGGGTATTTTCATGCAAAACTACCTAATGAAATGACTGACTAGTTATATAATTACAAAAATTTTTATGAAACGTATTCTTATTATTTATTAAAAAAAGATTAGTAAATAAAATTGTAATTAAATTAAAATTAAAATAATTAAATTTAAATTAAAATAATTAAATTAAAATAAAAAAAAATTTGATGTAACATGTTCAAAACGACTAAAGGGTCGTTCTCATCCAATTAACTTAAGATTAACTTTAAGATTCACTTAAGAAATGTCATATGTTTCTATTAATTTATGTAGCGTTAGTTGGAGGAGAACGACGCGTAATAGTCAAAACTTAAACTATATAAAACTATAAACTATAAAATATAAATCAAATTATGAACGTGTATAATTCCATTTAAGGCGGGAGTTTAGCAGTCGAAAGTAGATTAAAATCGATGGTATTATTTTACCAAATTTTAAAGTTATTGCTAAAATTATCCTATTCATTTGTTTACTAGATATCGAGAAAATGTTATTGTAAAACACTACGGAGATATATTAAGAATAATCAAGTAATTTTTAAAATAAGACATTTTTAACATAACATACCCAATTATTAAAGGTCATGGAGAACAATGAAAATTTTTTTCCGGGCAGTTAAGGTTGATCAGTACGAAGTCATGAATATTTTTAAACTGTTTTCTAAAAAAATACAAATATTTCTTCGTAGTGATTTACAACATTTATAACATCTTTTCGATGTCCAGTAAAAATATGAAACTGCGAATTTCAGCAATAACTTTAATATTTGGTTTAAGCGGGTCACCCCGTGTGATTGCCGGTTTATTTAGCTTTTCTTTGGATTTTTTTTTGCAAGCAATAAACATATAGAAGTTTCAACTACATTCTGTATATTTTTTCTGACCTTAATAAGAGCATCGATTTTAACATATTTTCGGCTGATAAAATTTTGGCCTTAATATTTCAATTTTCTCTTAACTTGTTCTTTATTACTTTCACCTTTACTGGAAACCTTCATTAAGTGTTGAATTTGGCTTTTGATTTTTTTAGGCGTTCTTGATTTCAGTTCTGGATAATTTTTTATCGCGCGCATTAATTCTTCAGTAGTTGGATATGTTTTATTGCCAATATTTTTCTCAAACACTTTTCGAATAACGCTTTTTTCAGGAGTTGACCAAGATTTTCTCACACCTAAAAAAAATTAGTATTAAAACCAGTGCCGGTGTATGGTTCGAATTTTTCAGTACTAGTTGAAATTATTTTAGTGTACTTTAGTGTTTAGTATTACTTTAGTGTACCTGTACACTAAACTGAATAAAATTACAGGAGATAATAGTATATTACATGTTTTTATTACGTGTTTTTTTATATTAGTGCTTAAATAATTTATAATTATTCTAGTACCTACTAATTGATTGTAAATAAATAAATAAAATTAGATCGGTACTCATTATCACAAAATTAGGGAAACTAATTGTTACCTTCTTTACTCTGACTTCTCGATCTTCGGTTAATTTCGTTCAAAACCCAAGTTTTAACTTGTGGAACAGTCCTGTCTTGCAGTTCTTCATTGGCCATTATTGTATCTAACACTACTTGATTAGATGGTAGTATTTTATGATTAATATTATTTTGGAAACAATTTTTGGCGCAGTGCCTTTCAGGAGTTGTCCGCGTTTTTTTGATTGATTTTGATTTAATACCAGCTGTAAAGAACATTCTGTATTATACAAAATATTTAAAAAATTTAAATTTTATACCTACAAGTCGGCTTCTCTTTCTTTTACCTTGATCGTTATTTAAATTTGTACTCGTATTAGGCTGGGCGATTCTTTCGATTTGTTTATCACTTTGTTTTATGGTACGATTTTCTAAAAACGAAATTTGATGTATAAAATACAAAAATATATAATAAACGGCAATCAAAATAAAGGTCTTGGAAATATAGATTTTGAAGAGAATACTCTTTTTTCTAAATTGTGTAAATAAATAACGAAATAAAACCTGTTACCTAAAATTACAACTCGACTTTTCTTATTTTTTTTAGAAGTAAATACATTATCGTCGTCATTATAAGAACAATTGGGTTGGGGCTCTGCAATTGCTTCCCTAGTTACAGTTTTACTATGGTTCTCTTTTTCTTGTTCAAATTCAGTAATTCCTAAAACAAACATTTTAATATCAATAAAAATAGAATTTTTATCATTGTTATCAATTTCCGTACCATCTAAATCTTCGTCTTCAACATCGTCTTCCCCTTCCTCATCACCTTGTGCTATAGAAAGCAACTTGGACATATTGGTAATATCTTGTGTTATGATTGGCTGTCTATAATATTGCTTGTGAATTTTATCGGCGTGTCCTAAACAGTTTTGTAAATTTGTTACCTCTGATTTTTGTAAATTTAATAGAACTGATTTGGTTACAATATGTTTTCGTAACTGTGTAGCTCTCAAAGATTCTGGAAGATTAGCTCCACATTTTTTAGAAAACCTTCTAATCAGCCAATATGCACGCAAGTATTTATTAGGGGAATTATTCGTAGAAGGAATTCCAAACAGGTATCGATTATTATGATCAACTCCAGCGTTTTCTCTATTTTCTAGTAAAAAGTCGATGTGTGTTTTCATCTCCGTATTTAAGAGAACAGGCACACCGCGTGCAAGTTTACCACGTACAGTAAATCTTACAAACATATTTGCGATAAGTTTGTCTGCTGCACTTAAAGAATCATAGATTTCTTTGTTGGTGTTTTCATTAACTGCTTGACTATTTTTATAATCATCGATTAGAGTTCTTTCCAATTCACCAGGACGCCTTCTATTGAAGAGTAAAATTGATGTCAAAGTATATTGCAACAATTTTAACCAATCATTTTTCTGAAACTGTTCTTGTAACTTATTGTAACAAATATTCCGTTCTGCAATTAGGTAATTATTTAACTTTTTAATATCTTCGGTAGAAGGTAAAAGTACTTTTTTTTGTCTTTTAAAATGTAGTAAACTTTCCGTTGCCGCTTTGTTTATGAGTGTTGGCATATCGGTTGTTAGCAAGTGTAGGAACTCCTCAGTTACATTTTTAAGGACAAATTTTTATCTTTGATTGTTTCAGAAATTAGTAAACTACCGTTATATTTTAAGAAGGTGTAAATGTTGGTTGGTATTGTAGGTTTAGTGTAATGACCCGTTTCTTCATCTAAGCCGCCCAAAATTTTTTTTACTTGAAGTATCACGTTATAATACATAGGATCAAAAACAGATATGAAATCATCAATATTACTATCAATTTTTTTACATTCCAAAAGAAATCTTCCAGCAAGTCTTAAACGAGCCCGTATCATTTCAAAATGATGTTTATCTCGATATTTTTCGCACATTTTGTTTCCATAAATCATTATTAATTTGTCGAAACAAATGATTTTATATACATCATCAATTCGCAGTACCGGTAAAACTTGACATTTTAAAACATCGCTTGCTACTTCATGAAAATTGCAGGCATTTTCTCGGGGTCCGCGTATTTGACCTCGAAGTCCTAGGTTTTTTTTATTTCTGTGAAATCGTTGAAAATGGCGTTTTAATGACAAATATGACATATACACATTACACTCTGGACACGGTATATACTGATCTTTATTAATATTGGTTTTCTTTGTTCTCCGCGATAAAACCATATCGCTCGAACGTGTATTAGGATCTTTATTGAAAAGAAAGTTTCCTTTAATGCGTAATGCTTTAATAACAACTTTTCTTTGGGGACTACCAATAGGGCGTGATAATATTTTTCTTACTTCAAGTTCATCTTTATGAACGGTGCAAAAATGCCTAGAAATCTTGGTCACCAATTTTTTTACTTTTTTAATTTTTAATTTTTTTAAAATTACTTTAATTAGTAATTCGTTTTTTTTATCAAAAATTTCAGGAGCGGCAAGAAATAACGAATTACCCCCAATAGCAAGTCGAATTTTTAATTAAAAATTTTAGTAGCGACGAGCAAGGGTGAAATAAAAAAAAACATAGGTAGGCATAAATATATCAAAAAAAAAAAAATAAATAACAAGTAAATAAACAAAAAAAAAAGATAACAAACAAAATAAAACAAAAACAAAACAAAGTAACTGTTAATCGGTGGGGGGTGGTGGCGGAGGCGGTGGTGTCGGGCCGGTGTATGCATAGTAGTTGAACTGTCTAATGGAACCAAAAATCTGCAGCGTAGCGGGAAAACCTGCAGCCGTCAGAGCGCCGAAGGTCCAAAGTTAACCACGGCGGGCGTAGGCGGAGGAGATGGCGGTGGAGCGGAAAAATCGGGAAGGGCGAAAGCAGGAAGAGGGGGATGAATAGATGGCGGAGGAGGTGGAGGGGCGGAAACAGGAGGGAGGGGAACGCGGGGCGGAGAAAGAGGAGCCGGAGCACAGGAGGAAATGCCGGATGGGCCGGCGATGCCCTCCTCCAAAATCACAGGAAGAGGGCGCAAGGAACCCACCGTGGTACGGTGCTTCCCCGGCTGCAGGTGTATATATGAAGCCGCCGTTTTGATGTCCTTGTGGCCTGGAAAAGAGGAAAGAACAGTAGTAAAAAATAAACAAAAAAAAGAAAAAAACCTACCGGTGAAGTTGACAATCATGTGCGCCGGCACGTCCGCATTGGCCAGAGCGGTGGCCAAAGAAGATCGCGCGCTGTGGTTAGTGAATCGGCGACCCACTAAACCAACAGCGGCGGTGGCGGACTTCAGCCAACCGCTCATGGCGTTCCTGCCGATGGGGACGTTCGAAAACCACGGCACGTTGGCCCCCTTACGCCAACGGTGGTGAGGATTTAAAAACACGCGGTCAGGTGCGTGGCGGGGTCGGTGTCCGGCCAATGACCGGAAGAGCGTCACGGGGCAGAATTCGGGACGCTCTTCGAACGGCTGCAGCCATTTGTCATTGGCCAAGGGAGCTGCTCCACCCTGCGCCGACTTGTGTGTAATGGGGTTGTAGATTAACCGCCCCGTCTCGCGGCCGAAATTGTCCAACTCGTACTTAAAGTACGAGAATTTCGCCGCCGAACCCTCGTTCCCACGCCAGGCCAGCTCGAAGCCGGCGATCAAAAAGAAACGCCGGTTGAGACCGTCCGGCGTGTCGACGGGGAACTGACCGTACAGGAGCTCCAGCTCCTGTATGGTGAGAGGGGCGGAACCCTGCGTCCTCTTCGTCGGGTCGCGCTGCAGCTCCCTTCGTTTGTTGTCCCGCGCCCTTATAGCGTCCACGAACTCGACGTCCTTAAAGGGGTCGCAGGACAATTTGAACTCTGAAAAAATAAAAAAACATAGGAAATACGAAAAAAAACAAGAAAAAAAGGCACTTACTTTTAAACACCAACTCCCGCACGTGGCAAGCGGTGGAGTTCCAGTGGGACTTTAACGTACCCTCCTTGTACTCCCCACCGTCCTGCTTACGCATGTTGACCGCGTAGTCTCTGAGAATGTCAGCAATATCGCATTTCGTCGAGGAGGCTGTAATCGAAAAACCCCGCTCCGTCATGAACGCCTCGAAGGCCCTGACGCGGCTGGTACGGCCGTACTGAGTCTGTTTAGGAACAGACCGCACGGCCAGATCGTCAGTACCGGCACGCGTCATCGTGCCGAAACGGCCGGGCTTCACAACTGCAGAAGAAAGCAAAAATTAAAAAAACAATAAAAAACTTAAAAAAAATTACCTACCGGAGGTCTCCGCGGAGGACGACGAGGAAGCGCAGTCGCCGCCGCTGGTGTGGGAAAGAATGGCGGGAATATTGGCGAACTGGCTTATAGTAACCTCTGCGCGGCGGGGTTTTTTGGAGCGGGTCTCTGCAAAAAGAGCGCAATTAGAGGGGAAACAACCATACAAAAGAGGAAAAACATACCGGCAGCCTCCACGTCGGCCAAAACAGGGGCGAAATCTAGGGAATCGTCGAAGGGATCCCGGGGCAGGGAGGGATCTGAAAAAATATAAAAAACGATAAATAACAAAAAAACACGAAAAAAGACCAAAAACTCACCCTCGACAACGACCTCTAGATCGGCCAAATCCAGCGAATCGTCGAACGGATCCGCTGGCAGGGAAGGATCTGAAAAAACAAAAAAAATGTTAAAAAATCAAAAAAATACGGAAAAAGTAAAAAAACTCACTTTTGGTGGTAAGGGGGGGGGGTCGAGGCGACGGCGGGCGCAGCAGGGGTGGCCTCAGGCAGCGAGGGATCCGACATCAGAAAGGCTGCCACGTCAGCCTCCCTGTCGAAAAAGGAAAGGGCGGAGGGGGGGACAAGATTTGAAACGGGGGTGGAGGAAGCAAGAGGAGGGTGGCGGGAGGGGGTGGACTCGTCATCCGAGTCCAAAAAAACCATGGGCCGACGGGAGCGGTGTAATGGAGACACCAACAGCGGCTCTTCGGTGTCGCTGATGGTGACCACAGGAGCTGCCTGAGGCTGCTGAGCGGCGCATTGCGGCGTGGGAGCCACTGGAAAAAAATCACAATTGAAAAATAAAATACAATTAGGAAAATACACAAAAACTCACGCATTGCGTCGACAACGCCCTGCAACTCGGCAATTTCCGCTTTGCGCTTAAGAGAACGGCGGTCCATTACTAAAGAAGTTCAAAATAAACCAAATAACAAAATAAAACTGTAAAATAGAGAGAACATACCAAAAAAGCGCGAAAACACAAAAAAAATGCCGCCAAAAACCACAAACACACAAAAAGTCCACAAAATAAACCAATTGGCACACAAAATAAATGTCAAACTAAAGGACAAACCAATAGGGCACTAAAAAACGAAAACACAAACAAAAATGCACAAAGGGCGCGGCAGAAAAACAATTTAAATTACACACTAAAAACACAACCGAATGGTAGCAAGGTGTGATAAGCTATGCTAATACAGGGCAAAGGAAGTGCGGGCGGATGTGAACGTGCCAAGGTCCAGACAAGTCGGCATTCCGATCAACGGTCGTTCTGATAAAGCACTTGGCAACAAAATATGTTATAAAAATGGATTAACGAGATTCCTCCGGAAAACAGCTTATGGATATGGTTTTTTTTTTTAACGGTCAACTCAGAACTGGCACGGACCCGGGGAATCCTGAGTCGCGTTGTTTGGGCGCGTAGTTCTCGAACGGGGTGATTTAAATTTCCGAGTGTGGTGTTTTTGGATAGTTACTAGTGTTTTCTACGAGTGCACATAGAAAAACCGGGTGAGTTTTTGCTTTTTGTGTTAAATTTTTATACATTTAGTTTTGAAGTGTTCGAATTAATTTGATTGACAGTGACGGGTGTCAAAAATTTTCGGAAAAGTGTGGTTAGGATCGCGAATAGGGTTGGTAACATTGTTAAATAATCTAAATTAGGTTATGTTTTGATTGTGATTCATAACCTCAAAATTATTATATAGGGTAAATCAAAATTTCAGTTTTAGCGACTTGTAAAATTTCTTAAAATAATTCTAGTTGGATATTATTGAAATTCTTCAAACAGTTAAGTGACTCCATTTTTGGTAAAACGTGGGGGTATTGCTTGGAAGATTATTATAATTGGGGGTTATAATTCTTTTTATACAGGGTAGAACACAATTTTTATTTTCACCACTTAGAAAATTTTCAATCATTCTTTGCCTTTATTCATTTTAGTCTACTAGGGGGTGCTCCGAGCAATACACGTGTCTCTAATGATAGTTAGCTTTTGGGGCCCAAATATATATAATGTTATAGGTTAGAATTAGATCATTGTACAGGGTAATACATAAATTTCGATACTTACACTTAGGAAACTTTTACATATAGGTAATTAGATATAGCTTTTGACGGCATATTCGGCACACTGTCTTAGGAGATAGGTAGAGATTGGGGCCCAAAATTTTGAGGTTAAAAAATTATCTTTACATAGGGTGGGCTAAAATTAGATAAGATTTAATATACTTAGAAAATTTTTATCAATCATCATTTCGAGTACTCCCGGAACATTGTAGTCAGAAGGTGTCTCCACAGATAGATAGAATTTGGGGCATTTTTTATAGGTTAGAATTAACTAGCACATCGGGTGTTACAAAATTATTAAACTTTCGACTTAGGAATATTTTCTTGAGATATCATTTTTGGGAAATAACAAACTAGGGTCCGAGCGACGCGGGAAAAATTTATATAGGTATTAACGGTTCTTAAGAATAATTCCAACACAACTGTAGATATTTCCGGTAGGGGGCGTGCGAGTTTTTACTAAAGTTGGAAAAATTCAAAAAATTTTTACAGAATCATTAATCAACTTGGTAATATTTTTGGGAAAAATAGTTTGCAAAAAATCCGGTAGAGGGCCAAAAAATTTTTTATTCCGATCAAAGCGAAAATTGATATCTGACGAGCGCAGGGGTATTATAGGCTATATTAAAAATTTGAGAAAAATCGAGTGGAGGGGGAAAAAGTCAAAATTATATGTTTATATTTTTGAAAAATTTTTTTATTAACATATCACAAATTGCATAAGGAATACGGGAAAAATATTATTTTTGGAAAATTAGTTGTCTTTCACTGTCAGATAGAGGGTTAAGATTTTGGCTCCGATCTTGAAGAAAATTTATATCTGACGAGCCCAGGGGGTTTATAGGCAATACAAAATATTTTTAGGAAAACTGAGTGGAGGGGGAAAAAGTGAAAAATTATAAATTAATTAGGGAAATAGGAATAAATATTAAAATACATATAGTTAAAGTCGGATTACGGAAATAGAATTCGCAGTATATCTAGTGGAATTATATAACATCTGGAAACATTATCATATACACTCTACTAAAATGACAACACCTACTAACAAACAACCTAATACAAGAGTACGGGCAGCTATACCTAGAACAAACACGGGAGCTCAAACTTCACCGCGCACTAGCAAGATCAAAACACCGCCAAAACAAAATCCAGAGACGCAGCATACACTATTTAAACCAAACACGGTGCTGGGACGATCACCGACAATAGTATACGACAATCTTAATACTAATACAAATACCAGTCGGAATTTACTAGATATCAGTAGTGATGAAGAACGGGAACACTCGGTAAACACAAATTGCAATTTACAAAATTTTTTCGCGGGTATACTAGATAGTACATCTCCCATGCAGACCGAGGATACCCCAGTTGCATTACAAGACACATTATCGGAGGTCTACGACACAACGGGTAATAGACCCAAAAGAAAACGAATTGAGGAAGGTACCGTACAGGCGGAAAATTCTAAAGAGAAACTGGATGTTATTAAAACAACAGTACATAGCATCCTCTTTAATGAAAACTCTAAAATAACTAAGCAATACGGACGAGAACTTATTTCTCAGTTTGATAAAATGGAAAATATAATCTTAAAAATGCAACAGCGTATCACTAATTTAGAAATTGAATTGGCAAACAAACAGGTGGGGGGAAAAATCGACGTTCTTGACACAACACGAAATGAAATCGAACATATACCTAAACGGAACATTCTAGTCATTAAAAACATAGATGAAAATAATAAAAAAGACGCAGATACGGTTAAAACAATAGTCACTGAGGCATTAGGAGAGGATATCGATAAGCTCCGAATTAGGAATCTACGGAAAATTAGAGATGGAGTCCTAGTTGAGACCGAATCACAGGGCGATTTAAATATTATTAAAAACAATATTAGACTTAAAGGAACTGGACTGGAGGTTAGGCCGCCGCAGACAATAAAACCAAAGATCATATTATTTAGTACCGAAAGGGATTGGACGGATGAGTTAATACTGAAAGATCTATACTATAAAAATCTACATACAGCAATTTCGTATGAAGAATTTCAAAAAGAAACAAAAATATTGTTTAAGACTGGACCACGTGATAAAAATACGGTACATCGGGTTATCGAGACATCGAAAAAGATTAGGGACACGATCATGAGAAGAACCCATATATATGTTTCGTGGCGATCTCTTTATTTCAATGACTTCATTAACGTAACCAGATGTTTTAAGTGCTATGGTTTTGGCCATCTGAGTAAAAATTGTAGTAAGCTCATAACTTGTAGGTACTGCGGGCAAACCGGACACTTAGGGGGAGATTGCCCAAATAGGTCTGTGGCACCCAGATGTGTTAATTGTGGAGACGCACATGATGCAATGAGTAGGGAGTGTCTTGAATATATCAGGAGAAGGGAGGCATTAATGCGTAGGGTAGTGGAGAATTAAATTAAATTAACTTCAAAATTAAAAATAGAAAGATAAATTATTGAAAATTCTGAATATAAGAATTCCAGGGCAACATCAAACTCATAGAAATTAATTGTTCTAGATTCTTGAGATCGACCGTAAAGTTTTGCAATCTGATCCGAATTAACGGGTGTTTTGAGGAGGGAGAGTCTAAATCATGACGACCAAAATATTGCAAGTCAATCTCGGTAGGGGTAGGACGGCCACACTTGAGTGTATTGCGGCGTTAACCCATAAAAACATAGATATTATATGTATACAGGAGCCGTTCCACGACAGGGAGATCTGGGCCGGTTATGTTATTCATGGTAAACCACTAGCCAAAGCGATTACTGTTATTAGACGCCTGGGCTTGACAGCGCTGTTTGTGGAGGAGCTATCCAGTCTGGCTGTCACGATTAGCATATTGGGCACAGGGGATGACTCACTGACTGTGATAAATGTGTATTGGAGTCCCAACTGTAATTTTGAAAGGGAACTCACTTATCTAGAGAACGCACTTAAAAAATATTCAAAGACACACCTATTGCTACTGGGGGATTTTAACGCGAAACATTCTGCTTGGGGTAGTCCTATATGTGATATAAAGGGAGAACTATTAATAACTATGAGTGTAGCACTTGGCATAGGGGTGGCGAGCGAGCCTGGATCCCCCCCAACATTCGAGGCGGCAGGGAGAGGGCAGAGCTGGGTCGACATTACGATGTACAAGAACTGCACAGTCACGGACTGGAGTGTGGAGACCGATTGGCTGTTTAATAGCGACCATAACCCAATTACGTTCAATATTAGCATTATAATAGCGAGATCAATACCGGAAAATACGGGAATGTTCAGCTGTGAGGCAGCCAATTGGGACCTTTTCGATGAGTGCTTGACCGGGTACATGGTAAACAATTTCGTAGCTAATGATGTTAAAGATCTCGATAACAAAGTCACACAATTCTACGAGGTCATCATTACAGCGTGTAGAAGATGTATGAAAGTGATAAAGAGGAAGAAAGCTAGGAAGTGTCTTTGGTGGTCGTCTGAGTTGAATAGGAAACGGATTGAGACTAGGGATTTGAGAGAAGAATACCAAAGAGAAAGAGATGAACAATTAAGAGTAATTAAAATCGATAATTTTAAAAAGGAAAGAACAGTTTACAAACAAATGATAAAATCCGCGAAAATAGAGTCCTTTAGGAAGTGCTGTAGTGATGAAAAACAAGGCCCCTGGGATTTTCCATTGAAATTTTTAAAAGAGAAAAAAAATACAGAACAAGTGATCGGATCTCAGGTACAAGGTGACCGAACTGTTAATACAGTCTTCGAAGTCAAGCAAGAAAGGTTCAAACAGTACTTCCTGGAGGATGATCCGTCAAAGGACGACCACCGAAGACACAGAATTATCAGAGAAACTGAACATTACAGTGTGGAAGATAATGATCCTCCTTTCACCATTAAAGAAGTAGATTATATTATTAAAAGCATCAAAGTAAATAAGGCAGCAGGTTGTGACGGAGTACCGGTCAAGGTAATACGCAGGTTATGGGAACTGAATAGAGTATGGATATGCCAGCTTTACAATGAGTGCTATCGGCTGGGCCATTTTCCCAAGGTTTGGAAGGTAGGTAGGCTAGTGTGGATTGATAAGCCGGGGGGGGGGTCCAGGCCGCTCACCATCTCTGTGGCATGTGGGAAGATACTAGATAAACTTTGTACTAGTAGATTGGTTTATCACATTGAACATAACAATTTGTTCTCTCGGTGGCAATACGGCTTTCGGTGCGGTAGAAGTACAGTGCAAGCGGTGTCGGATCTTGTTAGGCACATTAAATTAATTCTTGCAACAGGCAGACATGCGCTCTTAATTATGTTGGACATTAGTAACGCGTTTAACTCGGCATGGCACTTTAATATCATTTATGCACTTTTGGGAATGAGATGTCCAGCAAATCTACTGCACATTATAAAGAGTTTCCTTTCTGATCGTTTTGTCTGGGATGAAACTGAATTAAGAGGAGTAGTCAGGGGCTGTCCACAAGGCTCGAGTCTGGGACCGGTGCTGTGGCTGGTTATAATGGAAGGGTGGTTTAAAACTCTACATCGCACCACCCTAACGGGTGGATACTTCGCTCAAGCATTTGCGGATGACCAAGCCATAGTACTATATGGATCTGATGCGCGGGATATCGAGGCCGACTGGGTGGCCATCTACAGGCAGTGCTTAGAATGGAGTAATTTGAACAAGGTGAGCTATAATGTTGCCAAAACGCAGGTGGTGTGGTTTACCAAAAATATTAGGCTGCGCTGGCCCCAAATACAATTAGGTAATACAATGATTGAATGTGAAATGGTAGGGAAGTACCTGGGCTTAATTATCGACAGTGATTTAAATTGGATAGAGCACGCAAAGAGTATACGTGAAGTAACAGTACCTATTGCATTGAGGATGGCCTGCATGGTCGGAAAACAATGGGGACTGCGAACTTGGGTATTAAATAGATTATATAGATCGGTAATTGAGCCCAAACTTACCTATGGAGCTGAGTTGTGGGGCGAGCGCAGTCAGGATACTCGTATTATTAAAACCACTAACGCGGCACAGAGACTATTTCTACTTATTTTGTCTAGGGCTTACAGGACGACACCTACCTCTGCATTGCAAATATTATTTAACATTATGCCCCTTCACTTAGTAGCTGCGCGAAATTTTAAAGTCTATCAAGAGATGACTGAAGTGGATAGGAGACCTAATTTCAGTGAGCTTAGACACCCGGGAGAACGTGATAACCTAGATATAAACTATAAGCCTTTTGATTGCGATGATAATAACTTGGCAGATTACACTTGTCACATTTACACGGATGGAGCCGGTAATCAGTCAGGGGTGGGATACGGATTTGTTGTTAAGCATTCGGGAGTAGAATTGTATCACGAAACCGGACGCCTACCAGACCACTGCACGGTATTACAGGCAGAGATCATGGCAATTAAAAAGGCAGTAGAGTGGGGAGAGTTGTCTTGTTTCGATAGGGTGATGATTATCACGGATGCATTACAGGCGCTCCAAAGCATAGGTCACTACCTGTCCAGCAACAATATGATAGCTTACATACAAATGACCGCAGCCTCGAACGTAAATAAATATCATTTCAGATATGTGAAGGGGCACGGCACCTCAATAGGAAATCTTAGGGCCCATGAACTGGTGAGTGGTATAGACGAGAACACGGTTGTTGTGCAGTGCGGAATCACCCTTAAAGCGCTAAGGAAAAAATATTACAATGAATATTTAGGGAAATGGCTTAGACTGTGGCTGCAGGATAACACAGGACGATCAGTACACACTATCTTACCGGAGGGAACTGTAGCCTACAATTGGAGTAGTAAAGCTGTTCAATTATTAACGGGACACGGTGATTTCGCGCAGTACTACAAAAGGTTTAAACTAAGGGAAGGTAGATATGGGGAGGGACTCTGTATCTGTGGATTGGCACCCGATACAACCGAACATATACTTTACCAATGCCAGTACAATTGTAGAGTAGAGGCAAGGGAAACCTTTAGATTAGCTCACCCTGAAGTGAAATGGCCCCTTGTCCTTAAACGCGATGAAGTCACGGAAGCCATAGTACAAAGTTTCAACATATTGGCTGAGGCCATGGTTTTTGATTATGGCTGGGAGTAGTGGTCGTCCTTACCCTTAAACGGATTTCAGTTTATCATAGGAATAGTCACCTTTCCTACCAGGGTCATCTTTCCTCTTTGCACTTTGTATATTGTTTGATCATTAAATTCAAAGTGGGGGGCCTTCGGGCCCCCCCGCTGATTCTTCTAAAGGTGATGGCAGTGGTATAAGGAGGATGGGTTTTCTTGACTGTGACTAGCTTGATCGCACGTAGGATCTGGAGCCCAATGCCGCAAGGTGGGTGGGATAAACTCCATTCGATGATAGAAAAAATTTCACAAATAAATGGATTAACGAGATTCCACCTGAAAACATGAAAACGGCGTGGCGCCAAAATATCAAGGCGAACGGAGGCAAGCCGACGCAGAAAACAAGGATTTTCTTGTGACTCGCATGAATGGATTAACGAGATTCCACGCCTGGTCTCAGAGACTATCACCCGGAATCTCGTTAATCCATTCATGCGCGTCACTAGAGTGGAAAAGTTCCTGAGACCCCATATATCCCAATGCATATTTTGGAGGGATGTTCTCGGGGGTAACATACCTGCGCAGGAGGGAAAAGTCCCGAGGAACGAGGGACTTTTCCCGAGGACAAGCGCAGGTATGTTTACACGAGAACATCGCGACAAGGTCATGGATTTGGCTTCAAAAGAGATTTTACCTGAAAAAAAGTAATATTTTCCTAAAATATATCACATTTGCTATAAGTAATTTTCGAAATTCAATTTTTTTTGCAACTTTTTTATATTTCTGGCGTCATTTTATTCGACCAAAACAGTTTTTGTTCAACTTTACTCGATTTCTGGCGTAAATTTATTCGATCTGCATAGAAAATGTCCTAGCATAATTGATTTTAGGTGTCAAACAATTCGACCTTAACCGGTTTTTGCGTAACAACTATTTTTACGAATTACTTTAATTAGTAATTCGGTTTTTAATTAAAAATAAATAGTTGCTCCGAGCAACAAGCGTCGTAACGAATTACTTTAACTAGTAATTCGTTTTTTTTTATCAAAAATTTCAGAGCTCCGAGCAACAAATGTACGGATGGTCCTCCGAGCAACAAATGTAGGATTAGTCCTCCGAGCAACAAATGTAGGACTGGTCCCGAGACTAGACACACACAAAATTTAGCAAAGTACAATAAATAGCAAACTCCAGTTTTTCTATCGAAAATGACAGGATTGTCAATTAATAACGAATTACTTTAATTAGTAATTCGTTTTTTTTATCAAAAATTTCAGGAGCGCCGAGAAATAACCAATAACCCCCAATAGTAAGTCGAATTTAAAAAATTAAACGAGCAGGGTAGAAACAAAACAAGACATAGGTAGTCATAAATATATTAACAAAATATAAATAATAAACAAAATAAAACAAAAACGTAACAAAAAAAAACCAAAAAGTAACAAAAAAAAACAAAAACTTAACAAAATCAAACAAAAACTTAACAAAAAAAAACAAAAACGTAATAAATAAAAGTAAAAACATAACAAAAATAAAAAAAAAAGGGGACAACGTCACTCGGTGGGTGGCGGAGGTGGTGGTGCCGCCCCGGGATGCGCATAGTAGTGGAAGTTCGTTATCGGGCCGTGGATATGTAGTGTGGTTCCAAAACTTGCAGCCGATGGGGGGCCGTAGGTGAACACGGCGGGCGTAGGCGGAGCCGCAGGCTGAGCCGTAGGCGGAGCCGCAGGCGGAGCCGCAGGCTGAGCCGTAGGCGGAGGAGGTGGCGGTGGAGCGGAAAAAACGGGAAGGGCGGAAGCAGGAAGAGGGGGAAGAATAGATGGCCGAGGAGGCGGAGGGGCGGTAACAGGAGGGAGGGGAACGCGGGGTGGAGAAAGAGGAGCAGGAGCACGGGAGGAAATGCCGGATGGGCCGGCGATGCCCTCCTCCAAAATCACAGGAAGAGGGGGAGGGCGCAAGGAACCCACCGTGCTACGGTGCTTCCCCGGTTGCAGGTGGATATAAGAAGCAGCCGTCTTGATGTCTTTGTGGCCTGGAAAAGAGGAAAGAACAGTATTAAAAAATAAACAAAAAAAAGAAAAAAACCTACCGGTGAAGTTCACTATCATATGCGCCGGAACGTCCGCATTGGCCAGAGCGGTGGCCAAAGAAGATCGCGCGCTGTGGTTAGTGAATCGGCGACCCACTAAACCAACAGCGGCGGTGGCGGACTTCAGCCAACCGCTCATGGCGTTCCTGCCGATGGGGACGTTCGTAAACCACGGCACGTTGGCCCCCTTACGCCAACGGTGGTGGGGATTTAAGAACACGCGGTCAGGTGCGTGGCGGGGTCGGTGTCCGGCCAATGACCGGAAGAGCGTCACGGGGCAGAATTCGGGACGCTCTTCGAACGGCTGCAGCCATTTGTCATTGGCCAAGGGAGCTGCTCCACCCTGCGCCGACTTGTGCGTGATGGGGTTGTAGATTAACCGCCCCGTCTCGCGGCCGAAATTGTCCAACTCGTACTTAAAGTACGAGAATTTCGCCGCCGAACCCTCGTTCCCACGCCAGGCCAGCTCGAAGCCGGCGATCAAAAAGAAACGCCGGTTGAGACCGTCCGGCGTGTCGACGGGGAACTGACCGTACAGGAGCTCCAGCTCCTGTATGGTGAGAGGGGCGGAACCCTGTGTCCTCTTCGTCGGGTCGCGCTGCAGCTCCCTTCGTTTGTTGTCCCGCGCCCTTATAGCGTCCACGAACTCGACGTCCTTAAAGGGGTCGCAGGACAATTTGAACTCTGAAAAAATAAAAAAACATAGGAAATACGAAAAAAAACAAGAAAAAAAGGCACGTACTTTTAAACACCAACTCCCGCACGTGGCAAGCGGTGGAGTTCCAATGGGACTTTAACGTACCCTCCTTGTACTCCCCACCGTCCTGCTTCCGCATGTTGACCGCGTAGTCTCTGAGAATGTCCGCTATATCGGATTTTGTCGAGGAGGCGGTAATCGAGAAACCCCGCTCCGTCATGAACGCCTCGAAGGCCCTGACGCGGCTGGTACGGCCGTACTGAGTCTGCTTAGGAACAGACCGCACGGCCAGATCGTCAGTACCGGCACGCGTCATCGTGCCGAAACGGCCGGGCTTCACAACTGCAGAAGAAAGCAAAAATTAAAAAAACAATAAAAAACTTAAAAAAAATTACCTACCGGAGGTCTCCGCGGAGGACGACGAGGAAGCGCAGTCGCCGCCGCTGGTGTGCGATAGAATAACCGGAATATTGGCAAACTGGCTGATCGTAACCTCGGCGCGGCGGGGTTTTTTGGAGCGGACCTCTGCAAAGAAAGCGTAATTAGAGGGGAAACAACCATAAAAAAGTTGAAAAACATACCGGCAGCCTCGACGGCGGCCAAGATTGGGGCCTTTTTATACCAAATATCGCTGTTTGATGGCAACATCGTTTTTTGAATATTTGCACCTTTCTTCCTGATAAAGTTTTATTATAATTATTGTCGTAAAGTGTCTTTTCCGCTTCTTCAATATTAAATATATTGCAATGTCTCACATTTTGAATGACGTCTGCATCCGTATAAACATGTAACCTAAAATATTTTCAATTTGATTTTTACTAATAGCACTAAATACATTAATCAAAATCTCATTAAGACACTTCCCAGAAAATATTTCTGCTTCTGTTTTTACATCTTCCTTCAGAACATTTTTTAAATCACAGTTTATAAATTATCTTCTTTTATAATATTGAAAAAAAATCGGATGTGGCCATGTCCATAACTTTATCATACTTTTAAATAACAAAAATATATAAAAAAATAGGATATTTACAAAAAGCAGAAGGGTTGATCCATTCGCACGGTTTATCGGTTTTGGATTATCGGATGAAGCATAAAATAATATCAAATCTAATATAAACATTATGAGTTATGTATACATTGTTAAGAATAATAAAATATTTAGCATAGGTAGTCTAAATATGAATTCATTCATTGTTGTCAACAATCAAATAAAATTCTCAAAAATATAAATGGAATTCGAATACGATTGTTAAAAACCATTTTTGGGTTTTACCTTATTATTGAAATTTTAACCCTTCTTTTGTCGACTTATGTCTGGCGACAGGTTTTAATTGCTTTTCTTAGAAGTTTTTACCTTTTAGGTATTTTGGCTTTTTATTTGTATTCTCCCTCCTCCTGTTAGGGATAATTTTTATATTTTAGATTTAAGATTTTGAAGTAATTTGAGTTCAGTTGGTTGTTAAGCTTCGTAGAGAAAGCATCTTTAAATAAAACGCCGAACTCCGGCACTTGTACATATGTATAATAAATAGTTTTTACAATTTACGTAAGTGTCGTTAATCTAGGTCGCCACAATACAGGCGGCGGCTCCAATAAAACAATTGGAGCTCGAAACAACGATACTTCAAACTAATCACGGAATTTTTCATTGTTACTGATACATTGATATAACTAAACAATTATAACAACAATGAATTATAGATGTCTGTTTAACTATATTTGCCGAAATGAAGGTTTCATGCGGATTAACATTTTCTATCAAGTTCAAAACATGACCGCTTTCAAAAAGGTTTTTCCCCTTTTATAAACTAGATTGCGGTAATTTATCGTTATAGACATTTCCAAAACCTTACTTAATTATTTTGTACTTCAGTTTTTCTTTCCTTTATATCGTTCATGTCATTCTAATACCTTGTAACCCCAAAAACCAAATTTTACAGGAGAGAAGAAAAACTCATTCCTTCAATTAAATGCCTTATTTGTTATAAATAAATTGCTATTTTATAATTAAAAAAAGTCAATAATATGATTTTTTTAAAAATTTTGGTTAAAATTATTATAATTAATAAAAATTGGTGGCTTACGAGATATTCTTCGACTGGCTGTAATAACATAGTGGGTTACTAGGTTTTATACAAATTGGTTTACAAAGTATTATCTGTAAGATTTGAAATGTAGATAAAAGCACAGGTTACAATAAAACAATTAATATTAAGAAATATCAATATAATTAATAATTATAAGTCAACGTATAAAGAAAATTAGTTATGCTTAATGTTGTCATAGAAAGAATGACAATCCTCAGGAATGACGGATTTTAATTGCTGCAAATGTGTCCAGTTTTGTTTTGTTATTAACATTTCTTCTTTAAACATAGGTGGCCATATAACGTATGAGTCTAAAGTAGCTGGACAGAATTCAAACTTTAATTTAAAAAAGTTGGTTATAGAAAACTTAAAATTAATTTTTTATTAAGAAAACATAATACAATTGGAACACAAAAAAAAAATTTTAATACACAGTGGTTCATTTTCTTCAATTATTCTTACTTTACTTTTAACACCTTCCATCATACGGCGGATCATATTCATATCAATTTTTTTGGCACATGACTTGATCCGTTTTTTTAATTGATCGGCTTAAGTTGTTTCCCAACCATTCTTGTAAACTAATTGTGGGAAAATTAACCAGAAAATTTTGATTGGACGAGCTGCAGGGATATTTGCTGGATTTGCATGTTTTGGAATAAATCGTATCTTTTGACCATTTAGCCAATTTAATGTTGTTTTGCATAATGGCAAGATGCAAGATCCGATCAAAAGATGATTTTATCATCTTTATGGTTTTTATGCACAAAATTTACCGTTTTGATAAACATTTTTTAATGTAAGTGTCTGTAAGAGTTTGTACAAAAAAATTTGATATGCCTTTGCACACCACGCCAATACTTTTGGTTCAAATTTAGATTTTCTTATGAACTCTACGTTATCAGAAACTGTACTTTTATCCGAGGTATAAAATCCTTTATTTGCAACGTCACAACTGTTCGCAAAAATGAAGTGCTTTTCATCGTCCAAAATATTCATTTTATTGCCTGTTAAAAACTGTTGTCGCAAAATGCGGCATTTTCCGGGTATTTCCGCTAATTGTTTATCGGTGTATCTTGGTTTAACATTTTACTTGTACTTTTTACTTTAAATTTTTTCAAATTTCGGCAAATTATTGTTTGCAAATTTTGAAATTTCCATGGTAATATGCGAGTACTCACTCCAATTTTGTTTTTAGCGGCTTTCTTCAAGGACCTTAGTTGGGATTTTTTAGAATTGCTTTTCTTCCGTTTTTTTTTATATTTTCGGGGCTAATATTTTTACTAAACCTCAAAATTATGGAATAAATGGTACTCCAGCTGAACCCTTCGTTTATAAAATGATTTAAAACGCATCTGTTATCCTGCCCGCCAAGCATTTTAAAAACGCGTTTACGCAAAAATTTCTGGTCGCATACTTTCATAAGGATAATTCAAACGAAACTAATAAAATTTGATAATGAACAAATGAACGAAGGTACAGAAAAAAATTCAAAAGATTTGCTAGATTATAACTACTGTTTTGACGTAATTTAAATTTGTCCAGCTACTTTAGACTCATACGTTAATAGGAGATTCCAAAACTTTTCGCCTTTGAGGCAAAGCTTGAAAATCGTCGTCAAAATTCAATTTATAATAGATTATTCCGTCTGGGGAATATTTAAGAACTCTCAGTTCATTAACTGTCGGATCAGATGCAACATAAAAAATTAAATATATTATAAAGATAAGTTGATGTTTATGTCAGTTATACCTTGCCAGGGCGAATTGATTTGCAGTAACTGCAAAGTTTTTGAAATCCTTATAAATCATACGAATAACTTCGTATGGAAATGGATTTTTTCTTGCTTGCATGGTGATTCTAACATAGTCTGAAGGCAGATAAATAGAAGTTCTTTTTAGCTTGCGTTCTATTGTAGAGTGTACAGAGTCACACTCCATTTGTGTGTGTCCCACTACTAAAAACTTTTGTACTATTGTTATATTTTTAGCGACTGCACAGCTTAATAATGCATTTGCCAAAATATTATTGCGATTTTGATAAGTACATCCGTCGCTCCATATAATTATACTATCTTCCTCAGCACAGTGGATCTCTAGGTACTTAATAATACATGTAGCAAAAGTTGAGGCAGTCATATCTGCATCTAATTCAGTGTACCAAAAACATGTAGTATGTTTATTTATAATGTTGTACACAGTTATGGCAGCTTAATTTAGTTTTGTAAAATATTGCACTTGCTTGTACCCATGGACATACTTTTATTGCTTGCAAATCCATGGTCAAGACACATTTATTATTTTCCTTATCTTTGGCTTTCTCTTCTCTAGCTCGATCCTTGCTTTTTATATGTTTTGAATACATTTCTTCGTTAATTTGTTTAACCGTATATGAAGTGCAAAGATCGCACTGATCTTTCTTCAAAGGGTGTATGGATTCAAAGATTCATGGACTTGAAAATTTTTATAAATATATTTTTTGATAATTTCGGTTCGCTGTTTTCTTTGCATTTTTCATTATACAAGTCATATAACTGGCTTAGACTTTGTATAACGTCTTCCAAAAACAATTTGGAAGTATTTTGGCGAGCATAATGCGATGGCAACTTTGGCATATCGTTAAAAAAATTAGTTAAGAATAAATTTCCCTTTTCTTTTTCAGGTTGGCGAGAAGGTTGTTTTCTTATACGCCTATTGTCAGAACTTACATCACTCATATTATTTTCTGATTTTCTTATCCACTCATGAACTGAAAATTCTCCAATAGCTAGTGTATTTAAAAATAACTTTTTGCAAACTTGCATGGGCTCATGTTGCACTACTAAATAATACTCAAATGTTTTCTTTCGATGACTATTCTCATTGTTGGTGTAAATTCTTTTAGTGTTTATTACTTTGACATTATCAATAACACACTGTTTTCTCTGATCCCAACTTAAATCAGACCAAAATTTTTAAAAAATGTTTCTTCTTGATTCTTCGGTAATTTGATTGCATCGCTTACTTTTAACTCTTAAGCGTTCTTTTGAAGTACAAGCTGCTCCCATAACTCTAGCAGGTTTTACAATACCGCTTTGCACTTTACCAGTCTTAGATCTAGAATATCCCAGATATTCCTCACCTTCTTCTCGAAGAACTTTCATACAACGCTTTTTATGCTCATTGGGATTAGCCAGCTTTCTTTTTCTTTTCTCGGTAGTTGGATCTTCACTGCTACTGCTAGGTCTGCTTCATTTATGTCAGTATTTTCTCCAGAACTTATTTCTGTGATATATTCATCAGATAAATCTTCTTTATTTGTGTTGTCAACTGGAATTATATCTTCTGAATCTGATCTCAAAATATTTACCGATAAACCACTTTCCATAGTTTCTACACGTCAAAAGAATTATGAAAAATACTACAATAAACTAGAAATTATTATTTATACCTTTTGTAATCTGCAGGCCTGTAACATCATCCTGTATCTCAAATACAACAACAGCGAGTAGGTAATTGTTATCTTAAAATGTTAAAAATTGATAAAAAAAGTAGACTCAAAGTGAATCATTTTTACCTAAAGTGTCTTGTAGTAATGGAATATTGTCAAACCTTTGATTTCCATCTATGACATCTGAAGCCAATTTCCCTACTATTAAAATTACGTTTATTTTAGTTGTATGTTTAAAATAAAAATATTAATTTACAATACACTTACCAGGATTTATATCAACTTTCTTATTATTTTCAGCAATACTCTGCATGGCCAATTTCACTAAAGTTTTTCCTCGTGAATACATACTTAATTTTAATAATAAACAAATTAATTAAACTCTCAGACATACAGCAACAAACGTCAAGTAAACGAATTAATACCTATTGGGTTACGAGGTTATGCTTTCATTTAAAACGTGGTTTGGGATACGAGGTATTCGAAAAGTAGAATAAAATTGAATCGGCTTAAATGTGGCTTACGATATATTCTCAGTACATGCGCATTTATTAGATGAATATAAAACCGCAATAAACGAAAATATCAAATTTTGTGGCTTACGAGGTATTAGAATGACATGAACGATATCATACAATTAAATATAACTACAAAATTACTCGTTACTCTGTTTTGTAATAGTTTTAACATAAATACTGCGCTATTTTGCTACTATATATCTCCCGTCAGTTAGTCGAGTTGTGTCCGCTAGTGTCGAAATTGGCGCTGGCGCTCGTTTCGCGCACGGTCTATACAATATATTCCAGATGTGATTCAAAGTATGCCGCTTCCTAGGTCACTTACACGGAAAATGTAGTATACTAACATAAAATACCTCGAAAATAATCCCTAAAATTTAAAAAAATTATTGTTTTCCATGTTTATCTAAAAAATAAAATATATAATATTTGTGTAAATAATATGCAATGTGATTTGCATTGCTTACATTCGCTTACTTATATCACCGCCACTGCCATCATGCTGATTTTCACCGGCTCATATATGATAAATAATATGTATCTGGACCTACAGAAAGAAAAAAGACATTTTCCCTTAAGAATGCTGCGAGGTAATTTAGGCAAACTGCATGCAGTTGCAACTTTGTTGATTATAAAAAATAACTGATATTTTTCGATTAAGTAATTAAAAATTAATTTCGATAATAATCGAATTAGTTTATAATAATTATACCATAAGATTGGTAATTTAAATTCGTCAATTTTAATTTGAGAACTACCTATGATTGGAGCTTACACACACTTGAAAGTTTGCGGAAAAAACCGTCTTGCTTTCGAAGTTGATGCCGCGTGAAAACGTGGGTCTGAATGTTTTCTTTCAACAACACTTATGTGCGGACTGTAAAGGTTGAAATAAATTAACACTTTTGGTTGCACTTAATTTATTCAATAAACTGTTTGGATGTTACGATTCATAAAAGGTTTTAACTTTGTATGAAAAGGAGTACGCTAGCAGAACCTTTAGCTGTAGTTCATGCGTTAGCTTTCGGAATACTTGTTGCTCGTTCAAGAGCTTTCGATGTACTTGTTGTTCGTGCAAGAGCTTTAGATGTACTTGTTGTCCGTGCAAGAGCTTTAGATGTACTGAAGTTTTGGCGGCACAAAGATTGACATGCGTACGACAAATATACAGGGGGAAGCAAATGTAACAGAAATGAAGTTAGCGGCAATTTCAAATAATGGAAAACAGATTGCAATTCTAAACAACCTATTTTGTTGGATTGTTGATCGGGTACACAGAATAGATAATTTACAATCATCGGGTAGTATAGGTACCTAGCTACCTTGTGGAAAAGCTTATTGGTTGAACCACTATTATTATTAGAAGATTTGGATTCTTCATTGTCAACTTCTGCAAATTCTTCTTTTTGAAGTGATATGATAATTACGAGTTACGATGCTTCATACCTTTATATCGCTTTATATACCTATTAATAACTTTTTTTATAGAAAGTTCATCTTGATGAAATTCAAAAACGTTCAATGCTTCCATTTTTCTTTCGATACTAATAGTCGTTTTTAACAATTTATTTATTTTTAATAAAAATATTATATTTTATTATACTTATATAATAAAAAGTCATACCATTGGTGGTGATACCGGTCATACTTTAATTATTTGTTAGTTGGCCAGTGGTGTGCCCAAGGAGGGCTAAAGGGGACACAAGCTCTCAAGACTCTTTAAATAGTTCTGCCCCCTCTCAAGTCCCGAAAGGCTGCGGATCCAGTTAAATGGTTATCAGCCACTTTGATTGGATAAAAAGTAAGTTGGCTCTTATCCTAGCTTAATATACAAAGTTAAAAATTTAAAAAACAAAAGTTTACTAGACTTCAGTCGTACTTATAGCCCGTTAAATTTTCTATCTAAATGAAATCGAAAAATACCGAGTTTAAAAAAACCAATAAAAAAAGTAAACTTCGAAGATCAGTTTAATAAAAAAAAAGATACAGGGATTTCAAGAAAGTCAAAAATTTTTAAAAACTTGGAATTTTTAAGTTGCAGTTTTGAATGATAATAATTAATAAAGTTTATAGATAATTTCACCATTTTTAACAAAAAACCGGGGGAAACCGCAGCCTAAATTTTTGTACACCAGATTTCCTTTTATGAAATTTCCTTGGATTTCCCTGAATTTCCTTGGATTGCCTAAGATTTCCCCAGATTTCCCGTCTCTTGTAGGGGAGACCGGGGCGGAACGGGGTACTTAAGGTTTGTAGATGGATTAAAAATACAAAATGAAAGAATTCAGCTCTGTAATAGAATGGTATGGTTTCTATAAATATTTATTAAAACAAGTTTGGTATGAATATATTTTATTTCACCATAGAAGTTGAACTTAAGATTTAAACAAAAAAAGTGTATTTTATCCCGTTCTGCCCCATATATGGGGCAGAACGGGATTTACAAAGGGGTAGAATGGGATACACTTTTACTGCTTACATAAATCGCAAATGAGTTGGTCATCGTCATCGCTGTCGATTCCCGCGCATGAATTATGTGCCCATTTTTTACAAAGCATGCATGAGCACCATCCTTCGATAGATTTGGAGTATTGATCATTACAATATAAACAATTGACGTCTTCTTCTTCAGAGCTATCCTCTTCATCAATCGTTTTTTTCCTCTTCTTTTCAGGTTTCTTCATTTTCTTGGGTACGACAGCTCTTCCTTTTCCTTTAGTGTTAGTTTCTTTTTGCACCAACTTTCGCTTGGCTCTGTCTTTCTTTGCTTCGTTAGCTTTCTGAACTTTTTTCGCTGATTCCTCCAGCTCTGTCTTATAGGGGGATGCCGTTAGTATAGCTGTTTTGCCCCTCTTTCTTGCTGTTCTTTTTTGTCCTACCTTCACTTTTGGAATTGGCATTATTTGTTCCGGGGACAAATACTGGAATACATTTGTTTTTAAGGGATTCATTGGAGGGTTTCCAGGATAATTATTATGAGGCATCCATGAACAGCCAGGCTTAGGTTCGTTTTCTACAGGAGTGTTTCGAGTGTGTTCGATTAATGCTAAAGGAATTCTCGGAGGAGAATTGTCGTTAATTACTGAATGTTCTACAATATTTTCAGAAATAACAACGGGAATATTTTCAACCATGGCCGAATCTTGATTTTCCAACCCAGCAGTTGGTGCTTCGACCAAGGGAATATCAGTTACAGAATTTTCTGTAACATTTTCCGAAATAATGACATTAATATTTTCAACAATGGCCAAATTTTGACTTTCCAACCGAGTAGCTTGTGCTTCGACTAATGGAATATCAGTAACTGCAGCCGGTAAATAGTCAGCATCTGTGAAAACATTTATATTATTGGGCCAGATGCCAGTTTTTTCGAACCCTTTTAAGCCCGTTCTCATATTTGCTGCACTCAAAAATGCCTGTCCAAATAACGCCGAAATTTGATGTAGGGTAACGACTTTTCCTGGATTTGATCTTAACCATTTCCTCACTTCATCTTCATAATACAAGCTTAATGGCCTCATAAAAGCTACGTCAAGGGGCTGGAGACGATGGGAGCAGTGTGGGGGAAAGCATAGCAAAATAACACCTTTGTCTCGAGCTAGTTCAATTACGGCTAAGTTCTTAGTGTGTGATGCATGCCCATCAAGAAGAAGTAGCACAGGGCATTCTTTTTTCGCATTAGAAAATTGAACAAATGCTTGAAACCATTTATAAAAAATGTCGGCTGTCATCCAACCGGACTCATTTGCTTCAGACCAACCTCCTGCAGGTAAACCTACCTCAAATACCTGTTGTTTTCTTTTCCTAGGAAATATTAACATAGGAGGCATAAAAGATCCAGCTGCTGAGCAGCATATTTCAGCAGTTACCGTATTCCCCCTCTCTGCGGAAGTCAAAACGCCAACTTGACGCTGTCCTCTATTTGCAATAATTTTTGAAAACTGTTTAGGGACAACAGTAATACCCGTTTCGTCACAGTTATAAATTCTCGCTGCAGTTAATTTGTGTTCGTCAATAACTGCAGTGAGTAATTTAAAAAATTGCGAGACGGCTACTTTATTGAACCCCATAGCCCGTGCTCCAGATGTAGCTTCAGGCTTCCTCAGACTTAAGTCTCTGTGGCGACTCATGAAGCTAGTAGCCCAATCTTCCCCTGCCATTTCCAGGTTTTTATTAAAAGAATGTTTACACTGGTTTTTTTCAGCAAGTTGATACGCCATTCGGCGCAGTTCTTTCACACTAAATCCGAATAGTCTTTTTTGCATATCTTTTAGATAGTCTACAAGTTCTCGTTCTTGTTCAAGGTTGAATACACATTGATATTTTCCTGAGGTTTTATCAATTGTTGATTCCGCATTCTCTCTCTTCTTCTTCACATACCTTTCAAGGGTTGTCGACGGCACTTGGAATTGGATTGCAGCTTTTTTAAATCCCATTTCGCGACTAATTACCGCTTCAACAGCTCGCTCCATATTTTTTGACGACCATTTTTGTCTATCTGTCTTCCGTTTGTAATGGCGTACCATCTAAAACGAAAAAGAAGAATTAAAAGTTTGATTAATTGAAAAACTAAAGCAAATAATATATTGGGACAGAACGGGATATACCCCATTCCGCCCCATCCCGTTCTGCCCCCAACAGCATCGTATCAGAAATGACAGTTCACTCTCGCCATGTTTAATTTCTAATGTGTGCCATTATGCTAAGAGGTGGAGAATACATGTTTAAAATGCTGCGTAGCATCAAATTGATATTTTAAACGTAATTGATCGCACTTACCTTGAAACAAAATGCACTTTTATTACAACGATTGCGTATTTTTCGCGATGTTTTCAAGTTTTGATGCAAGTCACGGAGATACACTAACGACAACTTCTCAGGACTGTACGGCGAACAATACTAACACAGTATACGAAGCGTGGCGTGACTACGGTACTTCCCGTAGATTCTCGAACCACCATACCGTTCCGCCCCGCTACCCTGTTCCGCCCCGGTGTCCCCTACACCAAATTTCCCCAGAGAATTCCCTCTCGCAAAAAACTTTATTTATTTATTTATATTTCCATAATCGATTATTTTTTTAATCGATTAGAAAATAATAATAATAATATGCATTAATAAGATAAATACAGAAAATAATTTCTTAAACGGATGATTTCTAACAAGTTAGGTTTTCAAATCACCCCCAAAATAATGATATTGTTCATAATTCATTGTTAATAATAATAAATAATTAGTTTATTAGCTCTTGAAATTATAATAAAATTAATATTGAAAGTTGAAACATTTGTATTTCTCCAAACAATACACCGTTAAGGCTAAAGATTGTTTCCATTAACTGGCTGTAAAGGGTAGCTGAACATTCTTGAGCCTCTTGTAGGTAGTTCTTTGTAATAGGTAGGTATAGAGTGTAATTTTTAATACCGAAATACCGGATAAACGCAATAAATCCCAGTTTAGATGAAACAGAAATTAAATCTCTTTCTTATCGTGTTATCGTCATACCTGTATGACGAAAATACCTGTATTGTAGGAATTATTTTCAAAAACTTCAATTTTCATAATGAAAAATCAAAATATTAGAAGAATATAAGTAGTATCTTTTTTAAGTCTATAATATTTGGAATTTGTATTATCGTCTTCTGATTATTTTTCGTTCTTTCGTGAAAATTCAACAATTAAAAAATATTCCAGAAATCGAAACACCCCAATAGCGCCAACTTATTTAAAAGCAAATACCAAGTAAAAAGGGATATAAGTAGAATCGACCTATAAGCCGACAACGTAAATTACGGCAAATAAATTTGGAAAAAACTTTTTCCCAGTGTAACCTTTTAAAGACGGGGTGGGACAATAATCGACCATTTTTGTTTTTCTACGTAATTTAATGCGCTGAATACGAAAACAAAGTGAATTTGAATTTACCTAACATGTTTACTTATAAAATAACAGTGAATTTTAGACCTATATATAAGGGGTCTACAGATCTTAAATAAATCCCTGGTATAATCAGTAATTTTGAAATTTTATTTTTTTTACACAAAAGTTTTCTTCCTTGTTCAGAACTTCTTTGTGGAAAGATTTTTTAACCAAATAAATTATATAGGTACGCCAAAAATTAATTGATTAAGGAATTATTGATTTATTTAATACAACGGTTACATTTTTGCGTTCAAATCTAACAATATAAACTAATTAGGTACCTAACAATTACTTAATGGAAGTTAAGTTTGATGTTAAAAATATAAAGCGAATCGAGTCACTACTCATCTATGATGCTGAGATATGCATAAAATTCCTTTCAATTTAAAGTGATGTTCTGAAAAATTTATGTTTTGGCAACCCATTAGCGATATATTTTTTACCATATTATGTTTGATAAAAAATACGTTTTATCCGGTAAGCAGATGGGTGCAGGACGACCTTACTTCGGATCCTATACTATGTGTATTACAACTACTTGATTTATTCAATTGCCTTGCCGTAGTCATAGGTTCGATCTTCGACTAAGTACGTATATCTTTATTTGTAAGAGGTTGGACGTGATTTTCGAAGTCTTGAATATTTTTTTATTTGAATAAAATTGAATAAGTGATCGAATGGTAGTTAATTGTTTTTTATATTGGAATTGGAAAGAGAAGATATAATTTAGTTATTAATTAAATTGGTTGAATAATCACAGCATTAGTTCTCTTAAAGATAACTATATAATTTTTTCGTATTATTTGGAATAATTAATTAGTTTTAAAATAATAAAAACAAAAATTTCGATCAGAAAAGTTATTATATTATATATTAAGGCGGGATTTTAGCAGTCGAAAGGAAATTGTAATCGATGCTATTATGATACCAAATTTTAAAGTTATTTCTGAAATTATCATTTTTATTTGTTTGTTAGACATCAAAAATTTGTTATTGTAAACCACTACGGAGAAATATTAAGAATAACGCAAATAATTTTTAAAACAAGACATTTTCTAACATAAAATACACAATTATTAAGGCACGGATAACAATGAAAATTTTTTTCCGGGCAGTTAAAGCTTGTCTTGAGAGCACTGCGAAGTCAGATTTTTCAATTTTTTACTTAGCTTGCGCAGTAATATTTTAAAAATTGCTTATTTTCATGAACTTTGTGAATTTTTTAACTGTTTTCTGACAAAAAAAATGCAAAATATCTCTTCGGAGTACTTTACAATAACATCTTTTCAATGTCTAGTAAAAAAATGAAATTTATAATTTCAGCAATAACTTTAAAATTTGGTTTAATAATTGCATCGATTTCAACATATTTTCAGCAGCTAAAATCTCGCCTTAAGGCAGTGTTCTAGTCTAGAACCATGAATTTTACGTGTTTTGTCAAACTCGATAGAATTGAAACAAACAATATTTTAGCGTTCATTTTTTTACAACATATTTATTGATATTTTGACAAACTACAAAAACATTTTGACCAAAGAAGATTAAAATTAAGCGACTTATCGGCTAGTAAAGTTGAGCATAAAATTAAAATGGAATGTGGTGGTTGACACGATTGCAGCCCTTCTGGTCATCTGAAACAAAATTATAAAAAAGATTCTTTATTAGTAAAGATGTCGTTATAGCCCCTACCAAAAAGAAGACTAAAAATATTATTTTGGCGAAATGGCAGCTGTTTGAAAAAAAAATCAGTTTTTTACTCTTTTTTTCCAAAGTGTTTAATTTTTTAAAATAGTTAACAAAATAATTTTGGTACAAAAGTGGTAAAAATAGCTATAACTGCATAAATAACTTGAATTTTAAAATTTTCTTTTGAGGATATATTCTTCAAGGTCTTTAAGGATATGCAAAAATCAAAAAATTGACTTTTCTAAAATCCTAGACTAGAACACCGTTAAGGTAATGTGCTATTGGACAAAAACTCAAAATTTCAATCTATTAAAATACCTTAATATATTTTTGAATATGGACGTTATTGATCATTTATATGTTATATTATTATCGATACTGTTTAACAAAATTATCATAAAGTGTTGACATTAAATGTAATAATTCCATACAAAATAGATCGTAAATACTGCTTTGAGTAAAGTTAGTCTTCGTCACTGTCTTCATTTACTACGACATTAACTTTTCATCAATAAACAGACGCCGCGATATTTCAGCAGATCTTACTATTTTTGCCAAATGTCGAGCGTGAGACAGATAATATACCGGGTGCTGAATGAGTTAGCCGAACATAGGAAATTAACATGTAAATACTCATTTATGCAAATTCCTGCTTCCCTAATTATTTCAGAGAAAAAATGAAAGATACAAAAATAATGCAGAAATATAAACTACGAATGATAAGACCATTAGATTTCATCTAGCTTTTACTTAAAAGGTCAAAAAATGCTTTCGAAATTATTAAAATTTTTATTTATCGCACTGGCCATGTAAGTTTCCATGGTAATGGTTTTTGAAAATAGAAATTAAATTGAATTTATTTCATGACTAGTCTGATAAATGAAAATTTTAACAATTTCAAAAGCATTTTTTGACTTTTTAAGTAAAAGTTAGATGAAATTTAATGCTTTTATCATTCGTAGTTTATATATCCGCATTATTTTTGTGTCTTTGATTTTTTCTCTAAAATAATTAGGGAAGCAGGAATTTGCATAAATAAGTTTTTTCATATTAATTTCCTATGTTCGGCTAACTCATTCAGCACCCGGTATAATAGCGGCAATGTGAGAGTTGCATCCGACAGTGCGCCTACCTAATGGTAGGTGCTAATGCACAATCACAACAATATCGACTAATTCCAGAGATGTCATTCTCATCTGGTTGATAATCATCAAAGCAACGATATGTTTTCGAATTAATATGTCCAGATCTCACGTCAAGTTTTATAATATTAGGTGTAATTGATCATATATAGAGTGTTATTGATATAATAGTGTGATTGTTCCGTCTTCATTCATCATCTCAGCTTGTTGACATTTGATACGATCCTGTAAAAAGAATCTTTAGTTCTTGCTCCGTTAACTCAGGAAAATCAGTTTTTCTCAGAAAGATCAAGATCAGAATCAAGTTTTGTGCCAAATTCATTAGGTAGATACAAGCGATTCGACAAATGAAACTAGTTTTAGGAAGTAATTTATTGTCCAGTTTATGATCTAAAAGCTTAAACTTCGGTTTGATATTGCCATGTACTGCTTCAACAACCCAACGAATTTTGGTGACAAAACGGTATTCACTTTTCGTTTTTCGATTTCGAGCAGGCATTAAGACTTTGAATTCTAATTCTTCCAAATATTCTATCACATCACGAAAGCCTCAATCATCTACATTAATGTCATCTTTATTTAGTAACTTAATACGATTCTCATAATATCAGCATCGTTCATATTAGCTGTATATGGTCCAAGCATGTCTATAACAAAGCCATTTGTGGATTTTTTTTGACCAGAAATAAATACAAACTACAACTTTTACAGAAAGATGAAATATTTATGTTGATGTAGTAAATAATTTTAAGTCTGAATTTATAATTTTAAATATTTAATCAAACACATAGTAATTTATAATATAACAATACAACTAAATATGAGACTGCTCTTAACAACGCCTAAATCGATTATGACTTAACGTTTTGGATGACCTGACTCGAGGAATGCTCCATTTAAAACAAAGCGCCGTTTTAATCTTTTAATCTCGTTGTTTTAATAATGTCGTTCATTTCCTCGAAAATGTATCTATCCTATTTATTTATATTCTATTTGAAGAATAATCAAATATTTAATGTCTTTTCGACATTTTCATTCATCCCCTGTTATAAATTTTGTATAAGATAAAAAGTGTTTACAAACTAGAGCTTTTACAGAAAGATGAAATACTTATGTTGATAAAGATATGAGATGCATTAGCACCATCTTGTTACAATTTTTATCTATTTATTTAGTGCAGATGTAATTAATGGTCTTTCTCTGTGAAGTGAATTGCCCGACTGGAGTAGTTAGAATTATCGGCGGCTGTTTCGTGGTTTTTGGTCGAAGTTCTTGGGGTGTTTGTTTATGCACCGGTGTGTGCTGGACCGTGTGCCACTCTCCTTGTTGGGAACTCACTGAATACTATAGTGTTCTATCTGTGCGTTTTATAATTTTAGACGAGAGCCATTAAAAAAACAGCTATCTATATTAATGGCAATTTTTGTTTGATATCGAATTAGCTTGAAAATGATCACAACATTATTTTGTGAATTATGAATAAAAAAAGGAATTGCAGTTAGATCAATTTTAATCAGAAGTAATTTAATTTTGAATAATTCTACTACAGAAGTATAATTAATAATAATAACAAAATATTAGAAATACATTTTATTATGAAAACTTCGTGCTTAATATTAAATATAATTCCTTAATATTCATAAATTCATCATATCGATGAAAAATTCATAGTATTTATGAACAAAATCAATGTATTTATGAATTTCTCCATCAATGTGATGAATTTATGAATAGTATTTATGAACAAAATCAATGTATTCATGAATTTCTTCATCAATATGATGAATTTTGTTCTTGGGTGTAAATATGATGAAAAATGATAAACCATTTTTTTCAGTGTAAGGTTGAGTTGCGATTCTGTGGTACGCATGAGTCCGACCATAATATCATCTTACTGATATCTAGAAATTCTTGGAGCACATTCTCCAATATTTTTATTATAGCAGAAGCTATATCTAACCCTTTTCGCCAATGCATGCCTTTAGACCATACCGCACAATACCTTTTTCTATTCAAATTGCAGTGCGCTGTCTGATTATAGCAATTTAATTTTTTGCTGTAGAAGAAACAAGAAATTCCTGCTTTTGACAATGCAAAAACATTCTCCATATCAAAGCAGTGGTTGTTTTAACTTCTGCATTTTTATCGTAAGCATGATCACCATCTGTTTCAATTTCTTGATCTTTTTGTCTATTTTCATTGCATGCTTTTTTCAGTTGTAAATATTTATTTACTAATTTATTTTTTAGGCAAATATCACATTTGTCGGTTTTTGGCTTCCAAAATGGAATATTAAATTGAAAATTAAAAATCTTTCGGTAATAACTCAACTTCACAGGGACGAAATTTTTCTGCTGGCAGCATTCTTTGTATAATTCATCGAGTTCATTAAGATGTAAACCAGGCTCAAAGTGCTCTTTCTTAGTCCATTTGCTGCTGTATTAATTCTTGTCTGCTTTCTTCATCAATTTTGTTTTTAAAACCCCTTAATGCATGACTTTTTTTCATCGTGAAATAAATTAGTGTGCTTTACATTTTATCAGTTGTTTATTTAAAAAAATAAGAATTGAAAAATGATATGAGATAATCAAGAAAATTTGTTTGTGCCATATATAGCACATCATGCAATTATGAAATGAAACAAGAATGAAATATTTAGATATTTATTCTGTGTGAAAACGCATAAAACAATTTCTGTCTTTATTTAAACAGAGTGGTATCAAACATTTTGATACATTTTGACACAAACCGGATATTTGCATCTTGTTCGCTCGGCGCTCCACAAAGGAAGATGGTCCAAACCATCCGTTCGGATATTTTCCTCGGGGATTTCTTTTGCTGCGCCCTTCTTTTTTTCTCTGCAAACTTGGTTTTAACTGAAGAACCAGGGTGGTCTTCCTATTTTAGGTTGTGCTCGTTTGTCAGCCTTGCAGAGAGCTTCTGCAATTGCTATTTTCGTATTTTACAAATTTATTGTTTCTTCATTCATTTGTCTAAATAGCAACCAAGCATTTACCGTAATTAGATCAAAACAATGAAATATTATTCTTAAATAATATTTTCGTGATCTTATTTTAATCCGATAGTACCCCAAACATGGAATCTAAAAGATCGACTCCTCCCATGTAATTGTTATACACCGAAATACTACGGGGACAAGGTACCATTTTGTGGACATTTCTTTCTTGAAGAATCTTTTTTTTTCTCCTTTTGGTTCGCTTCGTTGATGGTGACTAAGGTGAGACTACCTTATTTTCAAACCCGCATACTACACTTAAATCTACATCATCTATATTGTTAATTATTTCTACCATATGTCCTCTACCTTTCTTCTTACTTATTTTCTTAACAGTAGCAATGTTTTTGTCGGTGACAGCCGTAGAAGGACGTCCTGCTCCTTTTTGATGCTGAACGGAATTCCTTTCGCTTTTAAATTCCTTATGCCATTGGTAAATTGTAGCCAAGGGAGGTACTTGTTCGGTAAAAGTTGAATCTAAACTGTCTTTGCACTCGTAAGCGCTGAAATCTTTTTTTAAATCATAATAAATCATGATTCGAAAATGCTCTCTAGTAGTTATAGTAGGCCGTTACTGCGATAAATATTTATTTCTAAGTCCACAACACTGAGAACTGCGCATGCACCAATTCCGCGCAATAAAGTATCATATATTTTAATTATGAGGGTTATTAATTATCCGCTAATTATATAAAATACATAAGAATATATTTTAACTGAGATGGTTATTAATTTATAATTATTTAATTACATTACGTATTATTTAAAATAAGTTATTATCCGTCTTATATAAAATATACTGTTTTTAAAATTAAAATTTCATTATAATTATTTTGATCGCCTACGGGTGTAGACATTAGTGACATTCCATTATTGTAAAATTGCAGTCAAAATCAATTAGTATCGTTTCTACTTTCTATTATATTTATCATAAGGTATACCTCATTATGTAAATACCGTTTCTAAAATTGTTTTTAATATTTAAATCCATCAAAAAATCATTTACAAAAACTATCTCACAATAATTAGGTATCTAGTATTCATATAATAATGCATTGAAATTTGGATAATTTACATCACTTCATTTTACTAATACCAACGGTAACTTGTTTTTTACAACTTAATTGCAAGAAAAATTAAAATGGAAAATAAAGTGGGTTTGAAAACTTTGAAGCGTGCTGCTGAAGCAATTGAACCAAGTAAGTTTTACTTATAATAAATTACTTTTTTTAAATAGACTGGTTAGGGTTAGGTTATCGTCCATAGGTTAGTTTCTATGGAAACTATCTAGTATTCATATGTATAAGTATAAGAAAAATTTTAATATTATGATTTTCATTAATTTTACATTATTTTTTATAGATTGTACTCCAAATAAAAAAAACCATGGAAACGATACGATCACTGAAGATCATTTACGAGACTAAGTACGCATTGAACAAATCCGAGCCCAAATTTATATCTGTTGGGATTGATGTAGAAAATTGGAAACCAATTCTTAGAATCAGTGGATCAAATGGAGTCGGTATCCATATATCTGGTGAGGACTGGGAAATCCTTACGAATGATATAAATAAAACCAAGATTGACCATTTTTTTAAAAATGGTCATATGGAGTCTATAGAAATGAATGGTAGCGGATTGACAGTAACGGGCCGACAATTTAATAAGATTAACATACTTACATTTAAAAATATTGAAAATTTTTATATATCCATGACAGAAATTTCGGTAAGAAGATTGTTCGAAATTTCATCATTAGTCAACTTAAGGAAGCCCAGTGAGGTATCTTTTGCTGGCTCTGATAAATCTGAAAATCTGAATTCTGAAAAATCTGGAAGTGAAACTTCCGAAACTTCATCTTGTGAGAAGAGTGATGATTGAAAAATGAAAAAGGTCAGTATTTATTATTTTTTGCACATGGAAATTTTTTTAATTCTTATATATTTTTTTATTAGAACTGGATCCAAGAATATTGACATGGATCCAACATGTTTTAGAAGAGATGGAAGGAGCGCCAACGGAACCCGACTGCACTTTTTCCGAAATTGAAGATTTCTTGGAAGAAGATGAAGTAGAGAACTTTTATTATGAATAAATAATAATCACCAATAAAAAATTAAGGTTTTTTTATTATTTATAAAAACGTATAAGTACAAGTGTCGGATTAGAACAAAAAAAAAAAAAAAGAACAAACATGGTAGTGCCTGACCTATTAGTTATAGCGCAAGTGTCGGATTATGCGAGAATTACAATTATCGATATAACATTCAATACATCGACCCGAATTTTGGCTATTAAATACATAATTGACAATTTTATAGTTAAAAAACAATTACTACACGTGTACGAATGGGACAATGGTGAAACGTTACAATTGAAAATTTTCTCGAATAATGACAATAGTTTTCAAAGCGTACTGGAAATAACGTCAAATAAGATGGAACTGTTGGAAGCATGCGAGCGATGTAATTTTGAAGGCTGTTTAAACAATTTTAATATATCTGCTTGTCGTATCGCCTGTAATGCAAACTTTATCAAAATATTAGATATTCATACTTGAAAAAAATTAATAATGCATACGGATGAAAGGGCACCGCCGCGTTTTCAACCTTCCAGTTTACAATGTGTTTGTAGAAAAACCATAAATAAACAAATGCGACAACTACCTGATATATTTAACCTTGTTAATTTACTGCCCGTACCTTTAATACGAGATTTATTAGTAAATTGGGGTGATGATAATGTTGTAAGTGAAGAAATTATAAATTGCTTAAAAAGGGATTTATTTGAGACATTACAAATAAATAAATATGTTTATAAGTTTTTGATCATTGATGACAATTTAATTGATAATATAAGGCACTTCGTATTAGGGGGTGTAGATTATTTAGATATACGTTGTAGTGCTTATAATTTGGAAGTTGATAAAATGATGTATACAGAAAGTAAATATGGTCCGATTTGTCTAGAATGTGCGCATGCGTATAATCTTAATTGTGCAATGTTAAATTTAAGAAAAATAGAGATAAAAGTGCGACGCAGCATAAACACGATTTCCTGGTCAGATTTACGTAGTATGATATTTAAAAAAGAAATATGGTGTCGAATGTGTTATCGAACAAGATTTATATATTGTAGTGATATACATATTGTTGTGTTCTGTTAAAGAAATGGAAAGTGAGTTGCGTAATTTAGAAATAAAGAACTGACTTTGCAACCTGATGAACAATAAAGGCAGGATTTTTGTTCCGTTTTCAAAATTATTTTCCATTTCATGTTAAGTTTGTTCGTTAGTTTTAGTTACATTGTTTTAGTTTAAGTTTGATGTTGCAGTAAATTAATTCATTCTTGTAAAATTTTTAATGTGTGTATTTTATTTATTTATTATTATTTAGCGACTTACACGAATGCAGCTGGGCAGTACACGAACAAGCACAAGCAGCGGAACATAAACAAAATTCTAATCTTGATTTTTTTGAAAAATAAAGGGAAATAGCAAGAACCAATAAAAATTGAACACGGAAAGAAAAACCAAGGAGATAAAAAAAAAGATAAATAAAGAAGAGAACAGTCAGTCGTAAATTGATAGCCAGAGAGGCAAGTCGTATAGGGGGGTGGTAAATAGAGAGTCCGAGAGGCAAGTGGTAGTATAAAGTTGAAATTTGAGAGCTATAGAAGCAAGTCGTGTGGTTACAAACCGATAAGTTGGAGTGGAGGTGTGTTTTAGCCAAGGAGGTTTTTTTTTGGAAAGTTCATCGATCACGAAGTTTGACAACGCGAATACCAAGACAAGTTTTTGTAAGAAGATATTTGAAGAAAGTGCCCGAGTTACACGTGCTGTCTAGCGAATTTCGTGTAAGTCCTGCTTTTATGAAATTGTTCTTGTTTGTTCAGGTTGCAAATAAATACGTTGTTAGATTGTCAGTTTTTTATTGTCTTCCATGTAACCATTTTACTTTCGAGAACCAACGACCTATTTTTAGTAAGAGGACAGAGAGAAAGAGCACTACAATATGTTAACAATCATTTTTGTTTTTTTTTTTTTTTTTTTAATTTCATACAAGATGTCAACTAATGCAGACGTATTTTTCAAGTACATTAATTTGGGTCTTAATTGTTTGAATAAAGACGAAATAATTTTAATTCCATTAAAATATATAAAATTGTGTTCATCATCTTTTGAAATATTTCAAGTCTGGGAAAAATTGCCTGATAATTATAAAAATCAATTGTTTGCTTATTTACCTTGTTTCAATCATTACAATAATATTGGAAGAACGGAATACGACGGTCCGCCGCAGTCAAAGTTGAACTGTTATATGTATAAAAATCAAAATCAGTGAATTTCGATTATTAATTAGTTAAATATGAATTCTTTACTAATATTATCGGCGGTAATAAATAGTACATTATACATATCATGCCCTGATAATGTTCGATTCGGATATACCCGCTTGACTTATGAAGAAGAAACTTTAACTGAGGCTAATAATAAATGTTTATGGAAATTAATGAAAGTAACAAAGATCAACGATATTTGTACATTTGCTATCGATTTTGAAAAAAACGATTTTTTTATTACAAGTTGAAATTATTCGATAATTCCAATAAATTTATTGAAACGGAATGGATGAAAATTCGAATTAATTGTAATCTACTATACGATTATAATATTCTCATATGCGAAGCCTCATTCGGAGGTGCACTGTTCCTATTACTTATTTATATATGGTATTATTTAAAGAAAATGAATGTAATTTAAATAAATAACTAATTTAAATAAATAAAATAATGTATCAATAAATATGGTTTTTATTTAAAAAAACGTTAATATTACATTGAATTAACAACACCTATAAATGGGTTATAATTATATTCAGTGTCGGTCAAAAGTAAAGAATAAACAATTGTATTGGCGGGGAAGTTCTTTAAAGCTTCGATTTCTAATTTGATGCTCAACATGGGTTCTTCAGCTTGTTCGTTTTGTTTCGACATATCAATTACGAAAATTGGTTCTTTTAAAAATTGATCGAAATCTAAAAGTGGTTCGATTTTATCAAAATACTTTTTTTTAAAGTTCAAATAGTCGTCAAATGCTAGTACGCAACGTTTTTTACTAAATACGTTATGTCTTTTCTCGTATGGATATCTGATGTGATTTATGAATCCGGTAACATCACCGATTTCACATTCAGATAAAGTGGATGCATTTTCTGATCGATTATTTCGTTTATTGGTTTGAAAAGCGACAAATAACCATCGTGGACGTCTATTGTGAATCGTATTTTGTATCGCCCATATTAGCATGTTTGTATGGACGGGAAGTGCTGGGTAATGAAATAAATGACGCGAATGGAAGCCAATTTTAATTTCCTTCTCATGATTTATGTTCTTATAGATTTCCAACTTTGCAGAATCGCTAGGAGTTATGTGAGGAACTTTCCAATTAATTTTTGTAATTTTGATTGTCACTTCGGTATCCCCCTTATAGACATCATCATCTGATCTAGATCTGATAAGGATAATTTCCTGCCTCATATTAATTATATCCTTTTTATGACCTGAAGCGAAACCGAGAACATGATTAAGAGGTATCATGACCGTAAAACTTTGCTTATCCGCATCGCATATTTGAGATTCTTCACCATCAAGACTCCATCCGGCGTTAGATAATGCAATAACCAACTGCCAGTTCATCCGGATGAACAGGTCTGTTGATATAAACCAACAGACCAGTTGAAAAGCTCTTAGGGTATGTTAGATTACCCTAGGTTACCCTAACATACCCTAAGAGCTTTTCAACTGCTTTTCAACGGAAATCCTATTAAAGGCATGTTTTATACGGAAGAGCTTCAAACTACAGCTTACCCTGATACTTTCTTAATTGAAAAAGTGTTACGTAAACAGGGTGACCAGCTATATGTTAAGTGGATGGGGTATGAAAAACCTACATGGATATCTAAATACTCAATTCAAAAATAATTATTATACTTAGTGTATTATATAGATATAAGATTTTGAATAAAAAACTTTTAATTATTTATATATTTATTTATTTATTAATTTATAATGCCCCCATGCTAATGTGTCGGATGTGTGAGGCATCAAGAATCGTTTATCATCATCGGCACTTAAGGCAATTTTTGTTTGAGAGATACTATGAACATTATGATTTACAGATCTTATACTATTTTGTTTCCTTAAAATAACCTTATTGTTAATTAAACAATCGAAATAATCATTAAAACAAATTTGTTTCTTAACAATATAGTTTTTAACACCTTTAGCTTTTTTAATGAAATCTTTACCCTCAACACGTACGCTGTACATTTTAGATCTGAGACCTATAAATTCGGTCATAATTCTCCCATTGTTCTCATCCTTCATTAATCCCGGAACTTTTTTATTAACACATGGAATACCAAATTGATTATTTATAGCATAATCACTAGTATCAAACCGTGAAATGTCTTTTTTAATGCTGTCGTATACATCAGGGCATCGAATTTCATATATTAGAGAGTCGGTATCGCAGTAAAGCACTTTGGATTGGAAGTTTTTCTGCATATACTCGTAATGAAACTCATATAGCTTAGTTTTTGATATATCTAAAACACTCATGCCTACATAGACAGGTTTGTTCATTACAATCTCAGTTTTATTTAACTCGATTATAATTAAATTTTCATCCAAAATAGTTCTACTATGAAAATTGGGTTTGGCAATCATCACTTTGGCACTAAAGCGTCCATTCCACTTTGATAACAACTTTACAACTTTTCTTTTACGCACATCTTCCATAGTTTTACCGAATGCTGCGTTATTCATTAATTTGAAAAAAGTTTTCTCAAATTCATTTTTCGCGTTCGTTCTCATTAAAGTATTTAATTCAATATACGGTTTTAACCAGGCGGATTGTTTAAATTCTAACACTCGGTAAATGTTTGTAATTTTCATACCATGTTTTAGAGCTTGTTTAAGTGCACGGTAATGAATAACGTAGCGTTCTTTATTATGAAGAGTTGTGAGTAGCTTCTTCTGTTTAGAGTTAGGTGGTGCTCGATGCTCGGGACATAGGGGCAGATCGTTGTGAACATCATGTAACGTGTTTGGATACTCTAAATCTACCTCCAAAATAAAGCCAAGACTGTTATCATCAGGAATTTGACTCACATCTATATTGGTATTATTATGCCATGAAAATTTTCCACTCGGTAAAAATTCGCTCATGGCCCAACCATATACTAAAAAAAAGAAAGAAACATAAACATTAAAAAGTTATTTCGGTTGAAAATCAACTTACAATTATTGACGTCGTAGTATTGAAGATAAACGTCCTGCTGTGTCTGATCGTAGTTGGACATATATTTATTATTAGCCTTAGCATATCTACTACTGCATTGGGAGATGCCTCCTCGAATTCCACGCTCGATGAACATCAGCATATCAATATCATGAATCAAATCTAATTCAACCTTAGTTAACTTTAACATACTATCCCACGTAAGGCCTGGGGCTGACACATAGTGTGCAGGATCTAAACCATATGTGTTAAAGCAGGTTTCACGAAAATTTTCAAAGATGTCTGCCAATAACAATACATCTGTTTTTAAATATAAATCCGAATACTCTCCTAAATTTTGAATATTAAATGTCTTCCACACATTTTGAGCATGAGAGTATTCTTCATTAGATATTGTACTTTCGGTAAGTTGGTTATAAAAATATGCTTGTTCGGGTAACCTCCTCTCATCAAGATTGGTAGCAGACTTTATATGATCATATGGAAATATTCCTTTACGAGTTAACAAATTATATTGTTCATTAATAAGGAATTCACTTTTAACAATTTTTAGTTCGTTTAAATATGAAGCTAATTTGTCTAAACTGTAAGGTAGAAATCTAAAAAAGTCAATAAACTTGAACTTTATTTTACTGTTTTTTATGTATTTGGTGAAAGAAATATATTTTTCTTTATTTACTGGAAGTAACTGAATACATCCTTCAATTTGTTGAGCTATATCTCGAATTATAAAATGACTGTCATAATTTGACATATTGTGACATACGACCGATACAGCCTTGGAGTCATAATACTTAATATTACACTCACTATGCGCAGCACCTCGAAATTTCGAAGTTATGTGATCGTGATCGCGTACCTTAATATCATTTTGCGTAAACTGTTTTTCACATATATGACATGTACCAGCTTTTTGAAAATCTTGCTCTTCTTGCAATGATAAGTCCATCGGTTGTACGACCCAATATACAGGTTCGATATCTTCAACAATTTGTTCAAGTTCATGTGCAAACCACTTAGCACAATCATTTCCACGATAGCTTTTATAATAAGATATTGAATTATCATAATTGCACTTAAAATAGTATCCTATACTAAATGCTTCATGTTCTTGATAGCATACGGTTTTTATACCATGTTTCATATTTACAGGTTTTAGAATACTTTCAATGTCCATATATATAATAAATGGTGACATATCTTTATTAACAAAATTCGTAAATTTGACGACTTCACCTGCATTCGGCATGATTATTTTACAATTATTCATATTGTTACAATCAACCTCATGCTTTTTTAATTTCTCGTCAGTTTTGAAATAATGCAGACATCTGTTGCATATCCTTTTTTTATGACTATCAGTATTCAGTTGGTTGTTAACTAGTCTACTGAGATTTTTTATCCAACAAAAGTGATATTTAGCATGCCGATCGTTATCACCACCATCATCATCATTATTATTAGGATTATCTTCTAACATAAGCATGTTAATATGTCTTTCCTCACTTACAAAATTCTTTGTTAAGAATATAGGTACAACATTATGTACTCTCTTTTTTTTGCGTTCTAACATAAAAACATTAATTGAAATTTTATTTTTAATTTCAAATTTCTTAATTTGACCTAGTGTCATCGGAAATACGATTCCTTCAATATTGAGTACGCTCGAATAGTGTGGATATGAAGATATTTTGTTAAGATTATTTTTTGCCGGATATAGTGCCGATACTACGCTCCATGCGAAGCAAGCCTGATCATTGTTTTTGATATTGATGCAAGCTTTTTTGTTTTTTATATCTTTCGGTAAAGGTATGTAGAAAGAACCCCTAAATGGCTCGTGACGATTAAAATTGATAGCCAGGTTTATTATAGCTGTTAAACTCCATCCGCTTCCCCGTTCTTGAAAATCACCTAATTGCACTATATTATTATCTTGAACGTAAGTCTCCCACCAATCTTTTAAATTTGTTGTTGAGTCGACTACAGCATTAGGCGTGCAAAAATGTTTAAAATCTTTATCAATTTCTTCACCTTTGATTTGTGAAAATTCACAGCACAAGTCAACGTTGATTTTAAGCATAGGTGACACCTTTAATACGTTTTTCACTCTCGATGCATAAAGAAATTGAGCGTCCTCTAGAAATGTTAAGGGATCGATGTGTTTCAAATTAATCACTAAACCTGTCCTTACACGACTTTGAAAAGCAGAATTTATCTCTTGCCACTTAACACGTTCACTTCGACGGTTTGCTTGTCGTTTTATATTTCCTCCTTGCATACGTAAGGCTTTCATATGAATTATATAACCTTAAATTAAAAAAAAAATAATAATAAATATATTTAATTTTTTCTAATTTCCGAATCAAAATCAGCTATTTATGGTACAAGTGTGTTATATGATAAATAAGTCATGTGAGGAAAGTTTATAAGTTCCTTATTTGTTATAACTCACGAGTGGCATACAAAGCTTTATCGAATATCTCATAATAATAATAATTTAAAATACAATTGAAAGTTTTGATATTTGACTTTTACAACGTCATTTTAAAATAACAAATTTAAATTATAAAAAACTAGTATAAAGTAGATTTAATAAGTAATCTCACATAAAAATATGAGAGATTACTTATTAAATTTACTTTATGCGTTGCTGTCCTTATTTAAAATAATAAAAACCGTAGTTATATACCCCCATTATTGTGAGATATTGGGTAAATCTATTAATATTATATAAATAAATAAATAAAAGGCATACCTTTAATTAACCCCACATGATTTTCTATTTTTTTCCTGCGACCTGCACTTAATTTACAATTTTTGGATGCCAAATTTAATAAACGTAAATTTTTATAACATAATTTTATCCAATTATCAACTTCTTCAGGATTTTTCGATAACTGTATATAAGCACTCTTAATCACTTTAATAATTGAACCCGATGCTTCAGTAATTGAAGACATATTTTAAAACACCACGAGTATAAAAGAACTGAATTAAATTTTTCAAATTTCAATGCATTATATATGAATACTAGATACCTAATTATTGTGAGATAGTTTTTGTAAATGATTTTTTAATGGATTTAAATATTAAAAACAATTTTAGAAACGGTATTTACATAATGAGGTATACCTTATGATAAATATAATAGAAAGTAGAAACGATACTAATTGATTTTGACTGCAATTTTACAATAATGGAATGTCACTAATGTCTACACCCGTAGGCGATCAAAATAATTATAATGAAATTTTAATTTTAAAAACAGTATATTTTATATAAGACGGATAATAACTTATTTTAAATAATACGTAATGTAATTAAATAATTATAAATTAATAACCATCTCAGTTAAAATATATTCTTATGTATTTTATATAATTAGCGGATAATTAATAACCCTCAAATTAAAATATATGATACTTTATTGCGCGGAATTGGTGCATGCGCAGTTCTCAGTGTTGTGGACTTGGAAATAAATATTTATCGCAGTAACGGCCTACTATAACTGCTCTCTCTTGGTAATTCCATTTTTTCACTTGCAATGTCACTTTAAAAAATTGGTAACTTGAGTTATAACGAACGTATTTTCAACTTCTAAACTTCAAATGACAGATAAAGAGTTTCTCTAAATAACATCGTATATTTTGTTTTTCACAGCTTACTAGATCTATTTTATCCTCAATAAATTCAGCTTGACCCTCATATACATTTTTATATTTTGTCGCACTATTTACGAGTTGCAGGGACAAAAAAAAGACTCGGTGAAATTAAAAACAGATTGTCTTCTTATCTCAGAAAAGGTACAAAGAAATAAAAAATGTGTACTTACAAACTAAAATGTTTAATAAGTATTGCTGTAAAAGCGATTTTTATGTATCAAAAAGTCTTGTTTCTTGAATAATTAGGTACAAATTACATTGCTAATCTGTGTGACTGTGCCATCAATTTTGTGAGCCAGTATAGGTACCTGCTTTTGAAGCCATCATAGTCTTTCGTCGTTTAGGAGTAATTTGAAGGTTTTGTAATAAAGTTTTATTTTTATTGGGTCTGTTTAAATAATTATTTTGTTCAATTAATTTTTGAGCAATGGAATGAGATCCGTCTCCCAATACAACTCAATCTTCGTCTCGGTCCTCAAATATTTTGGGGTATTTAGTGATCATCTTCATATTTACACTTTTAAAGTGTTAGTTTTTTATAAGTTCTTACAAAATCAACAATATCGCGTACCAAATTATTTACGGTGTTTCTTTTCCACACGCGCTTTGATCGCAAAGTTTTTTTCGTGCTCTATTTGAAGGAGATTCTTCAGCAAATTTCTCCATACTATCACTTAATTTCGCCACAAATAACACCTATTAAGCGATCAGCTGACAAAAACACACAAAACTGTCATAAAAATTATTCACAATAATGAATGTTTAATAGTAATTTGGATGTGGCCGAAGTGAAACTAAGTCAATGGTGGATGTAACCGGTTTTGCAAAATATCTGTATATTTAAAAGCTTATTTGAATTGGATATAAGTAGTCGTTTTTGAAACGATCTGAATTTACCACGCGAGTGATCAGATATTCTACTATAGTTTTTCACTGTTAGTAGAATATTCAGGAAATTTGAATGTAGCCGGTATTGCAAGTGGACGCCTCAAGTAATAATTACGACAAAAAATGTTGTGATCTAGTAGATATATTTAAATTTTTCCAAAAAAGTGGCAATCTATTTACAGTTTTCCAGTCAAGTTGGAATTTTTTTTGAAAGCGTGGGATTTCAATTTTTTTTCAAAATAGACCCTTCCCTTTTTTTTCATAACTTTGGCTGACAAGCAATCAACACAAACAGTACCAATCGCGTACGTGCGATTATTTAATTTGATTGATTATGTAACCAGTGAAAAAGGTGATAAGAAAAAAATAATTATCGAAAATGAGCATGTGGTTCCTCTCTGTCATATGGCGGTGTAGTTCCATGACTGTTGAAGCTCCAGCACCAAACTGGGCGTAATCTGGATTTATTCCTGCTTGATACAGCAAAGAATCGTTGGCTTGTCCATCATTACTGCAGAGTAAAAAAATTTGATGCTATATTTACATGGTTTGTTTTTCATGTACCGTCGCACATTTAGTTGACCGCGGAACGCTACTGTTTGCTCGTCAACGGAAAGTTGCATGGCAAGAGGAAGTTGGAGTAGGCGATATCTCACAACATGATAAATAGGTCGTACTTTCCAAAAGCAATCTGTTGTCGACTGATCGTTGAAGTTTCTAGAAACTTAACTTTTTCTTTAAAGAAGCATGTCTTTTCGATATTAATGGTCTTCATCCATCTATAATTCTTTGAAGTACCATTCTAATATGCTGTAAATGTTCATCAAAAGTTTCTGATGCTATCAGTAAATCTTCGATATAGTTAATAAACTTTCTCACTTCTGAACCTAAGATAACATCCATTGCTCTCATGAATGCTCCTACCGAAGTCTTCAAACCAAATAGAAGAACCAGATGCGTATACGATTTTCCTTCAAACAAGAAATACAGTGTATTTCGTACTCTTTCAATCCAGTGAAATTTGCTTAAAAGAAGATCTGTTGATTTAACCATCTCGCATCGAGGCAAAGACGTACACTATCATATTTCTTTTTGCCATTGGACTAGCAAAATCGGATGCTTCTCTTTTAATGACACCCATCTCTGGCATCTCATCTAAAGTTTTTCTAACCTCGGGTTGCAACTGATGTATCGGATAAGGTTTTCGAACAAAGGGTGTCTCGTCATGCATGTGGATAACATGTGTGTATTTCGTTGTACATTCTGGAATACTACTAAAGCTCGATCGAAATTCTAATAATAACTTGAAAAATCGTTCCGTCCCCACATCATCTAACTTTGATTCTAACACTTTAAGTTTCAAAACCATTTCTGCGGCAACCCCTCTCATTACTGTTACTATCTTTACCATCGAATCGAGTTGAAGTCTTTAGAGGTCTGTTTGCTGATGTAGCACCTCATGGTTGATAATGTTTTGGTTGCAGCATTGCACACTTTATCATCTACCATTGTGGGTATCACGGTATGCTTTACCTTTATCAAACTGATGCTGACTTTCACTTCTGTTTTCTTTAGATTTTTAACCTGTTTTTCCATGCATTTTATTTCTGCTAGTGTCACTTCATTGTTTTCGTGGACATATTGAATCCTTATTGGACAGCAGAAACGTGAAGATGAAGGAACAGGAGTTTGCCACCATACCTTTTGTGTTCCATTCACATTACTTATTAATCTCGATGGCACCAATGAGCTAATAAAAACGTGGGCATCGAAATCTGTTTTGCTTTCAAACTTTTGTTTGAATTCTTGCGCTTTGGACCCGTCACAGCCTCACTTGCAGATTAGCTCCATGTTTTGCATCTCACACTCACTGACCGTCGTTAAAACTTGTTCTAAGTAGAGGCAAAGGCGTTGCGCAGTGTGATCTAGAAGAGATGAAAATATCTTTAGGGTAGCTTTTCTATTTCCTTTTTTGGATTAGAGAATAGCACGGATAAATATGCTCTTGTCCAGTCCTTATTATGTTATATTGCTTACGAGTGAGATTCGCCTCAACGTATTTAGCCAAGGCGTCAGTTAGAGTTAACTTTTCACTTTTAGTACACTGTTCAACCGAACTGATTATTTTGCGCTACTTCGTAACTCTTGTTGTAGTCACGGAGGCATCTTTGATGAGTTTAGACAAATCATTGTTGCGTACACCAATGACATAAAGTACTTCTGATCTCACGTGCTCTGTTTTGCGCCGCTTGCTCCTTTCACTACATTCCTTGAATTCCATTGACGGACGACCAATTTTGGAAAGTCTCCAGGCAGGAAGCGCTATTGTGTCTTTCAGCCATTGTTCATTGGATTTCCGAAAGCGGCATTCTTTATAGCTTGCAGAAGTCCATTTAAGTTTGTAGTAATGTTTAAACGATTTTAAACTATCGCGAAGTAATCTCTTGACATATTAATAGATGATTCAACACTACATCCTGTGAACAAACAAAATCTAGAGTTAACATCAAAACTTTCAAAAAATCAATAGTTTTTTCCTTGAAAACCTCATCATATCTATAGGTTAATCTGTTATCATGTCGATGGGAGGGTCCCATTATCTTATAATAACAAAGGTAATGCTTAACATGAATTTTGTGATTTGTGTGAGACTTATGGCCAGTCTCTTTTGTAAATTGCCCCTATGTGCGACGACGTGACTACTAGAAGAGCATCCGTGGAAACGGTTCTGTATGCTCTTGCTACGCGTAGAGCCATTCTCCTTTGGACCTTAACGAATTTTAGGGCGTAGCTAGTTCTCTTCTGGCGTCGTCGGCTCAGATAGGTGCGCTGTACAACTCTATCTCATATGTACTATTGAGTCAATATTCTTTCCTTGTTAGTGCCTTGTTTTCTATTGGTTGTAAATTTTAGAATCGGTTCTACAGACAAAGTCTTCGGTGTTTATTTTAATTACTGTAAACTTATTCTTTCTTCTACACTATTCCATTATGTTCATGTAATTAGCGTTCGTGTTTGGAATGCGTTTTCAGAGCACATTCTACATCTCCAAATTTGAATCATTTGGTAGATAAGTATGTTCTAGTTGGAGAATCTTATTACAGTGTTTTGAAAATGTTCATGATTCTGGAGAATGTGAACCAACATAGCAATCAATTTTATACTGCGATTTTTATTTGCAATTATAATTGAGTATCAAACTAAACAACTATTCAATGGGGTAAGTTAGCAAGAAATAAGCAACTTATATAATAATACACTTACTTTTGGTTTACTTTTAATAAATTAAACAATATTCGATCAATTCAAGTCAATGACGTAACACTTAAATTATTATCAAACTTAATAAACAGCTTAATAAATTATCTTGGTAATAAATTAAACTGATAAATTTACACTTTTACTCTGCAAGTAAACTGCATCAGCCGGCGTATACTAGATTTGCAATGATGTTTAATTCAACACGTAATAGGGAGTTTCACATTTAAAACAGTTTCTCTCTTATTAATTTGTGTTCCATTCACATTGTTTATTAATGAGCTAATAAAAACGTCGGCATTTGCGGTTTGTTCATCCGTAAAGTGCCTACCAATGTAAACTTATGATTGTCAAACAAATCATTAGCAATTCCTACAGATGTGAAATAGTTATCAGCCGCTACGTTGCTCCCAGATTTATCAATGGTTTTTGATTAGACGTTTAACTACACTCTTGGCGTCATTAGGGATTTGGCATGGGCCATCTGGTTTCCCAGCATGCGTTTTTAAATTATGCTTGTTAAAAACCTAGAATCGACGAGAGCATATATTTTGATCCCATATTTTGCCGGCTTATTAGCAATATACTGCCTGCAACGACCTCGAAAAGCATCTGCATCTCGTCTATGGTGACATTTTCGCCAAGTGTGTAATGAGCAGAACAACTCTGGACAAATCTTTCAAAGAGAGATCTTATTGGTGCCAATTTGTCAACCTGAAATCTTCCAGCCCTTATCTCTAAATCATCAAATCTAATAGGTTGTAGTTCCATCAGTTGTCCATAGCTTTTTGGTATTCAGATGCTGACCTTTTTTGACGCCAGCCATGTAAAGCAACCCTATCTATCTATCTAGTAGTTTCTCTTCTTGACAGAAGCATCGTGATCGATGCATTATTATAGGTTCTCTTAGAAAAAAAGGTTACCCGCTTCCCAGTCGGTGGAAGTAGACTTTACGCCATACTGCTGATTGCCAAAAAAAGTCAAAAGCTCTTCAAAATCAGTAGCTCTACAACCTTTGGACGTTGATATGAAGGCCGAAGTAGGTCCAAATTTTTATTGGTGCTGTTTACTATTTCCTCAATAAAATCGTTTGGAAAATCAAGTTTCCAACAATCAATTATTCCCTTTGCATTTTTAGCAGCACGTTTTACTCCAGGAAGCTTTGATATAATATTCTGACTGCGAAATTTCTTAGGAGGAATATTTAGCTTATGAATTAGCCACTGTGTGCAAACTTTTCCAGTATAATATCGTAAGGAATTACAGGTTAATTGGCAATTGTTCAAATCAAACAAGAATTTCAATTTGTCGACGTTTCGGATTGTTTATTAATCCATTCTCAAGACTAGAGAAGAAAACAAATATGTTATCGACAAGGTACACACAAATCGCAAACCAACTCACCAAGAAATTGAATGATGGTAAATCGTTTGATGTAAGAAAATACATGAATGATGCTAAACGTAGGCCAAGAAACGGTCACAATCAACGACGTCAATATTAAAATTGTATAAAATAATAAATAGTGTAAATGATTATTGTCTCTGATTAAACACATGTAAAAATTGGGAAGCAAGATGTTTGGCAAATTGATCATATTTGTCTTCTGTGTCTGCAGTAGCTAGTTCTGCTAATCTGTTTCAGCAGCAGATATCGAGGGTTTAATAAAACTTTGTGATTCTGGCGTTACCACTTCTGCTTTTTCATACGTGTGTTCGGTGTCAGTATCATTTAAAGAGTCTCGTTCACCTTTAAGCGTCGAACTTTGCGGTATATTCTGAAGAAAATTAAATATAATAACTATCACAACAAAATAAATTTTCAAAAAAAATATTTTTATCCTGCACTCTGATAAGCATATGTGGCGGCACGCCACACCATTGTTTGAGAATAAAATCATGAATGCGATAACATAAGGTAATCTCTCTCATCTTATCAATAAGTTTTGAAAAAACAAAAAACTATCCGTTATTACGAAGCTTATTGATAAGAGAGACGATATAAATATATCAATCGCAACCAGACAATCAGTTATTTCAAATATTTCAAATTTATATCCATTTAAAATATAATTTGTATTAAATAATAAAACATTGTAAAATACTATATTTATAAATAATTATCAAAAAATCATAATCTTTAAATATACAACAAGATATGGAAGATTACAACTACAACGTCTCTAACACATATAATAAAAATAAATATGTAAATTATTATTTGTATTTTACAATACATATTAAATTTTATTTTAAGGTGCCAGACACAATGAACCAGTGAGACTTGTTTAAGCTGCTGTCAGTCGGAAACTTGGGCAACAAAATAAAAAAATGTATAGATACAAAATTGAAGCCAATGAAATTTTTAACAAAAAATGTCTAAAAGGTTTTGCTGTAAAAGCGATTTTTATGTGTCAAAAAATGGCTTCAAAAAGTACTATTTGCATTGTTAATATAGGGGTGTACGAATACTTCCTTAAAACACTATAACAAAAGTATAATTATTGTCGTAAGAAATATGCATACGCGCCTGCTGAAAGGTTAACTAATATTTGCGTTATTTTGGAAATATAAACTTTTGGTGTTTGCTTTTTAGTTTTATTAGAAGCAGATAAGAAGGAATCTGCGGACATAAAAGTGTGCCCCGTCCCAGTTCAATGTAATTAATTTATTGTAATCGTTTTTGCTGATATTCCTTGAAAATTAACAATATAATATTAAAAACGAAATCAATGCCCAATTCTTATTTTGGCTGGAGCAATTGTCGAGTCATAAAATAAAATTTTCTATATCCCTATTTTGAAGGAAGACTGCATTAAAGGCACTTATGGTATTTTTTTTGATTACTTCCGCTGATCCCTTTTGTGCCATAGCACAGCAAATGGAAAATTTCGTCCATTTCTTATTTTTCCTACTGGAACAAAACTTTCGTTATAATATGTTGTCAGTCTTTGGATAAAAATTGCTCGTTTAAACATTTCTAAACGTGGCAGCATGACGACCCTTTGAGATTCACTGAAACGCACAAAGTGTTTTCGTCATAATTGTTTTCCTTACCCAAAGTATACCGTCTACGTGAATCTTTTGCCTTCTTAATGTGGTCGCTCCAAGTACAACAAATTTCACAATTTTCATTTAAACTCTCAGGTTTATGAATTTGGTAAGACTCGCAAAACTCGCACTTTTCATTGCCTAATTTAGCAAAAGATATATTTTTGGATTTTACTACTTTCCTATATTTGTAGTATGAGTACATATAGTTAGGAAACTTTCGACAAAAATCTTGAAAAATTAAAAATCTGGCTTGAACTTTATCTCCTACTTTAAATTTTTGAGTCCCATTTGTATCTGGTAGATGTTTAATTTTTTCTTTGCACACGGAGAGAAATGTTTTTAGATATAATTCGTAAGACGTATAACTTATGCGCAATTTAAGCATAAAAAACAACTACTACTAACTATTCATAAATTTATAAACCATCGGTATAATTTATGAATAGGCATGATCGCATCTACCATGATTATAATTCATAATCTATGAATGAAACAATTTCATTATATATGCGTAATACTCATATTTTTATGAATAATACTCATGAACACTGATTATATTAAGCATACAATTTTAAGCACGTAATCATTATATATGCGTAATACTCATATTTTTATGAATAATACTCATGAACACTGATTATATTAAGCATAAAAATTTAAGCACGTAATCATTATATGTGCGTAATACTCATATTTTTATGAATAATACTCATGAACACTGATTATATTAAGCATAAAATTTTAAGCACGTGATCATTATATATGCGTAATACTCATATTATTATGAATAATACTCGTGAACACTGATTATATTAAACGTAAAATTTTAAGCACGTGATCATTATATATGCGTAATACTTATATTTTTATGAATAATACTTATGAACACTGATTATATTAAGCATAAAATTTTTAGCAGTTAATCATAATATGTGATAAATAAAGTAAGTAATATTCAGAATATTGGATTAATAATTATGAATAATAATCATAATTTCGGAATTAATTTTTCTCTTTTATACGGATTAATCACAAGGTATTTCTACTAGTATACATATATTTCAAATTAATAAGACTTATATTTCAAATTTCAACAAATGTTTATTTTTTTAAGTACATAACATTATTATTACATAACATAACTAATACTAACTATAAAATATTATAATATTATTATTACAAAATATAAAACATACTTCATATAAATGAAAACAAAACTAAACAAAAGAGCAACAATTTAAATATACAATGTTACATGTTACTAAGTACGAAAGATTTTCCTTTATGGCCGGGAAGATAATTTAACAAAAACGGTTTTTTATATTGAAGTTGGAGAAAATTAATGCAAATAATTTTTTTAATAGGTTCATTAATCATATACACACAATAATGATTATCAAATCCATTAATCTTGTATTCATTCATTACCAAGTATATATCTTCACTCACTTTGACAGAATCTACAACTTTGTAAACTTTTTCATTTAAGAAAGTATAATATCCTATTTTGAAGCAAGTTGCTCTATACTCAACGCGACTGAATCTAGTAACAGTTTCTTCAATATTAAATGGAAATTCAATTTTGTCGGAGAAATAATCTGCATTTTTTTATACAATCAGGTTTCATATCTTTAAAATTATCAATACTTTTAAATGGATCTTTTTTACTTAAAATAATATTTGAAAATTTAATAGAAAATTTTTTTCCCAGTGAGTATTCCAAATTTATTCTAGAATAAGAAACTTTTGAATACTTTTTCAAATTTTTATTTTTGCTTTCTTGTCCCATACACCACAAATGCCTAAGAGGACCAACTGCTTTAATTACGGATAATGGGAATTAGGGATAATGAACAATATTATGATGCTTCGGTTTTAAATTCTTATTTGGAAAACATTCCAAATATAGCATATGATGTTCTTTAATAATAGATGTCAAGCAGATTATATCTACATTGGTGAATTCATCTTTAAGTAAAAAGTCCATCATTTCCTTTAACTTTAAAACATATTTCCAAACATTATTACATTTAGAAACGAACTCTCCTACTAATAGGGTAAAATGTTGCAAGAAACTATAAGTTTCTCTCGCAGAAAAATGAAGTTTGTTGCTTTTTAAATGTTCAGATTTAATATATCCAGAAGGTCTATTTTTCAATTCAAATTCTCCGTAATCAAATATTTTAATTTTATTGTTGAGAATCTCTAACGAAAAAAGTTTCTCTTCATTTATAAAATAATTTAAACAGTCCACTAAACCAAACTTGATACAGCCTTCAAGGAAATCATGCATCATATCTGTATAAAAGTTTTGTGATACATGAAAATATTTTAAATTATTTAATATGGAATTTTCTTTAATACCCGTATTTTTGTAATCATTTTTTTGAACATCAGCTTTATAATTATCTAAACTTCTGATGATACTTTCGTTTTCTACCAATACATTATTGAAATCTAATTTGGAAATTTTGCAGAGCCTGCAAGGAAAATTATGGCTAAACGATCCTGAGAATCCGAGAAGATTGTTCAGTGCTCAATTATCACCTATAATTAATCCCGTAACAAAATGTACATTAAATGTTCCATATGTAGTTTTAATTTCTATGCCAGTTTCTAGTTCTTTTAAAATTTCTAGAAAATCTGCCAAAATTTTAGAAATTTTAAATTTTTTTACATAAGTGCTTTTGATAAGCATTGCCACAAATATATTTTCTAAAGACGTGCAATTAATAGGTAAACTTGGAAAATGGTAATAAAACGCAGCTATGGATTGTTTACCAGAATGGCTACCTAAACTGTTCCCCATTTCAATGTCATCATAATAATAAATTATAGGTAAAACGATTTGATCTTTTGTAAAATGTTTTAACTTTTCCTTCCCAACTTTGCATTGAACAAAGTTTTCAATTTTCCCACTAGGTTCTTTTATTAATCTTTGGGTATGTGAAACAGTCTCTTTTAAAATATTTTTTTGTACAAAAAAAAGTTTAATTTGATGCGTTATGGGCATAAGAATTCCTTCAGATTTTTTATTGGCTAGAGTGCTTTTTCCTTTTTTATAAATTTGACTTACAGATGAATCAATTTCAAATTGTTTAGGTTGTTTATAAAGTCCCATTTGGCTCATTGTTTTTAAAAACAAATGCTCAGTACTGATACCTTTGAATGGTTCAGAGCATGAAAGCAATAAATCCTTGAAGATTAAATTGTTTTTTCGTCTAATACTGGATTTAATAGTTCAACTAATGAATCACATATTGTTTTCATTACATTTTCAGTAAAATAATCTAATATGTTTTCAATAATTTTTGTTGTCAAATGACTTTCGCAGAAGAGTTTGTTAACAAATAATAATGATGAATGTTTTAAATTTTCTAAAATATTATCAATCTTTTCCGAACTGATAATATTTTTTTCAAGTCCAAAGTTTTGATGACTATTTTCCATATTGTTGGAATCATTTCCTGAATAACCACTTGATGCATTATCGTTGAATAGAAATTCATTTTTTGCTAGAGATTGCATAGGAGCTTGATCATTGAAAGAGAAGTTATTTTCAATATATTTACATTTTACAATATGTCTTTTATAACACGTAAAGTCATAAAATGTCGAAGAACAATTTCCCTGTGAGCAAACAAGTTCACTATTTTTTTTTCTCAAATCGTGTAAAACTTTTAAATGTTTTACCAACCCATCTATTGAGGACAATGGTATTTTACATATAAAACACTTATACATATTTAATTTTCTAAAAAGTTGATAAAGTCGTTCAAATTTGGAAGTACAACTTTGGTCAGAGTCTATGTTGTAAAAATAAGACTGGACAAACTGCCAGAATTCTTGATTTTCAAAAGAGTATTGAAGATTTAGTACAAAGAAGATCTTAAAATATGCATCAAATGCTTGTAGAAAATTATTAAATAAATATGTAATGTTATCAGTTACCACGGCAAACTGAAGATTATCTTCTTCAATATCTCCTACTACAATGATAAATGGTTGTAAAGTTATTTTCTTCTCAACGCAAAATTGTTTGCGTTTATTTATAACGGTACAGATATCTGAAACTGTTCTGACTTCAGAACCAAGAGATTTCCAGGCGTCTCCAATGCTGACTTTCCAGATTTTGTTATCAATTTTCTTACGACCTTTAGGTTTTACTACTGCTTGCAAAACCTTGGTTAAATTATAGCGACGCAAATCTAGAAATAAGAAGTATATGTATTAGAAAATATATATAAAATTGGATAGAAAGTTATCAAGTAAGTATGTACATGTAAACATATTAATAATGTATGTACTACATATTAAATAGGTATATTCATGAACTTTTCAATTCTTGCATAAGCTGTACCATTAAGAGTATTTAATTATTTCAAATTATCATAATATGATTAAAATTATATAAGTACATAACTTCGCGCAACTTTTTCAAATCCCCGAGTTTTTTTTAAAAGAACACTTTTTACCCGTCTCAATCCTTGTGCCCCCCCCCCAGAAAAAATTCTTGATCCGCCGGTGCTTCTACCTACATATAATGCTCACCAGGATTCTTTGATAAACTGTCTAAGATGTCACTTGCAGCTGGAAATTTATTGTATTTCCTGAGTCCTTCGACTAACTTTGATTCAATTGAATTCCATTTAACAAAAAAAATATTTGATTTTTCTGGAAATAATATCTCGAAGTCTATATCAATCTGAAAGAAATAATCAAATATATAGCTTAAGGTTCCAAAGGGTATAGATTCGATGCAATACTTACCAAACGACTACCACTGCTATGCAAAAATAATGGCCATTCTTCGAATAAGTTATTCATTGAAGCAGTAGTTTTTATATCCCTTCGTCTTAATTCAAAACTTTGCTTCCATTTAATCTCAACGGCGTCCCACGGAGAACTCCTGGTTTTCAGCCATTCCTTTTCCTCAATTTGGTTTTGATTATCAATTATTGTTACATTGGCATTTTCGGTTCGACATTCTTCAGCTGAATATTTGAATAAAGTATAAGATTAATATGATACATATTTACTGTAAAAAGTAATATCATACTTATGGTGCGGTTTTTCTTTTTTTTTCCTTATGAATCCTGTGAATAATCCGAACCTTTTAAATGAACTAGATTCAGATCTGTATCTGTTGTACAATCTTTCCGATGTTTTGGGTTTCTTAATAAAATAATATTCCTGAAAACAACAATATCATTAATACCTTTTTTTATTAAAAAATCTTGATAAAATACCATCGACTCATTTTCAAATTTATTACAAATTTGGATGGCGATATCTTGACACGTATTTATAGTCATTGGAATGTTTTTATCGATGTAATGCTTGACTATATTCTTTACAAGAGTTTCTTTTTCCGGCAATTTAAATATTTTATTTTCTTCGTACACTTTTTCCAATTTTTTTCCAATATCGGTTTTTAAAAATTCATTGATATCCTAAAACAAAATATACTATAATCAGAATTTGCAAAACACTTAAATATTGTTATTACAAATATGTTCGAAATTGTAGATGAAGAAAATGATTTCCTTGATGTTGACGCACCAGAAACACTACTTGAACTTCTTACATCATCGACAGGCAGTTCCATCATAGAGCAAGTACTATTATTTTCTCGTTCATTCTCAGAGCAGCAGGATATTACAGTAAAACCCTAAATCAGTAAATTATCTACTATAGTAAAATTTCGCACTACTTTAAAATTACAATGTATATATCTTACATTTGAAGTTCGCCAGTCATTAACTAGACCTCGAAATTTTATTCGTGCGCCGTGGTTCACACCGAATATTTCTTTTAAATCGCCTTCCTTCATCCACTGGAAGCAATCCATGGTTATACCTCTTTCTAGAAAAATACAAAGGTGACTTATGTTCCTAAAAATATTTTTCAGTAGATGAAGAACAAACCTTTAAAATATATGAAAAAACTTTCCATCGAATACTTTGATAGTAATAAAAGCAATTCGTTGTCTTCTAATCCTAGCTAAAATAAAAACACGCTGCATGCACACACACATTAAAAAAAAAATGGCAAATTAATTTTGTAATCTTCATGCAAATATAATATAAACATCATGCAGAACGACGAAAGAAAAGCCCTGGTCAATATCTAAAATATATCCGAACGATATGAAATATTTATATTTTAAAAATTATTTTTTAGTATTATAGTACTTATTCAGAGGCATATTAAGGGGAGATACATATAAACTCGTAAATTTAAGTCGATTTTGATTAATTTTTTTTGTAAGAATAATTCATTTGATGTTTTTGAAACTTGGAGTAGGGATTGTTTATATTGAACTATAACAAAAATTTTTTTTCTTTTTTCAAAATTTTAAAATAACCGATTTACATTCCAGTCTTACGGGAAGGTTGCATCAAGAATTGTTGATTGGCGTAACTTCTATCAGATCAGAAGAATTTAATTGTGCTTTGATTATCCACGCATAATGTGGTTAATTTTTCTTCCATTTCTCCTAGTTCTTTAAGAAGATTTCTTAACCATATCACCTCTTTCGTTGCGTTAGAAGCTCCGATATATTCACTTTCGGTTGTTGATAACGAGACAGTTTTCTGGCGTTCGCTTGTCCAGGTTACCGCTCCACCACATAATTTGAAGATGTAACCGGATGTTGATTTTCTTGTGTTAGTAGTAGAGGGGTTAGGTGTGAACGGGACCACTTTGCCTCAAATCTGCCTAAGTCCGAAAATTCAAAAAATCTGACTATGTCCGAAAACTCATAAACTGCGCATGTGTTAAACTATTGATCGGTTCGGGAAAATCTCGTATTCAATAAGTATTGATTATATTTTATATATGAGGGGTTAGGGTTAGTAGGGTTCACATTAAAATCAATTATCATAAAAATTTATTGACCATTACACCTTTTATCTTAACGTTTTTTTTAATTAGATAATTTACTCTGTAGGAAAAAATCTCCCCTATAACGAAGGGGTGAGAACCCTCCTCACATTAAAAAACACTTATCAAAAAGGTACCTGTTCAATAAAGTATTGATTTTATTTTATCTATTACCTATTATCACCCCATTATTTATATAATTCAATATTATGGTTTTAGTAATAAAATAGTTTTAGGATAATTTATATATCACTATAATGGGGCTTGATATGATTATATATGTTTTTAGGGGTGTTTTAATTTTATCTATTACCTATTATCACACCATTATTTATATTATTCAATATTATGGTTTTAGTAATAAAATAGTTTTAGGATAATTTATTTGCACTTAAAATGGAACCATTTTAATTTAATTACCTTCTTTCATTACCGTTACATATTTTATCAATTAGGGTTAAAACAACGTGGGGGTTTGATATGATTATATATGTTTTAGGAGTGTTTAAATACTTCTCACCCTAAAATATAATTAATATACAGAAAGTTGTAAACACCCTTCAGATTCGTAACTATATAAATATAAGGGGGGCAGACATATCAAGTGAGTACAGTATTTTTATATCTCTTGCATCAAGTACAAGTGTAAAAATGTCACCAATCACCGAAACCTCAAGTGAAATTGTGCGAATTATGAAAGACGTTTACATACAGTTATTGAAAAATCCTGAAGGTGTAGAAAAATGGATAAAATTATGCTTTAAAAATATACGTTTACTAAATTCGGCATGTAAAAAGTGCAAGTCAAGTGTTGGAAGCAAAAGAAAAATGGAAAATCATATAGCATTGCTCAAAGGTAAAAATTTTATTACTTTTAATATAATTATATTAATAAAATATTTTATTTTTTTATTCAAGGATATATAATTCGTATGAAGAATCTACATAAACAAGGTGGTACTATAAATAATTCTGCTAATCGTCGAAGTGATCGTATAAAATTTCAATACACGGCAAGCGCGTTCCAATCTCGTTTAAAGAACGGCCTCATTATCAATTTGAAACACATCGACCCTCTAACCTTTCTTGAAGATTCACAATTTCTGTACGCGTCCAGAGTAAAAAATTTATTAAAATCTCATCCTAATCTTAAAATCAATGTCGATTTGTGTTGCGAATTTTCAAAAGTCTCAGGTGAAGAAATTGTCAAAGAATTTAAACACTTTAGTACACCTAACAACCTAATCGATGTGACAACAAATTTAAAAGAATGGTGGGAAAATCACGTTCAAGATAATATTATAGTTCAATTGGACGATTTCCAAGAAAAAGACAGCGGTTGGACTCTATCTTCTATTATTAACCTCGCCATATTCTTTAACCGTCACGAGCCCTTCAGAGGATCATCTTATATTCCTTTACCTAAAGATATCGCTAACAAGCAAGCATGCATCAATATCAAGAATAAGGATCAGGCTTGCTTCTTTTGGGCTGTGGTGTCGGCAATGTATCCCAAGGAAAATCACTCAGACAGAGTAACATCATACCCACACTATTCAGATGTGCTAAATATAGAAGGAATTATATTACCGATGACGTTGGGACAAATTAAAAAATTTGAAAAGAATAATAATATTTCAATAAACGTTTTCATGCTTAAAGCAATAAAACAAAAACATGAAGTGGTGACTGTTGTACTATCAAAAACATTTTTAACAGATGAACGGCATATTAATTTGCTTATGCTTGATGATATCAGTAATTATGACGCCGTTGATCGACCTGCAAAGTATCATTTCTGCTGGATTAAGAATCTCAGCAGACTGGTCGGCAAACAACTTAGTGGCAATAAAACTAAAAAAAAGATATGCAAGAGATGTCTAATTTACTTCAAGACATATGAACAGCTGGAAAAGCATAGGATTGATTGTGTTAGCATGAACGAATGTAGAATACACATGCCTGCTAAGGGGGACGTAGTAAAATTTACAAGTTTTAATAATAAAGAAATATCACCATTTATTATATATTTGGATATGGAATCCATTTTAAAACCGGTAAATGAGAAACGTGGCGATAAGACTCAGTTATATCAAGAACATAGCGCATTTAGTTTAGGATATTATTTTAAGTGTAATTACGATAATACAATATCATATTATAAAAGTTATCGCGGAAGTGATTGCGCTAAGTGGTTTGCACACGAGCTCCAGGAAATCTGCGAAAATATCGAACCTGTGTATTGGGTTGTACAGCCTATGACTTTAACATTCCAAGAAGAGCAAGATTTCCAAAAAGCAATAGTTTGCCATATATGTGAAAAAAAGTTTACGCTTAATGACATTAAAGTGCGCGATCACGATCATATAACTTCGAGATTCAGAGGAGCAGCACATAACGAGTGTAATATTAATTATCAAAATTCGAAAACTGTAACAATTGTCTGCCACAACATGTCGAATTATGATTGCCATTTTTTGATTCGGGATATAGCTCTACAAATTGAAGGAAATGTTTGTCTACTTCCAGTAAACAAAGATAAATATATTTCCTTTACTAAATTCATAAAAAATAGTGAAATAAAGTTTAAGTTTATTGACTCATTCAGATTTTTACCTTATAGTTTAGATAAATTAGCATCTTACTTAAACGAACTAAAAATCGTGCAAAGTGAATATCCGCAAAGTGAAAAATTTAATTTATTAAAACGTAAAGGAATATTTCCGTACGATTATATAAAGTCTGCTGCTAATCTTGAGGAGACCAAATTACCCGAACAAATACATTTTTATAACCGACTTACAGAAAGTGCGATATCTAATGATGAATACATTCATGCTCAAAATGTATGGAAAACATTTAATATTCAAAATTTAGGTGAATATTCAGATTTATACTTAAAAACAGACGTTTTGCTATTGGCAGATATTTTTGAGAATTTCCGCGAGACCTGCTTCGATACATATGGATTGGACCCCGCACATTATTTATCGGCCCCCGGTCTTTCATGGGATAGTATGTTGAAATTAACTAAGGTCGAGTTAGATTTGATCACCGATATGGATATACTATTGTTTATTGAACGTGGAATTAGAGGTGGTATTTCACAATGTAATCACCGATACAGTAAATCCAACAATAAATATTATACACCCGGCTACGACAGCTCACAACCGGACATTTTTCTTCAATACTATGACATCAACAATTGTAAGTTTATTATGATTAAAAAAAATTTTTTTAATTAATTTTATCTTTCTTTTTTTCAGTATACGGTTGGGCTATGAGCGAATTTTTACCGTATGGAAAATTTGCCTGGCATGATAATCTTAATATTAATGTATTACAAACCCCCGATGATAGTAGTGTAGGCTATATTTTGGAAGTCGACTTAGAATACCCAGCTGCAATACACGATCTTCATAACGATCTACCGCTATGTCCTGAACATCGCTTTCCACCCAACTCCAAACAAAAGAAGCTCCTCACAACCCTTCATAATAAAGAACGCTACGTTATTCATTATCGCGCACTCAAACAGGCTCTCAATTACGGTATGAAAATATTAAAAATTTACCGAGTATTAGAATTTAAACAATCGGCCTGGTTAAAACCGTACATTGAATTAAATACTCGAATGAGAACTAATGCAAAAAATGAATTCGAGAAAACATTTTTTAAATTAATGAATAATGCTGCGTTTGGCAAAACCATGGAAGATGTAAGAAAAAGAAAAATTGTGAAACTTGTATCAAAGTGGGACGGGCGTTTCAGTACCAAAGTGTTGATTGCCAAACCTAATTTTCACAGTAGAACTATTTTGGATGAAAATTTAGTTGTTATTGAACTAAATAAAACTGAAATCATAATGAATAAACCTGTATATGTAGGCATGAGTATATTGGATATTTCAAAAACCAAATTATACGAGTTTCATTATGACTACATGCAGAAAAACTTTTTATCCAAAGTGCTTTACTGTGACACGGATTCATTAATATATGAAATTCATTGCCCCGATATTTATGCCACCATCAAAAGGGATATTTCACGATTTGACACTAGCGATTACGAGGTCGATAATCAATTCGGTATTCCTCTTGTAAACAAGAAAGTGCCTGGATTAATGAAGGACGAAAGCAATGGTAGAATTATGACCGAATTCGTAGGTCTTAGATCTAAAATGTATAGCGTTCGAATCGAGGGCGAGGATGTTATTAAAAAGGCGAAAGGTGTTAAAAATTATATAGTTAAGAAAGACATTTGTTTTAATGATTATTTAGAGTGTTTACTTGAAAATAAAATTATTGTAAAAAAACAAAATAGTATAAGATCACAAAATCATATTGTACATAGCATAACTCAAACAAAAATAGCCTTAAGTCCCAATGATGATAAACGATGTTTACTACCTCATACCTCCAACACTCTGGCATGGGGGCATTATAAATTAAATAAATAAAAATATTTTTTATGTTTTGTTTTATTTTATTCCTTTAGTTTCACATACAGCATAAAGTAAATATTAATATTATTATTATTACATGATAATTTCATTGAATTGAATTTTTAGAGATCCATGAAAACTGGTTATAGCCAAGCCATTTTACATATAGCTGATTCCCACGTTTACGTAACACTTTTTCAATTAGAAAAGTATCAGGGTAGGCCGTAACTTGGAGCTCCTCCGTATAAAACATGCCTTTAATTGGATTTCCACTAAGATCTTCAATCATGTAGGTCGTAGGACTACTCAGATTGATTTTCACAATTTTAAACAATTCTGCAGTCCAATTTGCATTATACCCTTTGTCAAAGATAGATTTATACTTGGAAATTCGTACAAAGTCACCAATTTTAAATTTTATTTTTCCAATTTTCTTTTTTTTATTGTAGACGTTCAACTTAGTGGAAGACTTCACATCACAAGGACGCATCATAATTTTTCTATGCTTACGATGATTATAATCATCAGTGGTAGAAGCTAATATATCAATCCATTTATATTTGCCACGATAACTAAACTCTTTGTATAAAATATTCTTTAATGTTCGTACGACACGTTCGACAATTGACGCTTTTTTAACGCTGTATGTAGAGTAATGGTTTATTTTGTATTTTTTCATAACTTCTGTAAAATTTTTATTATAAAATTCTTTACCTTCATCAGTTTGCAAATTTTTAGGTCGACGGTTTTCTTTAAGAATTGAAATCATAGCAGCCGTTACTTCTACACCATTTTTAGATTTTAAAGGTCGAGTCCAGAGAAACTTAGAATAACAATCAATAACTAATAGAATGTATTTATAACCGCTGTTATACTTGTAATAAGGTATAAATTCGGCCAAATCAGTCTGCCATAAATCGTCGAAACCTCTAATTATTACACTTCTACGAGAGAAGTTTTTTCTAGCATTTCTATGGATTTCATTCACAATTGCACGCTTTGACATTACTACTGATATTCTTGGAAGAGTTATGTTTTGTTCTTTTTTTCAATTTTAGCTTTAAGACTATTCAGTGAAGTAGTCCAAGTGTTTTTAAATGCCTTTAAATCTCTCTCAACTTTATCAACCGTTTCCATATACTTTTGATACTTTAAAAGAACACCTTCACTCCCCTCCATAAAATTTATAGCAATGTCGTGTTCCATCACCCACTGATCAAATTTTTTTACGTACTCGGAAGTTTTATCAGATTTGCTTTCAATAGAATCAATCCGTGTTTTTAAGGAATTAATAAACAATAGTATTGTATCAACATATTGCTTATTTACGGCGTCGAATTCATCAACGCCGTTCGATAAGTTTGTTAATCTTTTAGTTTGCATATCATAGTTTCTATCTTTAGTAAGCTTAAACCCGATACCAGTATCACCTTTACGACCTTCTTTTGGACGTATTTTACTTCTTCCGAATAGATCAATGCTCATTTTTAAACTGAATACTTTATTAGAAAAAACATTATATTTATACAATAATTTTAGCTTCCGCCAACTCTTCCAAAATGCTAATAATTTCATTGTCGTGACTGTTATTGCCAGCTTGCTTGGATGCATGTAAAAGCATAAGCCGTTGCACGAGCTCCGAAGGACTGTCCCAATAAATAAATTCAGTTTTATTAGTATTAACAAGCTTATGCATCACTTCAAAACCCTCACCGCTCTTTGCGAATAAATCTTTTATTACTTTTCTATACTTGACATCTCTACTACCATGTATTTGATTTTCATGGTAATAACCTCTTTTATGAGCGTTGGTTTGTATCAATATTTGTTTATACTGCTGTAGGTCACTATTATTATAATTTTTAGGTATTTTTTTAAATATTAATTCGTATAATCCTACAGTACCGTCATATACCCTATTACCAATACTAAAATTATCAGAATCTTGATGAAATTCAATTACAGTGTTTCCGACCTTCCAAGCCTTAGTAACAGGATCATGATGAACACCGTAACGATGATCCATTAAATTCTTAGTATCATGTATAGCCATATCCGTATATCGATTATGCAAACTCTCAATAATGCTAGTATTACTAGCGTCGCTATAATATTCCTCATCGTCGTCGCTTTTTACATTATCATTCTCATCATCATTTTCCACCCGAGAGCTAGCGTTACTTCTGATTTCATCCTGTTCACTTGCATTACTTTTTACAACAGGCATTTGCACAGAATTCACCGAAACTGTAGGCATGCTAGGATTTACTTCAACCTTTATGTGTTTAGATTTTTTCTTTAAAGATGTCAGTTCCTTAATGGGGTCCACAATAGGTTTATACTTTTCTTCTGAAGTTCTTTGAATAGCTATTTGACCGCGCTGTAGTTTGAGGTACTTACGCTTTACAGACTTACGTGCCTTAATAATTTTTTTAGTTAATTCAATGTCGTCTACATCCATTTTTTTTACATATAAGTAATCATATAATACACAATTATGATGTAACGTGTACACACAGCACGAAGTAACAAGTTATGAATGACGTGAAAGATTCATTCAAGGCTTATATATGAATCAAATCCTTTCCTATATCTACCATTATTTATATCAGACTCGGTATCGATTACGATAAAACCGTGAGGTTCTTTCCAACATTCTGCACACATTATTTTAAATTGATTAAAAGATAAATCAGTTCCGATATGATCGTCATACACATGTTTTAAATTCAAAACATCTTGTTTAAATAGTATTATTAAATTTGCATTATCACGTATTAATTGTTTAGGTATTTTTGAATAAGTTTGACTAAGATAAAATGAGTCAATTAAATTATACCTTCCCATACAGAAATAATCGCGAACACTAGCACTTTTATCAGTGACAACATCATCAAATACCATGATTGAATGAGGTTTTGCGTCGCTTACGGATATAACATCATCATGCTGAGTAAATGTGAAATATCCTAAACCCTTGATCGGTTCGAGAACTTTTTTCAAGTATTCATACTTGGGCTGATGTAAAGATTTTGAAAAAACATACACGTTTTTAAATTTTAACCCGTTAGGCTCTTCTATAAGACTGATGAGTGTATTTGTTTTACCGCAACCCGAACTACCGGCTATAATACATCTAATTGAATCGGGTAATAAATCGCTATGCTTTTTTGAATAACTTTTATTAAAGTCATGATTATTAACTGGAAGAGAATCTCGTTGTTTAATAAACCTCATCTTGAAGTACAATAAACTAAATACATATTCACCCTTATATAAATACAGAAACTGTTTGCAGTAATTATCATTAAATGATTGTCCACAGCGGCGAAGGGTTGGTTAACACCATAATAAATAAATTACCGGTAGAGCTTCATATTCCTGGCTATCAATATTGCGGTCCTGGAACTAAATTGCAAAAGCGTTTAGCTAGAGGAGATCCTGGGATTAATCCATTAGATTCGGCTTGTAAAGAGCACGATATTGCATATAATCAACATAAAGATTTAGAAAATAGACATCGTGCCGACCGTATTTTGGAAGAACGTGCGTGGGGGCGAGTGAAGTCTAAGGACGCCAAGCTGGGAGAAAAGGCTGCAGCGTGGACTGTGGTGAATACTATGAAAGCTAAAAGAAAGTTTGGTATGGGATGTGGTGACAAGCGTAAAGTAACACTTGGAAAGGGACTTTTAAAAAATATATCGAGGGACCTTAAAAAATCTGAAAATAATAACAAAAACAATATTATTAAAAAAGCTTTAGCTGCTGCTAAGCGTTCCATTAAAAAATTAGGAGGAAGACGCAATGTTAAGGTTCCTAGAATAATCCCTATACCTAAGCAAGGTGGTATTCTACCATTTTTGATACCACTTTTTGCCGGTTTAAGTGCTGTAGGTGCATTGGCCGGCGGTGCGAGTGGGATAGCCAAGGCTGTCAATAATGCTAAGGAAGCAAAAAAGCAACTCGAGGAAAACGGACGACATAATAAGATGATGGAAGCAATTGCGATGGGTAAAAAAGGCAATGCATTATATTTGAAACCGTACAAAAACGGTAGCGCACTATTTTTAAAACCGTATTCAAAAAACTAAGCAAGCTGCCTCGACGAGCTCTAACCGATGTAGATTTAAGAAAATATACAATCGGTATCCCCAATTTCCGAGGCGTTTTTATGAGAGATACCCTGCCTAAAAACCCAAGACTCTTCGAATCTGGAATAATAAATTTAGATGTTATGAGTGGGAAAGGTACTCATTGGGTTGCATACAAGAAGAATTGTGACAATGTCACATACTTTGACAGTTTTGGTGATCTAAAACCCCCTAAAGAAGTTATTAAATACTTTGAAGGATGTGTAATAAAATATAATTATATACGTGAGCAAAAATTTAATACAATTGTATGCGGTCATTTATGTCTGAAATTTTTGTATAAAACTTGAATAAATACTTGATCACCATCAAAAATCGTTTCAATAATGTCTCAAACGTTCACTTTAACAGGTGTAGGAAATTCGCTTAGTGTCGATTACTTTCCACCAATTCAATTGAATCCCCAAATTGATCATGTCTTGGGATTAATAGGTTTCTATGGTTGTAATTCCATAAGAAATATTTATGCTGGTAATAACAAGTTTTATTGTAATGAAAAAATCATCAACATACCCTCAGGTGCTTATGAAATTAACGAATTGAATGAGTATCTGAAATCTATATTGAAAGAAAAATTTCACTTAAGTGCCAATAATAATACATTAAAATGTGAAATTTTTTCACAATATGAAATTGATTTTACGAAACCCGGTAACATAGGTCGTATGCTAGGTTTTTCTAAAAGGAAACTGAAACCCGGGGTAAAGCATGAATCAGATTTAAATGTACAAATTATTAAAGCTACGAATATCCATGTGGAATGCAATATTACTTCTGGTGCATATCGTAACAACACTCTAGCACATACAATTTTTGAATTTGATCTCTCAGTGGAACCCGGCTATAGGTTATGTAAGGAGCCTACAAACATTATATATTTACCTGTCACAGTAAATACTATTCATAACATCACTCTAAGGTTAGTCGATCAGCTCGGTGAGCCTGTAGATTTTGGTGAAGAATCATTAACTATACGTTTGGAGTTGAAGCAGGATGGGTTTAAATATCAATATAAATAAAGTTGCCAATCCATTGAAAAGCATTAAACCTTCGAACGTTGGAGGGCTCACACCTATCGAGGTTCAATTTTTGGAAAACTTGGGATACCGCGTATTAAATAAATATAATCATAATGCAGGAAGAGCAGGCACTTCAAAATATGTTTTCCGACGTAGCTTATTCGGACCTAGTAATTGATAATTCCACGCGAACGTATTATCCTATGACTGCAAATGGATTTGATAATTCTGACGAAATCAGACTTGTTATTGAGAAAGGGGATTTGGTAACCGCTAGTTATGATAGTAAAATTTACATCGAAGGGACCATCACACCTGCGGATCCTACTAAAGCTTTTCAACTCAACGATCCTTTGTTCCTGTTTGAGGAAATACGTTATCAACTTGGTGATGTCGTAATCGATAGTTGTAGAACACCCGGCATATCAGCATCAATTTACGGTCAATGTCGTTATACACCTGGAGAATCAAAAGGATTACACAGTGCAGGATGGAATATTTTACAGGAAGAATCGCAAATATTCAATTCAACTAAGCGAGTGTTTAGTGCTATAATACCATTAAATCATGTGTTGGGATTTGCTTGCGATTACACGCGAGATATCATAAATATGAGGCAGGAACTTATCTTAATTCGTTCAAATTCTGATACCGATTGCTATAAGGGTGAAACTGCTGTAACAATAAAAATTTCAAAAGTTAACTGGCGTGTTCCTCATATTACGCCTAGCGATATGGCTAAATTGGAGATATATAATCGTTTAAAACAGCAGAAAACAGTTAAAATTGGGTTTTATGGAAGAAGTTTATATCAATACCCGTCTTTACCTACTACATCCAACTTGGTAATTTGGCCTGTTCAAAATTCGGTAGGATCACGAAGACCTCGATGGATTTTTGCTACATTTCAAACAAATAAGCGAAACAACATGGCTTCTGATGCAAGCACTTTCTCACAATGTGGAGTATCGGATGTTACAGCATTCATTAATCAAAATCGGAGTCCGTATGAAAAAAGACATAATGATTTTACCAAAAGTAGATATGTACTGGCATACGATGACTATCTATCGTTTCAAAAAAAGTTTTTAAATAAACAATTCTGCGAACCTCTGTTGGATTTTAAACAATTCGGACAAAGCCCGATATTTGTTCTCGATGTTTCAAAGCAAAATGATATGATTTACGAGCCTGTGCTGAGTTTAAAATTGGAAATCGAAAACAAGGGGAATTTTCCTGCAGATACGTCGGCCTACGTATTAGTTTTACATGACTCTGTTTATGAATACGATCCGATTTCCGGATTGGTTACCTTTGTATGAATAGAAAAAATTCTAATTTGTAACTTTTTCGGTATTCGAAATAAATAAACTAATATAAATTTATAATTCTGTTTTATTTCTTCTATAATATATTATTATTATTATTATTATTATTTAACGAGTTTTGTTACAGCAATCCATACCACATTTTTTTATAAATCTTGGGCAACTTCTAAGTCCGACTGTCTACTTTGCAGGACTTGACCTACAACTTGTTCCCACGTTAATATATTATTCTTATTATTATTTTTATAATTACAATAATAATATCGGATATAATACAAGATTAACATCGATGTGACAATACACACTGTTAAAACTTGACTCAATATTGCCGATGCCAGTTTATGTATGAATTTAAACTCGTCCGTAAATAAATCTTCATCATTCAATATTAAATTCCATGATGATTGTTTTGTTGAGGCGTTGTCAATAAATCGTAATTTGTATAAGGTTGTGCTGGATTCTGTGAATCGGTAAAAAAATGATGGTTCATTTTCAATTTTCTTATAATCCATAGGAAACCATTTTAAGCAGGGCACGTCATTTAGATAGTTCAAATTATATATTTTAATATAATTTATACATATTGTAATATTGAATACACTTTTAGGCGGGGATACGTATAAAGTGTTGTTAAACACTTGAGCTAGCGTAAAAATGAATATAGTAGAATTCATTTTGATATGCGTACCAAATGATATCTAAGTTAGTAATGGGGGGTGGGGTATGAATTCGTCGAATTTATATCTTAATTGAAAGAGAAAAGAAACGACAATTTTTTTAATCATACAAGTCATCATTATAATAGATATTTATTTATAAATAATAAATACACATGTCACATACATATATTACTACAATCTATCATTGACTAAATCAGACAAATTTTGTTTGATTATGTCTGGGTACTTATATATAAGTTCGGTCATGCAATATAAGTTCACACCTCGATAATGTCCTGTAGAGCTAGAAACTTCCTTAAAATTGTTAAAATCATCACCACCTAACTGAATGCAAGCGAATAACACGTCTATATAGTGATCCCTTAATTCTAATCCTTCGATGTCGGTTTTTCTCAAGTTTATTAAGGTGGAAATTTCGAATAATTTTTTTATCGAAATTTCAGCCATTGATAGATAGAAATTATCGGTGTTTTTAAAAGTTATAATTTTTGTCCCATTAAATTCGTCACCCGTTATTTTAAGTCCGCTGTTGTTCATTACAATCGGTTCCATATCCCCATTTTTGAAAAATGTATCAATTTTTGCAGTATTGATATCATTTGTTAAGGTTTCCCAATCTTCACTACATAATAGAATGCAGATTCCATTCGATCCGATGATCCTCAGCATAGGCTCCCAGTTTTCGATATCAATCCCAATAGCTATAAACTTTGTTTCAGATTTATTTAAGGCATATTTGGTTTCATAAATAATCTTTGCGGTTGGCATTGTAGGTTTTACTTTCTTAGTGCTATCTGAAAAAAGAAGAACAATAATAATATAAATAACTTAAAAAATTAATACAAATGATAAATTACAACATAAAAAATAGATACCGGTTGAGGGTTAGGTTAGCATCCCTAGGTCAATTCCTAGGAATGTTAACCTAACCCTAATCCGGTTTATTTAAGAAAAAAGTAATTTGTTTTAATTAAACTTACTTGGTTGAACTGTTTCAGCAGTCCGTTTCAAAGTATGGACACACACTTTGCTTGTCATTTTGCACTAAATTTTTCGTATGTACTATGAGGTTATACGAGTTGCGATTTCTAGAGGTCTAGACGAACTGATGTAAAGCTGCAAATTTCGTATGCCTTATATAGTTACAAATCTGGAGGGTGTTGCAACTTTCTGTATAATAATTATATTTTAGGGAGAGAAGTGTCAAAACATCCCTAAAAATTGTATTGTTGTATTTAACCCTAATTGATAAAATATGTAACGGTAACGGAAGAAGGTAATTAAATTAAAATGGGGGGTCCATTTTAAGTGCAAATAAATTATCATAAAACTATTTTATTACTAAAACCATAATATTGAATTATATAAATAATAAGGTGATAGGTAATAGATAAAATAAAATCAATACTTTATTGAACAGGTACCTTTTTGATAAGTGTTTTTTAATGTGAGGAGGGTTCTCACCCCTTCGTTATAGGGGAGATTTTTTCCCACAGAGTAAATTATCTAATTAAAAAAAACGTTAAGATAAAAGGTGTAATGGTCAATAAATTTTTATGATAATTGATTTTAATGTGAACCCTACTAACCCTAACCCCTCATATATAAAATATAATCAATACTTATTGAATACGAGATTTTCCCGAACCGATCAATAGTTTAACACATGCGCAGTTTATGAGTTTTCGGACATAGTCAGATTTTTTGAATTTTCGGACTTAGGCAGATTTGAGGCAAAGTGGTCCCGTTCACACCTAACCCCTCTACTTGTGTTTTCATCGCTGGCAAAATCTACATCCGAATATCCAATTAATTTTTCATCGGGGTCGTCCGATCTATATTTTATTCCATAATTTTGGCTTCCTTTTAAATAGCGTACGACGCTATAGCGCTAATAGCGTGCGACGTGTCTGGGTTGTTTAGGAATCTGCTTAACAAGGAAACAAAATAAATAATATCTGGTCTACTTACAATTGCAAGGAACATTTAATGCGCCCACTATTTCTCGATAAGGGAATTGCATCTGCTTGTTTTCCTTGGGGTAGGACAGTTTCACGTTACAATCAGCTGGCGTATTTAATGACTTCGCGTCATCAAGGTTGAATCGTTTTACGATTTGTTTAACGTAATTCTTTTGATGAATAAACACAGTTTTCGTATCGCGATCCCGTTTTATTTCCAGTCCCACAAAATAATTAAGATCTGATCTGACCGTTATTTCGAAAGTATTTCCTAATTTTGAAATCAAATTTTCAACTGCAGTTTTATCTTTACTTAAGATTAGGCCGTCATCAACAAAAATTATCACATAAGTTTTTACTTCGTTGGATTCATTTCCGTAAACACATTTGTCCGCATTACACTGTTTAAAATCAAGTTGTTCAAGAAAGTTATTAAACCGTTGATTCCAAATTCGGCTCGACTGCTTCAGACCGTAAATTGTTCTTTTCAATTTGCAAACTTGCCCTTCTTCGACATTTAAACCTAGGGGTGGTTTCATGAAAATTTCTTTTTCCAATTTTCCGTTGAGAAAAGCCGTTTTCACATCGAACTGTTGAATTTCCATATCGTGTTTTGGTACTAAAGCTAATAAAACTCTCATGGTGTCATATCTGATTGTTTGAGAAAAAGTTTCTTTGTAGTCTATCCCATTTATTTGTTTAAAACCTCTTGCACAAAGTCTTGACTTGTAGCGAGATATGGTTCCATCTGTTGTTCGTTTTACTTTAAACACCCATTTGTTGTCGATTATATTTTGGTCTGCTGGCTTTTTAACTAAATCCCTTATATCGTTCTTTTCCAACGCTTTGAGCTCTTCGTCGATGGATTCTTTCCATTTTTCCGAATCTTCACTTTCCAGTGCTTCTTGGTATGTTTCGGGTACGTCGACCTCAACATAATTCGCTTCAATATCGTCATATCTTGCTGGCTTTCGAATATTTTCTCTTTGTCTGAAATTATACGAAGCTCTTGGATTCTGTTGTTGCTCATTTTCGTCGTTTATTTCGAGTGGTTCGTCTTCAATGTCACTTGTTTCGACGTTTACTTTCACTGTGTTGTTCCTTCTTTCGATATCCTTTTCTGCGTTTTCAACCAAGATGACATCTCTCGAAATACTTATCTGTTTTGTTTTGGGATCGTAAAGTCGGTAGTTTGTAGAATTTCCATCGTAACCTACCATTATCAACTTTTTGCTTTTAGAATCCAGTTTGGTTCGTTTTTGTTTTGGAATATGCATTTAAGCATCGCTTCCAAAAATTTTCACATAATTCAATGTTGGCTTTTTGCCTGTCCATATTTCATAGGGACTCGTCTTTGTATTGCTGTTAGGCGTTCTGTTTAATATATAGACCGATATTTACGGCTTCCGCCCATAGGTTCATCGGCATATCTTTTCCGTATAACATTGATCTTGCTGACTCGACAATTGTTCTAATCTCTCCATTGGCTTTGCCATTTTGTTCCGGTGTATACGTTGCAGTTATTTCCAGGTCAATTCCTTCTGCATAAAGAAATTCACGAAAATTTGCGCTGATAAACTCTGTTCCGTTGTCAACGTGTAAACATTTTACCGAATTTTCGAATTTTGTTTTGCACATTTTTATAAACCGTTTAAAACAATCGAGCACATCTGATTTATGTTTAATGAAAAACACTACGCGATAACCCGAGTAATCGTCTTTAAAGAGCACAAAGTAATTTGAGCCATTTACTGAAGTCGTAGAAAATGGTCCGCATACGTCACTATATATTATCTCACCTGATCTGGTGTTTCGTCTGACGTTTTCAAAGGTCATTCGATGCTGTTTGCCAAATAAGCAAGATTCGCATATTGTTTTGTCGACATTCTTCAAATTTATATCAGTGATTTCACCATTTGCAACCATCTCCTTTATTAATTTAAAATTAATATGTGCAAGGCGTTCGTGCCATTGCATTATCTTGTCCTTGTCTGTTACAACATTTACTTCATAATTACTTATGGCTTTAAATTTCATTTGATATAAATTGTTGTTCTTGCGAATTGCATGGGCTTCCAATTTTTCTTTATTGTAAATGTACGCATCTTTATTTTCTTTTACAATTCTCATTCCTTTCGTCGTGAGTACACCTTCTGAAAAAAGATTCTTTCTTAAATCAGGAACGTACAGCACGTCGTTTAAAATTCCATCGCTCCAAATTTCATTAGTCAATTTTCGAATTTTAATAGTGCCTTTTCCTTTCACCTGAAGATTCTGGTTGTTCCCTAGTGCAACCGTTGTTTCGTTTTCTTCATCTTTAAACGTTGAAAAGAATTCCTTTTTGAATGTCATATGAGCCGAAGCTCCACTGTCTAGAATCCAAATGTTTTCTTGACTTTCTGCTGAAAAATTGAAGTCTTCTTCGGCGGTTGTGAATGCTGAAACATTACCTTGCTCAGATGGTTCTTTGTCTGTTGAACTGTTCTCTTGCCGTTTCTTTCTTGGTGCTTTGCAATTTAGAGCAAAATGTCCTTTTCCTTGGAATTTTTAACAAGCCACTTTCTTATTATTTTTTTGCTTTGGATTCCTTTTTGCTTGTGTTGCAAAAGCGTTGTCTACTTCTTCTACTGATGTTAAATTCGCTTCTTCATCAAGTAATCTGGAAGTTAGATTTTGTACGGTTTGTAAACTTTGATCGACTGACAACCATGCTTGACCTACTCCTTTGTATTTCGTAGGTAGCGTACTTAATATTTTTGTCATAACTTCTGTGTCACTTATTACATCGCCGGCCTCTCGTATCCGTTTTGCAAGGTTTTGCACTTTCGAATTGTGCAGCGCTACGCTGTTGTTCGGATCCATACGATATTGATGAAAGCGTTCTTGATGCATCATCTTGTTAGTTTCTGTTTTCTGCTGGTAGATGGTGTCCATTCTTTCCACCATTTCGTTAGCACTTGTACAGGTTTCTATCAAGGTGATTTGTTCAAGTTCCATACAGGGCCGGATTAACCAATTAGCAAACTAGGCAACTGCCTAGGAGCGCCGAGTAGGAAAGGGGCGCTCAAATTATTAGACCTCATAATAAAACTGAAAACCACTTAAAGGCTTAAGCAAACAGGTTACTAAAAAATTTTGGATTATTGAAATCCATTGATTATTGAATTTTAACTGACTTTTGGTCCGTCATCAAATAAATCTCTTCAAAAAATAGAAACAGGTTTATCAATTAATTGCTGTTTCAACCAAATTCTACAGTTCACTATTAAGATACTTTCGTTTTTTATGAGATCAGTATACTGACGTTCTAAGGAAGAAGGTCCTATCTTCAAAATTTACGTTTTCGGGATTTTTGATGCTATCTATGCTATGCAATGTATTTTACCTATTTATTACCAAAAAAGAAAGTCTTAACTACAGCAGAAATAGGTTTTTTAACTAAATATTTAAAAAAATTGGTTCCTCCGCGAGATCTGATTTTAAGATAAATGAATATGTATTGGTAAGACAAGAATTTCAAGTTAAATTAAAAAAATTTAGGAATATCGAGTCTAAGCTCGAAATTTTCTAGAAACATTTATATGGAGGGAGGGGCGCTTAAAAACTTTTGCCTAGGGGCGCATACATTAATAATCCGGCCCTGGTTCCATAGCTGACGTCATTGTAAACATGGCTACGGCGTCCTTTTTATTCCACCTTTCTAATTCAGCGGTATTTTCCGACTTGGGTCTAGTGGACACACCACTCGCCACTTCAAGACATCCTTTCGCACGTAAAGCACAATTTATTTGGAACTTCCATTGTTGGTAGTTCTTGCCATCAAACTTGTTTATTGCATTAATATCAATTCTGTCCGCCATTTCCACTTTTTGTTCACTACATGTTACACGCAAAACCGATTCACGACACTATTCTACCTGGTGAACTGGTCCCATAACCTGTTAAATAGCTGATATTTGTGGTCCTTGTGGTACAAATAAAAGTAAACGTTTTGTAGTAAAAAGATTTATTAGATGACGAGTAATAACTAAAACATGTTTGCTCATAAATGGAGTGTACTCAACTGTTGGTGCATGCGCATAGATACATAATGTTTAAGTTGACAATTGACATGAAATATATGCAATATTCAATAGTTTTAGACCCGACAACACCCCTCCCCGAATTTAACAGATTTTTGGAGATCTTTGCAATGCACTTGCGGCGCCAAGACGGCAGCGACTATAAGAAAAACTCACTGAAATGTCTATGAAATTTTACTGCCTATGACATCATGAGCCGTTTTGCGAAAGGTACTTATTTTTTAATCCTTAATTTTTTAACTTAATACTTTTTTCAGTCGGCATAAAATTTAACATATTCAATGACGCCGTATTCAAGACGGCCAGGCAAGCTCGCAACTTAAAGTGTAAGGAAATGCACCGCCAGCTAACGGATATAGCATACTTGTACTCAAAAGACAACCCCGACAGCCTACAGTGCCGGTTTAACTTAATCGCTTTTACCGAGCTTGCCTAGCGGCAAGAAAACCGGGCGCATCATTTACAACCCGATCCACGACAAACTCATGACATCTAATAAATATCTTACCTTCAACAAATCCACCCCGGGGATTTGTCCTATGCGCTTGTTCCAGGAACTGCAGCGTCGACGTGGAGCCCTGGACACCCACCGAGTATTCCTTCACGCCGACCCCGACTGGAAGTCCCAACCCCGTTGTTTTTCCAATGCGGCTGGAAAGAAGAACCTGCAGTCCTGGTTCAAGGATGCCACACAACGGATTGGGTTACAAGCAAAGAAATTCTCGAATCACAGCGCCCGGGCTACGATTACCACTGCTCTCGGCACTTCGGATCTACCGATGCCAATAACTCAAAGATTTGCATGTAGTACCTTTTTTTTCTATTTTTTCCTCTCCTTGTTTTTATCTTTACTTTCTTTTTTCAGATCACTCTACCTTATCAGCGATGAAGCTATAGATTCATCTTCTTCCTGACAAGCACGCGGCAATTTTGAACTCCGTCCGTTGTTCGTCAATCCTGGAGGAAAGCTTACCGTTCCTTCCGGGAAGCAGCAATTTATTCTCACGACATCGCCTATGGCCGCCGCCCCTGTATTAGTACCCCAACGCCTTTCGCCAAAACAACCAGATCCTTTCGTTGCGCCTACTTCTCATCTTCTTCCCCTCCCGCATCTTCTTTTCATTGTCCCCCTCTTCTACATGGACCGTCGCATACGAATAATTTATTATTATGCATATGACGGCGGCTCCATAACCTACAACCACAACATCGCTTACAATAATTATTCTTACTTATTCTCTCATGTTTCTCCTTATTACCCTCCCAATCATCTTCCTTCCAATCCTTCCCAACAGCCTCCTCACTACCCTCATCAACATGCTCTTCACTACCCTCGCCAACATCCTCGTTACTACCCTCCTACCTGATCCTGTGCACTTGTGAATTTTATTTTTGTAAATATTTGTTTGATTTGTTTTTTATATTTATTGTATATTTTGTATATCAGTTTTATATTGTACATTTTCCCATTATGATGTAATAAAGTATTGTGACGTTTATGACATCGTCTACACTCACCAACCCTACATTTGTAATTACTGTGGTTGCTCTTTAGACAATTCGAACATAAATTCAGCTTTCTTATGTTAGATAATTTATCGGGGATATAAGATCCAAGAAATTTTTACATGCAAATATGCGATGACTACCCTTGCAGAAAACACATGTGGGTGTTTGTTCTGAGAGTGCTAGTAATGATTTAGATTTATGTTCAAAATGATTTCTTGGTGTTTCATAGTGTGGTGAATATTTCCCTTATACGCCGTCCAATAATTTAGATCTGTCAGCCAGGAAATTGTTAGAGAGTCACCCAGGGACTGTAACATTTTAAAATTTCTCTAGTTTGATCATCCAGTTTTGTTGATATTAGATAGAGTAGAATTGTGTCCTAATGTTCTACTGGCTCTTTTAAATTTTTAAGAGAGCGGTAATTTTTCAGAAAATTACATTCAAGTTCTCTGAGGGCGCTTGGGGATGGAACTTAGTTTGAATAATTGTTATAATTATGTGAGAATTAATAATTAATTTTTTATTCCGAAATCATTCCTTAAGAAGCGACCAATCTACGTTGTAGTTTGCATCGTCAACTATAAACCTTCAATTACCTCTGCCGCGTCTTGCAAATAGTGAAATTTTTTATTGTTATAATGATTTGTTAGTGTCAACGAGAGAAGTAAATGTGTCATAAAATTGTGTTCATTTATTTGGAGCACCGGAATAGCTTACCAAAGATATTTTAGGTAGTTTAACATTACCTAACTGCAAGTTACCATTTTGCCCAAGTGCATGGTTAATGTTTTGACCGGAAGCAAGATTAGTGTCGACGGTCTGTGTTTGTGCGATTAAGTTCTTAGCCGTACCTACTGTGCTAAAGTATCCAAGGCCTTACACAAGGAAGCCGCTTTATCTCGGCACGAAGATAGCCTGAGCGAGCTTGAAGCTGAAACGGCAAGGAAGAAACGGCGCCTAAATGTTATCGCTTCTTTAGAAAATAATTTAATTAATTATAATGATGAAATGAACAATTTGAGAAGTGAAGGTAATATATCTGATAATCTGACATTTATTATATTAGGGGACGTCCATTAATTACGTGAGGCGATTTTAGTTATTTTAGTAAGTTGACTGCAATAGGTGTCATAATTAAATGAAACTTTATTTTTGCACACTAAAATTAATATTGGGTTCTTTGGCGAAAAGTGTCGCATTAACTAGATATTTCTGAAATTGATAAATTGCCATTTTGAATCTGCTTCATTTTTTATCAAAATAGATCGAAAGCTTGCACGGGGTAAGAGTTTCCTACCCTGATGTTAGTCGATGCAAAAGTAGTAAACAACATATTTTTGATTGGTCGGAGGGGTTTACAAAATTCTACTGAACCGTTTGGGCTGAAATTTGGATATGTTATTCTACATATCAGTGGCTCTCTCAGGGGACGGCACCACTTTCCACCGATGGTTGAAAGTTAATCCCCTGCCCCAAAATGGTCAACGTAGGGCACTAGCATATTCCACCGATGAAGGTCGGGGTCAGCTTATAGAGAATTAGTAGGAGTACAATGGGGCGATTTAATAAGTTAAAAGCTTACTGTTTGGCATTTAATTTTAAAAACTGCAGAATTATTTTTTATGGTGGATCCGTGTATTGCCATGGTTGTCTTTGTCAAAGATTGTTTTATAAAGATTGTTTTGCCAAAGATTAAACTAATTAAAAATATAAATTTTCTAACAGTAACCTGCGGACGGATCGTTGGTATTAAAAAAATGTACTTTTTTAACGCCGATTTATATACATTCTACAAAATTATGCAATAGGTAATAATTAAAATTTTTATTAAAAAAAAAGCAAAAATGTAACAAAGAATAGGGTTTTTGAGGGGGGGGGCAAATATTATTATTAATGATCATTAATATGAGTAAAATGATGGGAAATGTTTTTCAAAAACTCTAATCTACTCATTGCGTTAGTAGAGTACGAGGTAATATAGTGTTGCAAACGTTGTTGTTTTCTGATGGTATCGCTATTGCCCGCGTTAGGTAGCTCGATACTATTAATCTTGATATAAGTGTAAATTTGCATCCCTTTCAATTTGTCTAAAAATAAATATAGCGATGGATGGGTGCTATAAAATTTCGAATTAAATAGATTATGAAAAGATTCGCAAGCATTCGTCGTACGGCACATACTTGCTGATTGTGCTGCCCAGAGCTGAGGCGGAAATATCGAATTGGCATCGATATAGGTTCGAAATATATAATCGGAAAACTGATCTAGCCTTGTATCGTTAGGCAGTATCGATATTAAATCTTCGCTATAAGCGGCATCAATTTCATTTGGATTTAAATACTGCAACCCAAACATGTAGCGCAACCATTGGCCAATTTGGGAAGTGTGGTCTTTGTATTCTGTAACCAAACCTAGCTTCTGAATTTTTATTCAGATAATTTTTATATAGTAAATATATTGTAATTGGTACTAAAAATAATTTTGATCCACCTCAATTGCATCTGCGATATTTAGAACTGGTCTGATTTAGAACGGCTTATAGACTTAACAATTAAAAGATTAAATTTATGACCAGTCTACCTGCCCACGGCAGCGGTGGAATATGCATATGGGATTATAGGAACCCTTGACCATCGGTGGAAAGTGAAATTGCCCCTCTCAGGTAGTAGAATTGTATATTTTCACTCAAAATTTCATATTAATTTTCCCGATTTTCCACACAAAAAACACGATTTTTGAAATTTTCTTTTCTTTTGAGTAAATAACTTTTAGCACATAACAAAGTCAGCACGAAATAACGGACGGCAGCAAGTATTATCGACACAAAACGAGACTTTATACATATGGTTCCAAAGCATATAGACCCACGGCAAACAAGACTTCAAAACATAAGCCCACGACTTAACAAACCCGACACAATGAGAAGCGTTAAACGAGAGAGGCGCACACCGTTCTTACTAACTCGAAGTCGGTAAGAGAGTGGTTCCCACCACGGGGAAGCATCTCCTGTATAAAATTTGTGGCGACACGCCACCTAGTTATTGCACGCAAAAGTATAAGACTGCAGTTGTCAAAATCGTCCGATTGATGACAGTAAACACGATTATTGGCGGGTATTTTGAAAATAATATTGGGAAAGGGAAATAATTTTATAATTTATTATTATTTGCTTTGAAAAGAAATATAATTTACATAAACAGAATCGTTTATTTCAATTACTGCTTCTATTCAATGCAAATAATAATAAATTATAAAATTTATAAATACAAATTTCAAAAGAAAAATAGTTAAATTTTTTATATTAATTTGTAAAAACAATTTATTAATGACAAAAAATACATAAAAACCACAAAATTTGGTCCTTCCTATGAGAAAATTTATAATAACAGTCTTTGTTTCTTTTAATACTTAACATTTCTCTTGCTAGAATCATTTAGCGTGGTTTATAATTGCTCGAACAGTGGTTCGAGTACTTGATCAGCAGTTAGCTGCTTTATAATTCGTTCGACCAAAGAATGCTTTTGTTTAAAAATTCACCACCTTTGCTCGAACAGCTGTTCGAATAACGACTTCATGCACTAGCTTTCGAGGAGATGCACCAAAGTTGAACGACAAACATAACCTAAAAAGATGGCTGTTTACAGCACTACTTATATTTTGAAGTTATTAATGAGATCAGTTTGTACACACACGCACAGATCGTTTTTTATTTCACTTTGTTCGAGCAGATTCAGACTGCCCCTGAGTTTGTTCGAGTAGGTACTGCTCGAATAACTTGTGCAATTATAAAACACGCTAATTGTCTTCTCAATTTTCGTTCTAATTCACTAACTCGGTGCATACGTTCCTTTCTTGTGAACAGTTATACCATGCTACTGAAAAAATACAAAGCATCCGATTAGATAAAAACAATCGTTGTTTGTTCAAATATTTAGTTTCCAAGTTTTTCAAAATTAAATTTTAAGGTATATTCTTACAAGTTGTATAAATTTGAATAACTTAAAAAACAAATAAACGAAAGCAATAATAGTAATTATCGATGATTATATTTTAATTTTATGTACCTATTTATCAACTTACGAATTATTTTTACCATCATGTTGATTTGATGACGATATCAGTTTAATGACTGATAAGTATTTTTACACCATAAATTCACTTATTAAATTAATAATATGGATAAGAAAATACACAAAATTATAAAAAACATTACATTTCTACATTTTTTGTTGCAAACATTAGTTGCCATTTTAAACACACACGTTCGACTTGTTCAACAGATGATGATTCTTACTGTCCCCTTCCACAATTTTGATTGGTTAATTTGAATTAATACATGCAGTGCCACCTATATATTGCACGCACAAGTTTTCGACTTGAGTTCATTGTTTTTCCATAAGAGATGCCTCCCCGTGGTTCCCACAGAACATATATATTGAGAAGCGAATCCTACATGTTAAATGATCGCAACACAGCCCTCCCGCGCCCGTAAGGCAAACTAAAATTTGGCGCGACGTTTGAATAGCATTGCATTATTTTATAATTTTATTTCAAGACTTAAAATTTCAAATTCTTTAAAATTTCTATAATCAACAGAGGTAATAATAGAAAATTATTAAATAAATTTCTTAAGAATTTAAAATAATTATTTGCTAAATATGATAAAGGTCGGTTTTAATAAAAATTCAGTCAAACTAAAAATGTACAACGAATATATTAAATAAAAACTGAAATACACTAATTAGGTAAATAAATAATGTTTGAACATAAATAAACATTTTCTATACAAGTTAATAAAGAAATTTAAAAAAAATAACAAATATATACAACAAACACTCGATAATCTATAAAAAAAGCAAATAAAATAAAACTGTTGCATGGTAACATAAATCAATAATGCACATTGTAATAAAATTTAAACATAATATTTAAATATATCTTTACATGTGATAGAGGCAAATCTGAATATGAGCATGAAGCTTGTGAAAAAGAGCTAGGTGCAGTACAAGAATTATTTAAAGAAATCGAATCATCTAAAATAGGCAAATCTACCCTTTCGATCAATTGTTCATCGGCAATGCCTTCTAAAAAATTGAAATTACTTTGAACATTTGAAATTTGTACAAGACAAGGTACTGGCACAGCCCCAGGAATTAATCGTTGTTTTGCCTCGTTCACAAAATCACCTTGATTGAAATGATCTTCACAAATTTGCCAATTAGTTGTATTTTTTGTACAATCTGCGTTACAAACAGTTCTCCAAATATTATAAACATCAACATTTTTAGGAAATCTGAAGAAACGTTTGTTTACATAATCGCCTTTCGTATTTAAAAAATAACGATTTTCACAAGAAGGATACTTGCAGCTAAACTTCTTGCGGTCAACGAATTCCATTGCTAAATGAATATATTTTATCAAACGAAACCTTAAAATGAAAAGAAATTTGTTTAAATTAATGGTGTAGTATCTGTGAAATCTTATACTTAACTTTCACTTTTCACACACAATAAATTTGCACTTCACTTTATATGGATCACAGATTAATTATTTACAATAGGATATGGATAATGGACATGGATTCACGACATGACACAATAAATTTATTTTTATATAATAAATTATCGTATCATGGGTTAGGGTACGCGCGCTTATTGTACAAAATGCACAAAAGATAACCTAAAATAGAATGATTACAGAAGGTAACCAACTATGTGATTTCAAAAATCACTAGAAACCACCATGGAAACCACTAAACTCTGAAAATATCATCGTTTTTAGTCGGGTGTATACGAAATCTTATGAAAATTACGATAAGGCACCGCCATATTGTGTTTCGGTATTTCAAATCTCACCTTCACCCCGTGGTGGTTCCAACCGTTCCTCCCTCCTAACCATCGCCTGAGGGATTCTGCCTGCGGGAAGGGGTACGCTATCTTGCAGGTGGCCGCAATAAATTCAAATCGTAACAATTTTTAATCACTTAATTTTTTGTAATTGGTATTTTTATTCGGTAATTTTTTATTATATAAAGCAACCTAATCTAATGTTTATTCAAATATTACAGAATCGTCGAATACAATCCCCAAATAAGGTGAACGTATATTAAGTTTAGACAATTAATATAACACCAACGCAGTATGGAAATTGAAGAAGAAATTCTAGATTATGAAGAAGATTTATTGTTAAGCGAATGGGAAAGCGCAGAAGAGAACGATCTTCCCGATTATGAGGAATGCTCTCTTGATGACACACTTGATGTACCTGAACCTAATAATAACGTCACGGAAAACACAGATGGCTCCAGTTTCAAAGATTTGGGCATTAAAGAGGAAATCATAAAATCGTTAAACGCTAGTGGGCATGAGCATCCATCAGAAATTCAAAGAGAATGCATACCACAAGCACTTGTATGCAATGATATTTTGGCGCAAGCCCAATCCGGAACAGGAAAAACACTAACTTTCATTTTAACTACGTTGCATTTATTGGAAGCTAAAGATAATGAAATACATACTTTAGTCCTTTGCCCCACTCGTGAATTAGCTTACCAAATAGGAAAACAATATGAATGTTTTAGCAAATATTTGTCAAATATCCGGGTTGCTACTTTTTTCGGTGGATTACCCATTGAAAACAATGTAAACATTTTGAAGAATAACTGTCCCCACATTGTGGTTGGAACAGTAGGACGCATTCTATCGTTAATCAAGTCCAAGACAATGAATGTTAAGTATCTAAAAAGCTTTGTTTTGGACGAATGTGATCAAATGCTACAATTATCCAATACTAAGATACAAATTCAGGAGATTTATTCTAATTTACCACGTGAGAAGCAAGTTCTGATGTTTAGTGCCACATTAGATCAGAAAATACGAGAGGAATGCAAGAAGTATATGAGAAATCCTATCGAAATTTATGTAGACAATAAAGGAGGATTGAGAATGAAAGGTTTGGTGCAGAATTATATTTGTGTTGAAGAAAATATGAAATACAAAATATTAGTTCAAGTGCTTGACTTGATTCAATATACCCAAGTAATAATTTTTGTAAGATCTGTTAAACGCTGCATGATTTTGGAAAATTTGTTAATTAAAAATAACTATTCCGCTGTAGGGATACATCGTAATATGAGCCAGCAGGAGCGTTTAAGTCGCTACCAAGAAGTAAAAAATATTAAGAAAACGATTTTGGTTGCAACAAATTTGTTTGGAAGGGGCATGGATGTAGGTAGTATTAACGCCGTGATCCATTATGATATGCCAGGTAACGCTGACACGTATGTGCACGGTGTGGCTCGTGCGGGTCGGTTTGACACCGTAGGAACAGCAGTCACTTTTGTTACCAACCAAGAAGATGCGGAAATTTTAAATGAAGTTCAAACCAAGTTTAATATGAAAATCAAAAAATTAAAAATTAACAAATTGAAAATTGCCGAATTATAAACCTCTAGCATGACCATCGCCAGCTTTTCTTGGTAGAAAATAACTTTGGATAATTTTTGTTTTTATAAATTAATAATAAAATAAAATTAAATAATTACCTATGTAAGCTTTTGTTTTGTTTATGTATTCATTAAAGAAATATTTTATCTTCTAGCTTAATAACTCTTCATAGTATAAGATTTTCAATATTTTTGAAAATAGGGATCTTGGTAAATTTTTTGTGAAAACGTGGTTTTTTTGATGTTGCGGATGTGAGATATTTATTTACCTTTACTTTTCTTCAAATTATTAGCCAAGCAACGCCAATTTTTCCCTTCCTTACCAGCCAATATATCGAGTATGTACTTAATTTCTTTACACGGTAAACAAACTCATCTTCCAGCAAATTCTCCGTTATAAATTTATTTTAGACATTTTCTCAGATCTTGTATATGAATATAACATGTGTTTTACATGCGTAAAATTGCTCCTCGTTATCATCTTCTACAATTTTCTTATTGTTTTATTTCTCCAAATTTTTCTTTCTTTATTCAAACTGTCATCCACGATTTCAATGTTGGTTAGAATATCTGTTTAGGTCTCCGCTTTGCGGTTCTTCAATTTCTTCTTGATATTTGCTTCTACATTTTTCTTTCGTTCTTCTGAAATTTTAGCATCAGCACGTTTCATTCTGCCATTAAGGTATTCAACAAGCGCATCAATGAAATCTTTCACTCTCGTCGGCTTTTTCTCACCACAACATATGTTTTAATTATATTAAATTCACTTTCAACGTTTGCAGATGATGCTTGGATACCACCGTACTTGAAATACTGATCTCTGCAAATGAGGGACCAAAGTAACAACAAAGAAATATGTACCAGGCAGGTACTTACAATTTTAAATCATTATCATCGTATTGAATAGTTGTAACGCCAATAGATATTTGCTTTTTGTCATTTGATGAAATTATAATTCAAAGCCGATTTTTTTCCACCGTTGAAGAAATCGGCATACCATTAGCACTAATTGTTTCAGTTTCACTTTGAGCTATACTATTAAAATTGACTTTAATAACATATAACATTAATTTGGAATTACCCGATAGATTTAGGAAAGGACTTGCGCGGTGAGAAGGAGAAGATAGAGAATCAGAACGAATAGATAGGTAGTGAACAATTATAAATAAAGTTTATGAATTTTACTAGTAATTAATCATTTGTGAGGCTACCGTAAAAATTATAGTTTTTCCCTTTGGCAAGAAACATTGATAGTGGTTATTTCTGTTGTTAGAGATTTGGGGCTCAGCTTTCCACAAGGAAGGTAATTGTATTTCTTTGCTGCATAATCGTTGCTGATTTAAGTCCTTTTAGGCTTCTAGTTTAAATTTGAAAGGTAAAATTTTGAATACCGTATTAAATTATTGCGAGCGGAGAAAACAAATGTGGTAACTCGAGAGCCGTTGTTGGGAATCCAATCCGTATATTACATTGGCCTAACCAATAATTTATCACTTTCAAGATTTTTGTATAGGAAAATATTTATGTAAAAACTTATGGACGTGCTGATCCCAAGGAGCGCTAGCGTAAGTTGAAATTGTTTGTTTGTCCGGGAACTCCGGAAATATTTGTTATACTCCATTGTATTGTTTGTTTAAAAATTTGTTGCGGTCAAGCACGTACATACATTTTTCCCGTTTTCTTAAGAAGCCAATAAAAGCGGGTGGCGCCCTTCAACCAACTTGCGTTATTATTAGTTCCTTTTCCCACGCCCAGCCGTAACTGAGTTTCCGGGTAATGTAAGGCCTAAAAGGGGTTACAAACAATCTTACATTTTGAATATTTCGGCATATTACCTAATATTGGGCATGAATTTTGGTGAATTTTGCTCTTCAATCCAAAATAATTCAAGAAAATATTTCAAAATTCAATTAAATTAATAAATTCACTTTTAAATTTTCTTAAAATTTTTTTTATCATCCAGGTGCGACGTGCACATCCAAATTTAACTTTTCCTTCCAAATTAAACGAATTAAATTTTCGTAAAAAAGCAATTACCATTTCCAAATCTTTCTTCATTAAAAAAAATTAACGGATCCAAATCCAATTTAACCCTCTGAATAAACTCAATCTCGTCCAACTTCGGACGACTTCCAAATTAAATTATAATCAAAAATTACTCACGTAAAATAATTTTATCCAATATCTCGCAATAATAGAGGTATAACTATGGTTTTTTAAATAAGTAAAATAACATACAACTCATTAGAGACTTATGTAACTTATGGGTGGGGTTTATATTATAACTCACTCACGTTTTTAATAATTATGCCTAATTATTTTTTATTACACCTGCTTTAGGTATACTAGTTTTCTTAATTTAAATCTGACATTTTATAACGTCAAATAATGTCAAAACTTTTAATTACATTTCAAAGTATTATTACGAGACTAGCTGGAAAGCCCGTTGACGGACGGGCAGCTAGGCAGTGGGTTTCTTTTTTGGGGGTATTAATTAAAAATTCCTTCGTCTACACTGCTTGTGAACCTTGAATCAATTTCCCTTCTTCTTTTCTATCAACTATTTTTATCTTCAGATCTCCGTACTCTTGACATTGCTACATAGAGTGGACCGTGGTTAAACACAGGTTAAAGCAGATATATTCCTACTTTTTCTAACATCTGTCTCTGAGCCATGATGATCGTCAAGGAAAAGGCAAGTTTAATTGGACACTGTTGCCGTCTTTAAACAAAAGGCAAGTCTGTACTTGTTGAGGCGCTAAATAGAAGTAGAAAATATGATTCCACATAAAATATCCGATTATCCGCTTATACACTATCCGATTAACCGGTTATTCATTAAGACGTTGATACATCATCAATTTTGTATCATACATTTTCTGTTTTCGGCTTTTTTTTAACAAAACAAATGACACGCTGTAGGAGAAGCAGCGTAATTAAATATTTTAATTTATTATTTTTAGCTTTCACATTTTGGTTTGAATATTTTTGAAATTAATAAATTAAAAAATTGTTTTTATAAAAATAAAAATTATTAAAATTTTTGTTTTAAAAAAATTTGTCACAATTTATTGTTTAATAATTTGTTGGTGTGCTCCTTATTCCCTTTACTCAGGTACGCACATGAAATTCTCTTGCGCAATTAGTACGCGCAAGGAAGTGGTTGAAACGCGGACTTTAGATTGGATTAAAATTTCGAGTGATGAAGTAAAATTTCGATTGTGTGTGGTGAAGTGCTTCAATTTTGTCGCACCGATATTTTTGGGTAAGTTTACTTAAATATTTCATTTTGATACTACTTACTCAAATCGTGTTTACCACGGATTTGCTTGAAATCGAGATTTTGCAATTCGTCGCAGCGTCTCAGTCATTTGGGATACAAAGTGATTTGAATTTTGTTGTTTTCTTCGCCTCTGATTTTGTTGTAAAATTATTTTAATAATTTTATATTGGAAACTTCCAATTTATTCTAGTGATTGTAAAATTAGACAACATTTGGCGAGCCATTCTATCGATAACTGTGTTATCATTGCTCGCAATAATTTTACAGCTACGTGTGTTTTAAAACAAGTAGTTTTTATTTTTTACTTTTGGTGGCCTACTTGTCTTTTTATGTTTCTCCATTAGCGATAATAGTAAGGCAAGTGGCTATGAGTTCTTCTTTGTTTTTTTGATCCAATAACTGGGAATTATTGACGCATTATCTACCTGCAGTTATTTTATATTCAGCGAAGTCACCTCTTGCTCCTGACTCGTATAGCTAGTTTTTTTTTAACATCTTGGGTGTCTACACTAATTATTTAAAGCTGGTTTTTCTTTAATATAATATTTATATATTTATATATATGTAAAATATCATCCGGCTTGCGTTTATTTCGGATATTATATAATAATAAACAGATGGCGCTCCAGTGTAGCGTTGTCAGTAAATTTTTCCCAGACTGTGCACAAAAATGCATTTCTCAGCCAGATAAAGCATACTTACCTGGCGTAGGAGTTTACCGTGATCAACAAGGCATACTTTCCTGGCGTAGGGGTTTACCGTGATACTTAAGTGATAATAGTGAACGCCACCGAGAGTGACAAATTGGAAGATAACAACCAAATGGAAGAAACAGAACAAAACTTTGAGGAGACTAGGAAAACCTTAACGATGGAAATAGATGAGTTCCTTGCAGATAATACCATAAAGGACGATGTCCCGAAAATACCATGGCCTAATAAAACCAGCTCGGAGCAGCAAAATACGTTACCTGATAAGACGAAAGAACTGTTTAAATGTTTGACGAAGCGAACCAACAATGAAAGACACAGCGATAACGATTTCAGTGAACCATCACCAAAACGAGTACGTAGACCATGGATACAGCCAACAACAAAGCCAATACGATTGGCAAATAAATTTAACGTGCTGCAAGAAAAAAGGTACAGAAGCGAACAACAACACCAAAGTCTCAGAAAATGAACCAAACGAAAAGAATGAAACTATCGACCCACAACCCGCCAGGAAAAAGAAAGTTACGCCACCACCAATAGTCATATCGGACAAGGTAGAAAGTCACAAGGATTTTCGACTACTGGTTAATAATTTCGTAACAAAACCGTGTACGTGTACATTTATGATTTCGATGAATGGGCAATATTCAAAAGCCATCTAGCCAACAACGAATCCGAGTTTTATTCATACACACCGAAGAATGCCAAGACCCATGCGTTTGTACTAAGAGGTCTCAACTACGACACAACCCCGGAAGAAATAATGGAGGAATTAGAAAACAAAACGACAATCCCAGTTCAAAAATGTTTCCGAATGAATGGTACCAAATACCCAGCTTTCCTAGTAATAACCAGCAACGAAGTCACCGAAAAAATACTATCCACAACAGTCAGAGGCTTACTAGACGTCAGGGTAAGATGGGAAAGACATATAAATAACAAGAGAATAATACAATGTCACCGATGTCAAGAGTGGTGTCATGCCACCGAAAATTGTCACAAAAACCCGAAATGTCTCAAATGTGCAGGCGATCATCCAACCATCAAATGTGAAAAAACCGATCAAACACCAGCTAAATGTGCAAAACTGCCAAGGCGAACATCCGGCAAATTACACGGGATGCCCAACATATGTAAACATCCTTTCACGAATCGAAGAGAATAATATCAAAAAACATCAAAATGTTTCTTTTTTCAACCACTCTTGACATCGGTGACATTGTATACCCACAATTCAGCGGATTTCCCAGGAATTAGACCAAAATACATTCCTGCACCAATACCAGAAGCAAATCCTTGGAAAAATCCCCAATACACAATACCATCAAAGCAACAAATGCCAAGACAGCAAAACCAAGCAAGACCAACACCGACTGAACCAAATCATAACAATACACGAACATCAGCAAACCAACACTCAGCGCAACAACCTAGCCAATCATTCAACCACGACCTAAATAATCAAAACAAGAACGAAGACTTCAATTTCTCAGAATTTGCAAGAGTAGCCGACGACATAAAATCACACACAAACCTAAACGAACTGTTACGGGCGATGAAAGATTTCAATACAATGTTAAAAGCATCTACATCGCAACAAGCCAAACTAACCGGATCACTTCAGTTTTTTCAGAACTTGCAAAAATACAAATTCTAAATTAAAAGTAGTAACATGGAACGCAAATGGTATCAAGGGTAAAATAGACGAAGTTAAAAATTTTCTTTGCTAAAAGAAAGTCGACATTTTCTTGCTAAACGAAACAAAACTAAAAAGTAAGGACAGTTTGGAATTTCCAGGATACGTTGTCTATCGAAAAGATCGAGCAAACGATATTGAAGCCGGCGGAGTGGCAATAATAATCAAACAAGGAATACCACATACACCTATAACAATGGCCATCAACACTAGCATCGAAGCCATTGGACTTAAACTACAGGATAACAAATACATAATCGCGACCTACAACAAACCAGATCACCCAATACGAAGGTCGGATTTGGACAACTTATTTAAGATCGGAAATAAAGTCCTAGTCGCTGGAGACCTAAACTGCAGACACTCAAGTTGGAACTGTAGAAGTAACAACGCAAATGGAATATATCTACACGACTACACAACCCAAAATCACATAAAAATCCTATATCCAGACGCACCGACACATCACCCTCCAAACGGCAACACCCCTTCCACAATAGATATTCTTCTCAACAAATCCCTCACCGGCATATCTCATCCGATTTCATTACCCCAACTATCCTCCGACCACAATCCGATCGAATTCCTTATCAACACCGAAACGACTCGAACTCACGCACGCAAAATCACCTCGTTCAAAAATACAGACTGGAATAAATATAGACAAGACCTGGACCGGCTTATTCAAATAACTCAAACAATAACTACCGAAACGGCAATAGATCAAGAAGTTAAACTATTAACTGAAAACATCAACAAAGCCAAAGAACAAAACAGCAAGAAAATTACCATTGATCCTAGCAAATATCCAATTCCGGAATATATCGCTCAGCTAATTAAAGAGAGAAATGACTACCGTAAAAAGTGGCAACGCGCACCGCAAATCCAATTTTTGCTCAACAGATGAATCAACTCAACAACGAGGTAAAACAACAACTAGCCCAACACCGAAACAAGAAGTGGAACGATTTGTTAACCTCAGCAAAGCCACACGACAATTCCCTCTGGAAACTAACCAAGAACTTACGCAAGCCATACAAACCGATACCTGATCTCACGAACAACAAAAACGAAACAATAACTACAAATAAAGAAAAAGCAGAACTATTGGCCAAAACGTTTCAACAGATACACGAATCAAACAACAATCAAAACACAAACCAACAGCAGCAAATAACAGATATCGTTCGTAACTACCTCAATCAACCAATCGCGCATAACAAAAAGCAGATAGAAAAATTCCTAACCACACCATCCGAAATCAAGGATATTATTAAAAAACTGCAGAATAAAAAAGCACCCGGCCCAGACCAAATCGAAAACATCGTCATCAAAAATTTATCCAAGAAGGCAATAGTCCAATTATGTTACATAATTAACGCAATCTTCAAAATTCAATATTTTCCAACCGCCTGGAAAATAGCAACTGTCATCCCTATACCGAAACCCAATAAGAATCCCACAAATCCAACCAGCTATCGTCCAATCAGCCTACTGTGCAACTTGGCAAAATTAACCGAAACAATTATACAAATCAGATTAGAGAAAGAAGAAACCAAACTGAAAATCGACAATCCAAACCAATTCGGATTTAAAAAAGGACACAATACCACATTACAAATCACAAGAATGGCTAACGACATTATTACAAACTTTAACAAAGACAACACAACCGTAATGGCACTACTTGACATCCAGAAAGCCTTCGATAAAGTATGGATCGAAGGCCTCACGTTCAAACTAATCGAATATAACTTTTCACCACAAATAGTAAAATTACTGAACTCATACTTAAACAACAGATTGTTCGCTGTCAGTATCGATAAGATAAAATCGTCCGCCAAAATAACAGAAGCCGGAGCTCCCCAAGGGTCTATATTAGCCCCGAAATTGTTTAAACTATACATCAACGATCTACCGCTATTCCAAAAAACCAAAGTGGGCCTTTACGTCGACGATACAGCAATCTATGCACATTCGTTTAGTGCCGAAGTGGCCAACAAACAAATCCAGATCCACATGAACATGCTAGAAGAATATTACAAGAAATGGAAAATCTCAATAAACCCTGAAAAAACGGAGCACATAGTATTTGCAAGAAAAAGAAAATATACAAAAATATTCTCTCCCTTACGAGTTAATGAACATAAAATAACATCAAGCGATAAAGTCAAATATCTGGGAGTAACATTAGATTCGCGATTAAACTTCAAAGCACACATCCAACAACGAAAACGAATTGCATATGGCAACATGGCTTCGATTATGCCTCTACTCAAAAGTGAACAAATGTCACAAACAAACAAAATGCTTTTATACAAGTCAATTATTAGACCTACCATAACATACGCTTCACCAGTATGGTGTAGCATATCAAACACAAGCCTGAAACCTCTCCAAATAATACAGAATAAATGTCTAAGATTAATAACGGGATCAAAGAGGAATACAAGAACGGCCACCCTACACGAGGCCACCAATACGGAATACTTACGCGACCAAATTGACCGTACCAGTCAAACCTTCTACTCGACCACAATCAAAAATAGTGAACTCACAGAAAAAATTACCGAAATAAACCACAGCAACGCACCATTCAGAATCAAACATAAAATGTTATACCAAAATTTACCAATATTCACAGAATAACTTGGTTACCACAACTCAACTCGACATTCCCATTATTGCAAATCAGGTTTTTACAACGTGTTTTCCTGAATGAATATCCAAAATAAGTCAAAAAAAAACCATAATCACAAGATCAAAGATCAAGAAAACCGTACCAGTCCTAAAAGTTCTATCCGAACAAGATACTGACAAAAAGAGGTAAACGTTAAGTACGAACTCTTGAAAACTACAAAAAATTAAAAATCGAATCAGTTTAATCATTTATGTAACAACTTGTTTGATGTACTATATTATATAACTGTAAATAAAATATTTGTAATTGTAAATTGTGATCAACAAGGCGGTTCCCCCAGGGTGAGGCCGTTTTATTGCACTACGAATGGGCTGACCCCTGCGATTATCCCTAATGTGGATAACTCGTGCGCATACTTTTTGGTAGTCGGGGACTGCGTACGCGCTGTCCCGGTTTTTAAGTAATCAATATAAATAATGTTTCAAAAGGTGATTTTTCCAAAAAAAAGAAGCGAAGCAAAAATATTTTGTTTGGAGCGCTTTTGTTTTCTGTTCAATCAGTTGTAATTACTTCCTTGTAAAACAAGGAAGTATTGTAATCCCGATTTTTTTCTGTTTGCAGATTTTGACAGAAATATCCGTTTTGGCCTGCCCTGAATCCATTTTGACTATTTTCGTTGTGAAATCTGTACTAGAGAAAAATGTGGGATTACTTTTTCTTGTTCCGTCCCGTCCCGCAGTGACGCCCCCATCCTGCGGGTCCCGCACGCAACGCTTTTGGGTTCGTGATTGGTTCTTTTCTTTCAACCAATAGCCAACGAAATTGCAGAACATTTTACGAACGAAGATGAACCTAAAATTGATAGTACAGAGTTGGATTTGGAATCATATTGTAATATAGCACTATTAAAAATTGATAAAACAATGCCAGTAATTCAGTTTTGGAAGATACTCGCCAGGAAATTGCCGTGTATTCCCGCACGGGACTAAATTGGCATTCCATCCCGCGCGGGACGAAATGATAATTTAATCCCGCGCGGGATGGAATGCCAATTTAGTCCCGTGCGGGAATACACGGCAATTTCCTGGCGAGTATCTTCCAAAACTGAATTACTGGCACGGGACTGCGGGACTAAATATTCGGTCTCGTCCCGTCCCGCATTCTTCTCTAATCCACTGAACGAAAAAGGTGACATATATACAATGAAAGTTTCATTAAATCAATGAAATTTCAACCAGTTAACTAAAATTCACGATTATTATGCAATTTTCATAGTATTAATGATGAATATTCATAATGTTTATGAATTGATCTTTGTATTTATGAATTTGTTCATCGTATTAATAAATTTGTTTATTGTATTTATGAAAGTTTAATAAATAAGTTCATTTGTTGAAAATTTTTTTTCGGTGTCCGTATGCCTGTATATCACATAACTCAAATACGGTAGGTCGTAGAAAGTTGAAATTTTGGATTTGAGACACTTATAGCATCTAGTTGTGCACCTCCTATTTTTAAATGCGATTGTCCGTGCCAAAAGTCGTAATTCAAGACGCGCATAAATAGATTAACGAGATCCTTGTACAATCATTATAAAAATTACAAGGAAGTTATGTGGTGTCCACATCAGATTTTTATTGATATCGAAGAAAGAAGACATGAAAAAAACAAAAATAAAATATATTTATTTTTTAAATAATAATCAACAAATTTTTGTTAAATTATCGTCTCTAGTAAGTCCTATGTTAATCACAGCATTTTTTTTCTCTTCGCTGCGTCTAAAATAATCTATTAACTTGAGTCATGAGTAAAACTTGGATCTAAAGCTAAAACGTCTCAGGTTTTAAAATCTCTCCATATTATTTATTAGTTATCACATAGGTACGGGTGAAATAATTTTTATTAATAATTAATCTTCTGGGCCACTTTGCGAACCAATTTTTGCAGGAAGATTTATGGTTTTGCCCGCTCGCAATTTCATATAGGTACCTAAATGAAAAATCTTTCAAGTCACAAAACTTCTTTCCATACGACATTTGTTATGTCGCTTTTACTTGGAATTTTTATTCCATTCTTTACTGGACAATTTGATAATTATAATACTACATATATGTAACTGTCCATGACTAAATAAACGCCTATCGATATACAGGGTGTCCCCGGATACACTTTACATAATTTCAGTGGTGATAGATGACACTTTTTTAAGAACAATATTTAACAAACATTTTTGTCTGCATTCAAACCCTCGAGAGTTATGTCTCTTTAAAACATTATTTTTTAATTTCCACCTTCACATTCACGACCCATTCCGGATAGGAAATTTAACAGACTACAACTTTTGCATGGGCCCCAATTACAATTTCAAATAAATTTACATTAAATAAGATTTTCCGTTTACAAATTAATGTAAATTTTATTTTATTTCATTCATTTTTTTATATAATTTATTTATATAATTTTTATTTATTTATTATTAATAATAATAAATTTAATTTTAAAAATAAAATTATTTTTTAACTCCCCCCCATCTTACGAACATTAAAGCATGACAATATGTACTTGAGATCAAATGTGAAAATTTATTAAGAACAATAATTGGTGTGCAACTTGATTACTTAGGTTATGCGGCTTAAAGACCATGTAACCTCTCAAACCAAAATTTTTAAGTTAATTGGCAAAAAAAATTTATTTAAGTTTGATATTTTAAGTATTATATTTGTAAGTATTAGAATTTGTACTTTTAATATTTAATATTCATTAATAAATGGCCGAAAACAGGTGAATTCACATTATCACATGCTATTAATAATTTATTGGTTTTGCAAGGCTATTCGTTTGGAGGTCAGTAGAAGGGTTATGCCGGATTGAAGCCACTCTCAACTTTTCAAATCAACCAGCTTCGAATTTTTTATCAAATTAATAAATAAATATTAAGCTAATTAGAGTGGATATAACTCCATTCATAAATTTTGAGATTTTATTAAAAAAATTTTTTTTATAACATTAATTCATTATTATTAATATTCCCTCATTATTTCGTTTAATTTCTTCAGGGCTTCAGCTCTCTTTTCTTCAGAAAGATTACTTCAAAATTCTACAACAGACAAGCCAAAAGTCTTACTTGCATCTTCATCTGATTGTCTCTTGTCGCTGTTTTGAGTCTGGCATCACGGCCTCCTCAACGGACCATAATTCAGGGGTATTTTGTCATTTAACCAACCTGATGGTGCAGCATTCTGTGCTTGATTTGAATCTTCACGATTTGCTCTTATCTTTGCCAATCTGGCAGATTCAAAATCTCTGCACTTCTTTTTGTCTGCGGTCGCTATTAAAGGGATGTATGTCGGATAGTTACTCTAAAATTTTAAATTTCCATTAGTTTAAATACAAATCTGGCTTTGAAAATAACTTACGTCTACCCAGTTTTCCGTTTCATCATTCGGAATTATACGACCTATGGCTCGTTGTGGTACGAGGGACGGCGGAGCTGTTTTGGGAAGTTCCACATGAACTTCCTGTGGACGAGCACTTCCTTTTCCAAGCTCTTTTTGATTATTCCTTGCTACATGAATCGACATTCTCGATCGTTTCACTGTGGAAGGACAATAATTGCATGGAATTAAAGTTGGGTAATAGTCTACTTTTTCTCTACTATTCATTGACCTAAAATATATATATTTTTTAAATTAATAAATCAAAGTTAAACATTAATAAAACTTACATTTTGGAAAATATTAATTTTCTTAGTTTGGCACAATAGTTATTAAGGTAATACAATAAATGGTGATAACCAACGATAAATGTGTTGTCTATATAGATATGGTACTTATATGGTTTTTTATTTAACACCATAATCTAAATGCTATTTTAGAAATTTTAGATTCTCAGTGAAATCTAATCAGACTAAACCACTTCTACTTACTTCTCGTAAGCAGTCAATCTAGAGCCGACAATCCCAATGGAAAGTCTTAATGGTAAAAGGAAAAAGGTTAATACAGGGGACACTTAGAGTCAGCAGTTGGTCGGCTAGCGTACTGCGTGGGTTCTAAACCAAGTCAGTATATTTCGGGATAATTAAATAGCGCTACTAAATAACTTACGTTCTTCTTTACGAATAACGAGGGTTGCAGTTTCATGTCATACCCAGGACCGCAGCTTTAGAGCATTTTATGAGGGGCTAGAGCGCCGTCTTCCCTAAGCAATAAACAGAATATAAAATAACAATTAAATTTCAAATATTACCTGCCTACCAAATTATTATTAATATTAAAATTATGATTTCTATTTTTTTCTTTCATTTTTTGTAATTTTTTCAGTCGAAACTTCTTGGTCAGACCTCGTACATCTTCAACTGGCAGGTTTAAAATTAAAATTTAAAAATTAAGGTTTTTTTAATTTTAATTTGTTGTGGAGAATTAATTATTGCGAAATCCGAAATGCAAATTGTAAAAAATTGTGTTTTGTTCCTTAAAGCAGAGAAATCGGAAGAGAACCAGACAAATACGAGGTTGTTGTCCAATCATGGATTCCACGTAAAATATTTGAAAACCCTGCCGTTTACTTTCAAACAACTGGATTTATTTGCCGAAAAATTGTCGTCACCACAACTCTACGGTGGTTTAATTTTTACCACTCCACGTAGTGTGAAAGCTGTGAGAAATGCGTGTAACGGAAGTATTTCGGCATAAGGATTTTTCCCGTTCTAGTTCGGCCACCTTCTAGGAAGAATTCTAAATTGTTGCCTGCCTTTAGGCCCTCGGTCATGTAGGAATGCAAAATTGCCTTGTATAACTTCTATCGATAAAACAGTTTTTGTTAAAATAAAAAAAAAATTATTTGTCAAAATAAAATTTTATGATTTAAGGCACATAACGGCACAAGTCGAGTAAAATCCAACACAATTTTAATTTTTAGAATTATCGAAAATCTATAAAACCAAAAAAAAAAGTAAAATAGTAATGAAATACGGCACAACGTAGCACACATCGGGCACAATATTCAGTTTTTTATTTATTAAAAATGGCGGAGAAGCTAACTTCACGTACATTTTATTCGAACTCACATACATTGACAAATTGACATACTAAAAATTAAAAATTTTTACGTTTCTATCCGCACTAGGCGTTACTTTTTAAATGAATTAGGAATAGGAACGGAGTGTTGTTATTAGCTTGACAAATATCGACATCCAGATTGAGTTTCCTTGAAGGAAGGTTTCCTATTGGTAATTTGGATCACGACATCCATAGGTCAAGGTTTAGTGTAGATGTTTTTCAGAAAATTGTCAATGATAAACAAGTTTATAAGTTTTTGAAGAAATTTACAATGACCAAATGTAGAGGGATTTTAAGAAATTTGACAATGCTATTAAATTAAATTGTTTATGTAACGGAACGAATATACAGGATGGATTAAAGCAAAGTGTCAAAGTTTTAATGTTAATTGTTAAACTTATTTGATTTTCGTGTATAAGTTAAAATTTCTCCTTACATACTTATCTAAAAGGACCTTGAAAATGTGTTTCACTATCATTAGGAACTCATCAGCGAGATGTAGTAATTGTATTGCGCTTAGTAATTTTGTAAGGATAAATAATAACTGATTGTCAAGTCTACTTGGGTTATGTCAAAACCTATAATGACAATTTAAAAATTTTTCAGTGTATCTGCGATAATCTATACTTTTTAAAATATTTTTTTCCCAACATCTCCAAATTTTATTGGCATTAATTTATTCTTATACCAATAAAAGTGATTTAAAGGTATAATACATAAATTTTAATAAACTATATTTTAAAATATCAAGTAAAAAATTTTTATTAAGAAACATAACCATTAATCAAATCTTCTAACAGGAAGAGTATCGAATAAGATTCTATTCGGCATGCAGTTCCAAAACATTGAAAGCTTCTAATATTTTAGCTTTGAGTTCGTCTGAATTATCGAGCAATCTGATAACTTTAGTATTTGGAATTTCCAAAATCATACCTGTTATTTTTGGTGCTAGTGCTGGGTAAAATTTCTCCACAATTAGGTACAGACGTTCACCTAAAATCTGAGAATGTGTTTCAGATGATGTTTCAGATCGTTGCGTGTGTTCAACTTTTTGTATTGTCTTTTGAGACCGCTTCTTATTATTATTTAACATATTTTGAGGTACCTCAGGAATGGTTGCAACCGCCTTCGGTGGTAGTATGTTTCCTACATTTTGTTTTATACTGTTGGTAGGTACTCTATGGGCTGCAATGATGAATGAGCCACGAGATAACGACCTATTGATTTCGCAATTCATTCAAACGTTGTATACTTCCTTATTCTGAATTAATTATGCCTTCGATCTTCCTTTCGTTCTGCCAAAGATACGTACTATAATGGTTTGGAACCTACCATGCGCCCGCTCATCTCCGTTAACGCTTTCCTCGCTTCTTCGGCGTTAGAGACGCAAACAAACCCAAATCCACGACCACGGTTGTTGTTTCCTTTCATTATTCTTGCTGAAGTTATCGATCCAAAATTTTCAAATAATCGTTGCAAATCTTTGTCGTCCATTATTATTATCGTCCAAATATTTTATATATAAATTACAGCCTTGATGCTGGCGGTCGGTTTCTTTTTTAACTTCAAGAAGTTTTCTTTTCAGTTCTTGTTTTCGTTGGATTTTCGACAAAGCGCAACCCACATACATATAACAGCTTACCTTTTGGTAACTCCACTCCATTAAATTGCGATAGTGCTTCTTTTGCCGATGTAAAGTTATCAAAAGCGATGATACTAAAACCACTCGAATATTCATTTTGTCCTTAATGATAGTCACACTTGTAATTTTCCCAACGTCTTTAAATTTGTCGGTCAAATCTTGTTCAGTAAGATCCTTACTAAAATTTTTTAAATAAATATTGGAAAAGGGAGTATCATTATCTCCCAATTTCTCTAAACGTTCGTTACGCGATATGTAATGCTCCACGTGAACAATCTTCTCTTTTATTTGCATACCATTTACCTTTTCATTGGCTTGAACTGCGGCTTCTGTGATTTCAAAGTCAAGAAATCCATAACCTTTACTGTTACGATTTATGTCAACGGCACCTTGCAACTTAAATTGTTACCAAAAACTGAAAAGGTGTCGTGTAGCATTCTACTATCGATGGTTTTATCAAAATTTTTGATAAACATATTGTTCGTGCCAAGGTTCCGTAAAGCTGGATCTTGCTGTGACCACACTACGAGCATTGGGATCCCTCTCAATAATTGGTAATTTAATGTTTCCAACGGTTTTTCAGCATCTTCGATAGAAGTAAAATTCACATAGCCGTAACCAAGCGATTCTTGGGACAAATTTCTGCAAACTCTAATTGACTGCACTTGACAAATTGTTGAAAATGAATTAATAGATCAACTTCGCTTACTTCTGGAATTAAATTACCAACATAGAAAGATAATTTTGGAAGATTAACCTGTGCCCTTGATTCTGCCATTTTGTATAATTTGTAAAATTGCTCAAACACTTACTTTTTCTTACTTCTTATTTTGTTCTCTTTTTTCTGTTTTTAATATTATGTTTTATTTCAGAAATCCTGTTTCATTTATATACTAGTTTATTACATTGCCAATAACAAAATTGTTCAGTTTTTATGTTGGTATTAAGGCAGATTAACATTGAAATTTAAAATTTTTCTGTATTTAATGGTTTCAGAACAGATATAGTGGTACCTCATTATCAACAATTAAAATTGAAAACAAAACAGATAATCTAACCACTTAATCTCTTCTGTATGAAACTGATGGGACTTCTCTTCCCAAAACAAGAAATACTTTTGAAGAGCTTTCAGCTTTTATGGCTCTCACCCATTCACATAAACTTGATGGGTTGCTCGAATCTACCATCCTGAAAATATTTTTTAGACAATTTTTAAACTTCTTTTGAGTAATATAAAACCAGTATAACTTTTGTATACACCCTGTGTATAGATGTGGCAAATGTCATAATAATCCAAAGCCCAATCAAAATCTATGTTACCGAACTTCACACCAAATCGGTAGACTTGGGTGAAAACAATTATGTCGATTATCCGCATGGACATGCAATTTTTTTAATTCCTCAGATTCTTCTTAAAGTTAACTCCTGTTGATTTAATTTCGAGTGTTCCCAATACTACTTTGTATGTAATGAGAATCTTAAAGAAATACGTAAGCATTGCTGTGTCGAGAACAATTTATTATGCAAATTTGGAGGCAAAATTACAATATTTACAATATTTTTGAAATAATTAGGATAACCTTGGAGATAAATTATAGAAAAACATAGAAAACAGTTTAAAAATAACGAATTTCTAAGATTATATGAAATTTATTTTCAGAAATGTGTACTTTTTTATACAAGAATAAAAACTTATTTGAACTACACAAAACTGAAAAACAGCATCACAATACTAATTACACCTAACTTTACGGTCATAGAGAAAAATTATTACTAGTGTACTTGTATATCTTGCTGAAATAGTTTACCAAACCACAAAATAATAAAATGAACAAATTATAGAATGTTAATTATTGTTAAATGTTAATTGGGAATTATAAATTGACAAACGGTCATTAGCTTAGTAGGTTAATCAACCAACTGCTGGCTCTAAGGTACTCGTTTTGAATCCGGGTCGAGTCTAAAACTTTCATATGACCATCCGTGCTTCGGAGGGCACGTAAAACCGGCGGCGGGGGTCCCCTTGAGTTGATTGCCGCCATCAACTATTAACAGTTATTGGCATTCCCTTCCAGATTAAGCAGTCGTGAGGTCTAAATGCTAAAACCTTTTTCTCAGAGAAAGAGGCTGATTGTCTTGCAGTCAGTGGACAGAAAAGGTGAGAGAGAGAATGTTATGAAAATTAGCGAATTATTTTTGAAATTTTGTTTTTGCATTTGACAATTTTTATTTTTTTTGTATAGGTATTCTTTTTGTGTTGTTGATTTGCTTTAAACATATTTAATAGTTATTATTATTGTTAAATTGATAATATCTGGTCTAATCCATGTTTCAATTACACAAAAAATGGAGACATTAAGAATAAGAACTTTAAATTCGTTAAGCTTGGTCAGAAAAGATGCAAGGTTTGCATTATAATAAGAGATAATCGTAATATAATTAGTGTAATATTGCCAGAATTTTATAAATATGTATGTGACCGTTATTAGTTATTACTAATATACGTAATTTAATAATGTGATGTGGACTTATCCAAATCTTATCCAGTATTATTTATGATATCCAACTATTGCGAAATAATGTGGTTGTAATGTTGCAAAGCTATCAGAACGTAAGTTACGACTATTCCTAAAATCTAAAGAAAATTTTATTTTTGTGTAAAATTTAATAATTCTGTTTTGCTCACTGTGGCTAAAAGTGACATTCTTGTTTTGAATATGTCGCATGCTTGTAATACTGGATTTTGACAGACTAACATAATCATAAAAGTTTCCACCTAAAAATTAGTATTTAATTTAAAAAAAAAATAGTAACAATTATGTAAACATTACTTGATCAGCTTCGCTAGCATATAACTTGCTAATTTGGCATTTAAACAAGTAAGACAGAAAATCAGTATTCTGAAATTTAAAATAGCATTGAGAAAATTTGAAGTGAAACATAATTATTATTACTTACCACAACGCCTAAATTATGCATTATAATAAGACCATTTAATATCATCGTTCCGCTAGCATAAAACTGTAATTGAAAACGCACCAATTCTAAATTTGCAGAATTGCCGAACACATAAACTAATGAAGTAACCCCGCTAGCAATTAAAATTAATATTTGGAACAATATATAGGAAAGTGTAAGGAAACCATATAAATTGCTAAATTTTTTGTGACATTTTATAATTTTGAGATGATACATTTGCGAAAATTTTAAAATAAACGATATGTTGTTGCGCATAAGAGTTTTATGCTTCGGACATTTGGTGAAATAATTTTCTAATTTTAATTTCACAATTTCTTGATAATTCAAAAACATTGACATGAATAAATTAAGGATGGTTGTGAAATTTAAATAATTTGCAGCATTAACATAAAAAACCATCAGCATTGTAATCCTTTCCAAAACCATCCAATTTGGATTTTGGTTTATAAACAATATGTAAATTAAAAATGCAAATAGCCAAACGGTAATAACAAATAAGCAATTAAATATTTTTTTGCGTATTACTGCAATCTGCTTTTCGTCCAATAATATTTCAATTTGATTCCATATATCTATCAAATTCGCCATTTCTTTATAGATATTTAGCGTTTCGTGCGAAATATATGCATAGATTAATAACAGACTTATCGATACGGCAATATAAAGTAAATTGGGAATGTTATTTATCAAAGCGATGATTTTGAACTCTGAATTTAATATGGTCTGGATAATGCAAACGAAAGATGAAATCAGAAGTACGCATAGAAAAAAGCCAATACAAAATCCAAACTTGGAATATGAAAATACACATTTTCCTACAGTTTTGGTGTGATTGCACTTTACATTTATACTTGAAATTCCAACTATGGAACCAAATCGAATAGAGTCTGTAAGTATACATGATAAACAATTAAACGAAACCATTGCTTTTTTTATTTTGCACACACGAGTAGCAACAATACAGAAAGATTGATATAAAATTGATATAACTACATACATAGGTAGGTTTCAATTATTATTAGTCAACACAAAACCAATTCAAACATGATTGAGTGAGTTTTTGTTTAAATAAAATTATTTGATAACATCTACAGTTATTTGTTTAATTAAAAATAATAAGCTGTTAAAGTACAAATTTAATGTATGTAGGTATATACCGATAACATCAGTTTATTGATTATTCCTTAATATTCAATAGTAACAGTTGAGTTATGCAAAAATATATAATTTAAGTAGGAACCAACAGAATTTATCCGTACCTGGGTTAAACAACAGGTATACTAGGCTTAAACAACACAGTTCTGGAACGAACACCATAGGTTGGTAAAGATTAATAGTTATCGATATCAGAAGGAGAACTTAATTTTTTAAAAGTTCAATTGTGAATCATCACTATAATACCAAAGTATTTTTTTTTTATTATTTATTTATTTATTTATTATTGTGATTGTTTTCGTGTAATGGTCAACAGTCGCCAAGATGGCGAAGGCAAAACGTCTACGGCGAAATGGCAAAGACAAGATGTTGTATCTGCATATCTTATCACTTAGAACAAATTTTGTTTAATGTTTTGCCCTTCGCCGTTTGCTCTTTGCTTTTTGCTCTTCGCCTTCCGCTTTTGGCCATTTGCTCTTCGCCCTTCGGCCTTCGCGAAAATAAAACGCATTATCGAGAGGGAGGATACTTCTCCCATTGGTTTTTTTAGATAACCTGTTCCTTTTATTTATGTTTTTTTAATTTTTAAGCTTTAAGAAATTCAATGCGAACTAACAGTTACTTTTATTTTCATTTTATAGTCATTGTTATGTTTGAATAAAGACAGCCTTGCAAGAATTACTTTTGCTGATGAGTTATGACCACATCATTTTTACTATAACACTTTGTTCTCCTTCGTTTTTAAATGTTAGCCAACACATACAGTACATCGACGGTCAATAATAATAGGGCCGCTGCAATTTTCTAAGCAAAGTTGTTAATGGGGTAATCCCTAGTAGTCGAAAATTTGGTTTTTGCCTATGAAAATCGATGGCCGGCAATAAAATACATAGAATAATTCAAAAAAAATTATTTAAAAATACTGGATTAATTATATAAATTGATTATTTTAAAAGTATACATTTGAAAAGTCGCCAAAAAGTGACGTAGTAAACTTTCCTCCAATGGAAACGTTCCATTTATAGTTCATATAATTTCATTTCACACGTTACGAAAGTTACATGTACAAGACAGAGATAAAATATCTCTTGTACGTCTTATATTAAGTCTAACATACAAAATGTTTTAAACGTCAACATCTTAACCTCAAATAAAATTGTTTGTTGAATTTAAAATTGAGTAGCAGATGAAGTTAAATTATGATTTAAAAAAGCAATAAAAATATAATTTCAAAGAAGTGCTTTTTTAAAAAGTTCACTTACAGAAAAGTTATGGTTCAAACAATGCAACACAGTTAAATAATATTTGATATCAAGTTTATCAATCGCTTTCATAAATATCATACAAAATGGTTAGTATGATAGAATAAGAAATTCTTTTACTTATTTGTTGACAGAGGTTTTAAGCCTAAAAGTTTTAATGTACATTTTTGAGTTCAAATCATCGGATTAAAATTAAATCCAATAGAAAACCGAACAAGGAAGTTATTACAGTTTGTTATATTTTGCAAAATGCTTACTAAGAAGAAGACATTTCTAGATGTGGTAATACCACAAATAATTCTGAAAAAGTATTTTTTTCCGTTCCGATGGATCTAGTTACAAGAAAGTTATGGTATGAAACAGCAAGCATATCATTACCATTTAATCCAAAATCATTATGGCATTATTGTGAATATCATTTTGATGTTGAGCACGATTTTGAAAACTTGATGTACTTTAAAACTATGGGAAGTAAGTTAAAAAATTAAACATGGTGTGGTACCACATAAGTTTATTGACAATTCTCCTTTAGAAACCCTCTCGAAAAGCTTAACGTATTGACGATTCAAGATAAGCGATACGCCACCAACGGTCGCCGGTTGAACTAATTTGAGAGACATTGTTTATTTTGTGTAATGCGAGTGCAAGGTTAGTTTTTTTGTTGTTCCTTTTGACTAGAACGCTAGTATACATAAATTCAGAGAAGACCAAGCAAAAAGAACCTCCAGTATACAGCGGCAAAATTCGGAAAACAAAATTTTTGTACAAACACCTAAATGCGCCTAAATGTTTACGTTGCCGGGCGAAGTTCTATTCGCATTACAAATCTCAATTGACTGTTAAGTTCATCACTGGCGTTTAACCTGGAGGCAAAATCACATTTATTAATAAGCCATATAGATATCGAGTTTCGGATAAGGTCATTTTTGAGAATAGTGGAGTTGTCACAAAATTGACTCGAGGAGAAGATGCGATAATGATGATAAAGGATTTTTTTCTAATTCTACTGAAAATAAAAAATAGAAAATAATTTACACATGCAGCTACGATAAAGATATATTTTATTGTTTAATTTGGAAAGTTTTTATCACACAAATTTTGAATCATGTTTTCCATAAAAATATTTCTTAATAATTACAAACAGCATTTCTTTTGCAAATTCATGGTTATAATCTACTTCGATAGTAACAAAACTTCTATCCAATAATCCATACAACACAAATGAGTTTTGCATAAATTTAAAAGGGCGATTTCCATTTGGATCTTCCCATAATGTTTACATCTTTTTAATGTCCACGTATTATTATATTGGATCTCTGGTAAATTTGTATTTAAATCCCTAGTAAACCATCGTGGTTATTCTTTCCTGCACATAAATAAATATTTGTTGTAAGTTATATTATTTTTATAATTAAACAAAAAAACTTATATTCATACATGCATTTTATTTCTAACAATGCTGTTGGTTTTCCATTATTATCTCATCGGGGAAATATGCCAACATTTAATATTTCGATTTCATCCTCTTCGTCGTCGATATCTACTTTTCTTTGGAAACAAGGCATTTCACCTATAGGAACTGCCTTTACTTATCAGAAGTGATCCCTTTTTGTGTCAATCTGTGAAATTTCTTCCAATTTGTTTATAGCATTTTATAGTATACTTAACCTAAAAAAATGTTATTAAAACACATTAACTACATACTCAATCAAAACCATACCTACCACATTTAAGTAATATGTAATATCTAATGCAGATATTAGTATATGATGCTTACATTTTCCATTTGATAACTTTGTTATATAGAAGAAAACTTGTGATAACCTAAACATACAAAATAATTTTCTTTTATATGTTATTATAACTAGAAAAAGAGATTCTACCAACCTCAAAGGTGTTTAATTAGTTTAAGATTATACGATGATTTTAACATAAACACTTAAAAACTATTACTTCCACAAAATCACAAAAACTTTAATCAAAACATCCATGTATTCGCTTTAAAACAACGTAAACAAAACAAACGATGTCTCTCAAATTAGTTACGATTTCTGCCGCACTGGCGCTGAGATCTTAAATTCGTTCGCCTATTCTGCCTAAAAAAGAAAGTTGGAAAATATTAAATAAAAAATATTCAAAAATTAGCAAAATGCCATGAAAATCAAAAGTTGTGAGGAATCTTTTTTCTATACCACAGAATGTCGAAGAATGTAGTTTGATGCCATGTGCTTCGGGTGTTATATCGGTGGCTCCTAAAATGGATTCATTACTTCCATCGACAAAATCAGTTGGAATACAAACAAATTTGAAAAATACAGTACGTAGTGTTCAAACAAATACTACAAAAATTAACGTGGTGGATGTGAAAACATCTCCTATTCGTATAAAAAAGAAAATTGTAGTCAACTTTAAAGAAAAGCACAAACAGTTATCTTCTTCTAAGTCGACCGGTAGCAACAATGGAGGTTCTGCGTATGTACCATCTACAGGCTCGGATGAATTAAGTTATAAATTTCAAAGAACCGAAAGAAGGAAAACCACAATAACAGTATTGGAGAACAACCCAAAACCCAAAATACTTTACAAACTTACAAATAATAACAAAATTTTGTAACTTTATTTCAAATTTTAATTATCAAAATATACTCATTTAACCTAATTTCGAATTGACATTTCAAAATAACTTCCAAGTGTCGCTAAGGGGAGTGGCCTAAATCTATCATTTTTGTCATTGGACAACTTGTTTCTACGTCACGATTTACCGCGTTTTAGATTTTTAAAAAATTTTCAATTTTTAAATTTGAATTTGATGACCAAAAATTAATCAAAAAATTTTTTTTATGGCTGAGGGACCTTATTTACATCTAAATATTTGATTTTAATAATAAAAAAAATTTATGGGATTAGCCCATTATAACAACTGACGGAAAGTTATGTTATTCTCTGCTATAACAACTAAACTTGGTTATTATGGTTAACAACTTTTAGGCTTCTATCCAACGTATAGAAAGAAGTCTTATGATCTGGCGCCGTGTTTGTCTGTCCGCATGATTAAAAAAAAACCTCGTTAGCGTTTTCCTTATTTAAAAAAAATTTTCCGTTGGTATCTACCTATTTAGAAGCTTAAAGCATTAAAAATTCTAATAAAATAAAGCCCAAATAATTTAATCTGTTAAAAAAGTAGATGCATAGAAGCCTAATAAGAACTGTCGCAATAGCGAGTTCCACCTTGTCTCTAAAACGTGTCCAAAAAACAGGTCCATGTCACTGGCCCCCCCCAAATCAATTTTTAACAAAAAATTGGTGTCAATCGTTAGTGCTTCGTTAGTGCTTGTTTGTGCTTCCATTCCCGAAGTTTGTGCTCCAACGGTCGCGGATCTATTCGCGAAATCTTCTGGGAGGGGCTGTAGACACGATGCCCCCCCCCAAATCGATTTTTAATAAAAAATTGGTTTCAATCGTTAGTGCTTCGTTAGTGCTTGTTTGTGCTTCCATTACCGAAGTTTGTGCCTCAACGGTCGCGAAGCTATTCGCGAAATCTTCTGGGAGGGGCTGTAGACACGATGCCCCCCCCCAAAGCGATTTTTAATAAAAAATTGGTGGCAATGGTTAGTGCTTCGTTAGAGCTTGTTTGTGCTTCCATTTCCAAAGTTTGTGCCTCAACGGTCGCGAAGTTATTCGCCAAGATATGGGCATTTATAGTTTCTGTGAACTCCGAGCAAGTTCCGCGCGAATGCATAGATTTAAAAGGTCTAAAAATTAATAAACAATAAATATGTAGTCATAATATTTATAATGAAGCTTAAATCTATTGTTATAAACAAAATATTTTTTAAATATAATAAAATGGTTACACCTATTTATTGAAACAAGATATTATAATGTTGCAAACGGTCGTCTTGGTGATAAAGGAGTCTGTAAAAATTCTGCTATTCATCAATTTTATGAAAACCATAAAGAGCGCATGTAATTTTATAAATGTAGCAGTTGTTATAATTATAAGTAAGCCGCCAATTATCAACGTAAAAAGTAAAAATATTTGTTTCCTTCATCGATGAAGGACGGATTGGGGATTACCTCAAGTAATTCCTATATTTAAAGGTTAGTACATTTTCTTTAAAAGCATTAATTTTAGTATGTAGCGTATATACAAGTGGCCGTATCTGGTGGGGGTTTTAGGGGTTCACCCCCCCCTCCCCCGACATAAAACGCATGATTAAATTCTAGAATATACAATATAATATATAGGACAATAGTGCATTTTTATTTTTCATTAAAATGCATTCGAAAATAATAGTTCTTTTTTAAATCCATAAAATAAATTATAAACAATAAAAATAGAAAGTTACAGTTGATATTAAAAAATATATAAAAATATTTTTTTTACATGGTGTATTTCTTTCTGCACATGTATTTACTGGTAAAAGTATAGATAATTGCAGTTATACAATGAAAAACTCCGTATCTGAGGCGGCGCTGAATAGGAGAAAATATGTTTGACTTGCTTGACCTTGAAAACTTCATAAATTTTTGTCTGCGGCGCTTCATTCTTGGAGGTGTTCCCAGACCCTCTCAGGTATTCGGACTGACGGAACCAGTTATTTCTTTATCGTTCATCCCCCCCCCCCCCAATCACAGTCTGAGATACGGCCCTGCAGTAGCTCACAAAAATAAACGTACAGTCGTATGCTAGCAATGTAAATCGTCCCTTTTGAAGACCTATGTTCTCATATCAAAATCGGTTTTACAGCAAAATTTATTAGACATATATTGTTGAAAATATAATTATCTTCATTTTTGTTATATAATTGTAATATAAGTACAGAGGCTTCAAAAATTATAAATCTGTGGTACTAAGGGAGAACCCCATATTATGTCAAGAAATATAAAAACGGATGATATATCAAACTTATCAAATTATTTTTACTACCCGTAGAAATTTTTCAATAATCATATATAAAATGGTAGATAACACTTGGACGAATTTTGTCTTACTATTGCTTATTGATATAAAATCTGAATTTCAGTGACATCGCAAATCTTAAAAAGTGCTTCCTGAAAAATCATGCTTTGACATAAGGGGTTCTGCCTTAGTACCACAGAAATGCACTCCTATGTTAATAATGTAAATCGCATCTTTCGAACATTCTTTTTTTTCTCATATAAAAATCGATTTTATAGCAAAATGTTTCAAACAATTTGTGTTGCAAATTTCATTTTCTTTATTTTTGTTTCTGTTGCCAAAATAGCAACAACAAACCAGTAGCCACCTCATTTTAAATTTCTGATCACGCCATCCAGTTTGAGGTTGGATTTCTAAAGTTTCTTATCAGAGACGGCCCTGCTCTCACAATTTGAATTTAAATTTAGCGGTGCCAACTATAACTAAAATTTAGGTTGGCAATTCAGGACCAGATTTCAGTATCAGTATCAGTTTCGGTGTCAGTATCAGTATCAGTTTTAGTGTCAGTATCAGTATCAGTATCAGCATCAGTATCAGTATCAGCATCAGCATCAGTATCAGTATCAGTATCAGTATCAGCATCTGCATTAGCATCAATATCAGCATCAGTATCAGGATCAGCATCAGCATCAGGATCAGTATCATTTCGAGTAGTGTAGCAGTAAGAAACAAACTGAATTGGAAACTTGAAGAAATCTAACCTTAAACGACACGTGGACAGGAATTGTAAGTAGGTTTAATATTTAATAGTATATTATTTTATTTGTAGCAATTTTCAACATAATTCTCAATAAATTGAGATTCAAATACTACAAATGTTATAATATCACATTTTTGTTTTTTAGGCTTCTATACAAAGTATAGCAAGAAGCCTTGTGTTCTGGTACTGTGTCCGTCCGTTTGCATGTTTCAACTTTAAGAACTATTCCAGTATAGTTTTAGGCTTCCATGCAAAGTATAGCAAGAGGCCTTATTTAAACTGTAGGCATTGTTCTTAAATTTGAAACATGCGGACGGACTGGCGGACGGACACGCACTTCTCTTTTTTATACTATTGATATATTGTGTTTATTGTTATAGTATGAAAAACATAGGTACGTTATAATTACCATAGATAACTGTTATTTTCATTTCTCATCTTTTAATGTTCTTATTTATTACAATTTTTAAGTATGTACTTTATCGGATTCATTTAGTTCATTTAGAATTTTTCTGTATCTACCTTAAGTCGTTGTCTCACTGTGAAAATTCCATCAAAATTTTTCTAAAAATTTGTATAAAAACGGTTTTGATAGTGTAACAGGCCAATTGTTTTGTAAAAATGAGGCACTTAAAAGTGTTTTTATAGTGCTTCTATTTTCATGACGTCACGAAAACGTTTTTATAAAAACCAGAGTTTTAGAACAGTTTCTAGAATTTTGATAAAAGCAGACTTTCCATTGGCTGTTGACACCCCATTCAACTTCAATTTACGCATGAAGTATACCGGGGGGGTAAATCTCCTGCCAAAATATGTACACCACATCTCCTTTTCCTTAAAACCTCCCAATATATCGTCACATCTCCCCACATTTCCTTCATCTCCCCACATTTCCTTCATATCCCCACACCTCCCCATATTTCCTCACATCTCCCATATCTCCTCACATCTCCCCCACCTCTTCAAATCTCCCACACCTTTCAATTACCTGTTTAATTTATACTTAAATAACTACGCATGCCTAGATTTGAAAGATAGGTTTTATTAAATTTATATTTGTAAGATTTTATATTTATTAGTAAAAAAATTATATTATGAACGCCAACTTTAACAAAAATTAAAATTAACAATATTATGATAATCCAAATAGTCTTTCTTTCTTCAAGTATTTTTCATTTGGCATTTTTTCGAGATTTACTCAGAATATTGGGATTGAAAAGGCTGTGATCTCCCTTTGTTTCCTAGTTTTGTGTTTTCAGCCAGTTCACGGTACCTATTCTTGGTAATCCCTGAATCCAGGGTTTGATATGGTTCCGATATCCCACATCTCCCTTACACCTCCTTCACATCTCTATATCTCCCATATCTCCCTCAAATATCCGCACATCTCCCACACATTTCTTGCCTCGTGTACACCAAATCTCCCCGGTGATTTACTCCCCGAAGTATACCTTACTTTTCGGTTAGTTTATAACAGCTGATCGTGTTTTTATAAAAACTGCATTTTACAGTGGAACACAGCGTAAAATTTTTTTATGGCTCATGACGTCACATCATTTGTATACAAATTTTTATAAAACGTTTTTATACAAATTTTTATAGTCTGATACACCTTGTTATTACTTATAATTGTTTTTTCTTAGTGTACAATACGTAATCTCAACAAACCTATAAGAGAATAAACAGAATGCCAAGACCATCTACAGTTGATTTCGAGCAGCTCCATCTTATAATCCTTGCAAAAAAAGAAAGAATATATGATCCCATAGGTAAAAAGATTTGGGGCCCAACAAATGCTTGTTGGACAGAAATATCGAAAGAATTAGGTAATACTACTAGTACTGCAAAATACATATATAGCCATGTAATTACGAACAGGCATAATATATTGGAAAAGTTAAATTTCCAGCCTGCGTCTAAGAAAGTTTCCGATACTTTGGATGAGAAACCAAACGAACATGAGAAACCAAACAAACATGAGGAACCAAACGAATATGAGGAACTAAACGAAAATGAAGATTACAGTTTGAAATTCAAAATATCGTTGTCGAAGGAGCAGTGGTCTAATATTTATTTACCCAATAATTGTTATAAACGATCAGATCGGGATTGTAATACTAGGAATTATGAAATATTGAAACCCCACTGTTGGACAGATATAATTCATACTCAATTCTACAAGGAAACGAAATTGTCATGTTGTATAGTATATGAACGTTGTAAAATTTATCCACATGGTGTTAATTTTCTTCGTATAAAAGGTCAATGCAAGTCCTGTCAAAGCATTTTTCAATGTACTATGGAAAATGCTCCTGAATTGGAATCCCTTGTGATGATGACCTGCACATACGCTGGAAATTTCAGAAATTGTAACCAACAAAAAAAGAGAAATATTTCTAAAAGCGAACGTGACGATTTGGTGAAATATTTGGTTGATGAAAATAAGGCGCCGTCTTATATTTTGAATGAAATGGTACAAAAGCATACAAATTACGGTGATGCACTATCCAGTAATTTACCGACCGCAAATGCCTTGAGATGTTTGAAATACAAACATTTAGCTAAGAATCGATTGAGTTCGGATCCTATTTTAGCTTTATCCAAGATGAAAGGAATGTCGCCTTTTAATGAATGTATTCGCGATATGGGAAATGATCGTTTATTTGTTCATTATTGGTCGCCAACTGAAATTGATATGTATAGAATATATGCAAAACAAAACAAAATTCCAACGATAACTATCGATGCAACAGGTGGTGTGGTCCAAAAGGTAAACCTAATTACCGAAAGAACAACGTCAGCCATATTCTTGTATGAAATTGGAGTTATGGATCACATGAACCAAAGCCAATTCCCCGTGGCACATATGTTATCTGAAAAACACGATAATATGTCGATAGCTTGTTGGCTTTCAGAATGGTTGAAGAACGCTATTGTACCGCCTAAAATTGTGGTAACTGATCAATCACTGGCTTTGATGATGGCAACAGTAAAAACATTTACACAATATTCCAAGCTATCCAAATATTTAAACGTTTGTTCAGATCTAATTAAAAACAAACCAAATGTTGAAGTACCTTTATGCATGATTAGGAATGACTTTAACCATGTAATGCATTTGTTTAGTAGTTGGCCAGAAATCAAGTCTACCACAAAACGTATTAAAAATTTTTATTTACGCTCATTTGGTTTATTGGTAGTTAGTACGAATTTTGAGGATATAAAGAAATTGTTATATAATATATTCACGGTGGCTTTACACGAGGAAGATGGAAATAATGCTGATGAAGATGGGGGTCCTACAAGTTGTGAAATGGCAAAAAGATATTTAAAAAGCAGAATAGCAACGCACGAAACCACAAATGAAGTATGGGAATGCCAAATGAACGATGAAAATGGTGATATAATTGAAATGGAAGATGGTGATACTGAAATTGAAGTTATGTTGGATATTTTCGAAGAAATTAAAGCTATTTATGATTTGTGTTGTAGGGAATCAAAAAGTAGGTCTAACGAAGGAGATCATGATAATATGCAGTACAACCCTGCAATTGCAAAAAAATTGTTAAAGTTTTGTAAACTCCTCCCGTGTTGGTCTGCTGTAATGATCCCTATATTTAAATATGGAAATCTTACCGAAACCAGTGCAACATCTGAAAGTCTTTTTAATCAGTTAAAAAATCGCATTTTTCAACATAAAACCCTGCCAATACGAATAGATGATTTTCTACAGATTCATATAAAAAATATTATTGGATCTATGATACTTACGAGATCCAAATACAATAATACGATGGAAATAAAAAATAATACGAGTACAATAGAATGCGATAAAATAGAAGATAATGCAAACGATAGTTCTTCGGTTCATGACAATATAGTCAACGATAATGATGATCCAAATTATTTTGAATTTCAAAGTGAAACCGCATTAGATAATGGGGGTGGTCTTGGTGAAAACAATAATACGATGGAACTAAAAACTAATGCAATAGAATGCGATAAAACAAAAGCCGATGCAAACGATGGCTCTTCGGCTAATGACGATATAGTCAGAGATAATGATGTTCCGAATTATTTTGAATTGGAAAGTGAAACCGCATTAGAAAATTGGGGTGGTCTGGCTGAAAACACAAAAAACGAAAAAGAAGCAAAAAGAAGGAAACCCAATTACTTGGATAAAGATTACACAGTTTTACTATACAACGATCAAAGCAAAACGAAGTCGTCAGTAATCGGATTACTGAGAAATGGAAATATGTTGGATTTAAAACCGATTCTAATTGGCAAAATGCATTTCACTGTTATCAATACATGCGGATTCGACAGCGTGATACATATCATGTGCTGTTCTTATGCGGAAAGCAAAGAATATGCAAATTTTGTGGATGCTCAAAAAACATTATCTACATTATACGAGCTGGTTGCACATGTTATGCGAGATGGAGTAAACGCACAAACTTACAAGAAGCGTGCTTTAGTTTTGGATAAAGTTGTTGGAGAAGCCAACAAGAAATATTTATCAAATAACCACGTTGAACTAAACGCTGCATCCACATGCTATTATTTATTGAAAGAATTGTTCCATAATCAGCCCTCTATGACAGAGCGTAGGAAATGTCCTAAATGCAACAAGGAGACGATAGTTCCATACTCCACTATAACGATTAATTTTCCTACAGAACGTATTGGATGCCTTCAGAAAGCATTAGACCACCTATTTAAAGAAAATTCTAATAGTAGTCAATGTATTCACTGTCGACAAATTACCGAAAAAAGCATCCGTTTTGGTTCCCATATATTCCTGGAAATATGCGGGAATTTAAAAAAAAATTCGTCATTAGATTTTAACATTCCGTTACAAGAAATCCCTCAGGAAATTCAACTTGGTAAAAACATGTATTACCTCCGGGGAGGAATTAGCTTCTTGCCGCCTACGTTAGTAAATAATGTCAAAGCAGTTGGGCATTACATTAGCTATTGCTGGCGAGTAAGTTTGGGTCAGTGGGATCGTTATGATGATCTACAGCTATCATCTAAAACTGTAAGGCAGACTACAAAAGCAATGAACTGTCAATTTCTTGTGTATAGTATATAAAAATATATATATATATTGATGTTGATATATCGATATTGATATATTGATATAAAAATATCATCAGTTCTTAATATATTTAAAAAATATTTTTCGTACACTTTATTAATAAAAAATACTTTCTTTATAGCAATTGTTTTACCGTTTATTATAAATATTATAGCTACATATTTATTGTTTGTTAAATTTTGCATCTTTGAAATCTACTGTAACTTTCTTTCTATTTTTATTGTTTATAATTTTTTTTATGGATTTAAAAAAGGACTATTATTTTCGAATGCATTTTAATGAAAAATAAAAATGCACTATTGTCCTATATATTATATTGTATATTCTAGAATTTAATCATGCGTTTTATTTCGGGGGGGGGGGTTGAACCCCGAAAACCCCCATCAGATACGGCCTTGAGCCACTTGTATATACGCTACATACTAAAATTAATGCTTTTAAAGAAAATGTACTAACCTTTAAATATAGGAATTACTTGAGGTAATCCCCAATCAGTCCTTCATCGATGAAGGAAACAAATATTTTTACTTCTTACGTTGATAATTGGCGACTTACTTATAATTATAACAAATGCTACATTTATAAAATTACATGCGCTCTTTATGGTTTTCATAAAATTGATGAATAGCAGAATTTTTACAGACTCCTTTATCACCAAGACGACCGTTTGCAACATTATAATATCTTGTTTCAATAAATAGGTGTAACCATTTTATTATATTTAAAAAATATTTTGTTTATAACAATAGATTTAAGCTTCATTATAAATATTATGACTACATATTTATTGTTTATTAATTTTTAGACCTTTTAAATCTATGCATTCGCGCGGAACTTGCTCGGAGTTCACAGAAACTATAAATGCCCATATCTTGGCGAATAACTTCGCGACCGTTGAGGCACAAACTTTGGAAATGGAAGCACAAACAAGCTCTAACGAAGCACTAACGATTGCCACCAATTTTTTATTAAAAATCGCTTTGGGGGGGGGCATCGTGTCTACAGCCCCTCCCAGAAGATTTCGCGAATAGCTTCGCGACCGTTGAGGCACAAACTTCGGTAATGGAAGCACAAACAAGCACTAACGAAGCACTAACGATTGAAACCAATTTTTTATTAAAAATCGATTTGGGGGGGGGGCATCGTGTCTACAGCCCCTCCCAGAAGATTTCGCGAATAGATCCGCGACCGTTGGAGCACAAACTTCGGGAATGGAAGCACAAACAAGCACTAACGAAGCACTAACGATTGACACCAATTTTTTGTTAAAAATCGATTTGGGGGGGGCCAGTGACATGGACCTCCAAAAAACAATTTTTTTAATATGCGTAAAAAATTGTTCTCTTTCCAATAATAGTCCAATATTATAATGCATATTATGCACTATATAAGAAAAGTTTAATTCGTGGATTCAATTCCCTGGCATTTTGCATGCGCCCCAATTACAATTTCACATAAATTTACATTAAATAACATTTTCCGTTTACAAATTAATTTAAATTTTATTTGATTTTATTCATTTTTTTATATAATTTTTATTTAATTATACAGGGTGTCCCCGGATACACTTTACATAATTTCAGTGGTGATCGATGACACTATTCTAAGAAAAATATTTAACAAAAATTTTTTTTTAAATTCAAACCTTCGAGAGTTTATAGCCTCCTTAAAGCATTTTTTTAAATTTCTACCTTCACATGGCCATAGCTCAGAAAATATTGATTTTTCAGTAAAAATTATTAAGTGCTTTTTTAAAGAGCGTAAAATAATCTACTAACTAGGTTTTAACTTTTTATTGTATAAATTTAACGGTTTTCGAGTTATGAAAAAAAGTTATTAAAAAAATGTAGAAAACTTTGAACTTTTTTTTTCTTGATTTGTTTCAAATCGCTGTATCTTCTAAACGAAACATTTTACAAAAAATCTGACGCCCCATTCCGGATAGGAAATTTAACGTACTACAACTTTTGTCTAGCAAAAATGTTTGAAAAACCAACCCATTTTACAAAAAATCAGAAAATAATAAAAAAAAAGCAGCCACAAAACAAAAAATTAAATTCACAAAATTTTAATTTTTATTGAAAAATTTGTTTATTAATTAAGGTTAACTATTACATTATTTAAGTAAACGTCCAAAATGACTACTCTCATTTTCATTACACAGTCGGGATCGTTTTAAAAGATGTTGTTACTCCTTGGTATTATTATTTATAACATTACCTCTTTGGTTAATGATATCCTTTTACTTATATTATAAAAAAGATTGCCTTTAAATTTCTCACTATTAATTGTAATATTTGGAGATATTACGATCGAATTCAGTTGAACTCTTCTAAAAATTGCCATCAATGAATCCTTATAGCCCGTCATAGTCAACCATTTATCTTCCTGAAAAGTTATTTCAATATTTTTGTAACTACCCATTTTTTGCAGGTTTCCCATTATCAACACCAAGTCTCCCACTGTCAGATATTTGGATTTTGATTTATTTAACCAATGTATCGTTTGGTATACCAAGACTTCTTGATGATACTCATCCAGGAACTTAGCACGATCTAAACTGCATGACATTAGTTTACATTAGCTGTACATTAGTTTGAGATGTCACTAAGAATTAAAAAAATTAAAATAAAAAATAGAAATTTTTTTGAAAGGAGCACTGGTTGTTGATTACTAACATTTTAAGGCGCTACAGCAGCACGTGACTTTTTAAAATCAAAACAAACATACGTCTTACGTCTTGCTTTTTGACAGTTTTCAATGATTGACAGCGCCACCGTACGCAATCATTATGTACTATATAATAATAAATTTGCACCATTAATGCAGATTTCTTTATTGTATTGAAATTTATAATAAGGAGAGAAAATAATGTCTTGTTTCATTTCCGAAACGTCACATTTCATAGATAAGATAGTATTTGACCATGAATGGATGCAAGCGAAAGTGATCAATGCATAAATGGCTAAAATAAGATACTTGACATTGAGTTGATTAACGATATAATAATAAAGAATAATTAAAATTTTAATATAATAAATTATATTATTAATTGTATTATGGTTAAAATTATTGAAATTTAGCATTAATTTTCTATAATTTTATAAGTGATATTTAACCTAAAAGCTGCTTTCCTGTAAAATTCGAGTTTTGTAGTTAGTCAATTTTGCTTGTATGCCGATGATTTATTTAAAATGCAAAAATGGACCACTAATTCTCTAAGCCAGTATTTTCTACCAAAAAAAATCGAAATCATATTATTTGAAAGGCACAGCAGTTTCAGCTGTTCGAGACATTGGTATTTGCATTGTTTTCAAACTAGACTTAATATAATGAAAGTGCAGTCTCGACATAAAATAAACATCGTGTGTTTATTTTATAAGTAAAAAAACAACTTTAATAATTTATATTAATTTATTTTATTTAATTATTAATAAAATTAAAATTGAAAATTGGCCCAGGTGCCGTCGCGGCGATCTTGGTCGTTGCGACTGCAGCCGTCGCGGCGATCTTGCTCGTTGCGGCTGCAGCCGTAGCGGCGATCTTGGTCGTTGCGGCGATCTTGGTCGTTGCGGCTGCAGCCGTCGCGATTTCGAACTGCTCGGGTGCTAGAGAAGGTTGCGGTGAGGGTACTAATCCATAATCCTCATCTGGACCAACAATTCGCTTGTTTGGCGTTTTGTACTTACGCTTCGATTTTCTATTTGCCAATCTTTTTCTTACCATTTTGTTAACATATTTGCTGGTATAATGTGGCGTAGTATTTGGCTTTCTAGAAAATGCTTGATTCACAACTTTGTGGTAATTACCCTTGGAATTAAATGATATGGCTGCTGCTTCGCAACGCATATTATATGAATTTCTGGTGGTGAAATTAATTCGTTTCCCACCAACAAATTTACACAACACCGAGTTATATCGTTCTGCATCATTATTAGTCATATTCAGTAATAAACTTGATGCATTGTGAATCAATCGATGTAATTCAGCCAAAATATCATTATACAATCTACATTCGGTCATGCTGGGAACATAATTTAGTTCATTATCTTGCGGTTCACATTTAAAGTATCCTATTTGTGCACAATTTTTATGTTCCCCAAAAACATGTGACGGGACATTCTTAATATCTTCTTGTAATGCAGAAATTTTTGTGTTCAGTTCCGTTTCTTCATTATTTCTGTATTTCACTGCCACTTTTATATCTTTTATGATTCTTGTTACAGAATTGACTACATGCCTTCTTAAGTTCTTCGGAATCTTCTTACTATTAAATTTACTTGCTGTTCTTTCTGAAAAAGAAAAAAAGAATAATTTGTAATATATTAATAGTAAGCAGGTGAATACCATCCAATTTTCGCAATCGATGAAAACAATTTCTGTACAAATGATTCCTACATTGAACTTTCTCAATACGTAGATTACCATATGGTTTCGCTTGTATTAATTTATTGTCAACGCTCGAATCTCCATCTCCAACCAAACGTATATATACAAGCCCATGCATTTCTATGCTCTGTTTGAAACCTTCTACGATTATATCGCTTTCCATAGCTGTCGAAGCTCCAGTCCAATTTTTGAAACAAATATGTTCTTTGCTTACATTTTTACTTTCGTTATACGCACAAATTGAACAGTATTTATTACGCATACCCAAAAACAATATCTTGCCAGTTCTCTCTCCAATGATGCAGGCCTAATGAAAATAAGTAATAAATAGATTAATATAAAATAAAATTTAAGTTATAAATGTTACCACACCAGACGACGCATTGTAGTTGACATTATACGAACGCTTCGACCAAGCTCCATCTGCAATTACTGCTATATGTGCTAATCCGTTTTCATCAACTTCGCCCAATTCCTCGGCTAGTTTGTATTCTTCTTTTCCTGCTTCGATTATAACAGATAATAAGGTGTCATGTAATAGCGTCGATACCTCCTCTTGTTTTTCCAGATATGTGCCCGAAGACATAAACGGAACATTCATTGTAGATAGAAGTTCATCGCATTGTGAATATCCAATGCCAATCGATAGGGCTCCAAGAGCAGCAGCTTGATTAATATTCATGGTATCTTTGGTTGGTTCTTGTGTGTCGATGATTTTAATAATTTTGCACATTTGCCATTGGAGAGTAAATTTGGAGCGTAAATCATATTTTTGCTCTTTAACCACTTTCATATCGGCTATTGTACAATCGAAAGTTTCGTGTTTTTCTGCATTACAAATTTGACTAAATAAATGTTTGACGTCAATAATTCTCCTTCCAACAATACCATCATCTTTTTCTGTAGGTGTTTCTCTAAAATTTATCTAAAAATTAAAATGGAAATTTAATTAATTTTGTTTCAAATTAAATTACCTCATAACTACTTCGTTATTTTCTTCATCCATGAAAGAATTTCCTGGTAAACATTCGTCCGATTCATCTGTAATTGCTACTGTATTTTCCACTGGAATGTCTTCTTCGTTTATATCCATGAAACAATTCCCTGCAATAATTTCTTCAGCTGTTACAATAATTTGTTGTGTGGGAATTTCAAGATTAGTCAAGTCACAAACAACCTCTTCATGGTCCACCATCATTTGTCTAAAAATAAAAAGTATTACTTTATAAAGATGTACCAAATTGCTATAGTTTGGATTATTAAAATCTACTCGTAATTAAAAAGTAGGTACTTACGCCGGAAATGTACTACATAATTGGTTGCATCTTTTCGTAGCAGCACTAAAAACATTTATATTAATTAATAATTAATTAAATCTTAAAAAAACAATTTACATAGCACGAACTTGCTTCAGTCGAATTTTCATGCTTTTTCTTTTTAAACTTATTGGTAAATTAGGCATGTTGAAAAATTTCAATTCTGAAACTCGGAAATCTGTAAAAAAACTAAGGCCACTTCGTTATAACTTATAAGACACTAAACACTTTAAAAAAAAACTAAAACACTTTTAAACACTTTTAAAAAAAACTAATTCACTAAATTACACTAGAAACAATTAAATCCTATGATCGTATTCAAATAATAAATTCACCAGAGCAATACAATTTCATAAGATAATCACAGAAGTGCAAGTGTCTATTGCAACATCGCACTGGCAACATTGCAAAGCCGACGTAGCAAGTCTAGCAAGTATATGTAGCACAAAAATTATTAGAAATGCATAACTCTGCAAAACGGTCACGTAAAAATTCTGGCAGCACCGTACAATCACGAATTTAAATGATAAATTTGAATAATATTAAAATGTAACTTTCGTCCCATGTTGTTAATATAGATAAGTCGGTATTGTAAAAATTATGAGTTATTCAAAAAGTAATTGTGTTCCAGCCTACATAGCAATAAATTACAAATTCAAAAATATAAATTATAAAAATTAATTTTTTAAAAATCAAGCTGTCCGCTTATAGTGTTTATTATTTTATACCACGGTACAAAATTTTAAAGCCTAAAAATGGAAATTGTAGGAATTATTCGCAATTTAAAACCAATGTCGCGAACAGCTGATCATGCTTCCCCTTAAGAGGGCTTTTACCTGTTTATATACAATTTGTTCGTGCTGGTGGAAGAATTTTAAATCTACGAACCATAAACTGAACCCGTTTATCAGATAGTTAGACCACGAAACAAATGATGATTGGATTCATAAAAAATAAAAGGATAATTGAACTTATATTCAAGTTCATTACAACCCTATATTATACGGAAAATTATAGAAATTTTTAAATCTTGCGTTAATGTATTCATAAATACATCACTATACTAATTTTAAATCTATGAACCATAATTGGATGTAGTTATGCAGAAACCTACCAACCCAATAAAACACTTATTGAGAAAATAAATAAATAAGATTTAATTTTAAAAATTGTATTGGATAGAACACTTCGAAAGACAGTTGTGAAAGTGGTTTTATATCCTTAAGTCAATTATTTCTAAGTTATCTTTCATCCAAAAATACTGTTTCCTGATTTTGTACAAAAATACTCAAATTATGTGGGTTGGTAGTTTTATGCTTAATGATAAATAGCTACAAAAAATCCATTTTAGCCTGTTGAATTTTTTCTAGATTTTTTCCAGTCAAACCTAATAAACCGATTTTCGTAATTAACTCATTTTTCGAAAATTGTGGATTGGTAGGTTTCTGCATAACTACGTCCAATTTGAACTCAAATTTATTACAAAAGATTTATTACCTCATTATATATTCATTTTTCAGTTTTGTTTTGAATAAAATCTACCATGCTAATCTTATGGAAAAATTATATACTCTATTCCAGTACCCGGATAGTTTACCTACTAAAGGGTGGACCAACTTTAATGCACGATGTAAATTCTAAATAAAAAATAGTTTTCAGAGAATTATCTTAATTTTTTTTTTATTATGATAGAAGGATCTTGACAATTATGTGTGAAGCAAATTATCGGTCAAACGTTCGCCACAGCTTCGGTGGTATACCTCTATCCGATGGTCAATATTTTCGATGACGCTGACGTATAATTGGACGTAGTTATGCACAAACCTACCAACCCAATAAAACACTTACTGAGAAAATAAATAAATAAGATTTAATTTTAAAAATTGTATTGGATAAAACACTTCGAAAGACAGTTGCGAAAGTGGTTTTATATCCTTAAGTCAATTATTTCTAAGTTATCTTTCAGCCAAAAATACTATTTCCTGATTTTGTACAAAAATACTCAAATTATGTGGGTTGGTAGTTTTATGCTTAATAATAAATAGCTACAAAAAATCCATTTTAGCTTGTTGAATTTTTTCTAGATTTTTTCCAGTCAGAATAGTACCTAATAAGCCCATTTTCGTAATTAACTCATTTTTCGAAAATTGTGGATTGGTAGGTTTTTAGGTAGGCTGCAAGAAAACCAAAAACTATAGGATTTTTGTTTATATTTTACGATTTGGAGACACGACAAGAAAAAGTAATTGATGAAAAAACTGTGAAATATGAACCTAATTTATGTGTTTTAAAACAATGTTGTTCTACATGTATTAGTGACCCAAACATGGGTTGTTGTCAAAGTTGCTATGTCAGAGAGAATATAATAAAAAACAATGTTATTGAAAATTTTTTAATATTTTTATATTCGACTGGGTCGACTTCTGGGATGAATTAATGAGTGATTCTGCCAAATTCGTGTTCTTCCCATCTTTTTTGCCATTCTTCTAAGATAATCGCGTTTAGTGTTCTTTTGTTGTCAGCCCATGATACGAAATCTTCGGGGAGGAAATCCCTCCCAATTATCGAAATTGGCTAATTTTTCTTGAATTTTCTCCATGCGTGTAATTTTTTTATTTCCGGGTCAATCAGGTGGATGCCCGATATCACTCCTGCTGCGATGGCAGACACAGTTCTTTATTCCGTGCAGATTAGTCTCATCCAATCTCCAAGCCCAGATTTCGCTTCCGTAAGCAACGATGGGGACAATGGCCCCCTTGTATATTCTGGTCATAGAGCTTTTTAGGTCGGCATACCAACTGGCTCTGGGCTTCCTTTGTAGTCTTGCGATAAGGTTGTTGGCTTTAGTGCAAACGTAATTTACATGGTCCTGGAAACTAAGCTTCTCATCCATAATCATTCCTAGGTATTTCTGTTTTTTCACTCTCTTGATTTTTGTGCCACTTAAATAAATCTTTAATCTGGTTAAAAACACATGATTCTGGTCTTTGTACCAGAGAGACTGAGCTTCATGCGTTTACACCAGTGGTCCAGCCTGTCAACTAAATTCTGGAGTGTTTTGGCTAATTCTTTCCTATTTTTTGGCTTGTATAATCTTGCCTATGTCATTAGCATAGACTTGGGTGGTCTCATTTTCCTTATCATGTTGGAATTCTTCGTCCAGTAGAATGTTCCATAGGATGGGTCCAAGGACCGACTTGAAGTTCCGTGACGATGACTACTATATACACCAAACCAAACTCCGGAAATCTTTAACAGATTCCGTTAAAATTTGGTGTACTTTTGATTGGAAGTATAGCGGCAGAAATGATGACATTTTTTTTTAAAAGTAATAAGTAATTACATTTCTTCTTTAAAACCAGGTTTTCACGGATGTATTTGAAGTAATTTAATTATAATATAATAAATAATAAAAATTTACTTAAAACTAAGATGTTAAAGAAAAAATGTTATTTTCTTTTTTTAATTTACATAGCATTTTTAATTGGATGAGAACTAGGCTTTATAAGTTTTATATTTTTCAGTGTGACGCCGGCTTTAAATCTGTTCATTAAATTTTGTTATTTACAGGAAACTACTTTGTCGGTAAAAATTTGACAATTTGCAAGTACATCTTTAATTACATAGTACACAATATTATACAGGATTATAAACAAATTGCAATGGTTATTAATGAAAATCATACATTTTTCCTGAAAAGTGAGTATTTACAATACAAATTATTATATATAGCTGTGTAATAACTGTTAAATTATGTCGAGGGAAATGATTTGTTTGGGTGAAGGTAAATATTTTTTGCAAATTTTCATTAAGCTACAAAATAGAATAAAAAAGATCACCATAAGTTTACTCTTAGAGATACCTTCAGCCATATTGATGCAGATTTGCATACGAAATCAACAATCGGAAGAACAACCACGATCCAGATCTGGAGATTGTGAATTCTTCTGAAATCTATCGAGATTGGAGTGATTCGATATCAATTTGATGAACTTCTTTATCTGGGACGAATAAAACTTTTATTTTGATTATACCAGCTGTGCCCCAGATAAGCATGTCGTAGGTTAGTATTGAACGAGCATTGGTTTTGTAAAGATTAACTTTATCTTTTTATATTTTAGAATTCGATCCTAGGAGGAAATATAATAGTTAGATAACAAAGTTTGTTTTGTTCACTCGATTGGAAAGTAGACATGTTATTATTTTCAACTATGATTCCCGGCACCAATAGGAGGTTTTGGACTCAGTGAATTTAATTACTTCAGTCCTAGGTTTGTTGATTTTTAATTTCTATAATGAAACAAGAGTTTCTTGAGAATTTATTCTAAATTTTCTTTTAGGAAATGGTTGGATGGGCTGCTCTCAGTGAGTGTGTAAAAATTGTTATGCTTGTTTGATGGATTAGTATTTGGATATTGAGGAATGTCAGATGATGGTATATTATATTCAAATATGGACCCCTGCTGGAAAGGTGATAATTTGGCTTGGTTGACATTGATGAAGATTTATTTGCTTTCAGGTAATTAATAATTTTTAGAACTATTTTTAACAGGACTTTTATTTGCTTTACTAATTTATATTGGGTGTAGAATTGATTCACAAAGCAATGCTCATGGTTAAATTTGTAATGTTTTGTTATTTGCTTTTCTAATAATTTTAGAAAAAACTAGAAATACATTTTTTGGTTATTTCTTTTACTCTCAAGTAGATGACGGATGCTTTTGTTTACAAAACTTATTTTTTGTTTGAGTAGCATTTTGTAAAACATGTTCTACTTGAGTTTAAAGTTTTAGTGACATGAACTCGATGAAATTATAATTTGACAACCTGTGATTGAATTGCTGGCACCTGTGGCATTTAGTGTCGATAAATTTCCGAATGTATACGGGGCATTCCACGGGGCAAAGATTACAATTATAGTGAAACATTTCACTCTGAATTTCCTCAAATAATGTCTTGTCTGATATATTAGAACATGGCTTAAAGTGGACCCATCGTTTACATATATCGCATTTTACAAATTCGCTATTGCTAAATATTCCACATATAAGACATTTATCTGCCATATTTTGGGAAGACAATAGTAGCATATTTTGAAGAGATAATCGATAGCTCTCAGGATGAAAGTTATTTTCCTTCAAATTAAACCAAAATTGCTCCAAATTATTTGATTGTTCCAATACATCTATGTAATGAATGACGTACACCCCACAATTGTGCCCATCACTTAGCTTTGGAATATCTACAGGATTTCGCTTGATTGACCAGTTTCTTATATTAATCTTTTATTCATGATAATTTAAACTATTTCGTTTACCAAAATAAATTTTAATAATGTTGTCAGTATCAACTTCAAAATTTCCTGGATCTAATATATAAATCTTATGGGTAGTCATATGCAATAAAATTAATACCCAGTGAACATAATTTATATTATGTGGAATTAAAACATATTCGACTGTTTCAAAACTTTTCAAAAATGGTTTAAAATTTTTACATGATTTCAAATTTTGTTGTTCTTTTTGTTTCAAAGAAAACAATATCTGGACCGACACTGTGTCTATATAATATACTAGCCGAGAAAAATCGGCCTTAAGGCCGATTTTTTTCGGCATGGTTCGCCCTATCGGGCTCACAGCGGCCTGCGGCCGCGAATCTGTAGTTGGAAATCTCCTAGTAGTGCAAAGTGAGAGATTGTACCGAAGCGAGGGCGAAAAATATTTTAACCATTTTATTTTTATATTTAAACATTATAAATGTTGTTAATATTAATAAATTATATAAGTTGAAAGATTTAAATTGTTTCGATAATTTCCTGATTTTAAGGAATTTTTAAAAAGTACAATAAATAGAGATTATATAGTAGGTATGTAGGTAATTCAGTACAATACATCAAATTAATTATGTTTGTATTAAGTTTGGCCTTGTTGTAGTTTTGTAGGGGAGGCCGGAGAGGGGGGAATGGAAAAAAGGGATGGGGGAAAGAAGGTGGCGATCCGAGTGTTTCCAGTCGTATTTATTTGCAGGCGTAGGCGTAGTTTAAGATTGCGATTTTGGACCTGTGACGATGGGCAGACTTGCGATGGCATAATTCTAATGCTTGATTTAAAATGGAGAATATTGGTTTACTCGTGCATCTGCCGTATAAGTACATGTATACATAGTAGTTGTCTAACGGCCGATTTTTTTGGCTATCCCTGTAGGGCACGAGGCCTGCGGCCTCGTTAAGTACGGTTCCGTTATAGTTTAGTAGGGGTAGTAAGAGAGGGATGGACGGATGGAAGGAGGGCTTCAAGTGCGTATTTTGGATTGCCAATATCGACTTTCTTCTTTTTTCCCATCTAAATCGGTAAGGCCGATAAAAACCGATAATCGGAAATTGCAAAAAATAATTTTGGAGTTTGCCTTGGATTCCCTTCGGAAAAATGTTTTTTGAAAATTAGCAAATTTAACGAAGTAAACGAATGGTCTCGATACTTGGAAGGATTTTGGTTCAAAATTTTTTTATATATTTATTTTGAATTTTCCGAAAAATCTTGCTTGGAAGAATCAAATTTTCAAAAATGTACACAAATTTTAGCTTTATTTGGGTCCCACCCTAACGAAGAGGGAAAAAGTTAAAATTTTAGGCGTTAAATTGTTATCGATAATGGCGTGCATCTTTCTGGACTATTAACAATTAACGCTACGTTCTTTTCAAGGCGTACGCCCGCTATGGTGTCCAAAGATTTTTCTTAAAGTTCAAAAATTCATTTTTTTTATTTTCACGTCGATAACATACGTGAAAATAAATTGAAAAGTTGATTTGACATTTTTCGAAAAATCCGTCCCTTCGCCGTTAAATCTCACACTTTTGGTTTACCACAAAAATGGCAAGATTTTGAAACGAAATTTTTCGGCATTCGAGATTTCGTCATTTAGTTGGTGTAAGGGATGGTTTTTAAAAAAATTTGTGAAGAACAATATTTTAGCCATCAGCAAGGAACTCACGATGGTCGCAAAAGATTTTTGAAAATTTTAACAGTTTACGCGCTACGGGCGTAAGAATGTCAAAATTTGAAATTTTTTTATTTCGGCCGTTGCGACTTTATTTATTAGCCGATTTTTGATTTTCAAAAAAGTAAGCAAGCGCATGGCAATTTTCTATAATTTTGAAATGGTTAACTTTTTTCGTATATTAAACAGTAAACCCGTAAAATGCGAATTAAATTATTTTAAATAAATCAGAAGACATCTGCCTTGGATATTTTTCAGAAAAATTTTCTAATTTTTTTTTTTATTTCTTATATTATTTAGATTCTTAAAAAGGGACAAAAGCTTCGAATAACATTTTTCGAAAACATTTCTTTACGTTTAAAACTTTCACTTTGGTAAAAAAAAAATTAAAATGTTCAAAAATGTACACGAATTATTTGGGTCCCACCCTAACGAAAAGGGAAAAAGTTATAATTTTAGACGTTAAATTGTTATCGACATTTGCGCGCATCTCTCTCGACTATACAATTACAGCCAAGGTTTTCTCGAAGCGTCCGACCGCTTTGGTGCCAAACGATTTTTCTTGAATTTTTAAAATTCAATATTTTTTCTATTCACGTCTATAATATTCGTAAAAATAAAACGAAAAGTCAATTTGACATTTTTCGACAAAATCGCCTTCACCGCTAAAACTCACACTTTTGGGTTTCTGTAAAAATGGCAAGGATTTGAAACGAAATTCTTTGCCATTCGATACTTCGTCGCTTTGTTGGAGTAAGGAATGGTTTTTGAAAAAATTCGTGAGGAACAAAATTTCAACCATCCGCATGGACCACAAGATGGACGCAAAAAATTTTCGAAAATTTCAACAATTTACGCGCTACGGACGTAAGAATGTCAAAATTTGAAATTTTCTTTTGTCGGCCGTTGCAGCCTTAGTTACCAGCCGATTTTTGATTTTAAAAAAAGTAAGTAAGCGCATGGCAATTTTCTATAATTTCGATATGGTTACCTTTTTTCGTATATTAAACAGTAAACCCGTAAAAGGCGAATTAAATTATTTTAAACAGATCTGAAGGCATCTGCATTGGATAATTTTCAGAAAAATTTTCTAATTTTTTTTTTAATTTTTAAATTTATTTTGCTTAGAATCTTTAAAAAAAAGACTAATGCTTCAGTGAACTTTTTTCAAAAACATATTTTTTTACGTTTAAAACTTTCACTTTAAAACTGCAAGATTGTAAAACCAAATTTTTTGTAATATCAGAATTTGCTCATTTGAGCCTTTATTTGGCGTTTTTTGACAAAATGTTTTCATTACATTTTCGAAATTTTCAAAACATTTTCTATACTCAAATGAGCAACTGAGCTAACCCTGCGAGTTTTTGTAGGTTTCAAGTTATTCTTTTTCTGGTAGGTATATTAATTTTTTTAAGGGTGTTTGTTTGAAGGGTACGAAACGTCCATAGAGCAAAATAATGGAATAATTTAACAGTTTCGAATATTCTAATGATTCTAAAATTAAAAAAAAAAGTTTTCAGCAACTGGAATCGAACATGGAGTTTACGGTCGAGAGTCCTCGCGGCAATCACTTAGGCTGCGGAGACCACTTTACTTTAGATGTTACTAATAATGTTATTTCAAACCTAACCTTTTTTTCATTTTATGTACGACGACGACGAAGATTTATTTATTCCAAACTAATTATTTTCACTAAACAATAACAAATGTACTAACTTGAAAATCATATTTTCTTCTATTTTGTAACATTACTTTAAACGTGAATTTAACTTCGGAAGGTTGCTGGTAATTCCGAATGTCAAAATATGACTTCCATTGTGCGATCACCTTTATTATTACAATATTACAAATACACACGATTTTGCAACCCCAAAATATTTGTTTATATTATGTAGATAATGTTACTCGAGGAAAATATATACTTCTTTTCAGATTAATTATTTTAATAATACAGGTGTTAATTTACAAATCTTAATGACACATCGAACAGGTGAATTTATGTCGGATCTACTTCGTGAACACTCGTACGTCAAATTAAATATTTCCAAATTATGAAATTTCTTCTTTTACAAAAATACACGTAAAATGTTGAATTTATGTAAAAATCGAAAGAAAGCTTTTCCGTTCATTTCATCGTTTTCTTTCCGATGGTTCTTTCCATTTTTACCTACGAAGTCAAACAACTGCGGCGCGGTTAAAAAAAGTTTCAACCGATTGGATGCGAAAATATAGTTCAAAGGTCAAAAAATTGCAACTTTTTTTTCGACAAACGGAAAGCCACCGTCACGACGATTTCAAAACTTTTTAGAAAATCAAAATCCGACTACAAATAAGGGCGATGCAACCGCATTTAGAAAAACCCTTTCAACCCTTGTAGAAGGGTTTGTGGGTAACTTTTTCAACTTTTTCGATTTTTCTGGGTGGTTGTGCACCAAAACCCACCTTCTTTGAAAATTTCAGCTTTCCACGACATCTAGAACAGGTCAAACATTTAACCCCTATTTATGTATAATCATTAGGCCAAGCAGCTTTATATATATAACTAGCCGAGAAAAATCGGCCTTAAGGCCGATTTTTTTCGGCATGGTTCGCCCTATCGGGCTCACAGCGGCCTGCGGCCGCGAATCTGTAGTTGGAAATCTCCTAGTAGTGCAAAGTGAGAGATTGTACCGAACTGAACGCGAAAAATATTTTAACCATTTTCATTTTTATATTTAAACATTAAAAGTGTTGTTAATAAAAAATTATATAAGTTGAAAAATTTAAATTGTTTCGATAATTTCCTGATTTTAAGGAATTTTTAAAAAGTACAATAAAAAGAGATTATATAGTAGGTATGTAGGTAATTCAGTACAATACATCAAATTAATTATGTTTTTATTAAGTTTGGCCTTGTTGTAGTTTTGTAGGGGTGGCCGGAGAGGGGTGAATGGGAAAAGGGGATGGCGGAAAGAAGGTGGCGATCCGAGTGTTTCCAGTCGTACTTATTTGCAGGCGTAAGCGTAGTTTAAGATTGCGTTTTTGGACCTGTGACGATGGGCAGACTTGCGATGACATAATTCTAAAACTTGATTTAAATTGGCGAATATTGGTTTACCCGTGCATCTGCCGTATAAGTACATGTATCCATAGTAGTTGTCTAACGGCCGATTTTTTTGGCTATCCCTGTAGGGCACGAGGCCTGCGGCCTCGTTAAGTTCGGTTCCGTTATAGTTTAGTAGGGGTAGTAAGAGAGGGATGGACGGATGGAAGGGGGGCTTCAAGTGCGTATTTTGGATTGCCAATATCGACTTTCTTCTTTTTTCCCATCTAAATCGGTAAGGCCGATAAAAACCGATAATCGGAAATTCCAAAAAATAATTTTGGAGTTTGCCTTGGATTCCCTTCGGAAAAATGTTTTTTGAAAATTTGCAAATTTAACGAAGTAAACGAATGGTCTCGATACTTGGAAGGATTTTGGTTCAAAATTTTTTTATACATTTATTTAGAATTTTCCGAAAAATCTTGCTTGGAAGAATCAAATTTTCTAAAATGTACACAAATTTTAGCTTTATTTGGGTCCCACCCTAACGAAGAGGGAAAAAGTTTAAATTTTAGGCGTTAAATTGTTATCGATAATGGCGTGCATCTTTCTGGGCTATTAAGAATTAACGCTAAGTTCTTTTCAAGACGTACGCCTGCTATAGTGTCCAAAGATTTTTCTTAAAGTTCGAAAATTAATTTTTTTTATTTTCACGTCGATAATATACGTGAAAATAAATTGAAATGTAGATATGACATTTTGCGAAAAAACCGTCCCTTCTCTGTTAAATCTCACACTTTTGGTTTACTACAAAAATGGCAAGGTTTTGAAACGAAATTCTTCGCCATTCGAGATTTCGTCCCTTAGTTGGTGTAAGGGGACGTTTTTGAAAAAATTTGTAAGGAACAAAATTTTAGCCATCAGCAAGGAACTCACGATGGTCGCAAAAGATTTTTGAATATTTCAACAATTTACGCGCTACGGGCGTAAGAATGTCAAAATTTGAAATTTTTTTATTTCGGCCGTCGCGACTTTATTTATTGGCCGATTTTTGATTTTCAAAAAAGTAAGCAAGCGCATGGCAATTTTCTATAATTTTGAAATGGTTACCTTTTTTCGTATACTAAACAGTAAACCCGTAAAATGCGAATTAAATTATTTTAAACAAATCTGAAGGCATCTGCCTTGGATAATTTTCAGAAAAATTTTCAAATTTTTTTTTTTTCATTTCTTATATTATTTAGATTCTTAAAAAAGAACTTTTTCGAAAACATTTCTTTACGTTTAAAACTTTCACTTTGGTAAAAAAAAATAATTAAAATTTTCAAAAATGTACACGAATTATTTGGGTCCCACCCTAACGAAGAGGGAAAAAGTTAAAATTTTAGACGTTAAATTGTAATCGACATTTGCGCGCATCTCTCTCGACTATACAATTACAGCCAAGGTTTTCTCGAAGCGTCCGACCGCTTTGGTGTCAAACGATTTTTCTTGAATTTTTAAAATTCAATATTTTTTCTATTCACGTCTATAATATTCGTAAACATAAAACGAAAAGTTGATTTGATATTTTTCGAAAAAACCGTCCCTTCACCGTTAAAACTCACACTTTTTGGTTTCTGTAAAAATGGCAACGATTTGAAACGAAATTCTTGGCCATTCGATACTTCGTCGCTTTGTTGGAGTAAGGAATGGTTTTTGAAAAAATTCGTGAGGAACAAAATTTCAGCCATCCGCATGGACCACAAGATGGCCGCAAAAAATTTTCGAATATTTCAACAATTTTCGCGCTACGGGCGTAAGAATGTCAAAATTTAAAATTTTCTTTTGTCAGCCGTTGCAGCCTTATTTACCAGCCGATTTTTGATTTTAAAAAAAGTAAGTAAGCGCATGGCAATTTTCTATAATTTCGATATGATTAACTTTTTTCGTATATTAAACAGTAAACCCGTAAAATGCAAATTAAATTATTTTAAACAAATCTGAAGGCATCTGCCTTAGATAATTTTCAGAAAAATTTTCTAATTTTTTTTTTAATTTTTAAATTTATTTTGCTTAGATTCTTAAAAAAAGACTAATGCTTCAGATAACTTTTTTCAAAAACATATTTTTTTAGGTTTAAAACTTTCACTTTAAAACTGCAAGATTGTAAAACCAAATTATTTGTAAAATCAGAATTTGCTCATTTGAGCCTTTATTTGGCGTTTTTTGACAAAATGTTTTCATTACATTTTCAAAATTTTCAAAACATTTTCGATACTCAAATAAGCAACTGAGCTAACCCAGCGAGTTTTTGTAGGTTTCAAGTTATTCTTTTTTTGGTAGGTATATTAATTTTTTTGAGGGTGCTTGTTTGAAGGGTACAAAACGTCCATAGAGCAAAATAATGGAATAATATAACAGTTTCGAATATTCTAATGATTCTAAAATTAAAAAAAAAAGTTTTCAGCAACTGGAATCGAACATGGAGTTTACGCTCGAGAGTCCTCGCGGCAATCACTTAGGCTGCGGGGACCACTTTACTTTAAATGTTTTAATAATGCTATTTCACACCTAACCTTTTTTTCATTTTATGTACGACGACAACGAAGATTTATTTATTCCAAACTAATTATTTTCACTACACAATAACAAATGTACTAACTTGAAAATCATATTTCCTTCTATTTTGTAACATTACTGTAAACGTGAATTTAATTTCGGAAGGTAGCTCGTAATTCCGAATGTCAAAATATGACTTCCATTGTGCGATCACCTTTATTATTACAAATACACACGATTTTGCAACCCCAAAATATTTGTTTATATTATGTAGATAATGTTACTCGAGGAAAATATATATTTTTCAGATTAATTATTTTATAATACAGGTGTTAATTTAAAAATCTTAATGACACATCGAACAGGTGAATTTATGTCGGATCTACTTCGTGAACACTCGTACGTCAAATTAAATAATTTCCAAATTATAAAATTTCTTTTTTTACAAAAATACACGTAAAATGTTGAATTTGTGTAAAAATCGAAAGAAAGCTTTTTCGTTCATTTCATCGTTTTCTTTCCGATGGTTCTTTTCATTTTTACCTACGAAGTCAAACAACTGCGGCGCGGTTAAAAAAAGTTTCAACCGATTGGATGAGAAAATATAGTTCAAAGATCAAAAAATTCAAACTTTTTTTGCAACAAACGGAAAGCCACCGTCACGACGATTTCAAAACTTTTTAGAAAATCAAAATCCGACTACAAATAAGGGCGATGCAACCGCATTTAGGAAAACCCTTTCAACCCTCGTGGAAGGGTTCGGGGATGACTTTTTCAACTTTTTCGATTTTTCTGGGTGGTTGTGCACCAAACCCTATACCCTGCCAAAATTTCAGCTTTCCACGACGTCTAGAACAGGTCAAACATTTTACCCCTATTTATGTATAATCAGTTAGGCCAAGCAGCTTTATATATATAATAAGAAAAATCGGCCTAACGGCCGATTTTTTTAGCTATCTCTGCGAGGCACGAGGCCTACGGCCTCGTTAAGTTTGGCTCGATTACGGTTCTATGGGGGTGGCCGGGGTTGGCGAGCCGTGGCAATGGAGGAAGAGGAGGCCTCGTTAAGTTTGGCTCGGTTACAGTTTTATAGAGGTGGCCAGAATAGGGAGAGGGGGCGGAGAAATGGGCGAAGGGGAAGGGGAAAAGAAGGTGATGAAAGAGGCGTGGAGTAGTGGAAGATATTGTTTGACCCTGTTGTAGTTTTGTAGGAGTGGCCTGAGAGGGAGGTGCAATGGAGGAAGGGGAGAGGGGAAAGAAGGTGATGGGAGAGGCGTGGAGTAACGGAAGATTTTGTTTACCCTTGTTGTAGTATGGTAGGGGTCGCTGGATAGGGGGAGTGTAATAGAGATATGGGAGCGGAGGGGGGAAAGAAGGTGATTGGAGTTGCGTGGAGTGTCGGACGATCCGAGTGTTTCGATTTGTACTTTATTGCAGGCGTAGGCGTAGTTAAAGATTGATTTTTGATCCTGGGGGGGGGCGTGCGATTGATGGAAAGAAAGTGATTAGAGAGGCGTGGAGAACGAAAAATTTTGTTTGGCGGAATGGAGGAAGAGGAGGCCTCGTTAAGTTTGGATCGGTTACAGTTTTATAGAGGTGGCCAGGATAGGGTGGGGAGGCAGAGGAATGGGCGAAGGGGAAAGAGGAAAGAAAGTGAATAAAGAGGCGTGTGGTAGCGGAAGATATTGTTTGACCCTGTTGTAGTTTTGTAAGGGTGGCCGGAGAGGGGGGGTGCAATGGAGGAAGGGGAGAGGGGAAAGAAGGTGATGGGAGAGGCGTGGAGTAACGGAAGATTTTGTTTACCCTTGCTGTAGTCTGGTAGGGGTGGCCGGAGAAGGGGAGTGCAATGGAAAAACGGGTAGGGGGGGGGGAAGAAGGTGATGAGTGTTGTGTTTTATAAGTTTTATGAGGTTGGCCAGCAAGGGGGGCAACGACTGATGGAAAGAAGGTGAAGACAGAGGCGTGGAGTAACGGAAAAGTTTCTCGTTAAGTTTGGCACGGTTGCAGTTTTATAGGGGGCCCAGGATGGGGGGGGGCGGAAGAATGGGCGAAGGGGAAAGGGGGAATAAGGTGATGAGAAAGGCGTGGAGTAACGGAAGGTTTTGTTGGGCCCTGTTGTAGTTTTGTAAGGGTAGCCGAAGAGGGAGGGTGCAATGGAGGAAAGGGGAGTGAAAAATGGTGATGAAAGAAGCGTGGAGTGTCGAACGATCTGAGTGTTTCCAGTCGGCCTCGTTAAGTTTGGCTCGGTTACAGTATTGTGGGGATGGCCAGAAAGGCGGGCGAATGAGGGAATGAAGGTGATGAGAGAGGTGCGGAGTAACGGAAGATTTTGTTTAGCCTTGTTGTAGTCTGGTAGGGATGACCGGTGAGGGGGAGTGTAATGGAGAAACGGGAGGGGAGGGGGGAAAGAAGGTGATGAGAGTTGCTTGGAGTGTCGGACGTTCCGAGAGTTTCGATGTAGGGGTAGCCGAAGAGGGGGAGTGAAGTGGAGGAACGGGAGGGGGGAATGAAGGGGTGATGAGAGAGGCCTAACGGCCAATTTTTATAGCTATCTTTGCGAGGCACGTAGCCTGATGAGAAAGATGAATCCTCGTTAAGTTAGGCTCGGTTACAGTTTTATAGGAAGGCTAGGATGGGGGGGGGGCGGAGGAATGGGCAAAGGAGAAGGTGGAAAGAAGGTAATGAGAGAGACGTGGAGAACGAAAAATTTTGTTTGGCCCTGTTGTAGTTTTGTAGGGGTGGTCGGAGGGGGGGAAAGGAAGGTGATGAGAGAGGCGTGGAGTATCGGAAAATTTGGTTTGGCTCTGTTGTAGTTTTGTAGTGGAGGCCGGAAAGGGGGGTGCAATGCAGGAAGGAGTGGGGAGGAAAAATATCGATATAGTACATTTATTTCCCATTTAAATAGGTAAAGCGGTAAAGCCGAAACGAAATTTTGAAAAAAAAATTTTTTGAGATCGACAGCCTTGGATGCATTTTGGAAATTTTTTTTTACTATGGATTTTGGATCGATATTGTTTTATAAATTTATTTTTCTTTAGCCAACAAAATTATTTTTGTAAAGGTGACGGGAGTAGGAGTGGTCGGGATAGAAGGGGCTTCAAGTGGTTAATTTGGATTGCCACAATATCGATATGGTACATTTACTTTCCATCTAAATCGGTAAAGCGGTAAAACTGAAACAAAATTTTTGAGGGCGGCAGCCGTGGATGGATTTTGGAAATTTTTTTTTACTACGGAAACGGAAAGATTTTGGATCGATATTTTTTAATAAATTTATTTTTCTTTAGCCTAACAAAATTATTTTTGTAAAGGTGGCCGGGAGTAGGGGTGGTCGGGGGTTTCAAGTGGTTATTTTGGATTGCCACAATATCGATATGGTACATTTATTTCCCAACTAAATAGGTAAAGCGGTAAAGCCGAAACGAAATTTTTGAGAGCGACAGCCTTGGATGCATTTTAGAGATTTTTTTTTACTATGGATTTTGGATCGATATTGTTTTATAAACTTACTTTTCTTTAGCCAAAAAAATTATTTTTGCAAAGGTGGCCGGGAGTAGGAGTGGTCGGGGTAGAAGAGGCTTCAAGTGGTTATTTTGGATTGCCACAATATCGATATGGTACATTTATTTCCCATTTAAATCGGTAAAGCGGTAAAACTGAAACAAAATTTTTGAGGGCGGCAGCCGTGGATGGATTTTGTAAATTTTTTTTTACTACGGAAACGGAAAGATTTTGGATCGATATTTTTTAATAAATTTATTTTTTCTTAGGCTAACAAAATCGCTTCAAAGAATTAGTTTGTGGGTAAAAGTTTGCCATCCACTCCTCCGTCATAATATCGGGAAAAAAGTTCAAAATATGCTATTGTATCTAACTCGACGCACGGATTTGTAAATTGCGTAGCCAACCACCTATGTTATTGTAAATATGCACCACACGTAGTATTCCAACCCCAAAATATTTCTATTATAACTATGTGTATGATGTTACTTGATGAAAATGTAGAAATTCAGATTATGTAGATCTAATATTACTCTTGGAAAAAATATAATTTTTAGGTTACGGATTTCTAAATTGCGTAACCAACCACCTATGTTATTGTAAATATGCACCACACGTAGTATTGCAACCCCAAAATATTTCTATTATAACTATGTAGATGATGTTACTTGATGAAAATGTAGATTATTAAATGTAGAAATTCAGATTATAGATCTAATGTTACTCTTGGAAAATATATATTTTTTTGGTTACTTATTTTAAAATTTGTTATTTAATAATAAGTATACTTGAAAGTAATCGTTTATCGTTTTTGTAAAGCATATCACAGGTGCAGTGGAACGCCGAGTCCGACTTCGTGTGCGCTTCGTACATCCGACGGTCAAATTAAGAGCAGCCGTGCAAATTCACTAAAAACTAATTTTACATTTACTCGAAAACTATCGAATTTAGGCAAAAATCGAAAGACACCTTTTTTGTTGCATTCATCAGTTCCTTTCAGAAAGTTTTTTCCGTTTGGCGATCCGATAATTATTAGCCGCGGCGCGGTTAAAAAAAGTTTTAATCTGTTAAATTTTAAAAATATAGCGAAAAAGTGAAAAATTTCAAACTTTTTTTTTAACAAACGGAAGGCCACCGTCCCGAAGTTTTCAAAACTTTTTTGATAATCAAAATCCGACGCCAAATAAGGGCGATGCGAGCGCCCAAAGATTTCGCTTTAAACACCTCCAGCGGGGGCGGGGGTGGACTTTTTCAACTTTTTCGATTTTTCTGGTCGGTTGTGCACCGAACCCTACCACCTGTGAAAATTTCAGCTTTCCACGACATCCAGAACAGGTCAAACATTTTCACTCGAAATGATGAATCAATGAGTGAGTGATGTGGCCAAGCAGCTTTATATATATAACTAGCCGAGAAAAATCGGCCTTAAGGCCGATTTTTTTCGGCATGGTTCGCCCTATCGGGCTCACAGCGGCCTGCGGCCGCGAATCTGTAGTTGGAAATCTCCTAGTAGTGCAAAGTGAGAGATTGTACCAAACTGAACGCGAAAAATATTTTAACCATTTTCATTTTTATATTTAAACATTAAAAGTGTTGTTAATAAAAAATTATATAAGTTGAAAAATTTAAATTGTTTCGATAATTTCCTGATTTTAAGGAATTTTTAAAAAGTACAATAAAAAGAGATTATATAGTAGGTATGTAGGTAATTCAGTACAATACATCAAATTAATTATGTTTTTATTAAGTTTGGCCTTGTTGTAGTTTTGTAGGGGTGGCCGGAGAGGGGTGAATGGGAAAAGGGGATGGCGGAAAGAAGGTGGCGATCCGAGTGTTTCCAGTCGTACTTATTTGCAGGCGTAAGCGTAGTTTAAGATTGCGTTTTTGGACCTGTGACGATGGGCAGACTTGCGATGACATAATTCTAAAACTTGATTTAAATTGGCGAATATTGGTTTACCCGTGCATCTGCCGTATAAGTACATGTATCCATAGTAGTTGTCTAACGGCCGATTTTTTTGGCTATCCCTGTAGGGCACGAGGCCTGCGGCCTCGTTAAGTTCGGTTCCGTTATAGTTTAGTAGGGGTAGTAAGAGAGGGATGGACGGATGGAAGGGGGGCTTCAAGTGCGTATTTTGGATTGCCAATATCGACTTTCTTCTTTTTTCCCATCTAAATCGGTAAGGCCGATAAAAACCGATAATCGGAAATTCCAAAAAATAATTTTGGAGTTTGCCTTGGATTCCCTTCGGAAAAATGTTTTTTGAAAATTTGCAAATTTAACGAAGTAAACGAATGGTCTCGATACTTGGAAGGATTTTGGTTCAAAATTTTTTTATACATTTATTTAGAATTTTCCGAAAAATCTTGCTTGGAAGAATCAAATTTTCTAAAATGTACACAAATTTTAGCTTTATTTGGGTCCCACCCTAACGAAGAGGGAAAAAGTTTAAATTTTAGGCGTTAAATTGTTATCGATAATGGCGTGCATCTTTCTGGGCTATTAAGAATTAACGCTAAGTTCTTTTCAAGACGTACGCCTGCTATAGTGTCCAAAGATTTTTCTTAAAGTTCGAAAATTAATTTTTTTTATTTTCACGTCGATAATATACGTGAAAATAAATTGAAATGTAGATATGACATTTTGCGAAAAAACCGTCCCTTCTCTGTTAAATCTCACACTTTTGGTTTACTACAAAAATGGCAAGGTTTTGAAACGAAATTCTTCGCCATTCGAGATTTCGTCCCTTAGTTGGTGTAAGGGAACGTTTTTGAAAAAATTTGTAAGGAACAAAATTTTAGCCATCAGCAAGGAACTCACGATGGTCGCAAAAGATTTTCGAATATTTCAACAATTTACGCGCTACGGGCGTAAGAATGTCAAAATTTGAAATTTTTTTATTTCGGCCGTTGCGACTTTATTTATTGGCCGATTTTTGATTTTCAAAAAAGTAAGCAAGCGCATGGCAATTTTCTATAATTTTGAAATGGTTACCTTTTTTCGTATACTAAACAGTAAACCCGTAAAATGCGAATTAAATTATTTTAAACAAATCTGAAGGCATCTGCCTTGGATAATTTTCAGAAAAATTTTCAAATTTTTTTTTTTTCATTTCTTATATTATTTAGATTCTTAAAAAAGAACTTTTTCGAAAACATTTCTTTACGTTTAAAACTTTCACTTTGGTAAAAAAAAATAATTAAAATTTTCAAAAATGTACACGAATTATTTGGGTCCCACCCTAACGAAGAGGGAAAAAGTTAAAATTTTAGACGTTAAATTGTAATCGACATTTGCGCGCATCTCTCTCGACTATACAATTACAGCCAAGGTTTTCTCGAAGCGTCCGACCGCTTTGGTGTCAAACGATTTTTCTTGAATTTTTAAAATTCAATATTTTTTCTATTCACGTCTATAATATTCGTAAACATAAAACGAAAAGTTGATTTGATATTTTTCGAAAAAACCGTCCCTTCACCGTTAAAACTCACACTTTTTGGTTTCTGTAAAAATGGCAACGATTTGAAACGAAATTCTTGGCCATTCGATACTTCGTCGCTTTGTTGGAGTAAGGAATGGTTTTTGAAAAAATTCGTGAGGAACAAAATTTCAGCCATCCGCATGGACCACAAGATGGCCGCAAAAAATTTTCGAATATTTCAACAATTTTCGCGCTACGGGCGTAAGAATGTCAAAATTTAAAATTTTCTTTTGTCAGCCGTTGCAGCCTTATTTACCAGCCGATTTTTGATTTTAAAAAAAATAAGTAAGCGCATGGCAATTTTCTATAATTTCGATATGATTAACTTTTTTCGTATATTAAACAGTAAACCCGTAAAATGCAAATTAAATTATTTTAAACAAATCTGAAGGCATCTGCCTTAGATAATTTTCAGAAAAATTTTCTAATTTTTTTTTTAATTTTTAAATTTATTTTGCTTAGATTCTTAAAAAAAGACTAATGCTTCAGATAACTTTTTTCAAAAACATATTTTTTTAGGTTTAAAACTTTCACTTTAAAACTGCAAGATTGTAAAACCAAATTATTTGTAAAATCAGAATTTGCTCATTTGAGCCTTTATTTGGCGTTTTTTGACAAAATGTTTTCATTACATTTTCAAAATTTTCAAAACATTTTCGATACTCAAATAAGCAACTGAGCTAACCCAGCGAGTTTTTGTAGGTTTCAAGTTATTCTTTTTTTGGTAGGTATATTAATTTTTTTGAGGGTGCTTGTTTGAAGGGTACAAAACGTCCATAGAGCAAAATAATGGAATAATATAACAGTTTCGAATATTCTAATGATTCTAAAATTAAAAAAAAAAGTTTTCAGCAACTGGAATCGAACATGGAGTTTACGCTCGAGAGTCCTCGCGGCAATCACTTAGGCTGCGGGGACCACTTTACTTTAAATGTTTTAATAATGCTATTTCACACCTAACCTTTTTTTCATTTTATGTACGACGACAACGAAGATTTATTTATTCCAAACTAATTATTTTCACTACACAATAACAAATGTACTAACTTGAAAATCATATTTCCTTCTATTTTGTAACATTACTGTAAACGTGAATTTAATTTCGGAAGGTAGCTCGTAATTCCGAATGTCAAAATATGACTTCCATTGTGCGATCACCTTTATTATTACAAATACACACGATTTTGCAACCCCAAAATATTTGTTTATATTATGTAGATAATGTTACTCGAGGAAAATATATATTTTTCAGATTAATTATTTTATAATACAGGTGTTAATTTAAAAATCTTAAAGACACATCGAACAGGTGAATTTATGTCGGATCTACTTCGTGAACACTCGTACGTCAAATTAAATAATTTCCAAATTATAAAATTTCTTTTTTTACAAAAATACACGTAAAATGTTGAATTTGTGTAAAAATCGAAAGAAAGCTTTTTCGTTCATCTCATCGTTTTCTTTCCGATGGTTCTTTCCATTTTTACCTACGAAGTCAAACAACTGCGGCGCGGTTAAAAAAAGTTTCAACCGATTGGATGCGAAAAATATAGTTCAAAGGTCAAAAAATTGCAACTTTTTTTGCAACAAACGGAAAGCCACCGTCACGACGATTTCAAAACTTTTTAGAAAATCAAAATCCGACTACAAATAAGGGCGATGCAACCGCATTTAGGAAAACCCTTTCAACCCTCGTGGAAGGGTTCGGGGATGACTTTTTCAACTTTTTCGATTTTTCTGGGTGGTTGTGCACCAAACCCTATACCCTGCCAAAATTTCAGCTTTCCACGACGTCTAGAACAGGTCAAACATTTTACCCCTATTTATGTATAATCAGTTAGGCCAAGCAGCTTTATATATATAACTAGCCGAGAAAAATCGGCCTTAAGGCCGATTTTTTTCGGCATGGTTCGCCCTATCGGGCTCACAGCGGCCTGCGGCCGCGAATCTGTAGTTGGAAATCTCCTAGTAGTGCAAAGTGAGAGATTGTACCGAACTGAACGCGAAAAATATTTTAACCATTTTCATTTTTATATTTAAACATTAAAAGTGTTGTTAATAAAAAATTATATAAGTTGAAAAATTTAAATTGTTTCGATAATTTCCTGATTTTAAGGAATTTTTAAAAAGTACAATAAAAAGAGATTATATAGTAGGTATGTAGGTAATTCAGTACAATACATCAAATTAATTATGTTTTTATTAAGTTTGGCCTTGTTGTAGTTTTGTAGGGGTGGCCGGAGAGGGGTGAATGGGAAAAGGGGATGGCGGAAAGAAGGTGGCGATCCGAGTGTTTCCAGTCGTACTTATTTGCAGGCGTAAGCGTAGTTTAAGATTGCGTTTTTGGACCTGTGACGATGGGCAGACTTGCGATGACATAATTCTAAAACTTGATTTAAATTGGCGAATATTGGTTTACCCGTGCATCTGCCGTATAAGTACATGTATCCATAGTAGTTGTCTAACGGCCGATTTTTTTGGCTATCCCTGTAGGGCACGAGGCCTGCGGCCTCGTTAAGTTCGGTTCCGTTATAGTTTAGTAGGGGTAGTAAGAGAGGGATGGACGGATGGAAGGGGGGCTTCAAGTGCGTATTTTGGATTGCCAATATCGACTTTCTTCTTTTTTCCCATCTAAATCGGTAAGGCCGATAAAAACCGATAATCGGAAATTCCAAAAAATAATTTTGGAGTTTGCCTTGGATTCCCTTCGGAAAAATGTTTTTTGAAAATTTGCAAATTTAACGAAGTAAACGAATGGTCTCGATACTTGGAAGGATTTTGGTTCAAAATTTTTTTATACATTTATTTAGAATTTTCCGAAAAATCTTGCTTGGAAGAATCAAATTTTCTAAAATGTACACAAATTTTAGCTTTATTTGGGTCCCACCCTAACGAAGAGGGAAAAAGTTTAAATTTTAGGCGTTAAATTGTTATCGATAATGGCGTGCATCTTTCTGGGCTATTAAGAATTAACGCTAAGTTCTTTTCAAGACGTACGCCTGCTATAGTGTCCAAAGATTTTTCTTAAAGTTCGAAAATTAATTTTTTTTATTTTCACGTCGATAATATACGTGAAAATAAATTGAAATGTAGATATGACATTTTGCGAAAAAACCGTCCCTTCTCTGTTAAATCTCACACTTTTGGTTTACTACAAAAATGGCAAGGTTTTGAAACGAAATTCTTCGCCATTCGAGATTTCGTCCCTTAGTTGGTGTAAGGGGACGTTTTTGAAAAAATTTGTAAGGAACAAAATTTTAGCCATCAGTAAGGAACAAAATTTTAGCCATCAGCAAGGAACTCACGATGGTCGCAAAAGATTTTTGAATATTTCAACAATTTACGCGCTACGGGCGTAAGAATGTCAAAATTTGAAATTTTTTTATTTCGGCCGTCGCGACTTTATTTATTGGCCGATTTTTGATTTTCAAAAAAGTAAGCAAGCGCATGGCAATTTTCTATAATTTTGAAATGGTTACCTTTTTTCGTATACTAAACAGTAAACCCGTAAAATGCGAATTAAATTATTTTAAACAAATCTGAAGGCATCTGCCTTGGATAATTTTCAGAAAAATTTTCAAATTTTTTTTTTTTCATTTCTTATATTATTTAGATTCTTAAAAAAGAACTTTTTCGAAAACATTTCTTTACGTTTAAAACTTTCACTTTGGTAAAAAAAAATAATTAAAATTTTCAAAAATGTACACGAATTATTTGGGTCCCACCCTAACGAAGAGGGAAAAAGTTAAAATTTTAGACGTTAAATTGTAATCGACATTTGCGCGCATCTCTCTCGACTATACAATTACAGCCAAGGTTTTCTCGAAGCGTCCGACCGCTTTGGTGTCAAACGATTTTTCTTGAATTTTTAAAATTCAATATTTTTTCTATTCACGTCTATAATATTCGTAAACATAAAACGAAAAGTTGATTTGATATTTTTCGAAAAAACCGTCCCTTCACCGTTAAAACTCACACTTTTTGGTTTCTGTAAAAATGGCAACGATTTGAAACGAAATTCTTGGCCATTCGATACTTCGTCGCTTTGTTGGAGTAAGGAATGGTTTTTGAAAAAATTCGTGAGGAACAAAATTTCAGCCATCCGCATGGACCACAAGATGGCCGCAAAAAATTTTCGAATATTTCAACAATTTTCGCGCTACGGGCGTAAGAATGTCAAAATTTAAAATTTTCTTTTGTCAGCCGTTGCAGCCTTATTTACCAGCCGATTTTTGATTTTAAAAAAAGTAAGTAAGCGCATGGCAATTTTCTATAATTTCGATATGATTAACTTTTTTCGTATATTAAACAGTAAACCCGTAAAATGCAAATTAAATTATTTTAAACAAATCTGAAGGCATCTGCCTTAGATAATTTTCAGAAAAATTTTCTAATTTTTTTTTTAATTTTTAAATTTATTTTGCTTAGATTCTTAAAAAAAGACTAATGCTTCAGATAACTTTTTTCAAAAACATATTTTTTTAGGTTTAAAACTTTCACTTTAAAACTGCAAGATTGTAAAACCAAATTATTTGTAAAATCAGAATTTGCTCATTTGAGCCTTTATTTGGCGTTTTTTGACAAAATGTTTTCATTACATTTTCAAAATTTTCAAAACATTTTCGATACTCAAATAAGCAACTGAGCTAACCCAGCGAGTTTTTGTAGGTTTCAAGTTATTCTTTTTTTGGTAGGTATATTAATTTTTTTGAGGGTGCTTGTTTGAAGGGTACAAAACGTCCATAGAGCAAAATAATGGAATAATATAACAGTTTCGAATATTCTAATGATTCTAAAATTAAAAAAAAAAGTTTTCAGCAACTGGAATCGAACATGGAGTTTACGCTCGAGAGTCCTCGCGGCAATCACTTAGGCTGCGGGGACCACTTTACTTTAAATGTTTTAATAATGCTATTTCACACCTAACCTTTTTTTCATTTTATGTACGACGACAACGAAGATTTATTTATTCCAAACTAATTATTTTCACTACACAATAACAAATGTACTAACTTGAAAATCATATTTCCTTCTATTTTGTAACATTACTGTAAACGTGAATTTAATTTCGGAAGGTAGCTCGTAATTCCGAATGTCAAAATATGACTTCCATTGTGCGATCACCTTTATTATTACAAATACACACGATTTTGCAACCCCAAAATATTTGTTTATATTATGTAGATAATGTTACTCGAGGAAAATATATATTTTTCAGATTAATTATTTTATAATAAAGGTGTTAATTTAAAAATCTTAATGACACATCGAACAGGTGAATTTATGTCGGATCTACTTCGTGCACGCTCGTACGTCAAATTAAATAATTTCCAAATTATGAAATTTCTTCTTTTACAAAAATACACGTAAAATGTTGAATTTATGTAAAAATCGAAAGAAAGCTTTTTCGTTCATCTCATCGTTTTCTTTCCGATGGTTCTTTCCATTTTTACCTACGAAGTCAAACAACTGCGGCGCGGTTAAAAAAAGTTTCAACCGATTGGATGAGAAAATATAGTTCAAAGGTCAAAAAATTCAAACTTTTTTTGCAACAAACGGAAAGCCACCGTCACGACGATTTCAAAACTTTTTAGAAAATCAAAATCCGACTACAAATAAGGGCGATGCAACCGCATTTAGGAAAACCCTTTCAACCCTCGTGGAAGGGTTCGGGGATGACTTTTTCAACTTTTTCGATTTTTCTGGGTGGTTGTGCACCAAACCCTATACCCTGCCAAAATTTCAGCTTTCCACGACGTCTAGAACAGGTCAAACATTTTACCCCTATTTATGTATAATCAGTTAGGCCAAGCAGCTTTATATATATAATATATTACTCGAGCTATGGAGTAAACTTGCTATAACGACGTCAATCCAATAATCGCTAAGCCATTTGTCTGAATTAGTGACGCTGAAAGAATTATTTTCGATGACGTTATACGTTGATATAAAATGCTTAAAATCGTACGCTTTCAATGTTAAGCATTCGGTTTCGTTATATTTGTATATTCCTAAAGCAAAATTAATGTTGAGCGAAGCGCACTGAATGTAATAATTAGAATTATATAATAAGCCATTTTGTAACGTCCTGAAATCTGGATCATCTTCATGATGTAGTTGTTGTGTTTTATCGTCTGTTTTGGTTTCAACGATTTTATAAGCCAAAAGTTGTACTTCCTTACATTCATCATTACCTCCATGATGTTCTACTAGATCTTGATTTGATTTTTTGGATGTTTTAGTTTTAGCATTTAATACTACTTGTCCAATATTTAAATCACATCTGTTATTGCATGAAGCCAATGGATCTAAATCGTTAGATTCTTCATTTTGTATTGGGATTTTTGGGAGTAATTTTGCTAATAAACTTTTTGAAAAATAATCATTTCTTTTAGGATTTCTTTTTTACCATATTTCCGTTATTAATGGATTGTCAATTTCATCTGCAAACCGCAGTTTTTGTTTTTTTTATAATTCTTTGGTTTTAACCCAATAGACAAAGTAATCGATTTTATATCAATGTCAATTCTTTTTTTAATTTCGTTGACAAATCTTGCGACCTTCATATTGGTTTGGCATTGCAAAATATCTTTCTTTACAATTTTAAACCAACACTCGGCCACAGAATTACTAAATCTTTTATTTTCAATTCAATTTGTCCGTAATGGAGCAAATGGCATGCATTTATTTAATAGATATATCATAAATTCTTGACATCTTGTACCACACTTCTTGTATAGCACAGCCCTTTTGATTGCCCGTAGATGTACTGTACACGGCAGCTAGCTCAATGTGCGTGGGCAAAAACACTCCCAAGTTGTGAGTCCTTGAGTCTCTGTAGTCCGAGAGGATTCCTTGAATGCGCAAACCTAGAAAGGATAACGGCGCCAATTGGCGAATAAAACACTAAGAAAGAGTAGGAGGGATTTATTCGACAATAATAAATGAAATGAAAATGTCGTGAAATACAGTAAATATTGGTAACGGTTGTACAATAGTTATTATAGATTCCACCACAATTGGTGTGTCGAGTATGCAACACAAATAACACGGTACAACTACTTTGTGAAATTTTATTACTATTCTTACGGTAGTCAAGAACATGCAGTAGCATACAAAAAAGGAAATAACAAATCAAGCTATTAATAGGAATTACTGTACTGCAGTCTATGCGATTATGCTGTAGACGGTGGTTAATTAATCGATAACCAACGGAATTAAGCAAAGCAGCTAAATTAGCAATTAGGTGCGATAACAAATACTCGTAAGTTAACTTACCCAGGTTTGCCACTAAAACAAAAGGTGTCGGAATGGATGGATCGGCACAGCTGTTACGATTCTCCTTGTTCGATAGAATACCTGGTTGACTTGGCTCCACTGAAAGTAAGCTAACGTGAGATATATGATAAAGCACACTAATATTTGCCACTGCGGTTCTCTGACGGACAAAGCTGCCACAGCAATAGCACACAAAACTACAGCCAGTAAACAATTCCAGCTTGCAAGGATAAATAACTACGTAAGCTACTGACATGCAATCAAAATAATAGCAAAAGTGTGGTTGATACAGAATTACCGCTCGATGAGTCCAACAATACGTAATTAGCATAGAATCCAACCAAATACTGATCTTCCTTCTTCAACTCCAATGGAAGTAGAAGGACAATTGAAAATTTCTGGATGTGGATTTTTACAATTTTCCAAAATGGCGTCATCAGCTGGCACAAAGCGACTCTTTGTGATAACAAAATGAACAGTGGTCTTCGATTAAACTCACGGTTTCCAAAATTCTTCAACACCGGTAGTATAAAAACGTCAAAATGGATATTCGAAATCCACAGGAAGGATTTCCAAAACGAATATAAATAACTTGATTATTTATTCAATAATCAAACGACGAACCAAAAATCAACGAACTGGCCTTTATATTATCAAAATGGAAGTCTCCTCTATTGTCTTACGCAGACGCAAAACAAATTGATTTCAAAAATAAAGGAACGTTTCCGTTCACTTTAAAGAAAATAAGGCCGAGTCTACCGGCTAGTGCGGAGAAGTAATTGTGACATGCATTAGCATGTTACAATCTATAGATTTGCTTCCTTACGTTGAAGATCATCAAAATTCTCATCATATAATTCATCGTCATATTTATCATTAATAACTTTGTCATATATTCTAAAAAAGTGACTAAAAAACTGTGAATTCGTATAATTTCCACAAACTGCTATATCATTTTCATCAGTCATGTCAACTATATACTTTCATTTTCTCTTAGGTTCACTATTTCATCAAATCTGTCAGAGCCTGATGCATTCAAATTTTGCAAAGCATCGTCAATAAAACTGTCATTATCGGTTCTTGTTAATAATACGCATAAATATTTAAAATTTTGCGAAAGCATATCTAACGAGGGACTTAGCATTACCACAGCTAAACATTCTAAAATAATTTTTCTAACGTGATTTTTAATTTTGATAACCTATTTGCTGCCATTTTAATAAAATGAGCGCAGCATAAACGCAATTGTACAATAAAGTTTAATTTGTCTTCTTCTACCTGGTCCGTTAAATATCTGTATAATATTTTTAAATATGAATATAAAGTCATTTCATTGAAACCTTGGCAAACTGATGTAATTAAGGTAAAACTCCAATCCGTGACTATGGTGTCAAAAATTGGCCATTTCTTACTGCAGGTTATTTTGACACAATGTTTGAAAGAAATAAGAAAACTGGTAATAGTGGCACTGTCGTGCCGAGAAGTGATTAATTCCGCAATTGGAATAATTTTTCCTTCAATGTTGACCACAGCCGCATAATATTAAATTCTACGACTGTCGTGAACTGTTGGAGCGATAACAGATCCTGTAGCATCAAAGTAAGCAGTTAACAATTTACCTTTTTGGACTAATGCATTTATTTGGTTTTTGCTATACAAATAAACCAATAAAGCCCCAGTAGGATGTTGGATATATTTATCGTTTGAATTTTCAGCAAAGGAGTTGTAAAGCAAATCTATATGTGCGTTACTGTGAAGGTCGTTTCTACATTTGTCCTCCGATTTAGGTTTCTGATAAACTGACAGTGATCTTAGATTCTGCCAGTTTCCTTCTTGAAAGAGGCTCGAGTCAAGATCTTTAATATCTTTACAACGTACAGAATTTGGTAATTCAGATCGTAGTTGAAGTTTTACTTTATCTCGCATATAACCCCTTAGCTGATACGAATATTCTTCGGTATGCATAGTCAAGCGCAAACCTTTGAAACAAACAATTACATTTAGATCATCTCCATCAATCTTATACATTAATTTATATGTTCTACAATTGCTATGTTTGCAAAAACAATATTCCACATTAGACATATTTTTATTGCTGCGCGTACCTCGAAAAACTATTACGCAAGATATTCCATGTTTTGGTAAAACCTGTCTCAAGAATTCATGTCTTGCATTAGATGCAATTGCATACAATTACAGATGCCTGTAAAAAGGACGCTCGCCAACCTTTCACGTGAGTTCCAAAAGAGAACGTGGTATGCTTTTTCACTTTCCAAAGTTTTAATCACATACTTTTTGCCGGGGTTTGCCACCATGCATCGGCACTGCAGGTTAATTCGTACCTGATGAAGAGAAATCTCTACGGAGTAATCTCGAAACCGTCGGTAGTACGATAAAACCTAGTGGTCCATGTGATGGTGTAAAACTATCTGCATGTATGTTTTTTGACTGGGGATTTTGATTTTGCAATAACTCCACGTTACTCATTGGTAACAATTGTGAAAGGAGTATCTATCATTGGATAGATCTTCACGGCCGAAATCCACTTATATAGCTACTTTTGTAGTTTTACTTTTATATTTATTATAATACGGTCGTTTTGATATGTTAAAGTTTGATTTTCTTACTTTAACATAGTATTCGTTTCAACAATTTAAAAATAAATTGGTAATTTTTGACAAATTGCTATGCATATATTAACTAAATAATTTATATACATTGTTTAGCACAATGTACAATGTTATTTTTTTATTTTTAAAAAATAGCACATTTTTCGTATGGTGGTTCATACATCTTCAGGTGTCTACAGAAGTATAATTAAAGTATAATATAACTCTTTAAAATAATTAATTACATACCTAATTAAATTTAATAATGAAATTATGAAAAACTGTTTTTTGAAGTTGAAGTATTATATAGAAGTCAGTACCTAGATACATAGGTGTAATGATTTTTAAAAATAAAATGAAGGAGTATGATGGTTTTAAAAATGAAAATATATTGTCGTGTTCTGTTCAAGTCAATTTAAGGGATGGGGTTGTTGGTAGCTTTGTGAGACTTTCATCTGGGTGAGTGAGTTCGGATAAAGCTACTGAGTGTTTTTAGACAATATAAGAAAGCTATAATTTGAGTCAATGGAGTGATTTGCTCTCATGAGAAATTGCCAGAACTTTGATAAGGGAGGTAAATTGTTACTTACAACACAAAAAATAAATACAAAATGATAAATTTAAATTTAAATAGTGTGATGTTAGTGAACGTTTTTCACTATGAATGGAGAAAGATTTTGTCCGTGTGTTTCCTCAATATCTATAAAATGTTAAATTTTCAGGGGAAAGTTTTTTGTTTTATAAAGTTACATGTTGGTTAATAAATATATAAATTTTATTAGTAACTGTATTCTGTTTGTTAATGATAAAAGTTATTAATATTTATTTTTAAATAATTAATGCTCGTATTCACCAACTACAAATAGCACAATTAGTCGAATAAAATGACTTATTTCAATGCAAAATACTGGTTTTATTCGACAAATAGTAGGCACTATTTGTAGTTGGTGAATACGGGCATAAAGCCCATAAAGTCCAAATTTTTACTGGTATAATCACTTGATTATCTTTATTTTAATAAGAATAAATCTTTCGATTAGTTTAAAACCATCTTTCAGTATTCTTTTATATACAGTAGAACCTCGATTATCCGGGTCGACTGGGACCGTGCTCAGCACGGATAATTGAAAAACACGGATAATAATAATTGATGTTTTTTGCTAATATTACAAAATATACTTATTATGTTATAGTAGATTTTAAACAAGGAACATATTAATTAAAAAGTTCTATTTGAAAAAATCCCATAATTTTGTTTGGTTTTGACTTTTACTTAAATTAAGTAAAGTTGATAAGCAGAAAATTTAGACGAATTGACACTTTAAGTACATTTCTACAAGTCATTTGTACAAAACAATAAATTCAGCAAAATTTCATATTATGTATAATACAGAAAGATACACTAAAGATAATCGGGGTTCTACTGTACAGTGACCAACAAAAATATTCGAACCCCAAGGTAAATTTTAATAAACGGTTTATATATTGGTTATTAAGTTATTACTTACTGAGCATCATAATATAATATAGGTATATGTTTTAAATTAAAAACATCTTGTTTATACAAGATTATAAATTACCATCGTCTCTAATCAATGTTTAGGTATTTTAGAATAAGTTTGACAGAGATAGAACGAATCTATCGTGTTATGTCGTCCCATACCAAATAACATCTAACGTTGTTACTTTTATCAGTTACTAGCTGACCCGGCGAACTTCGTATCGCCTCAGAACTTGAACCATATAAATTATTTGTAAAATTCTAGAACATCGTACCGCCTCAGAATTAATATACCAAGTGACTCGGCGAACGTTCTGCCATATAAATTATAGCTGGATACCCGGCTTCGCCCGGGGTCTCTTTAAAAATAAAATACTTTGCATTAGTCTACGTACTCGAACGTTTTCCAATCTTGCTTTCCGTTACTCGTTTGTTTCATACGAACGGACTTCAGCAATGCGTACACACAACAAAACAGTAATTTTGGTTTTTCTTTTGTCTATCTATATATAGTTATGGATCTGTTGATCCGATGTGTTATGTTTATTATGTTATAGTTTATTATGTTATCCAAGTCTTTACGTTGGTTCCATTTAGGTATATTCCATTAGGTTATCCAAGTCTTTAGGTTGGTCCTGTTCTGGTATACTCTATAAGGTTCGAGGTTCTAGGTTGCTAAACCCTAAGTATTATTTTACTTATATAGATAATTATAAAGATATCGGATTATCAGATTATCTCTAAATTATCTATAACACGATGAATAGGCACTATTTGCCACATATTTTATTAAAGTTTGTTGAAAGCCGTTCTAAAGTAGCCTATCTTCTTCGCAGCATCGTAATTAGCTTATACACCAAATTTCATAAAGATTGGTCAAGCGGTCTAGGAGTCTATAAGGAACATACATACATACATACATACATACATCCATTTTTATATATATAGATGATAGAATAGATTTTTTCTTTACAGTTACAATATCATCATGATAATATTATTAATTAAAATTATTAGCTCTTGAAAATAATATAAATTAGAATTATCAATGTTGAGCTACAGGACACAAATAAAACACATTTTTAAACAAGCTTTCGAAAAATGACTTTTTCTTTTTCATATTAAACTTGAAAATGAAAAAGTCATTTTTCGAAAGCTTGTTTAAAAATGTGTTTTATTTGTGTCCTGTAACTCAACATTGATAATTCTAATTTATATCATCATATGTCTTATTCTTATAAAACACAGTGGTATGCCACGTCGGCTTATTAAATTTACATATACTAGCCAGATATCTAAGAAGTGTTATTTTACAGCCTCCAAAATATCTCAAACTCAATTTACAAAATTACAAATTTAAATTAAAGTTTAGAATAAATTTTACATTAGTAATATAGCATGAGAGGAGGACCCACTGCTCACACTTTGCAACATCAAAATAAGTTTCGTTGCCTACAATTTATTCAAATTTTAATGTTTTATTCTCCAACTAAACCAATTATAATCCCTAATAATCAATATTCGTAGGTAAAAGTCCCGGGCTTGCCCGGGTATTTTTCCGACTACAGCCGGGGACTGTTTACCCGAGTATAGCACGAAAAGGCTCAGGGATGGCATAAAAGATGAGATTATGATCTTAAAAACTTGTTTTCACAATTCCAGGAGTAAAGTAATGCTTTTAAATATATTTTTAAAAAATACCTATAAAGTAATAGTACTTTATTTTGCGCCATTACTGCGCGCTATTGATCTGAAATTTTGCATATGACTTCTTACGACAAATCGCTGGGGATTTACTGTTATTTTTTGCTTAGTTTTTCGATATCTAACGCCGTTTTCGAGTTATTGCAATTTCAAAAATCTACTCCGGTGGAATCTCGTTAATCCATTCGTGCGCGTCATGGTGGGGAAAATATTAGTCCTGATTCTTGAGTGCAATACTCCACTTTATAATTGTAGAAATTGAGACACTTTCAATTTTTTTCAAAAAATAATAAAATTTTTCATCCAATTTCATCACTAATAATTAATTAGCAAAAAAAGCAACTTCGTTCAACCTTCCAAATTCAAAAAACAACAAACTACCAACTTTTCCCAATTTGGAAGACTTCCAAAAATAAAAAAAATTAAAAATAATTACTCACACAATTCGCAACTTTTATTTCAATTTTTACTTACTACAAACTACAAAAAGAAATTTTTAACAATTCAAATCATCATGTTGATCCTGGTGTTTTCAGCTATTGTGTTGGGATCTAATATAAATTGTACAATTAATATAAAATTTTTACTTCCGAAAATAAAAAACTTACTTTGTTTAATGTGTGTGGTGTACGATCTATAAAAAAAAATACTTAAGAATTTTCATAATAAATATAAAATTAATTTACTTACTTTTTAATGCATTTGCATGCATATATTGCGAGCATTAGTTATGTGTTCATGATCCCCTGTGGATAAATATGCGTATAGCTCGTCAAACAACAAATCGCACACTTCGCAGATTGTGTAGTCTTCTAAGAGATTACCTAAATGTAATACCGTAATTTCACACAACAGTAGTCCAAGTTTTAGTGATTTTTTGAAGTTGACGGTATAACTTACCACCTGGCTTACTTTAAAATGTTTTTATTGGACTGATCAACTTAAAAATGTGTAAGGAATTTGGTAATAAGTTTAATTTTTTAAAAATATTGTTTAAAGACTTGAAATTTTTAAATTTTATTTTGGACTATAGTTGTGTTATAGGGTACGCATCTATAGTCCTTATGAAATTTATCTCTGCAAGTCGAAAGGTGATTATAGTTGGAAGGTAACAACACAGCAGTGGTGTAAAGCAATGAAAAATACATATGAAAAAAAATATTTGACTTAAAAATATTCCAAAACATATTTATTTTTAACATTTAAGTATAAATAGTGATTCAATAAATAACTTTTTTGTGTTCTCTGACAATTAATACAAAGGTAACTCTTAAGTATTATAAATTATTGGATAAGTAACTTAAAAAAAACCTAAAACAAAAACTTGATTATGTAGATAGCTAATATTTAAGCAAATTATAAACTTGGAAGTTTAGCTATATTTTCCAGTTCAGGAACAAGGAAAAGTTGACGTTTTGTCGATATTTGCTTTGGCTTTTTTTATGGAAAATTTAATTTCGTGTTTGGTATAAAATATGCAGTCTTCTTTTTCTGGCCACCTCCACAGTTTTCCACATTTTGTCATGCATTTTATAGATGCTCCTTCATTTTCTATGGAAACCACTTGTCCCGGCCAATATTCACCCTCGTACTCAACTAGAACAAATTCGTCTTTCTCGAGTAGGTAACTATCAGTGCTTGTTGGATTAGTGCTAGTAGTAAATTCGTCAGCTTTTTCTTCTTATGATAAATTCAGTAAAGAACTAGAAGCCAGTGAAAAATTACCACCTTCTTCTTCGTCGCTGCTTGACTTGTCTACTACCGCTTTCTTTTTCTTTCTGATTTTGTTTGTTTTTGTATTAGAAGGTAAAAGCATACTTTCTACTTCTTCAGCAGAAATACTCTTCCCTGCTGGTACATCGAGTTTTTTCTTTCTTGTTTTTAGTACATTCTCTCCTACGGCTGTTTTTCTTGCATTTTCAATATATTGAATAAAAGCATCAGAAACAAGCACTGGGTTAGGTTCTTCGACGTCAGGGCGCGAGTAGGTTGGTAATCGTTCTAACACTTTTTGCACATAGGGGATATATGCCCGTTTTTATGAAACCTGATTTTAAATTTGCTTCTGCGTTTTCAAGAATTTTCACCCATAGCTTATTCAATAGAGAAGGAAACACATTTTTTGGTATTGTCGGCATTCTCTGACCATCCGGTGTTGCTGTCCAGGTATCAAGAATTTGCCTCCAATGACACTTGAAAGGTCTAAAGAAGGCGACATCCAACGGCTGGGTAAGATGTGTTGAGTTTGGGGGAAGGGTTATATATGCAATATTATTTTCTTCGCAGGCCTTTAAGACCCTTAAACTTATATGTGAACTTAAATTGTCTCCTACAAGAACTTTCTTTCAAGTTTTCTTTTTTAACGTTGGTAAAACCAGGGAGAAAAACCAGTCTTCGAAACTACTACCTTCAAACCACCCAGATTTCGACCGGTTATATCGGGAATTTGGAAGACCGCCTTCCGTCCACGTATCCCACATTTTCTCCGCTTTGTAATTAACATACGGTGGCAAGAGTTCCCCGGCAGCATTTCCACATACCGTAAGACTTACGGCAGCTTTGGTCGAATTTTTAATAGCTTCAGGATATTTGCACCCACGTTTAGTAAGAACTCTTTTATTTCCAGGGTCATCGACCAAATTTGTTTCATCATAATTATAGATAGATCCTGGGGGAACATCCTGAGTTTCAATTTCCAAATGCCTAAAGAAATTATTTATTGTGTCTTCACTGACGGCTGCTCGAACTCTTTTAATATTGCTGCAAAATCTTTGAGAAAGTTCCTTTCTGTGGCGCGCTAAAAAGCATTCGGCCCAACGCTTTCCAGGAAAGTTCTTCTTGAATGCGTTTATTGTAATACCACGGCTGTCCAGATACATTTTTACTACACATCTCAGATCAAATAGAGTTAGAGGAAATCCGTAATTGCACATTGTAATGACGTTATCGACGAATGACTTCTCTTCTTCGGGAAGAAAAATACATTTACGACCTGGTACATTTACTTTGTTACTACGGTGAGCTTTTAATTTAAGTATTATAGTACTACGGGGTATGTTATACTTCTGTTTAGAATTGCAATCTGTTTTCCATTATTTAAAATTGCCGCTAACTTCATTTATGTTACATTTGCTTCCCCCTGTACATTTGTCGTACGCATGTCAATCTTTGTGCAGCCAAACTTCAGTATCGAAAGTGTATCGAAAGCTAACGCACGAGCTACAACTAGGTTCTGCTAAGCGTACTCCTTTTCATACAAGATTCAAACCCTTTATGAATCGTAACATCAAAACAGTTTAGAAATAAATTAAGTGCAACCAAAAGTGTTTATTTATTTCCACCTTTACATTCCGCACATAAGTGTTGTTCAAAGAAAACGTTCAGACGCACGTTTTCACGCGGCATCAACTTCTAAAGCAAGACGGTTTTTTCCGTAAACTTTCAAGTGTGTGTAAGCCCCAATCATTTGGTTCTTCGACCGGGATTATTCATTTGGTCCTTCGACCGGGATTATTCAACTTCTTTGAAGCTTCACGTTGAGTCAATATGTAATTTCTGATGTTTTTCCATTGCATCAGTGCTGTACGGAATATACGGTCTACCACCTATTTTACGACGTAAAATTTTGTTTAGCGGTGCCATCGTCAACTGTATATTTTAATAAATAAATTACATTAGCAATATGTAGGATATAACCTGAGGCTACTTACATCTTATCCCTCTTACAAGTTAGGTTCTTCCTCAAACAATATAAAAATGATTTTAATAGAATATAAAAATCACTCTACTTAACTTAAACCCATATGACACTCCCCAAACATTTCCTTGCCAACCGAATGCGTGGCCACCCTCTTAATAATTTATATTTTTGAACAGCGAGTACAGTTTATATCATTGTATAAGTTAACTTAATAGATCGTCCATAATCGTAAACTCATAAACACAACTTTGGTCCAGAAATTAGGTTGGACTATAGTTAGGATATAAATGTAAATTTTTATAATTTTCTTTGCTGGACAAAAATACCAAGAGAAAGTTTGAAAATAACTAGTTGCATATCGAGACAATAATATTACTCATCATATGAATCTAAAATAATGAAAAAAATGGAGTACAAATCACTTACAGTATAGAAAGTTTGCAGATCAAAAATATTAACCACATCCTGTGTATTACGCCGATCTTCAAGTTAAAATGAAATTGCTTATGAAATAAGTTTGTTTTGACTATTACCTTTCAGCCAGTGTACTTACTTAATACTAGATATCGTCCAAATATGTTCTACATAATATTTTTAAATACACTGCTAATGGACTACAGTTGTGTGGCTGGACTATTGTTGTGTGAAATTACGGTACCTTTATATGCTAAAAATGTTATAATAATTTTAACGCAGGCCCCCCTGACCAAACTGTCAACTGATACTATTTATTTCGAGTACAAACTCGTTTCCGTCATAAATATAAACGAAAAAAATTGAAATTTTAAGGTTTATTTAGCAAAAAACAAAGTAACATTAATTTCAAAAATTATTATTATTAATGATATTTACAAAAGCTACTTTAAAAATAGATAAAAATAAAAAAATCTTCTAAAAATCATAACAAAAACTTGATTCATTCAACTTATTACGTTTCAGTAAAATTGGAAACTGGAATCTTTCACGTCGTAAACTTTTAACCTCACGAAGAACCATAAAAATTTGTGATCCCTCTACTCAACTTTGATCTTCTATATTTGGATATATGAAATATTCCATCATTTTCTCAGTTTTTGTTTTCTTTAGAAATTCATATAATAAATCTCTTTGGTTTTATCAGTTACTTCAGTAACACAGCCAACATAATGCATAGCTATTCTTTGCACACAAATTCTTAATTAAAAGAAAAGTAGTGACCCGTTTTCAGACTCAGTCATAGACTGTTCTTCAACTCTCTCGTCTTTGCTCAAATCTTTATAAATGGGCTTCATTACTTCCAGGACGTCAGCAGGAAGGGTTGTGTCGCTGTGTTTGAATGATTCTAGAGCAGCTGCAGCTTTCTGCCATTCTGCTCGTGCATTTCTCGTGCTGTGGATTTTCGTTGATTGAACTGTGGTGATAATAAGTTGCCCATATGGCATTTTTCATCTTCTCAACTGAATCATGATTACGTCGAATAGCCAGTCCATACGTAACAGTCAATTTGTCAATCATTTTAGCAGTAAATTTTCCTTTGCCAGAAATGATTTTTCTTTTTACGATCTCTCGTAAAAAGAGAGAAAAAGATCTTCCCTAATTATTTTAGAGAAAAAATGAAAGACACAAAAATAATGCAGAAATAAAAATTACGAATGATAATAGCATTACATTTCATCTAACTTTTACTTACAAGGTCAAAAAATGCTTTCAAAATTGTTAAAATTTTCTTTTATCGCACTGGCCATGCAATAAATTAAATTTAATTTCTATTTTCAAATATCATTACCATGGAAATTTTATACAATAATTGCTACCAAATTTGTGACATGATTTAATTGCAAATTTATTATAATGAAGAACGGACCTTACTAAAGCATATTAAACGACGCAAATCATATAAGCTTGAAAAGAAGATACAAAAATTTGTCATAATCTGACGTTTTTGATGTAGGTACAGTGGGAGTAGGGACGTGTCAGAATTTCAACAAAACTGTGCAAGATTGTAAACAAGTTATAAAAACACCCTCTTTTTTATCTTTTATGCACTCTTCTACTTTTGAAATTGATTATTGCAGTTGCATAATGTAAATGCAGTTGTATACAGGCAGTTCATTACTTAGTTTAACAAAGTCAATAATATGTCGACTACATCATCAGATTCTGATGATCAATTGTTACTCGATAACTCCTTTTTAAAATTAAGGGAAAAAAATGTGGTATACATCCAATAAACCAAAATAGAAGAAAATTCGGTGAATACCATCATTTATTTCAAGAACTGAAACAGTACGAAGATCGGTTTTTTCAGTACATGCGGATGAGTTTAGATACTTTCAGTTATATTTTGCAAGTGGTTGAACATCGCTTAACAAAAAATTGGTGCAGCTTTCAGAAACAACCAATATTACCAGAAGAAAGACTTGTCATTACAATTAGGTAGGTAATACTTATTTTATATTAAGGTAAATCATATTAAAAGAAAAACAATATTTTCGTACTTTTTATTCTGAATATTATCAATATGGTAGTGACTAAAACTAAACAAACTATATTTATTAATAGCAATACATTATACTCAAAATGGCTTTAAAATGAAATAAAAAAACTATAGGTACGTTCTTTTATTATATGTATTAAGAATTTTAGAATTTCGTATTCTTGAAACAATAACATTTTACAACAAATTTACTTTCTTATAATTTTGTCCACGGAAAATCACATGTGATAACAATATTTTTAAAATTTTGTTTCTAAGTTATTAAAAAGTGAATTTGTTGTAATGTTATTGTTTAAGAATACGGAAATCTAAAATGTTATTCGTATAATAAAAAAACCTAGTTTTTTTATTTGATTTTAACTATAATTGTTATTAATAAATATAGTTGCTTTAGTTTTGACCACTACTGTACACCACTTTGTCAATTATCCTGAGATGGAGAGAAGACGTTTCGAACAGATGAGGAACATGAAGGAATATCAGGTGAAGTAGGGAAAGTTAGGGAAAAGGGAGACCTGGCAACGGATTGCGGAGAATCTGAAATTGGACGTTGGCCATAAGCGAAGTCATCTACTATTTGTTGAATACGTCCCCGAAAAGCTAACTTTGACGATGGCTGAATTTTTCTCACGTGAGGAAGCAAACTTTTCAAAAAAAGAGATCTTCATTTTCTAAACTTTTTTGTTCTCTTGCCGCCGCTTTTTCCTTTAAAAACTTTAATTTTTCTTTTTCAATATTTATGATTTCCATATTATAGGTCTCTCTGTTACTGAAAGCTTTCTTTTTCGTGCTTTCCTTCCAGTTTCTTCTGATGTTTCACCTGCGTGGGTTTGTTGCTCGACAAGTTCAAGATCTCCAGCTGTCAAGTCAACATATTCCTCAAGAGGGGGTTGCCAATCATCGGTTGGATCGTCTTCAGGTTCTCTCTGTTCTTCAGATCTCGTTTGTTCCTCTAACAACTTCGTGGGGGATGATGCTTATCCTCTTTTGGACTTTCTATTAAAGTCTATTTCTGTGGATAAAGACAATTTTAATAACCGGTTATCAAGGGTGAGGAAAACCGTTGAGTGTGCATTTGGATTACTCTATGCTAAATGGCGTATATTATCCAAATCAATCGAAACTGGCGTCGATACGGCGGATAATATTATAAAGTGTATTTGCATTTTACATAATATTATTTTAAGTAGGGAAGGATGTCAGCGTCACCTTAGAGAAGTGGAAATTATTTCAAGAAATAATATTCACAGAGTAGGACCCGTAGGAAGAACACCAAATTCAGCGGCCGGTATGAGAGACATTTTTACGACATACTTGGCAGACAATCCTTTAAATTATAAATAATTTACGAATTTTTATTAGTACATAAATATATACAGTGGCTCACAAAAATATGCGTACACCCATATATTAGCAATGTGAATTGTGCCTTTTGAAGACATGTTTTCTCATATAGAAATCGCTTCTACGGCAAAACTTATTAAACATTTTTTGTTGAAAATTTCATTCTCTACAGTTTTGTTTATATTACCTATACATTTTTTTATTTTTATTTTTATTTTTATATAAATTTTATATAAGTGTTTTATGTGTAATAATGTAAACTAGTTAGTTATAAATTGAGACCGGATTATATGCATTTGTATATTTTGGCTATTATTTAAGAATATTGCATATTTCGACTGAAATGTAGTGATCGTGCATTTTTGGGAACATTTCTTGCATATTTCGCACGTCGGCCGGAATAGTGGCACAAGTCAGAAAAGTTCATTTGGAGTAACCAAAGTTTAAACATTCCAACATTTTTATAGAAAAGTTGTTTTGCAAAAAAGGTATTGTTATCGTGCAGAAAAAAAAATTGAGATTTTGATGAATTTAGACATATTGGGACCCATAAGCGGAAAATCATCATTTCCAAAATAGCCTGTAAGGGTGTGTGTGTGTGGTCTAATTTTGTGTGCGCTCTACTTCAGAAAGTAATAGGAATTTTTTAATAAAATTTTGTATTTAGTACATTATTATATATTGAGACTTAGAACTGATTAGAGCTTAGTTAAAATCGGTACACGGAAACACAAAAAAAATAATATTTTAACATTTAAAAAAATAATTTTTTTCCTTTTTTTGCAAAATTTAGTTTTTTATTAAATTCTTTTCTATAATAATATTAAAAAAGTATTAATCAATAACCGTGTAAATATCCGATTTCTGTATATTTTTGTTATTTAAAAGTATGATAAAGTTATGGGCATGGCCACATCGGATTTTTTATGAATAAATTGTGATTTTGCCAAACTAAAATAAAACTTAACATACAAGAAAAAAATATTTATTACTTGTTACTTACCATCTACATTAATTTCTTGGCTGATTTCTTTCCAGCATTTTTCCACTATATTTCTATTACTATGTGACTTTTCTCGCTTGTCCCATATTGCAGTTTTTTTGTAAACTTCTGCAATTAAAGTTTCGATGTCCATCATACTTGCTATACGTTTTTCACTGAAGAGTTCCTCACTAATTTGATACACTTACTATAAGGAGGATTAATAACAATAAGTTTTTTGAAAACTGATTATAGTTTTCACATGGTGATTGAAAAGATACAAGAAGACCAGAACTGACAAAACATATTTTAACAAATTTTAGAATTCAATCCAACGTTATTTATTAGGTTATCTATCGGTTGTCAGCTTTAAACGGTAGAGGTTTTAGTAATAAATTTTAAGTATTTTAAATGGATGAAATACGAGTAAATATGTTCATTTATTTTTTTGTCAGTCTGTAAAAATATATATCATCTTTTTAAAAAAAGCAAAGAGTAGGTATTTGGAAAAAATTAAGAACATCTGGACGTTTGGATTTATTTTGACATAAATTACGTACCTTCAATGAGTAGTTTTGAAATTTTAATTTACACAAAAGATTACTTCCCTGTTCAGAAATTCTCTGTAAGAAAATTTTTATAACCAAATACATTTTATACGTCGAAAATTAATTGATTTGTTATGATTTATACATTAAGTGCATCTTTTTACGTTTAACTCAATAATATAAACTAATTAGGTAATTAATGTATTTGATTTAAATAATTTTTATTTTAAAAAATTTTAATTAAATTGCGGTTTGGGTCCAGTGCAATTAAAAAAAATATTCTGAAGAAAACACCTCAGAATTTATTAAAAATAATGCGATTAACAATCGTCGATTATATTTAGTTTAGGTATAAAGTAAAGAAAAAGTGAAACAGCAAGATTTTTAATGCAGTTCTTCTTGCGGAGCACTAATAATTTATATTTATTGTTTATTTAAAATAAGTTGTCTTTAGGCAAATGGAATTTTATAGGGGCCCCTTCGTAACTAGTTGGTTCCGGGGGCCCGTGCTTTCTGAACACCCATAACACCCCGTTGTTACGCCGCTGCAAGCGTTAACTGTGTGTACATTTTTTTAAGACGACTCAGATAATCACATAGTCATTGATTAGTTGGGTTTTATCCATATTATGCCTAAAATACTTATTAGCAAAATTGCAGTAAAAAATGTTCTACCACTGGAATAAAAATAATTATTAATTGCAGATGAAAAAGAAAATAGTCGTTAGTTACCTTAAATAGTTAGTTACCTCTAATGGAGGTAATAAATAATTACCTCCAAATAAATTTCCAATATTTTTACATTTTCGGGGTAACCGTAGAAACGTAAAATTTGCAAAAAATAAAAAACAAATTTCTGTATCGGTCTGTTTGCCTTCAGATATTGTTTTCGCTCCATATAAAAAGTTTTAAGTTTAGGGACTATTTCACAATTCCATATTTTTTACATAGCTTAGGTGGTGACAGAAGACACTTTTGTAAGAAAAATATTTAACAAAAATTTGTTTCTAAATCCAAATCGTCGAGTATTAGGCCCCTTTAAGAATTTTTTTAAATTTCCTTTTTCACATGACCACAGCTCAGAAAATATTAATTTTGCAGTAGAAATAGTTTTGTGCTTTTTTAAAGAACGTGAAATAATCTATAAACTAGATTTAAACCTTTTATTACCTAAAATCAACGGCTTTCGAGTTATGAATAAATTTAAGTTAAAAAATGTTGAAAAATTCAAGTTTTTTTATTTTTGATTTTTTCAAAACTGCATGTCTTTTAAACGAAACCATTTACAAAATCTAACGCCCCATTCCGGATAGCAAATTTAACCGACTACAACTTTCGCCTAGTAAAAATTTTTGAAACGCCAATCCATTTCACAGATAATCAGGAACTAATAAACAAGGCAGCTACAAAACAAAAAATTAAATTCACAAAATTTTTATTTTTATTAAAAAATTATTTTATTAATTAAACTCAAACTATTACATAATTTACGTAAATGTTCAAAAAAACCACCCTCATTTTCAAGAAGTAAAAGTAGTTTGAATTTCGTTTATTTCGCCGAAAGAATTTTCTTGTAAATCTGAGTGTTCATTTTAATTAAAAATATTAAGGGTAGATTACAATTTGCTAAAATATATGTGCAATGGTCACCTAATCATTAGAAAAAAGTTCTATTTAGTGATAAATCAAAATTTGAATAACCTTTTTACGGTACTTCAAAATATTAGAAACACATAAGAAATTAATTGAATCTATGCCAAAAAGGAGCAAGAAAAGTTATCAAGGCGAAGGGCTATTACACAAAATTTTAAATTAATATGTATTTTTTTTGTTTCTACCAATTTTTTTGCTGATTTACTCAAAATTAAACGTTTATTTTAATTAATAAATAAAATATTGTAAATGGGTAGGTATAACTTATTTATGTAATATTTTAATTGTTGCTATAGTTTTGTCCAATGTGTTATGTGTACATAATAAAACTGTATATTTTTAATATTTGTTTCTAATTAATTCTGTGGCTTCCAAAATATAGGATATATTTACTGGATAAATAAAAACCGATGGTGTTGGTTGAGTTTCTCAAATACTTCAAATTTTCGTAAAAATTAAAATTATAACTTCTTTATTCATTTATTGCTTAATATTAAATGTACCGAATTATTATTTAACGACTGCAGCTGGCAACCGGTCACCAAGAATGAACAAATCATTCTTATGAATCTGCCAGCACCGGTTGCCTGCTTTAATGCGACCTTGCTTTTGAACGAGGTCACATACATCTTTACGTTGAATTAAGCGATTCAGTCGGCGCTTATTCGAAAACAACTTGCACTGTGCACACTTCATTCCGATAAATACCAGCGCAGACAACGACTTTCGGAGCTTATTTACCTGCTTGCAATGTGAGCAGTTCCATTTGTTACCACATGGAATTGTCCTCTCCGATAATCGGAAACCGACTACCGGTTTCTACTCTGCGCAGACCTTAAGAAAGAAAAGATAAGTTTCTATATTTTTGAATTCCATTGTCTTTAGGATTTTCTCGATTTGTAAAATTTTGTATTCCAATATTAATTGATTTTGTGCTAATGTTTGAATATTTTTCTGATAATCGTCAATTGCATTTTGTAATAATGTTATTTGTTCGTTTACTAAAGATTTAATTTTTTCTTGGTTTCCCGAAATTGTCATTTTTGCTATGTCATATTTTTCCGCATCATTTTGATCGAGGTTCCCTGTAATCGCTCTAATTATGGATCATAAACCGTCTACTAAACCTCTTTTGGTTCTGTTTTCATTTAAAGGATTCAGTTGTTGAATTTGCAATATTATTTTTCTTTCTAAGATATTTATTAAGTCATATGAGTTACTAAATTCTTGTTTATAATTTTCAGTAAGATTTGTTGAATTGATTTCAAATGAATTTTTCAATTAATTTAATTTTGTTTGAAGTGAATTGAATTCTTTTACTGTGTCAGCAATGTCAAATATTTGAATGAATGACCACGTGTCTATTTTATTTTGGGCATTTCCTAATTTCAAAGGTAAGAGCCCAGGGCTTTCGGTTATTTTATGGAATTTGGTGGAGATGGTTGTAGTGAACAAGGTGAACCTGAAACAATAGATATCTTAAGTTCCTTGATATGAACGATTTCACTTTTATTTTGTTTTTTCGTAATTTGTAATCTATTTCTGTCTAAAATTTCGGTTATTTGATAGGGGCCAATAAATTTATTTTCTTTCTTATTTCGAGTCTTTGGATTTTGTTTAAAATGCGATAGTACAGCACCTATTGCAAAATTACTGGCATCTGTGGTTAAAATATAAGGTTTTGTAAAGTCAGGGTATTGTAAATTGGATCGTTTGTCAATATTTGTTTACAAGTTTCAAAACAGTCTATAAATTGCTCGTCATGAATTAATTTTGCGTCCTTTTTTAAACAATTAGCAATCTTTGCAAAATCTTTTATAAATCGTCTATTATAGTAACCAATTTAACCTAAAACGCTTTTGATTTCCGTGCTAGTTTTAGGAATAGGGAATTTTTGTATGACTGAAATTTTATCTGGATTTGGTTTTACACCATCTGGGGTTATTATATGACCTAAATATTGAACTTCTTTTTGAAGAAATTCAGACTTATCCAATTGGATTTTTAAGTTACTTTTTCTAATTCGGTCTAATATTTCTTTTAATCTTTGCAAATGTTCTTGAAGAGAACTGCTAAAAATAATTTTGTCGTCTAAATATACAAGGCAAGATTCGTGTTGAAGACCTCGTAAAATGTTATCCATTACCCTTTGAAATGTTGGTGGGGAATTTTTGAGGTTCATCGGCATTCTCAGAAAATGAAAATGTCCATCTTCTGTAGAGAACGCAGTTTTTTCTACGTCATTAGGATCTACCTTGATTTAATAAAAACCACTAGCTAAATCTAAGGTTGAAAAGTAATTGGATTTCCCTAGCTTATCAACAATATCGCTAATATTAGGTATGGGATATCGTTCGTCGATGGTCTGATCATTTAGCTTCCGAAAGTCCACGATAATTCTCCATTTCTTTTTGGCAAAAGCATCTAATTATTTTGAAACAATCCAAATTGGGCTGGACCATGGAGAAACACTATGTTGAATAATTTTTTGTTCTAACATCTTTTTAATTTGAGTTTTCACTTCTTGCTTATGAACTTCTGGGAAACGATATGATTTTGTATAAATTGGGGTAGTGTCCTAATTTAATTTTATGAGTAATTTTGCTTGTGAAACTTAAAGGTATACCTTCGCAAAAGAAAATATCGCGGTACTCGACACATATAGTTTCCTAATTGACTTTTTTTCTTCTTTATTACAATTTTCTAATCTGATATTTTTTAAATTTTGTTTTAATAAATTTTCTTGTTCTGAAACTAATGGTTTACTATCGATATCTATTTTATCAAAAAAATTTACATCTACTAAATTTATCGATTCTATTTCTAAGGGATCTAAAATGTTTATGTTTTTCTCCGCTATTAATGATTGTGGTGATGGCAAAATTATTAAAAACATTAATTAGCGCTTTTGGGGTTTCTAAGCCATTTTCAAAGTTCACATAATTCAAAATTCCTAATCGGTTTTTTAAAGTTACAGGTAGCTTGACTACTTGTTCTACTCTTGGTGGTAATATTATTGAGTAATTTAATTTTGAAGTATTATTAAAATTTTGCATGGAAGATTTTTTATCAATTCCAATCAATCTGTGATATTTTTCGCTGAATTTAAAGAGATTTTAAATTTTACAAATAGGTATTTCTGTTACCTCATTATGATATGAAATATTATGTGCCGTTTTCATGTTAAAGTTTTCGTTTAATATAAAGTTGTTATAAAATTGATAAGCTAAATTTGGATCAATTAAACTTCTTGAACTACCTGTATCAATTAAAAATTTTGCATTTATTTCAGGTATACCGGATGCTGAATGAGTTAGCCGAACATAGAAAAATAACATGTAAAAACTTACTTATGCAAACTCCTGCTTCCCTAATTATTTTAGAGAAAAAATGATAGACACAAGAATAATGTAAAAATATAAACTGCAAATGATAAGACCATTCGATTTCATCTAACTTTTATTTAAAAAGTCCAAAATTGCTTTCGAAATTGTTAAAATTTGCATTTATTGCACTGGCCATGTAATAAATTCTATTTAATTTATATTTTCCAAAATAATTACCATTGAAACTTTCATGGCCAGTCCGATAAACGAAACTTTTAACAATTTCAAAAGCATTTTTTGGCTTTTTAAGTAAAAGTTAGATGAAATCTAATACTTTTATCATTCGTAGTTTTTATTTCTGCATTATTTTTGTGTCTTTCAGTTTTTCTCTAAAATAATTAGGGAAGCAGAAATTTGCATAAATAAGTTTTTACATCTTAATTTCCTATGTTTGGCTAAGTCATTCAGCACCCTGTATTGTATATAAATATATGGTAGATCGGATTCAAAAGTATTTAATCGCACTATTTGGGGTGGTTTGAATAAGTGATTTCGTGAAAATTTAGTTCATTGTCATTGTTATTATCAGGTTGTGGACATTGACTCTCGTACGTTGATGCATTATCTTGTAAGAATGCATCCTGAGCGTATATATTTCAATCATCGGTCGGGTTATTAAACTCATTCTGATTATCCTACATTATTTTCATAATTAGGGGAATATCAAATTCGTTTTCAAATTGCGGATTTTAGGCTTCTATACAACGTATAGGAAGAAGCCTTATGATCTGGCCCCGTGTCTGTCTGTCCGCAAGTTTCAACTTTAAGAACTATTCCAGTATAGTTTTAGGATTCCATACAAAGTATAACAAGAGGCCTTATTTAAACTATAGGCATAGTTCTTAAATTTGAAACATGTGGAAGGACGGGCAGACACGTACTTCTGTTTTTTATACTATTGGTGTATTGTGTTTATTTCTATAGTATGAAAAACATAGGTACGTTATAATTACCATAGATAACTGTTATTTTCTTTTCTCATCTTTTAATGTTCTTATATACTAAAATTTTTAAGTTGGTACTTTATCGGATTATCGAATTCGCTATTTTAATGCAGGCTTTATTTAGAATTTTTCTGTATCTACCTTATATTCTAATCTATATTTTTCAAGTTTAACCAGGAAGATAGAAGTATAGAAGCCTAAGAACTACGGTCATCCGAGTTCCACCTTGTTCTGATATATTTTGGTTAAAGAGATGATTCATCGAGTATCTACCTTTATCAAATTTAGCATGACCACTACTTGTATCCATTGGTTCGTGTATTCGATTTGTAAATTGTGTTCTACCAGATCTGTTCAAATTTTGATTTATTCCTTGGAAAGCTTTTGGTTGGTTTTGATGCGGTTGTTTAAAATTAGAATTTTGAAAAGCAGGTCTTTGATTAAAAATAAAATTTGGGGTATTTTGAAATGATGAAAATCGATTAAAGTTAGCATTATTTTTAAATAATGGGGGTTTGCTGAAATTTGATTTATCTCTTGCAGAGATTATTTTTGTGTTTTCTTGTTACCTTTTTCCAAAACTTATGAAACGCTTCCACACCATCTTTAGCTAGAGTAACATCTACAGGGCATCTATGTGCAGTAAATAAAAGCTGGTTGATCTTTTTCCATCGTGTAGAAGAGAATTTTGAAAGCCCCAAACGGAGAGAAAGAATTTTTTATTACAACAGTAAAAAAAAATTTTCAAAATTTAAAAAAAAAGCGGGGGCCAGCGCAAAAAATGGTTTTTCGCTATTTTTAATTTTATGCTTTGAGAAATGAAAGCAGTTTTAGGATACAAACAATACAAATTGGATGCAACACAATATATAAATGAAATTTTCAGTTTTCTAAAATAAGTAACAGTTGATTTTCGTAAGTCTTTATATGAGCCTGGCATTCATGTCATACCTGAATGAGCTCTTTAGAGCTCACAAATATCAGTTTTTACACACACACAAAACTTTTTTTTATTAAAAATCAAGATATAAATTTGTATTTGATATTACTATTACTTTTAATTTTTAATATTTAATACATTTTTATTTTGACCCCCCCCCCCCCAATGGTAAATGTCAGGATCCGCTACCAAGAGAGGGTTATAAATTTAAAGGGTAAAGGGTGTTTTGCCAACTTAGAACAAAAGATGTCAAAACTTTAGTATACAAGCAGTATTACAAAAACCTGGTAAACTTGGACATATACAGGGTGTCACACTTTTCTAAGAAAAATATTTAAAGAATTTTTTTTCTAATTTCAAATCTTCGATGGATTATTTTATTTTTAATTTTCCATAGCCCCGAAAATATTAATTTTTGCAGTCAAAATGTTATTGTTTTTTTGACGTATAAAATCGGTAACATGTTCAAAAATTTAAAAAAAATATGTAACGAAAAATGTGTGTGTGTGCGTATGTATGTCTGTGAACACGATAGCAACCAAACGAAGTAACGAAATTACTCCAAATTTTAAATTTAAGTTTTTATGTCTTGTGGCACGAAGCCTATTAAAAATGGATGAAATTGTATGGGGGGAACGGGGGGTTTACTTGAAGCCATAAAACATAATTCATCATAACTCCGAAACCCAATGAAATAGGTAAAAGATTATTAGGAAAAAAATTATTTGTATCAAATTACCTACAACTTTTGTTCTATAAAATTTTTTCTAACATAAAAAAAAATATTTTTTTTTTTATTTTAATTTCTTTCTAAAATTTTTTCATAATTATCTAAATATCTACAAAAAAGATAATTTGAGACCTCTTGAGGAGAAATGGTGCGGTTGAAAACCCCAAATATTAAAATTTAAATAAAAATTAAGATAATTCACAAAATGAAGTTCAACTGTCAAAAAAGTCAAATAGTATTTTAAAATTTGTAAGAGGTAGGAAAATGCTACAGGACTCTACCATATACCAAAATAAGGGGAATTAAAAGCCCGAATTTTTGAGACTAGAAAGAGGCTTCAAGATAGAAAATTCAGAAAAATTTCAGTAGAAAACATTTAGGAAATTTTTGAAATGAAAATTAATTTATTGTGGGAGAATGAATGAATATTATGGATTAAGATTTATTGTACATGCATATGGATGAATAAGGAAGATATATGTAAAATTTGGTTGAAATCCATCCACATTAAAATTTTCGAATTGCATGGTTACTTTTAACATTCGGAAAGTTATCTGATGGCCACATCCGATTTTCCTCTTATATATTGTCATAAATTAATTTTTGCATCTATATACAGATTTAAAGACTGAATTGATTCTTTAACATTGAAAGAATGCAAATCCAAAATATCACTAAGCATCACATCCTCTTCCTCCACCGGCAACATATCCGCCATTTCGTTAGCTTTTTCATAGAGATTTTGATAAGTAGTTTTTGCTGTATCGCTATTATAATGTTGTGAAAAATATAAACGTTTTGATAAGCCTGTTTCGCTTTTGAATTCAGATCTTGATGATTTTCCAAATATATTTGGGTTTCTTGAGGACACTTGTTTGCTGCTTTCATAATATTACCTGACCGCGGTTCATTGGCAGCGTTATCCGTGGTATTTTGATTTAAATTTTTATTTGTACCAATATAATAACTTTTACTGAAGATGTTTTCAGAGCATCAAAGACTTCTTCGTAGTAATATTCAAATAAATTTATTCAATTGAAAAACAGTTACATGCCTGTTTATCTAAACACAAGAAAAGCTAGGATGGTTCTAATTCTAACGTCCGTCATGTCGAGAATCGGTTGTCTGCCAAGCTTAGATGTCACAATCTTGTAGCCACACGTCCTCTTCTACCTTATTTATTATGTTCTTCCAACAATTCCTTTGGCTTCTCTCAATTAGTAGAGAGAACTTCTATCTTTCTGTGATCAACGTGACTTGAATTGCCTTTCTCGCCTGCGGATCTCTTCTTGCTTCCCTATGGAGTGTCCTTTTGAGCTTATTGCACTCTGCTCTTTGTGTTGCAATCTCCTCGTTTCACCAATACGCACCTTTCCGTCTAAAAGTGATTTTTGACGGCATGACCGCGTCGTAGATCTCACGAAGGGCTTCCGCGAGTTACTCCAGAGACTCCATATCTTCTGAGAACAGTTCTTCCGCTTTAGCCGTCAGCTTAGCGTCGTCCTTCTTCTGAAGGTTCCATCCGCTTGAACTTTTAGTTTCGGACATCGGCGACCGGATCTCGTAGGCGACGTATTTATGGTCGCTCGCCGTCTTGACGGTGACATCTAGAATCGACGATATTTATGGTCGTTTGCCGTCTTCTTCTCCAGTACCCTCCAGTTCTGGATCTTTTGCTGGAGGCCCGTGTCGACGACGACGATCCTCTCCTGTTGAAAGTATCCCAACAGTTGATTACCTCGAGATCAAAACTTCCGCAAGAATTTCTCCTCGCAAGCCCGGTGCTCTACATCCCCACACCGGAAATTTCGCGTTGAAATCGCCGCCGACGACGATGTGTCCGGCTGTATCACGAACCAGATCGATCAGTTTGAAACTGTTGGGTACTGCAGTTTCGGGTGATGTAGCAGCTGTTGTAGGTGTGCTTTAAGTAATACTTGACCCAAACAAAACACTCCCCTTTGCCCCATTTCTCTACTCTTCTTGCGTTATGGACTCAGATCTCTGCGGATCCGGAATTATTGGCTCACCAGTGTTCCGGCAGGCGATTCGGCTCGCTCTCCGCACACCTTGTGTGCCAGCAGGGCTTGGGCTGCCCTTGCCGTGTGCAAATTGGCTTAGAGAATCCGGACTAACCCACTCCTTTGCTTTACACCACCGGGTGCCATATCTGTAGCCGGACTCTCTACATTCAACACGGTAAGGAATGCTCTCACACATTCTCTTGCTCTATGGTCTGTTTTACAACAATTCCAGCACAGGCTGAATCTGTCGATAGTTCTTTTGCATTGTTCGGTGTCGTTGTCGCAGGCCCAGCAGCGAAAACATCGGTATAATCGCCAAATTCGGCACCCGTTCACCATCCCGACGCGACCTTCTTTAGCCGCCAATATTCCCAAACGCAGAGGTTAGGTCCCGCAGGGTTATGCGCCCTGCAGGTCCAGTGTTGTTGAGGATATCCCGATAGATGGTCTTCTTTGTCGCTAAGAGATCAATATCTTTTATTTGAATCGTCTGCGTGTGAGACGGACTGCTACCAGAATTAACTTTTTAATAAATTTAGTTAAGCAGATTATCTGCTGATTGAAGCAGATCTGTAGATTAGCGGATTAAATCACTATAAAGGACGAACAATTGTAGTAAATCGGCATATAAAAGAATTGAAAAGTAATCAAGCTATAGAAATAAACATAATCAACATGTCAATCGAAAACAACAATCCAAGCACACTTGAAGAATAAGTACAAAAGTGTCGCAATTCCTGGGTAGCAATCGAGGAAGGAAATAATAGCATACTCTGAACAGTTTTTAAAATTCTGGACAATACATAACCGTAATTGTCCTTACAAAAATTTATAAGAAACAAAAAAAAAGGAAATGTAACCTAAATGAAAATATAAATCGCGATATTTCTTTATCGATGTATTTTTGCAGTAGTGGAGCAACAATTTTTTGCTTGTTTCTGGAACAGTTGAATTGTTTAAGTTGTTTTGCAAAAAAAAAGGAAATGTAACCTAAATGAAAATATAAATCGCGATATTTCTTTATCGATGTATTTTTGCAGTAGTGGAGCAACAATTTTTTGCTTGGTTCTGGAACGGTTGAATTGTTTAAGTTGTTTTGCAATACCATTCAAAGCAATATGAATTTTGTGTTGTTCTTGTTTAAGAAAATCAACAAATTGGTAAATGTTGGGATGAAAAGAATTAAAAATCTGTTTGAACGCGTCATGAAACGATTCACAACAATTAGTCGTGGATAGCACATAATCATGGCCTAGCCCATACTGTTGAGGGAAACGACGCATTTTCCCCCACATAATAAGTAAACAAATATTCGGAAAACTTGTCGAGATTAGCATTGGCAGGTTTGATCTCCAGTAAATCATAAAAGGTTTCTAAAACGTCGTCAGCTTTCAAAAACTTCAATCCAAAAGAAGAGAACGGTGCCATGCTTGACCTAGATGAAATCTGCATCCTTCTGTCGATGCGTGTGGCCATTGAATTTTACATGCGTTTTACACCGCCACTTCAAAATTCTATTAATTGAGAATAGTTGCAATATTTCGAAGAAACTCTCATCAACCAAGAAGCTACTACCAAACGTGCATATTTTTTTGAAGCACATAGAGGCCATTGAAAAGTCCATGGATAGTAAACAGTTTTACAAAGAAATCCGTACAATGGTCAAACGTATCATCCATGGATATTGCTTCAGCTGCTGCCAAAGCACTCTAGTTTGTGGAACATGAAAAGACAAGAATATTTGATTGTGGATTGTTGACAAGTAAAAAATCACCGAGAGCAGTTTTCACTCCTGTCTCTTTCAGCTTTTCATGTACTTCTTCAGCATTTTTTGGAAGAGTACTTACAGTTTTGCGCCGCATATTGTAGACATTTTTTTAGCATACCTACTTTAAATCTCCTTTTAGCAAAATTCGACTTGAAGATGGTCTTTGGTCCAAACATGCTTTAACTAATATGTCTGGTCTTTGCAAGGGTTGTTTAATTGCTCTTTTTTTCATTCGACTCATTAAATCTTGTCTATTTAAACGCTGGTCTTTCATTGAATCGTGTGTGTGTCTTCTTGTATAGTGGTTTTTTCCAACTCAGGTTGTATGCCCACAACCTTAACCAACGCCGAACAGCCTTTCTTACAGCACCTCCATTTTTGCTAACCCGTTTTTAGTAGACGTTCCATGTAGAACTTGTTACTGTTATAAATTAATAAGGTTTTCCCTCGTTCACTTGTCTCCATGACCAGATTTTGCTTCCGTAAGCCACGATTGGGACTATTGCTCCCTTGTATATCTTGGTCATGGATTTCCTGAGATCGGCATCCCAGCTGGCCCTTGCTCTGCGCTGGAGTCCTGTGATTAGATTGTTTGCTTTGGCGCAAACTGAGTTTATGTGATTCTGACAGGAGAGCTTCTCATCTATTATAATTCCCAAGTATTTATATTCTTTTTCTATTTTGATTTTTGTTTTGTCTAGATATATTTTTATGTCCGTATTACTGGATCTAACTGGGTGGAAGCATACTATTCTAGTTTTTCTTGCTGATAAGCTTAGTTTCACATGCTTGCACCAGTCGTCCAGTCTGTCCACTGCTTTTTGAAGATTCGCTTTTAGCTCGTTTCTGTTCCTTGCGTGTATTATTTTTCCTATATCGTCTGCGTATGCAAGTGTTTCTTCTTCTTGTAGTTTTTTCTCATTTTCTAGATTGTCGTGTAGAAGGATGTTCCACAGAATCGGTCCAAGGACCGATCCCTGTGGGCATCCTTTTGAGCATATCTTCGTGGTGGTGGTTGTTCCTGATTTAAGGATGACCTGCCTCCTGCTCAAGTAACTTCTCAGGATGCCGATGATTTTTGGGGGTGTTTTCCTTTTGCACAGAATGTGAAATAGGGCTGGCCACCACAGGTTATCAAAGGCTCCCGAGGTGTCAAAGAACAGGGCGGCTGAGCATCCTTTTTTGTCTTTGTTCTTTTTTATTTTCTCTACCATGTTGTGGGCTGCATCCACAGCGGATTTGCCACCGACGAATCCATATTGGCTGTGTGCGTGGAAAGGGTTTTTGTGTTTTATCAATCTATTTTTTATTACTTTTTCCAGCATTTTTCCAAAAGCTGGTAGTAGTGTTATAGGTCTGTAATTCTTGACCGATCCGTGATCACCATTTGTGTCTTTCAATATTACCTTGACTATTCCTTTCTGCCATGTTACTGGGAAGTATTCGTACCTTAGGCATGCGTTAAATATTTGTTTGATTTTGTTCTGTAGGGGGATATATATTTTCTTTAGAAAGGATCCTTGTATCATGTCAAACCCTGGTGCCTTTCTGGCTTGTGTAGAGTTGACTAGTTCGTTCAATTCGTCCAGAGTGACCTCTTCAATGTCTTCCTGTCGTATTCCTGTATTGAGATTAACGTAGTCCGATCGCATGGTTTGGTGATCAGTCATTAGATTTGTTGCTGAGGAATCGTCAGGCAGGAGTTTCTCCATCAAATAATCAAGGGTTTCTTGTGGATTCATAGTGTTGGTGTTGTCTTCTCTTTTGAAGGAGGTGAGGATTTCTTGCTTGCGGAATTTGTTTGCTGCTAATTTATACGTAATTCCCCAGGGGTCTTTTAGCACGTCATTTTCCACAAAGGTTTTCCAGTTTTTTAACCTTTCTTTTTTCAGTTTTTCCATGAATCTTTCTTTCTTTTCCATCATTTTGTTGTAGAGTTCTTGTTTTTTCTCTTCTTGTTTGTTTCTATATGGTTTGGTTTTGTGTTTCAGGTAGGATTTCCTTGCTCTTTCAACGTTGTCGTTCCACCATTCTGGTCTGCCCACGTAGATTTTTTTGTTTTTTGCATGTGTTTCAATTAGTTCTTTGATGGCATGGTGCATTGATTCAACAGTGCTTTCAATTTTTCTTTGGGTGTCTAGTATGGGGTTTGTTTTTTCTTCATTATTTATCCATTCAGTGAGGTGTTTCTCTATTATCTCTATTGGGATTGTATCCGGGTTTTTGTTTTTATCTATTCTTACCTTTCTTGTTTCTGGTAGTTTTATCTCGAATGTGATTGCTTTGTGATCTGTTAGGATCACTAGTTCTTCTACGTTCCAATTGTGTACTGTGTCCAGGGTGTTTGGGGTTCCCAGGGTGAGATCGATGTTACTCTTCCCGCCCCTGGTGTTTTCGTAGGTGGGGGGTTTGTTTGGGAGGTTGTATATTATCATGTTGTTTTGTGTAATGAATTCTTCTAGTGAAAGAGCCCTGTCATTGGCTACCACGGTGTCATGCCAGAGTTTCGATCTGCAATTCAGATTTCCACAGATGTAGACAGGCGCGTTTCGGCACTGACGGAGGGTCCTTTCTAAGTGGGTTAGGTGGGGATCAATGGTGGGGAGGGAGGGGGGAAAATAAATTCCTATAAGGAAAATATTGTGAGTGGAGTGGGTGAGGGAGAGAGTGGTGACGAATTCATTTGAGAGGTTTTTGACTATATTGTAGGAGTAATCTTGCATGATGTTTTTGTTTAATACAATACATGTATTGAATTTCTGAGCAGGGGTTGAGGCTGTTAGGATGTTGGGGTGGTAGGGGAGTTGGTGCTTCCCTTTATATTCGAAGGTATAGGGTTCTTGAAAAATTCCAAGGTTGTAATTTCCATCGGTAATCAGTCTTAGGGCGTCGACTGTTGCCGTTTCGCAATTTCTCAGGTTTTGTTGTAGGATTTTTAGATTTTTATTCATCCACTAGTGTTTGATATATTGGAAGCATAGTCCATGAGACGTGCTTTGTATATTTTGCATTCACTGGATGCCGCTGTGTGTCTGGTATTCGCATACTTCGCCCTTATGCAGTTGATACAGTTGTGTTTTTCTTCTAAGTTCATGTTGGGACATTCTTTGGAGGGATGCTCGGTTAAAGCGCAGTTCATGCAAACTTCGATGGATTTGCAGAATTTGGCCGGGTGGCCAAACCTTTGACATTTGTAACATCGTGTGATACTTATATAGTCTGCTATTTTGAAGGATCTCCATCTGAATCTAAGTCTAGGTTCTTTTGTTATGGCTTCTGCAACAATTGGGTGCACGCAGGCGACCCAGTTGTTGTTTTGTTTGTTTCTCGAGTGTGCTGGGTTCAATGATTTCAGCCAATCAGCTCCAGCTTTTTCTACCGCCCTAGAGTAGTTGTATTCAATGGCATGTTTGAGTTCTTCTTTTGTTATTTCACTTTCTACCTGTTTTATGAATTTTGTGGGCCATATTTTTACCGGTTCTCTTGCTGTTAGTCCAGCGTTCTCCAGAAGTGGGTTGTTCATTAAGTTTTTGATGGATTCGTCTGTTGATTCTATCAGCATTCCATTGTTGCGGACCATCATCAGTCTATCCGGTTTGATTTTTAGTTGGTCTAGTGGTATATTTGTGAGTGTCATTTTAGTGTCCTGAGAGGTTTTCTTTGGGTCTGCTTCTTTTGGGTACACAAGTATTTTGTATTTTTTGTTGGTGTTTTGTTGTGGTATGATTGTGTTCATGGGGTTGAGTACTGCCTTCAAGTAGTCTCTTGGGGGGTTCTGTTTGGTTTGTTCTTTTTCTGTCTTGTTGTCTTGTTCCATTTGTACTCCTGGGTTTAGGTAGTTTTTGTACTTGGGTTCCATTGTTTTTCTTATTTCTTTAATTATCTCGGTTGTTTCTTCTCTGGTTGTGGTAGTGTTTTCTTTGTTGGTTTCTTCCGTGTTTGAGCTGCTGCAGGCCATTAGGATTTCAACATTTACATTTTTCTCAAATTTCTTGAGCATGTCTAGGGCTTGGTTTCTGAGTGGGAGAGAATCCTTGCATCTGAGCAGGTATTCGCGTATCTTATGGGCTAGGTCCATATTTTCATCTAGTAGTCCCATTAGGAAGGTTTGTTTCTCATTGGTGGAGTATGTGTTTGGTGTCGCAGATTGTTTGTTTGCTTGGTTGGCATTTTTGTTTGGTTCGATGTTTTTTGGTTGGGTTTCTTTGTTTATGGGTGTCTTTTTTTCAATGCTGTTCTGGGCTTCGGCTCCGCTTTCTTCGCTGTCTGTTTCCATTTTAGAATTCTTTTCTTCATTTTGTTTGGCCTTTGTTTTGGCTCTTTGTCTTTGGTTCTTTCTGGGTTTTTTCTGCTTGGTTATGGTTGTCTGGGTTTCCATGGGTTCTTCCAGGTTTATTTTCTTTGCACGTGGGGTGAGTTCCTCTTCACTGTTTTGTTCATCTAGTGTTCTCTTGGTAGCCGGTTGAGGCATGGCTCTCTGGATACGTTGGTTGTCTAGGACTATAACATTGGACTCTATGTGCTTACTTATAGCCCTGTCATCCTCAGTAATCCCGTTGTCCATGTCTCTTAGGATATCGTCTATGGTTTTGTTTTTTTGCTCATACTTGTTCTTAGTTCCGATGCTTCTCTTAGTTTTTCGGAGTAGATTTTTTCTTGGATTAATCGCATTTGATTTTCTAAGCTTTGTATGCTATTTGTTGGTGTTTCATGGATCCTAAGTGGGGAGGGGGTGTTAGCCCCTGATCCCGGTCCTGGTATCTCGCTGTTGCTACTACTACTCATTCTCTTGCTGTTAAGCAACTGAAGTATGTTTTATTTATACAGTAAAAGATACATAAAAAATCTTACCAATTACAAATTGGTAATTGGCCGGATAATCCGGGTTTAAAATTTTAAAAGTTGAAAAAAAAGGGTTTTTCTTCTAGTTTCTTATTTTCTTTCTTAGTTTGGTGTTTGTTTTGGGGCTATCCCTGTATATTCTATTTTTGGCCATCTTTCTTGCAAGACATCTTTTTATTTCTTTTCTTTGATTTTTCTTTCAATTTTCTTTTTTGGGTAGGTTCTTCCATCTTTTCTTATTGTGTGATTGGTTTTGTCTTTTTTATGAATTTTTCTTCTAGTATGGGTGTTGGTCCTTATTTTTCTTGTTAGAACTGGTTTTTCTATTGTTTTAGTTTTGCTTGTAACTTCTTCTATTCTTCTTCTGAAGTTAGGTGTGCGAGTGTCTTGTTCTGGAGGAACCCATGCAATAGGTCTCTGGGTGTCCGCGTGTATAATTCCGAGAGATTTAGGGGTGGGTCTTCTGCAAAGAAGGATTCCACTGCCCTTCTTTCTTCATTATACAGCGTACAGTCCAAGATTCTGTGTATTGGTTCGTCCAGTGTTTTGCATTCTGGGCATAGCCCATCCGGGGATTTTCCCAACCTTTTCAGGTGTCTCCCAAATTCACCATGCCCAGTTAGCAGTTATGTGGTTTCAAAGTTTGTTTCCATATCTTGATTCGGAAAGACCTCCGGTATGAATTGGTGGGTGATCCTCCCATATTCAGCATTGTCCCATTGGTTTTGCCAATTCGTGTGGATTGTTTTTTGGAGTTCTCTTTTAATTTCAGTCTTGTATTTAAAAAGTTCAGGCACAATTTCGTGTCCCATGAAGAGGGTGGTTTTGTTCCTTTTTAGTTCGGCCCATGCGTTTATTCTTTTGATTTCCATATCAAGGGGGTGGATTCCTGCCATTACTCCAGCAGCAATGGCTAATACTGTTCGATAGCTTTTCGTTATTAATCTACAGGATAGTCCATAGCAGGCCAAGAGCCTGGCTTTGGTATGCCTTTCATCAATTCTCCATGACCAGATTTTGCTTCCGTAAGCCACGATTGGGATTATAGCTCCCTTGTAAATCTTGGTCATGGATTCCTTGAGATCGGCATCCCAGCTGGCCCTTGCTCTGCGCTGGAGTCCTGTGATTAGATTGTTTGCTTTGGTACAGACAGAGTTAATGTGTTTCTGAAAGGAAAGCTTCTCATCTATTATGATTCCCAGGTATTTGTATTCTTTTTCAATTTTAATTTTTGTCCTGTCTAGGTATATTTTTATGTCCGTGTTGCTGGATCTGACTGGGTGGAAGCATACTATTCTAGTTTTCTTTGCTGATAAACTTAGTTTCATATGCTTGCACAAGTTGTCCAGTCTATCTACTGCTTTTTGAAGTTTCGCTTTTAGCTCGTTTCTGTTTTTCGCGTGTATTATTTTTCCTATGTCATCTGCGTATGCGAGTGTTTCTTCCTCTTCTTCTTCTTGTGTTATTTCTTCGTTTTCTAGATAGTCATCTAGAAGGATGTTCCACAGAATTGGTCCAAGGACTGATCCTTGTGGGCATCCTTTTGAACAGATCTTAGTGGTGGTGGTTGTACCCGATTTAAGGATGACCTGCCTCCTGCTCAGGTAACTTCTCAGGATGCCAATGATTTTAGGGGGTGTTTTCCTTTTACACAAGATGTGAAAAAGGGCCGGCCACCACAAGTTATCAAAAGCTCCCGAGATGTCAAAGAACAGGGCGGCTGAGCATCCTTTTTTATTTTTGTTCTTTTTAATTTTTTCTACCATGTTGTGGGCTGCATCCACCGCAGACTTACCACCTACGAAACCATATTGGCTGTGGGCGTGGAAAGGGTTTTTGTGTTTCATTAGTCTATGTTTGATTATTTTTTCCAGCATTTTCCCAAAGGCTGGTAGAAGTGTTATTGGTCTATAGTTCTTGATCGATCCATGATCACCATTGGTATCTTTCAGTATTATCTTAACTATTCCTTTCTGCCATGTTGTTGGGAAGTATTCGTATTTTAGACACGCGTTGAAAATTTGTTTTATTTTGTTCTGAAGATGAGCGTATATCTTTTTTAGGAATGTTCCTTGTATCATGTCAAACCCTGGTGCCTTTCTGGCTTGCGTAGAGTTGACTAGTTCATTCAGTTCCTCTAGAGTGACCTCTTCAATGTCATCCTGTTGTATACCTGTGTTGTGATTAATATAGTCAGATCTCATGGTTTGATGATCAGTCATTATATCTGTTGCAGGGGAATCATCCGGTAGAAGTTTCTCCATTAAATATTCTAGGGTTTCTTGTGGATTCATGGTATTGGTGTCGTCTTCTCTTTTGAATGAGGTTAGGATTTCTTGTTTTCGGAATTTGTTTGCTGCCAATTTGTACGTAATTCCCCAGGGATCTTTTAATACGTCATTTTCAACAAAGTTTTTCCAGTTTTTTAGTCTTTCTTTTTTCAGTTTATCCATGAATATCTCTTTCTTTTCCATCATTCTGTTATAGAGTTCTTGTTTTTCTTCTTCTCGTTTGTTTTTATATAGTTTATTTTTGTGTTTCAGGTAGGATTTCCTAGCCCTTTCAACATTGTCGTTCCACCATTCTGGTCTACCCACATAGATTTTCTTGTTTTTTGCATGCTTTTCAATTAGCTCTTTGATAGCAGAGTGCATTGATTCAACAGTTTTTTCTATTTTTCTTTGGGTGTCTAGTATGGGGTTTATTTTTTCTTCATTTTCTAACCATTTGGTAAGGTGTTTCTCTATTACCTCCATCGGGATTGTATCCGGGTTTTTGTTTTTTTCTATTTTTACTTTTATTGTTTCTGGTAGTTTTATATCAAATGTGATTGCTTTGTGATCTGTAAGGATTACTAGTTCTTCTATATTCCAGTTGTGTATTGTGTCCAAGGTGTTTGGGGTTCCCAGGGTGAGATCGATGTTACTCTTCCCACCCCTGGTGTTTTCATAGGTGGGGGGTTTGTTTGGGAGGTTGTATATAATCATATTGTTTTGCGTTATAAATTCTTCTAGCGAGAGGGCTCTGTCATTTGATACTACGGTGTCATGCCAGAGTTTCGATCTGCAATTCAGATCTCCACAGAGGTAGACAGGCGCGTTTCGGCATTGTCGTATGGTCCTTTCTAAGTGGGTAAGGTGGGGATCAATGGTGGGGAGGGAGGGGGGGAGATAAATTCCTATAAGGAAGATATTATAAGTGGAGTGGGTAAGGGAGAGAGTGGTGATGAATTCATTGGAGAGGTTTTTGACTATGTTGTAGGAGTACTCTTTCATGATGTTTTTGTTTAGTACAATACATGTGTTGAATTTCTGAGCAGGGGTTGAGGCTGTAAGGATATTGGGATGGTAGGGGAGTTGGTGCTTCCCTTTATATTCAAAAGTGTAGGGTTCTTGAAGAATTCCAATGTTGTAATTCCCATCGGTGATCAGTCTGAGGGCGTCGACTGTTGCCGTTTCGCAGTTTCTCAAGTTTTGTTGTAAGACTCTTAGCTTTTTATTCATCCAGTGGTGTTAGATACGTTAGAAGCATAGTCCATGAGACGTGCCTTGTATATTTTACACTCGCTGGATGCCGCTGTATGTCTGGTATTCGCATATTTCGCCCTTATGCAGTTGATACAGCTATGTTTCTCTTCTGAGTTGGTATTTGGACATTCTTTGGAAGGATGTTCAGTTGAAGCGCAGTTCATACAAATTTCAATGGATTTGCAGAATTTGGCCGGGTGGCCAAACCTTTGACATTTATAGCATCGTGTGATGCTTATATAGTCAGTTATTTTAAAAGATCTCCATCTAAATCTGAGTCTTGGTTCTTTTGTCATTGCTTCTGCAACAATTGGGTGCACACATGCGACCCAGTTGTTATTTTGATTGTTTCTTGAATGTGCTGGGTTAATTGATTTCAGCCAATCAGCTCCAGCTTTTTCTACCGCCAATGAGTAGTTGTATTCAATGGCATTCTTTAGTTCTTCTTTTGTAATATCGCTTTCTACTTGTTTAATGAATTTTGTTGGCCATATTTTTGCAGGTTCTCTTGCTGTTAGACCAGCATTTTCTAGAAGTGGGTTATTTACTAGGTTCTTGATGGATTCATCTGTTGACTCTATCAGCATTCCGTTGTTTCGGACCATCATTAGTCTGTCTGGTTTGATTTTTAATTGATCTAGCGGTATTTTTGTGAGCGTCATTTTGGTGTCCTGAGAGGTTTTCTTAGGGTCCGTTTCTTTCGGGTACACGAGTATTTTGTACTTCTTGTTGGTGTTTTGTTGCGGTATTATTGTGTTGATTGGGTTGAGTATTGCCTTCAGGTAATCCCTTGGGGGGTTCTGTTTTGTTTGCTCTTTTTCTGTTTTGTTATCCTGTTCCATTTGTACTCCTGGGTTTAGGTAGTTTTTGTTCTTGGGCTCCATGGTTTTTCTTATTTCTCTTATTATCTCAGTTGTTTCTTCTCTGGTTGCAGTATTATTTTCTTTGTTGATTTCTTCAGTGTTCGAGCTGCTACAGGCCATTAGGATTGCAACATTAACGTTCTTCTCAAATTTCTTGAGCATGTCTAGGGCTAAATTTCTAAGTGGGAGAGAGTCTTTGCATCTGAGCAAGTATTCTCGTATTTTATGGGCTAGGTCCATATTTTCGTCTAATAGTCCCATTAGGAAGGTTTGTTTCTGGTTGTTGGAGTATGTGTTTTGCGTCGCAGGTTGTTGGTTTGTTTGGTCTGTATTGTTGTTTGGTGTGATGGTTTTTGGTTGTGTTTCATTGTTTGTTTGTGTCTTTTTCTCGGTTCCGTTATGGACTTCGTCTTCGCTTTCTTCGCTGTCTGTTTCCATCTTCGAATTTTTCTCTTCATTATGTTTGGCTTTTGCTTTGGCTCTCAATCTTTGGTTCTTCCTTGGCTTTTTTTGTTTGATTATGGTTGTCTGGGTGTCCATAAGTTCTTCAAGGTTTATTCTCTTGGTACATGGGGTGAGTTCTTCTTCGCTGTTTTGTTCGTCTAACGTTCTCTTGGTTGCCGGTTGAGGCATAGCTCTCTGGACACGTTGGTTGTCTAAGACTATAACATTGGCTTCTACGTGCTTACTTATAGTCCCGTCGTCCTCCGTTATCTCAGAGGCCATGTCTCTAAGGATATCGTCTATCGTTTTTGTCTTCTTGCTTGTGTTTAGTCTAAGTTCCGAAGCTTCTCTTAATTTTTCTGAGTTTATTTTCTCCTGAATTATTCTCATTTGGTTTTCTAGGCTTTGTATGTTGTTTGTAGGAGTTTCATGGATCCTAAGTGGGGAGGGGGTGTTAGCCCCTGATCCCGGTCCTGGTCTCTCGTTGTTGCTACTATTCATTCTTACTTGCTGTTAAGCAAGGGGCCCAAAGCGGCCATGGCACCTCTTGCTTTAACAGTTACGTGCGAAATGTGGGGGCCCCACCTGAGTCCCTTATCGAGAGTGACTCCCAAATATTTGGAAGTGTCTTTCCAAGGTATCTCGGTGCCGAACATTTTCAAATTTGATTGAGGAAGGCGCGATTCCTTCTTCACAGGCTCTCTCTTGAAGTAGGTGGCCATACTCTTGTTCGGGTTTACCCCGATCCTCCAAGTGCGGCACCATACCTCAAACCCATCGAGGGCCGCTTGTAGCTTGGCTACAAGCGTTGTTGGTCTCAGCGAGCTCACGTAATATGCAGTGTCGTCTGCATATAACCCGAGCTGCATTTAGTTACCATGGTAGAGAAGGCAGAAGTGAGGTTTTCGGCACATCCCTCGCGAAGAAAATATACAGTACCTAATAACCCTCACCAATGAGTATTCACCCTCTAACTTGACCCTGAATATGCGCCCGGTCAGAAAGGACGCTATCACCCTGACAAGTGCTAAGTCGATGCCGCCTTTGATAAGTTTGAAGATCAAACCCTCATGCCAGACCTTATCGAAGGCCTTAGCGACATCGAGAAACACAGCTCCCGTCGCACGGCTCCGATTCCAATGCGACTTGGAATACTTTTGAAAGTGTGAGGAAAAGTAGTACTTTTCCACACACTTTTGAATATCACAAAGTAAGACTTTTTGAAACATGATTAGAAAAAATAATTTTATCTCATAGTTAATCTTTATTTTGCCGATAATATTTAAAAAAAACTTTTTATTACCAAAAGTACCAACCGACAAATTTCCCTATATAACTAGAATCGTAAACAAAGAAAAGCGTACTCGCTTCGGCGGTACATCTATTAAAATTGGAATAATACAGAGATCTTGACACTTACATTTGTGAAGTGTTGAATTACAATCAGAGACAAAGCCGCTCCAAGTCATCATGTCTTGTTTTACCGGTAGAATTTCTCCAACTTGTTTCGCACTGGAAAACCTGTTACAGGTAAAACTAAAAATGTTTCTAACCAATATAACCCGCATGTATTTGTTTTAACGAACAATCCATTGTGCAATAAACCAATATTTAGTTGTTTCTTCCAGATCCAGGGATATTATTCATCCAATTTTGTTCAGCCGTTAATTCTACATTTTTTTAATTTAAGTTGAGATCTATAACGTCGGCAATATTTTCAGAAGACTCTTCGATCACGTTTATGTTTTTCTTATTTATATCAATCTGTGTTTAAAATCGTTGAATTCACTGTCCACCACTGCTGAGTTTACAATAATTTCATCAAATCTAAATTTTGCAATCATGACTCCAGAATATAGCAGAAAGTACAGTAGCATATTATATTTTAGTTTTTGTCCCATTACTGGGAATATGCATTAATGGCAAGTCCACTAATTGCTGACTTTGCTTCATCGATACATTTTAAATAAAAATTGTTAGCCCACGAATCAATAGACTTTTCATTCTCATTCAAAAACTGATTTGATTCATCCTTTCCTTATCTTCTTCTTGTTTATCGTCATATTATTATACTATATTGAAATCTTCATTGTCTTTAATTTATTGTTTCGCAAATATGAACTCAATCATCTTCAACTAAAAAAATTGTTTCCAAATGTTGCGCTGATCGCTAGTATTAAGAATGATGGCTAATTTAACTATTTTTTTAAAATACTGAATGTAGTAGCTTTAACATAACAAAACAACATAAATTTTCTTACTTGGGGGTTCAAAGATCTCAATGTTTTCCACCTAATTATCGCTATCAAAGTTATCAAAGCAATAAGCCACCTAATGGTATATGATATCTAATCTTAAATAAGAGCCGGTTAAGTTTTTATCACCATTTATAATATAATAGCCGTATAGCACTTACATAAATAATCTCGAAGATCCCTATATTGACCAAAGACTTTCGCCACCGCACACATTAAGGATTTATCAAAATCGCAAACTACTTCTTGTGGCATTGGGAAATTTGATTTGTGCATGCAACCTATTCGAACAATTTTTCCATCCAACATTTGCAATTAAATAAATCACCTTTTCGGTGATGCATCTGGGATAAGTATCTTCAACTCCGCTATAAGACGATAGTAGGTTACTCAAGTCTTGCTGCTGGATTAAGGGGGATTATACACCTGGAAGCGCAAAAAAAGCAAATTTCGAGAATTTTTTTCAGGGAAACTATTGGAGTTATCGGATCGGGGTTTTTTCTAGGTAAAAATATACACTTTCAAAAATGTTTTCAATTTTTTTTATTAAAAATATTTTAAAAATCGACGGAGTACTTGAGTTGTCTACGGAGTGCTATAAAAAAAATCTGCTTTTGCGGTGCCGAATGGCGTTTTATTAAAAATCATCTGAAACCAAAAAATCAAACAGGATATTATAATAGCTACTATTATCTAGTCTTTGTCATAGCCGATTTAAAAAATATCAATTTTTGATAAAATGGCAGACGCTTGAATTCAAAAAATTGATTTTCAAATAAAAAATCGTTGGTATTTTGCCAATAAAAAACAAACTAAAAATCGGAACAAAAAAATCCTATGACAAAGACTAGATAATTGTATGTAAAATACCCAAAAAAAAAATTCAAGCTGATCGGTTCAGTGGTTTTCGAGATATTTTGGGTACCGTTTGAAATATGTAGTTTTGAATAAAACGCATTTGAAAATTTTTCGAAGAATAAATTATGCAAGTTGTTCAAATTACACCGAGTCATCGATACCAGGTCCATAATGTAGGTTTCCTGAAGTGGAAGGTACGCCCATATTATCTAAGTTTTGTTGTCGACGCCGTATGCGCTTTTCTTTGGTTTGTTTTAGCGCACGTACCTCTGCTTGCACTATACGGTGTTTATCTTCATTTGCTGCGTACAGGTGTGCGTTCGGTCCAACAGAAATACCCATCGCGTTCATTATTTGTGATAATGACTTGGCTCCATTGTTGAACATGCATGCTGCTATGTTCGCAGCAATTTCAACAACTCGAGCCCCGCTGTGCAATGTTTTTGAGGCTATCTTCCAAATTATTTGATTAAAACTTTCATTGCTGTTCTGCGTATAGCCACCAACACAGCGTTCCAATAACGTGTCCTTACTGAGGTCTTCATATATCGGTTTGATGACCTTCAAAACCGATTCTGGTAATGCCGAATAATCGTGACGAAAATTAGGCAGTTCTCCTTTTGCCTTTGCTTGTTGCCACTTGCACCACGACTCAGAACTTTCGGTGCAATATTTATGTACCGCACTCAAAAAAATCGTTTGAGATAAATCTACATAGCGCTGTGCATGTCAAATTGTACCAACTGTAAACTCAAATTGTGCAGTTTTTAAATGTACTGTTTGCTAGAAAAAGGTAAACTTTTGTACCTGAAGATTTCGATTGAAATCTTCAGAACTGGTTACACTAATTCTACCTAATATTGTGCATTTTAAATTTTACGGTTTCAATCCCAATTTGTGCATATTTTTAACCACGAGTATGTATGAAAATGGAAAATTTTTGTTCTTGGCTTTTGTTCTTGCGTATGCTCTTTTTTTGAATAACATTAAAAGAAATTTTCAGAATTTAAAATAATGCTACTATAATTTTTAAAATAATAATAATATTAATTTATTTATATTATATTATTAAATAATAATATTTAACTAATCTACACAACTACATTATTATGCATGTGAAGTGTCTTAATTTTTTTAAATTTGATCCACAAATAAAACCAGAAAAACATATTTAAATTTAAATGTATATTTATTGCGCGAAATCGTATTAATAAATATGACGGTTTAGGATTTTGACGTCATTAAAATGATAATAATTATTAACTAAAATTTGTTTTAGGCTCGTGTCATCATGATTTAATTTCAGTTACGTGAATTTTTCAAATCAATTATAACATTTTATTAATTATTATTTGCGGACTGACAATATAGACTTTTAAATAATCACTCAAATATTCTGATTATAAAACTAAAATTAATTAACACAATTAAGGTAAAGAGCGATAGACACCTGTACTGATTTTTCGACTTCCAAGCCATCACACCATGACATGTGTTTCTGACTCGTTAGTCAGTCAGTTAGTCTTTACCTTAATTATGTCTATTAATTTTAGTTTTGTAAACTATTTTGCACAATCTGCGAGAATTTTATTATCATTCTGATTATAGGTATATTGAACTATCAATAAATGCAATTTTGCAAATGCAAATAAATTGTTCATTTATTTGCCACGTTTTTGGTGTATTATCTTATCTCGAATTTTAGTAGTTGATAGTTTATTTGTAATTGATTAATTAATGGAATTCGAGACCTCTTAATCGAACATAACGAAAGAAATTAATTCGTATTTATAGTGAAAATTGCTTATTTTCCATCAACAGGACCGGCTTAAAAATAAATTACTAAATTTAAACAAATATAAATAGGTACATATGTTAAATTTTAGAAATGGAATAAAACAAAAATTGAATTCCGCAAATCGCAAGTGCATGTAACTAGCTTTAAACATCAGTAGATGTAATATCTATTATATTTAGTAAACCTTAAACTAGTACAATGAAGTAATAAAACTACCTACCATTTTAAAAGAATGAATCGGCTTAAATTTTATCGGTTCCTAAAAATATACCGTAAAGCCAAAAGTATCTACCTAGAAAACATTAAACAATATCTGGCCAACAATTTAAGATATAGTATTAAAATTTAAGCTAAGAATTAAAGAGAAATGTACCAATGAGATTCTTCAATTTTAACGTAATTCTTTTTAAATTTTAATTTCTGAACTTTCATTCTAAAGTCAGACTCAATGGCACTAAATCTTACAAAAGTGGGAATTTCCAAATTTTTGGATTCCTCTTTATTATTATTTTTGCATAAACATCTTACGTTACATTACGTCACACTCACACCGAGCACGCAAATATTTGTTACATTATCTACAGTTTCGAGATGGATAGTTTTGTTATTGAAATGTTATCAGCATGGGATATGTCCCATTTAATCGAAGTATTTCAAGGTAAGAAAAATTTTTAATACTATATATTATGTACCTTAGTACAATCAAATCTGTTAGAAATTACCGTATTTTCTTGCTCATAAGAATGAATATGAATATTACATTATATAAAATTAATTGAAGTAATATTTGAGAAATCGTTATAATAAAAATATGTTATAATTTTTAAGAAAACGAACAGGACAGTTACTTTCCGTTACCCTGTATATAGTTAATTCGGATCCATGTGCTGCGCAAACGTTGTGCGTAAAGTAATACGGAATGTATGGAATTCGTTTGTCTGTGTTTTTAAATTGTTTTATTATAATTATTTTTATAATAACAATAATTATTATAAATTCATTCGGTTTCAGTTATAATCTAACAATAAGATGTTTGTTTATAAATGTGGTTTTGTTTCTTAATAATACCTATTTTAATTTTAAAATATTTATTTTGTAGCAAATTTGAACCTTAAAATATCGCTTTATAATTTTATTTTTAGAAAATGATATTGGAGAAGATGTTTTCCTGAACTTGACGGAAACAGATCTTAAGGACCTAATCCCAAAATTAGGTCCACGAAAACGTTTTCTACAAAGATACGATGAATTTAAAAATTTCGTTGCTTTCAATAAGGTGAACTTCAATGAACAATTTTTTAATTTAGCATTATAATTACGCAAGATACAAATTTTATGCGTTAGAAGAAGAGATCTTAATAGATGTATTGGACAAAAAAGATCACTCTCTAGAAAGAATAGTTGATTCGGCTGTCGATTCTTTACCATCATATGTAATACGAGTATATATGAACAGCATACTCCTACATTAATGGTTAATTCAACCCAAAGGGTTGATAATGTAAGAATTTTTTTTATTCATTGTTTTATTAACATTAACATATCTGATTTAAGTATATCTGGGATATTTTAAATGCAACCGATGAAGGAAAGATGATCCTGAAAAGTACGACTTCAAATTTTAAGAGGAACGATTTATCTCGTATTGTAGTAAAACATGAGCTGAGTAATTCAGCAAGTAAGAGGTAAGAGTTTTTTTGATTAACTACTAGATAAACTTGATAGTAGGTACTATATTACTATTTTTCAGTACCACAACAACAAAATTTTTAGAAATGGCTAGATTAATTGTAGTCATTTTTCCATTTGAAATGGAATCTATATACTATTTGCCTTACCACAAGGCTGAAAATGGCTCTGTGGTATCTGCAAGAGGCAAGTTGTGGTCTGCATATAGAACTTATAGAAGTAAGTATTATAAAATATATGGAATGACACCAGAGAAACAAAATCATCTTGTTGCAGTTGCTCCTGGTATGTATTACATTTTAATTTCTTAAAATTCTTGTATTAGTATCTATTTTTTTTATAGTTGTTCAAGTCGAAGAAAATCAAGACTTTCTTTTATGGTTAAGGGAAGCTACTGAACCTTTTCCAGAAGTTCAAAAGGCTTGGACAGCTACGTTTTATAGCCGACGAATAGAAAATTCTGATCTGTCCATTGAAGAAATAATTAAAAAATACAAATGTATTTTAATGTATTCAACCAGTTAAATATTCAGTAGGTACAAGAATAAATGAAGTAAGGAAAGATAACATTATTCAATTAGAAAACATTTTTATTAATGCATATTTTATTCCTTTGAGGCATTTATTTAAAACTCTGTTTGAAAAAATTGAAAATTTACTTGTGGAAATGAAAAAGGAAATACAAATGCTTCAATCTGAAACTAAGGTCATAAGTAGTTGTATACAAGGGGAATTGTGGAAAAATAAAATTTCTAAATATCGTAACAAAACAATCTTCCCAATTATAATGTATTTTGACGATTTTGAAACGGGAAATCCTTTAGGATCACATGCAGGGGTTCATAAAGTTGGTGCCGTTTATGTAACTTTACCCTCTATGCCTAAAGAATATTTGTCAAAATTAGAAAATATTTTTATGTTTGCTCTTTTTTTTTCTCAAGATCGCACAGAATTTGGCAACGAAGCCATTTTCAATAAATTAATTGAAGAAATTAGTTATTTAGACGATGTTGGCATCAGTGTTACTGTCAACGGAGTTACTGAACAGCTTCATTTTAAATTATTATTAATTTGTGGCGACTATCTAGGGTTGCATTCAATTTTAGGCTTTACTGAATGTTTTGTAGCAAACTATTCTTGTCGATTTTGCAAGATTCACAAAATCAAGCAGCGCACGGATAATACATTGTTGCGTAATTCACAGTCATATGATCAAGATGTAGCATTAAATAATGTGACTGCTACAGGAATTAAAGAAACTTGTATATTTAATTCAGTAAGAGATTTCCATGTAGTAACTAATTTTTCAGTGGATATCATGCATGATTTGTTTGAAGGTGTATGTTTATATGATTTGGCAGCTCTGTTGAATGAATTAATTAATTCGCATAAACTATTTTCTTTAGATACTCTTAATATAGTTTTAAAATATTTTAATTATAATAATGTAGAAAGTAATAACAAAATTCCGTTGATCTCTCCAGAACACTTAAAATCAGGAAAACTTAAATTGTCAGCAAGTGAATCATTATGTTTAACACGATATTTAGGCCTCATGATAGGAAATTTTGTTCCAAAAACTTTACCGATATGGGAAATATGGATTAGTTTGAGAGAAATTATTAGTATAGTTACTGCTCCAATACTACATGCAAAGGACTATGAAAGGCTCGATGTTGCAATAAAAGAGCATCATCAAATGTATCTAAAATATTTTGATCATTTAAGGCCTAAATATCACATAATGCTTCATTATGCTGATATGATGAAGATGTCTGGGCCATTAGTGCATATCTGGAGCATGAGATCGGAGGCAAAACACCGCCAATCAAAAATGACAGTTAATGTTTCGTGTAATTTTAAAAATATTTTAAAAACTTTATCGATTAAATCGCAATTGAAATATTCCGCCAAACTGTTAAGAGGTAACAAGTCTTCCGTTGATTTTGGAATGACCAAAGTAATAGGCCCATCTTTATATGATAAATATTTTGAAAAAATTGGAAAAATTGATGATATGTTTACTGCTAAATGGTTTACTTTGCAAGGAACTTGTTATCATCCTAGCGATTTCCTTGTTTTAAATCATAAAGAAGATGAACTGTTTCCTAAATTTGGAAAAATTTTAACAATCGTTATTCATAATTCAAACGGTGGTCCATCAATATTTTTTGAATGTGAAATATTTGAAGCAATTGGTTTTGAACCACATTTTCATTCATATGAAATTAAAAAAACTTCTAAGATTTTTGCAATTAATGCACGGGATTTATTAATGTACGTCCCTTGCCTTGTAACGACTGTTAACAATGTACTGTATGCTTGTTTAAGATATAATGTATAATAAATTTTGTTCAAAAGTATTGTGTGTATTGTGTATTTATATAGTTTGTATATATTTTTGTGAATTTTGTATAATTAATTTTACTTACATTTTTAATAAATAAATATGCATTTTAAAAATTACTGAATTTTTATTTAAACATAAAATAAGTCTACGAGTTACACAAATTTGATGTAGAAATGTGCAAAATTGCATATCAATTTTTTATATAACAATATACTTGAAACTTGCATTATTTTGTTCAGAAGTATGCAGCATTTTTTTTCTAGAAATACTCAAATTTTTGTATTTGAAATATGTAGAATTATTTAACAGAAATACATATATTTTGATGTAGTTTTATCACAATTTTTATTTCAGATTACGTGCATTTTATTGTGCAGATTTTAAACTTAGTAGGTGGGAAATTTTTCAACTCAAATCTAGTACCTGCAAATTACCCAATTGGGTATTTTACCTGCTTAAAATCCTTGACCCAAACGTTGACAGCCTTTCTGCACAATAATGGGTTTAGCGCCAATATAGACACATATTGTGCAGGAATATTGTGCAATTGTGTAAGTTATAGACACATTTTTCTTTCAGTGCGGTTTGCTGTCCGTGGAACTGTAATGATAAAAAGTTGCCCATATCGCTTTCTTCATATTATTTTTTGAATCGCTGTTTCTTTGAATAGCTAAACCATAGTAGACGCTCAGCTTGTCTATCATTCTTGCAGTCAATTTATTTCTTCCGCCGATACCTGGATTTTTTCTCTTGCAATCTCGAAGACGGCTTCCCATGCGCTTTTGCACGTGACGCACGCATTCCTTTTTTATAATTTCAGTTTCACCGTACGGTTTCGCATCTATTATTCCAGTATATGTTTTAGAATCACCATCCCCGATGAAGTTAATGTATTTCACTGCATGCTTTTCGACAGATCTTCCAAACATTTCCTTCATAGCATCAACTTCCATCTTACCTGCCGATCCTTTATGATTCGTCAGGCAATTTTTTTTGTGTTTAACTTTCCATTCATCGTATTGCTCAGTTTTGGTGAATTTACTCCAGTAATTACATGCAGAGCAAACACTAGATTTTACAATAATGTCTAATACTTTTCCTGAGAAGTGTTTTCGCCATGTGCCGTCACCTGAAACAGTCAGTTCTGTGCCATCAGTAGTCGGATCGTCTTTATGTGTTTCTTCTTGTTCTTCTTTTGTAGCTTGACTCAACAACACTTCACAAACACTCGAAGCAGCTGTATGAATATTTTTGACTATTTTATCGTTTGTCGTTTGTTGAACCGGCGGCGGCAAATCCATGAGGCCACAAAACTTTTTTGCTTGATACCAACCAATCCCCAATAAACGCATTGCGAAACAGAATCGTGCATTTCTTTCATAAGCCGTATGTATAAAAGGACATGAAGGTATAGCGGTCGGCCGGCATGATGAACACACAACTGAAATTTTGAATCCCAACCCTCGGATGCTTTCTGTATTAAACTGCACGTCACCTCCACACTTTTTGCAGTTTACGCATTCTGACAAAGCAAAAAAAACCGTCTCAAAATTAAAAATTTGATACCCAATGCCTAGGTCTTCTGGTACTGGAACTTTTCTTACAGTCTTTAATTTTTTAGCACTGGTACTAGCACTGGTACTAGCACTGGTACTAGCACTGGTACTAGCACTGGCACTGACACAGGCACTTACACTGGTACTGACACTGGTACTGGCACTGATACTGGCACGGACACTGGTACTGGCACTGGTAACGATCCATTCCGTTTCTTCTCTATAGTATCGAATTTTAGGCGGTATTTTCTTTCTTTTGCGATCTTTCCGAAATTCACCCGATCTGTGCCTTTTTCGAGAACTTTTACTATTTTCCATCATTATTCAAGGATAAATAAATGTTGTTTTGATGTTTAAATGTTTATGATGCTGATTATGATAAAATGTGTAAATGATGATTCAATTGTAAAATAAATTTCCTTATATACAGAGAAGTCCAGTTGTGATTACCAACTTAACCCGGGATATGAATTTTTTTATTCAAAACCCTGTATATCGCAAGGTTAAAAAAATAAAATAAAAAATTGTAATTTTGACTTTTTATGCATAGGTAATTCTTTAGAAAGCTCCATGAGAATTTTCAATTTTGTTTTACTTCTATTTCTAACCTTGCCAGATACAGGGTTAAGTCATAATTTAATTATTAATTAATCACTGATTCAATTAAAAATAAAAAATTTAAAAAAAAATAGAGAATAATAACTACAAAAGAACTTTGTGACACCCTGTATTATTACGACTAATGTATATTACGGGGTTTAAATAACCCCAGGGATGGGATTAAATAAGAAATTATAATAATACAGGGCTGTAACTTTGTTATATTTTGGAATTTTCACTTGAAATTTTCACCACATATGCTTAACATAACAAACTAGAAGAAAACGTAAAAATTGAAAAATCGATTTTTAGACCCTGCCAGGTGTATAATCCTCCTTAACTTCGTTCATAAATTAGAAATGTATACTGTACAACTGAAAATAGATGGATGGTACCAAATTCTTCTGTTGCTTCATTTTCTTCATTTATAACTCTGCTTGATTCTCCATACTAGCACAGATTAATACTTCACAGATAGCTAATGGTTGGGAATAAATTGGCAACACATTTTGTAGTTCTTTATTAAGCATTCAGATGGAGCATGAATGCTCCCGTTTTATTAATCATATTCATTATAGCGTTGTTACAGAAACCTGCAATGGTAAGATCAACGATAACAATAATTTTTATTATACCGTAAATGACAATGATATGCCGTGACCGCCGTGACCGTGAAGTAACATCAACAAGATATGCATACACTGTCTGATATGACTAACGAGTAACTTAATACGTCCGAAGTCGGCAGCTTTTTAAAACAACATACATATTTGCTTTACCTTTACTACATTAAAATCAGATATATTATTATTAATTAAACTGGTTAAAAAATTGAACATAATATACTAGGTCTTTAAATTTAAAAAATTATTTTCATCCATCCCTTATAATAAATACCTATAAAGTTACTCACAAAAGAACTGGGACACTCCAATTCTTATGGTAGCAATGTAAATTGAACATTTTGAAGTCCCTTTTTTTCATATAAAAATCGATTTTACAGCAAAACTATTTAGACATTTTTTGTTGCAAATTTCATTGCCTTCCATTTTGTTTATATGAATTTTTTTATTTTGTCGCGCCGTTGACTGACAGCGACTTAAACAAGACTGTAAAACACAAAAAATAATGTCATCTATATCTCGGAAACGGTGCGATAAAATAGAAAAATGTATATGAACAAAAATGTAGAGAATAAAATTTACAAGAAAAAATGCTTATTAATATTTTAATGTTTTCGCACCGTTTCCGAGATATACAGTGGCTCTCATAATTATTCATACATTCCTATGCTAGCAATGTAAATTATGCGTTTTGAAGGCGTGATTTGTCATACAAAAATTATTTTTACAGCAATACTTATTGGAACTTTTTTGTTGCAAATTTCATTTCCTTCCTTTTTGGTTTCTATTTTGTGGTACCATTTCAGAGTTACAGTGATTTAAGCAAAACTCAATAAAATGCAAAAAAGATTTTCATCTGTATCTCAAAATCGGTACAACGAAATAGAAAAATGTATAAGTAATTTTTGTTGCAAATTTTATTCCCTACATTTTTGTTTATATACATTTTTCAATTTTGTCACACCGTTTCTGAGATACAGATGATAATATTTTTTGTCTTTTACAGAGTCTTGTTTAAGTCGCTGTCAGTCAAAAACGGGGCGACAAAATAGAAAAATGTATAGATACAAAATTGAAGACAATGAAATTCTTAACAAAAAAGGTCTACAAAGTTTTGCTGTAAAAGCAATGTTTGTGTGTCAAGAAAAGGCTTCAAAATGTACTATTTACATTGTTAAGATAGGGGTGAACGAATACTTTTTTTGACCACTGTAATGTGCTTTTCTTTTATGCGTTTAATATTATTTTGATAATTTATAAATAATTTTAAAAGTTGCTATAATTATCTCTGTTTTACTTTTTTCCAAATCTTCCAAACCTAGGATATACAGTACAAGCTCGATTCTATGAACACAAAAATCCAAAGGTATGTTCAACCAACTTAACGCAAGTTATCACACAAACATCGGTGTAGAAAAACTGGTCCAGTCAATTTAGATCAATTTTCGGCAAATAAAAACATTAATCGGTAAAGATCTGAATTTTGGTATACATATTTATTACGGCTTCCTGTTAAACATACTAAAAGTCCCCGTTGAAATATGTTGCGCTCAAGCCGCCATCTTGGAAATAAGGTACACTACTTCAGTTTTTTGGCTATTTCTCGGCAACTTGTGCTGTTACAAAAAAAAGTTTAAGTAAAATTTGTAGTTTATTGAATATCCTTCAAAATAGTTTTTATATATTTTTTTTTATCTCTAATACTTTAATACTCTACTCTAATACGTTGCTACAAAAGATGTTTTTGCAGCTTTGTCGTTTCAATGCAGTCAATTTATTTTTTCAAGGTGGTAAATCGTTTACCTTTAACACTGACTATTTCTCCAGTACAAAGAGGTATAAGAAAGATATGCGTTGCATAAAGTTTTGTCACTAGTAAGCATGAACATCGTGCATAATGCATATCCCTTTTGAAGTGTCTAAACCTAAAGTGTTGGAGATGCAAAAAAATGTTTAGTAACTTTTTTGGAGAAAATTTAATAAACTACAATTTTTACCTGAACTTTTTTTTTTCTATCAGCACAAATTGCCGAGATATAGACAAAAAACTGAAAAAGTTTACCGTTTTTCCAAGATATCAGCTCGAGCGCAACACATTTCGACCGGGACTTTTAGTATGTTTAACAGGAAGCCGTAATAAACATGTGTACCAAAATTCAGATCTTTACCGATTAATGTTTTATTTTTATCTAATTTTACTGGACTAAGTATCAAGTGTTCACGTTATCGAGCTTCTACTGTACTTCAATAGATAATAACAAATCAATTGTAATGGTTAAAGGTCTTCAATGATTTCAAATTATTTTGTAAATTGAATTTATTAATTTTCAAATAGTTGGTTGCTATAATTATTATGGCCAATACTGTATAATATTCTTTATGCTGACGTGATTAAATTTACACACCTATAAAATGACCAAATCTTTTTCCAAAATTATTTTAAAGCTTTCGTTAAATGCTTTGTATGAATTGGCACACCGACCATGTGCATTGTAAATTAACTATAGCATATCAAAATAGAGATAATGCTTGTGTTTGCGAATTGTAAAAATTTTTACTGGAGTAAAAGAATTTAATTCTACGAAGGTTACTATAATAGATTGGCGCCATAAAGCCTAACGTAAATAAGAGTTGATTATTCACCTACCGGATACATTACTTGTTAATTTTCATTCTCGGCAAAATGCACAATCAGAGTATCATATTATATTACTGTCATGACTAGACTATGCTAGTACCGTTGCTATTACATTTTAAAATGTCATTCCCCGAATATTTTAGATGCGACATCTATGAAGTATCTCCATTAGCCACCACAGTTCAGCACGACAAGCATGCTCGCGGTGGCCGTCTCCTGTACTAAATATTCTGGTCTCCTTTGGAGACCACAAACAGGTTGCGCGAATTTCCATAAGCGTTAGCTATCTGTAAAGTATTAATCTGTGATACTAGTTTCTTTATTCCCTTCGGTAAGTATATACCGTTTGTCCTATTTTCTTCTACCTTTAACTCTTCTGTTTCTCTGTTTAACTGTTGTTCCTTATCCATATTTATGACCAAATCTCTTTCGTAGAGTCTTCTATCGCTTTCAAATCGTACTATCTCTTGTACTTGTATTGTATACAATATGTACTTGTAATTGTACATTTAGAATATTTGATCTAAATGTCGTTTCCATAATCGATTATTTCATGGAATTTTACACAGATATGTTCGAAACAATCAAATCTTATCCTTAATTCTCTACCAAACATTGAATATTCTGGGGTTACCTTCGTTGTGCAGTGTTCTGTGGATCGATATTCCTCAAGATATCGAGCTATTATATAATTTGATTGTATTCTTATGTTTTTAGGGTCTTTAAGAGCATTTTGTAATGCGGATTTGATCGATTTTACCGTATTTTCTGCTGCGCCATTCGAAGCAGGGTGATACGACGGGCTTAAGCTTAGTTTGAGGCCATTCCTCTTGAAAAACGCTTTAAATTCTTCTGCAATGCTCTTCCGAGCATCTCAATAACCTCAGGCTATAAATGATCGACGATAAATGATCAGATGAAGATGTGGTGGAAACTGTTGGTTCCATCTTTTTTAACTTGTGATAGATGAAGCCAGCCAAATTTTCTAAGCCATCGTAGGTCAGACATTCTAATTCTCTTTAAAACGTCGCTTTCATCAGCTTCCTCGGCTTCTTCCGCTTTAAGGGATGTAAAGCACTGCCCACTTAAAAATTTCCCTTGAATTTCTTGGCTACGTATTAAATTGGGGGTAGAATCTTCATCTACATTTCCACCATCTGACAGAGACCCTTCATTTCGACCCAAAATGTAAGACCTTACACGATACTTAAACTCTAAGGCATCACGGTGATCATGGAGGCCTCCCTTAAATCTAATTACTGCAAAAAAGTTTTTCAGAACGTCTTGGTTCAAACGATACGTTAAAATATAGTCTAGCTTTTAAATCGTTCCTTAAGATCATTATATAGTAATTTTAAAGAATTATTATTGCCGACTGAAAAAGTAACAATTTTTTTTCTGCCTTTTACTCTAAGACTAGTAATAGCTTCGGTCATATTATTTGTTTGATTGACAATTGACAGACCAAAGGCATGCATTCGTTCTCGACTATCTGTTAAAACAATATTACCTATAAAATAAACTATACTTACGAATTTAAAAAATTCAGCACAATGTAGCCTGTTATTCTCAAACTTTTGTCTCTTTCGGCCCACTACATTCAAAGATTCTAAAGATATTTTGTGGGCAATTTAAATCCGACGAACTAGTTAAATTTATTAATTTTTCAATTATTGATTTATTTATTTCGGCCCCATTTAAAATAAAGCCATGATCAACGAAGTGGTTTTTTATTAACTTCAACGAAAACATACATTTTTTTATTATTTGTTGGATTAAGAAACTACGTTTGCTCTACATTTATAGATAATTCAGTATGTAAACGTCGATTTCCTCCACCCATATCGCTGAAGATTGCCACAATAGGGAAACCAGAATTCTCCACGAAAGTTATTATATTGAACAAATAAATCTTTTGTTATAGAGCAGTCATAATTGAAGTAAATCGTTTGTTTCCAATTAGCAACCAAACCTCTCAACATGACAACCTGAACATAATAATTGTAGGAATCGTCGGTAACTTTATCATACAAATAAATTTTTCGAATTTTCATTTCATCGAATGAAAGAACACACATTTTTGCATTTCTGTTAAATTTTCACCAACAATTAAAATATTGTTTTCACTTTTTCTTATGCTCACGGTTCTTACCAAAAGCACACGGGTTTAAATTTCTTGTTTGGTTTGAGTCAGAAAAGTGTTAGTAGATGCCTGAATATAGTTTCCGATGCAATATGTAGGGTAAAAGCTGTAGGGTTCTTGGAAAAGAGCAATATGAAAATTTTCGGAGTCCAACAGTCGCAGGGCATCGACTCTGGCAGCTTCACTGTTCCTTAGATTAACTTGTAGAATTTTGTGTTGTTCCATTAAGTGTGTATGGTCGATATAGAGTTTACATGGTCAAAAAGTCCTGCTCTGTAAACCCTACATGCACTGCTGGACGTTTGATGAGTTGTATCACTGTATTTTGCCCTTATACAGTTGATACAACTTCCTTTTTCGGGGGTGTCTTTGCGGGGACATTCATTTGATCCATGTTCGGTGGCCGAGCAGAATTGTCAGACTTCGACAGAGTTGCAGTACTTGACCGGATGCCCGAATCGCTGTCACCATCTTGTCAGATTTATGTAGTCGGTAACGTTATATATCTTCCAGAGCATTCTTAATTTGCTTTCCTTTCTCATAGCTTCAGCAACGAGTGGGTGAACGCGTGCTACCCAGTTGTTCGTAAGCCTATCCTTCGATCTTACTGGGCCCAGTGAGATGAGCCATTTTTTCCGGCGTTTTTGATGGCAAGGGAGTAGTTTACTCCAATCCTTGCTTCAATTGGTCGTGGGTTACATTTTTGTCGACCTGTTTGACAAAGAGGGCTGGCCATATCTTGGTCGGCTCCATTGCTTCCAGTCCAGCTTTGTTTAGCAGTTCATTTCCAAGTAAATTTTTGATGGTCTCACCTTCTGATTCGATTAACATGCCATTGTTTTTTACCACTCTTAATAGGTCCGGTTTGATGTTGAGTTGGTCGAGTGGTATGTTTGTTAACAGGTTTTTTGTATCTGTCGATGTTTGTTGAGGATCCAAGATTTTGGGGTATACCAGTATTTTGAATTTCTTGGTATTTGTTGTGATCTGATTGGCTGTTCCAGGGTTCAGGACTGCTTTCAGGTAGTCCCTAGGGGGGTTTTGCTTTGTTGGTTGATCTTTGTTTATGTTTTCTGTGTTTTTAATTCTCACCCCTGGGTTTAATAGGAGTTGCGTTGGCGCAATCGATTTTTTAATTTCTGAGATTATTAGTTTAGTGTCCATATGAGTTACTCCTTGTCTGGTTGTAGAGTCATTATTCGTGAGGTTTCTTATTGTCTCAATTTGTCTGCTGGCCATCATTAGGCTTTTGTTCGCGATTCTCTCGATTATTCGCAGGATCTCAAAAGTTGTCTTGTTTTCCTTCTGAAGAGGAAGGATCAACTTTTGTTGATTGGCTGGCAGTATCGTTTGAATTAGGAGTTTCCGTGGTTTTTGATGTTTCAATGTTTTTGGTTGTGTCCATGTTAACTTCCATCTGATTCTGTTCGTTGTCGCTTTCGTCGGTTAACATCGTTAGTTTCCTTTTATCTCTTGCTCGTTGTCTCTGGTTTTTCTTTTTTTCTTTTAGGTGATTTATCATTTGTTTCTTCTCCATGTTTTCTTGAATGTTCGCTTTTTTGGTGTCATGTTCATCGTCGCTGTCTTCGTTTCTTCCTCTTATAACTGCTGATGCTGTTAGATATCTACGTATTCTTTCGATGTCATTGTTTGTTATGTTTTCGTCTTGTTTTTCTTCTTCATTGAGGAAGGAGGCTACCATGTTATGGATGTCTTGATCAATTGTTCTCTTGGTCAATGTTGGTCCTGGTGATGGAGAGGTGGCTTTCTCAATTCTTGCTTGGAGTTCCATCAGCTGTCTTTGAAGGTCCAGGACGTCATCCGTACCGTCACCCAACTTCTTATTCGTTCCTCCTAGGAGGTTGTTTCCATCGGGTGGTTTTAGGCGGATATCGTCCAGGATCTTCGCAGACATACTGTTGTTGTTTTCTAAGTTCTCAATGGTTGCTGATGATAGTTTTCGAAACGCAATAGTCCTAATTTTATATTCACTTGTTCACACTTTGTTCCTGCTATATGGTCAACCTCTGATATCCGGCATCATTTTTTAATACAAAAATATACTCAAGGTACTTGTGTGCTATTTATTTGAATAGCAATTATAAAATAATCCAATATTTTGTTGTTATAGGTGAAATATCTTCGTGGTTACTAGGTGACTCTGGCTACCCTCCTGAACCGTGGTTATTTACTCATATAATTGATACAGCACCGAAGACTCCGCAAAATAACTATAACGTTAGGTTAAAATCGGCTAGAAACACCATCGAAAGATGTATTGGCGTTTTAAAAATTCGCTTTCGATGTCTATTGAAACATCGGACTTTGCATTACAATCCCGTAATTCAGTGTAAAGGAAATCACGCCCAAAGCTATAGGTAATGAAATAAAGGTTTAACGGGTTGATTGGGCAGCAATGAAACAACTAGAATTCGTGTGTCGACGTTTCGGATGCTAATATGCATCCATCTTCAGGACTATAATGGAGAAAACTTGTTGTAAATACATCGATCTGTACAAAAATCTTACAAAAAACTCACCGAGACCGAATCAGATGTTAAACTGTTTGACATTAGCTTGGAGTTAACATCGGCTTTTAACGCAGTAAGGACTTTCAACGAAGTCGATGAATAAAAATAAAAATCTACAAAGCAAAACAATAACATGTGTCAATAAATAAATATATGAATAAATAACTTATAAATACATCTCTCCAATAAATAACATTAATTCACAGCACTTATAAAATGTGCAATTATTTAATATCTTCTTTTACAAAACACCCTTTAATGCTTGGATAAATAATTATCTACGACAAGCCCATCTAACCAAACCTGTAGGGTATACAACCCAGCGTGCATACATACAAAGGCGCTTACATATTATAAAAGTAGAAGTATACCGAGATGGTTCGTTAAAAATCTACCGACTGGTGACCTCGTCATCAAAAAAACAGCGCCTCCTATGGTGACGCTACAGGAACAGTTCCATATGGTGAATCTTGTAAAATAACAGATCGAAAACGCCGAAAAGTAAAAAAATTATAAAAATATCGATTAATCGAAATAAATTGCAAAAAAGTGGTACAAACCAGAAGAAGGAAGTATTACTCCCCCCTTTTTTCAACGCAATTTTCGTAAGAAAAGTGGTCAGAAGACAAGACAACAAAATGTCGGAGGTAAACACCAAAAAACTACGCCGCATCAATACTGAACTTATCTTTAAATCTGTTGAGCAAGTTTTTGTAGCTGTTGTCCAAAAACTGACAATCCAATTGTTTGTTACAATTCTGTTCTGTAGTATTGATGTACGCTGCCTCAAGGAAGGTACGTTTTACGTAGCTCTTTTCGGAGGTAAGTATAGTCACCTCCTCATGTTGAAATTTGTGAGATGTCGCAATGGCATGTTCCGACAGACCTGTCTTTGCGGACTTACATTTAACATCTTGAGCATGTTGGTGTATACGTGCAGCTAACCTTTGTTTTGTTTGTCCGATGTAAAAAATCCCGCACTCACATTTGATTTTATAAATCACATTCGTACGGTTCATAGCGGGCACTTTATCCTTTAATCTGGAGTAAATTAATCTATTGTGATTGAAGCCATTATAGAATGCCAATCTGAGCTCATCCTTGTTTATAATCTCTCCGAAAGTTTGTTTCAATCGATGTTCTAACAACGGGTTGTAAGTGATTTTACTATATTTACTGTTAGTCTTAGGTTCTTCCTGGTTTTGGGGCGGTTTAGGAGTCAAAGGCTTATTTCTAAAGAGGGTCCAGACAACTAATCTAGCAGGGTAACCATTTTTCAAGAGTTGCAACTTAAGTTCATGTAATCTTATTCCTACACGATTTTGAGGTACGCACGTTAAATTCTGTTCTTAAAAGCATTAATAACACTCACTCTTTGTTTGATAGAGTGGCTTGAGTTGTAGTTCAGTAACCTATCAGTCGCGGAGGCCTTTCTGTACACATCAGTGGCGTGTGCTCCGTCTTCTTTTCTGGTCACTCTAAGATCGAGGAAGGGGATGGAGCACTCCGATTCAAGTTCGTAAGTGAAGGTAAGCATCTTGTTATATTCACCGAGTATACCCACACAATTCTCCACTTCCGTAGACGGGACCGCGGCCAACATGGAAAATTTCCACCGCTGGAAAAATTGTTGTGATGTCACAAAGTCAAATGTTTAAAAATATTTTTTTTTGATCCATTGATCGGTTGTAGCAACATAAGTAGCGCTTGCGTGCGTTTTTCATGCGGCCGAAAATAAGATTAAATATTAATAAAAATAAATTATTATTTTTAAGTGTGACGTCACTGGGGGGAAATGAAAATGTGACTAAATGTGGCATAGGGGGAGGGAGGGGTCTAAAAATCGTGTGACGTAATTTATGGATGACCCCAAATAACCACCCTCATTTTCAATACGCACATTTTGAGCTTGGAAAAAATTCTTTAAATGAAATATCCTTAAAAGCAGATCGGAAAAGGAGGAACTATTAATTGGTCAGCAAGATCCCCAGATTTAATTCCTCTTGATTATTTTTTATAAGGTGCTGCCGGGGTGCAGTTAATAAGCAAAAAAAAATTGGAACTGAATTATTATAATTTAAACATCTTTTATATTATAAGAAAAAACAAAAAAATAATGGCATCCTTAAATTTAGTGTTGTATAAATAAATACACACTATGATAACAACAAGTTTATTTATTTGGACATTTTTATAAATGTCCAGAAATAAATATAAACAATATTAATTTTGATAATTAAACTAAATTAAAACTAAAACAATAGCACAATAAAAAAAACAAAAGTTCATTCTTATTGATGTTTAAACAAAATCAGTCTGGCATATTTTGTTCTAATATTGGTACCTTTTTCGGATTTCTTCTTTCCTTACATGCATTTTGTAATTAGAAATGTAATTCCCTTTGCCATGAAAATTGTGTTCTGGAATTCTCTAATAACAATTTCGGCAACTTTGCAAATTTTGAAAACGTCAGGTGATGGTTTGTAACCCCTTTTAGGCTTTACATTACCCGGAAACTCAGTTACGGCTGGGCGTGGGAAAAGGAACTAATAATAACGCAAGTTGGTTGAAGGGCGCCACCCGCTTTTTATTGGCTTCTTAAAAAAAACGGGAAAAATGTATGTACGTGCTTGACCGCAACAAATTTTTAAACAAACAATACAATGGAGTATAACAAATATTTCCGGAGTTCCCGGACAAACAAACAATTTCAACTTACGCTAGCGCTCCTTGGGATCAGCACGTCCATAAGTTTTTACATAACTATTTTCCTATCCAAAAACCTTGAAAGTGATATATTATTGGTTAGGCCAATGTAATATACGGATTGGATTCCCAACAACGGCTCTCGAGTTGCCACATCTGTTTTCTCCGCTCACAATAATTTAATACGGTATTCAAAATTTACCTTTCAAATTTAAACTAGAAACCTTCCTCGCGGAAAGCTGAGCCGAAAATCTCTAACAACAGAAATAACCACTATCAATGTTTCTTGCCAAAGGGAAAAACTATAATTTTTACGGTAGCCTCACAAATGATTAATTAATAGTAAAATTCATAAACTTTATTTCTAATTTTTCACTACCTATCTATTCGTTCTGATTCTCTATCTTCTCCTTCTCACCGCGCAAGTCCTTTCTTAAATATCTCGGGTAATTCTAAATTAATGTTATAGGTTCATATAATTTTCCTCTTCTTTTTATTGTAATTAAATTATAAGATGATGTTTCTTCATTATTTTTCGAATAACAAAACCTGCTGTGTATTCAACATCTTCTTTAAAAATGTTTAACGTGTTAAAATAAAATGAATATTCTTCTTCTTCATCATCATCATCTGGTTCATCAAATTCGCAAACTGCATCTGTAATATTTCTTGATATAGTTTCTAAATATAGTTTACTCTAGTAAAGCACAATTATCATTCACCGAGCCAGAAATTTGATGTCTACAAGTAGGTAGTCTTTTGTAAGCATTTTTAAACTGACGTACTGAGGGATTGTTATTGTAACCACCTCGACTTCTTATTGCGCTAAAAAATATTTCTAGGTGGTCTTGGCTAAGTTTATATGGAAGTAAGTATAGCTTTGATATAATCGTACTTGGTTATAAAGATTTACTAGATTTTCTAAACATATAATCATACCTAAAAAACCAGTCTTTCGATTACCATGAATAAGTAATTTTCCACTTTCGTCTTTTAAATTCGATATGTATTCCCTAATTTTTAAACTTTCTGTTTTAACAAAATTAATTGTTGAATCTTTTACTGGCCTTTTATAAATATATTTTGCAACAACACTTCTACCATTTAGCATATCGAAAGCATTATTAAGTGTTAAACAAAATTTTGCAGTAGCCGACGAATTTCTAAACTGCTCGTGGTTCATCCTTCTTTCGCAAAATGTAATTGCTTCCGATACCGATGCACAGCAAGTTCTACCTTCATATTTTCATTTCTATAATTTTAATTTGTTTGCTACATGAAGGCCTTCTTCTTCTTGAAGATCTACTAAATTTTGGATATATTTCCAATTTATTTATTCCCCATTAGGATCGATCAAAATCCGTTTCTCATCAAATGTATTGCAACATAATTTTATCATATGGCAAGCATCCCAAAATGTATACATCGGGACTTTGGTAATTGGATGTGGAAACCACACAGTAAAAAAAGCCATAAATAAACTTTCATTATTTCATTGATATTTTTATCATGGTAATATTTGTCAAAAGTTCTAGTTAATTTCAATTAATTTGAAAATTTTGCATATTATTAAAATATGAGTTGATGAATTTCTCTACCAAGGTTGGTAAACTTTTATTTCTTTGCTGTTTCGTCAAAGTTGCATTTATTAACGTTAATTTTTGTTAATTTCCAACATAAACTAAGGTATTTTCCCAATATAATGTGTCATTTTATAACAAATATTTATTGTTAGTAAAATTACCAATTCAAATAATTAAATTCACTTCATGTAAGATATAAATATTTTTGTTTAGTTTGCAAAACATTAACTGTTATGCATTGTTTGTGATAAATTGACTTACGAATTTGATAATTTACCACTGATTTGTAGGCAGTAAAGTATCGTTTTGTCGCCTTACATTCGGTTTGTCTCGCAATGCGTCTCGTACAGAACACTTTATTTCTAAGTTGTAGTAAAAAAATATGTCGGTGCTTAGTGCTCAGTTACCTAAGTAAGTTATTTTTGTGTATGTTTTGCTCTTTACGCTGCATTTGATAATTATTATGTTTTAGGTATGGAAGAAAGAAATTACTAGTTATATTTTACATAATATGTAACAGTATGATGAAAACTTCATTAAGTCCAATGTAGTTACATATTTGAACATACCTGGAATGGTAAATCAAAAAGTAAATACTTATGTAGTTTATTACAATATTTTAAATTATTCAATATTTTTTAGGTATTGTAAGTAAGATTTTAGCTAATTTAACATCAGTGGCAGTGCAGAGAACTTGGACATTTTTATGAAAGTACTAACTTGTTACCAAACCGATGCGATGTTGGAATTTTAAGAAATGAAAATTTAGTTAAGTATTCTTATTATAAAATCTAATTAAAAATGTTATTGCTGTAATGCGCTTGATTTTCCGAATAAAAAGGAAGAAAAAAAGCATCCAAAGAAATTACGGGGTTCTGTACCGAAAAATTAATAGTCTTCCAAAAGGTAAGGTGCTCTGTTAATTTTAAATCAATATTCACATTTGAATATTAATAATTTGAATGCAGTCTATATTTTATGAATAAAAATAAAATCATAAAAAGCACTTCTAAATGCCGAGTGTTATTTTCTAAATGTTTATAAATATTTTAGTCTCGGATTTTATTTCAAAAAATGTAGAGTTGCTTTCTTACAATATTGTGTGATATTCTGATTATGTGATTATATTATGATTACATATGTGTATATTTTTGTAGCATTTAATTTATTTTATTTATTTCCCAGAAGAATATTACCTACTTTAATTAAAACATTTTAACTAAAATTGAAGGTAAATGTACCTACTAGTGCTTTTGGTAATTTACCTTCAAATTATTGGTAAACTAAACAATTACCTTTAACAATTTATCTTGAATTTAAAGTAAAACGGTCAAGGTTTTTATTAATTTTACTAAAAACTATAGAGATTTACCACTACAGCAAAGTACTTTTATCAAGTAATTTTAAGCAATAAACAACCTTGGGAATATTTATCAATCTTTCATGGTAAATTTAACAAGAGATAAGTGCATTTTTACTCACTTCAGTCAGGTAAATTAACAATCGGCACTAGTGAAAGATTTATCACAGTTTTAAAGAGGGGTGCATTGCCTACTAAGGTCGTTGATGATTTGCCTTTATTATGAAGTGGACCCTATTTGCCATGAGTTTTGTGGCAAATTAACATTATTTTTAGCTAAATTCCCATATTTTTTTTTACTGTGCATGGTTTCAAATTATCGATATCAAATGAAGCTCCCAATTCTGTGCACATATTTAATTTAACTGGTGCACCATCAAATGTTACAGAATGTGTTTTAGCACCTGTTTTATGTAACAGGTACAAACATTTTTCTAAAAGGCTTGAACGTTCAGAGCCATTTAAACTAGAAATCGAAAAATAACCTAAAGGGACTTTCAAATATTAATTTAAGCTAATGTAAAATTAGTAAAAATACTAAAATATTTTTAGCAGCGGGTAGGTGTTCGCCATCTGATATTAAATCAGTTCCAATATCAACAAAACCGTGATACTTCTTGCCATCCCATTCGATTAATTGACGAATCGACATTTCATCAATAGCAATGTTTACTGTAACATTTTTTTCTTTGCATCTTGCTTGAAGAGCATCAAATGCTTCCTTGGTAAATCCTGGGTTGCCACCAATTACATTATACCATTTTCTTATACTTTCAGGATGCGGCAATAACTCTTGCCTTACAAAATTATATGCTTTTGGTGAATAATAATGCAAGGTTAAAGCAAATTTTTTTAAATTCGGATCATATTTTCTTAATCCATTGGAAGATTTCAGCTGTCTTTCGATTATGTCTTTCACACTGTTTGAAAAAAAGTGTTAATTTATCCCAATTATGTCTTAAAAGGTAGTTCATATAGACGACTATATTTTTATGTTATTTTGTCCATATTTTATAATGTAATTTATATTTCTAAATGTTATGTTAAAATTTTTAGCAGTTTTATACTGCAGTTAAAGCAATTTTTCTCTTTATATAATTGACAATATTACTTAGTTTCTTTGACAGTTTTTCTACATTTCGATGCTGAATTAACTGCATAGAAATAAATTTTATTCACAATCGGTTAGTAATCGATACATTCCTGATTTGTAATAAGTTGGGAAGCAGTTTATTATTTACTTTCACTTGCCAACCAATCAGAAAGCTACTTTGATTTACTTTCCAACCTACTCGCATTGTGGCTAGAAAAAACACTAACAAAAAATATGTTATGTCAAGTGTCAAGTACAATAAATTTATGTACAAGATTAGTACAAGCTAAATTATAATGTAATTTTATTTTAGTTACTTTATAAGTTTAAGTTTAGCCAGAATAATTAAAATTTATTTAAGCACTAATATAAAAAAAACGAAACAAATCTATAAATTTGTTACTAATATAATTTTTGCCAGTTGCCAACACAAATTTTTTGTTTGACATAAACAGCAATTTGTTTTTAATATTTTATACTAACTTGATAAACTATTTTTATTTCCAAAAGTGAAATCAAATGAAAAACAATGTATAATTTAATACAATTTTTAATTATTTGTTGTTTACAAACTGATTGTGAATAAAATAATATACATACCTCGGTGTCAAGCTTCATTCCAGCGTCGCGCTTATCCAGCAACTTAGCGCTCGGCTGTAATGAAGCATTTTCCACCTCGGTACGTAATATACTATTACTCTTTTCAGGGAGGTAATAATTCTTTTCCTTGCTGTCAATTTGTCTTATTAATAATGTTGTTTTCTTTACTTTAGTAAGATAACTTTGTCTATTTATTAAAAACGTTTAATTAATTCTATAAAGTAGATTTGTCTAAATTATTAAGTAAAAATATATCAAATTTTAAAATATAAATATGTGACCTTTTCGGGATTTTTCGACCAGGACAATTTAATTACATTGTTTTAATTATCCTGGTCTAAAAATCCTGAAAAGTTCACATATTTATGATAAAAGATAGACGAAAATAATTTTTCAAGTTTAAGATACAAATATAATTAAGAAATTGGTAATTCTAAAATAAAAACATGTTTATATGATTTCAAAATTTTTATTATGATGTCGTGGTAAAAATGATACTTTTTTGTACATAATTAATTTATTCATACATGTATTGAGCGTATCCCTAGTTGTTTTACCTCTCTTCGAGCCGTTGCGTTGTTCAAAAAGTACAAAAATTCAGCAAATTATTCTGTCATAACCTACGAACACAAAGTTAAAGAAATAAAATAAAATGCATAACTTAATCACATACAATTTGGTACATCTTCTTCAATATCGAAAGTTGGATTTGTTTTTGATTTCTCACTTCAAAAATTTTACTTAATTTGCAGAGGAAAGTGTCTAAAAGTTTGTGACCTTTGCATGGAATCATAATTTCAAATCCTTGATCTGCCTAAAAATGCTTTATAAATTTTTAAAAAGATGACAATTTTATTAATGTTATAGAATATTACCAGTCCAAAAGTACCAACAAGTTGATGAAATTCGGTTAAAATATTTCCTAGATTTTTATTCGGTATTTGTAAGTTTCAAACATTTTGGTTTTAATATCTTCGATTCTTAACAATGATTTAGAAAATTCATTGAATTCATTGAATGAATCTCATATTATTATCGATAATTATATTATATCTATAATTTCAGAAGTTTCGGTCCCTGCAATCTATGAGGTTTTGATTATTTTTCTATTCTTGGGCGAGAGGCATTAAATGACGTATATACGTGTAGTAATCGGTTTGAAAAAATCCACTTCGAGTATCCGGATGATAAAATGCAAGCCTGCAATTGCGTTTAGAATTTTATAATTTGATAAAAAATATATATAGTGAGTATTTTTAACTTATATATTTAAATTTACTCTTCAAGTCGGCGAAGTTGGAAAATAACTCCTCAACAGCTTCAGCAAATTTAATCCATTCTTAAATTGGAGAAAGCTTCTTATCCTGATGCTTGCTTATCATAAAAAAGACACAGAAATTGACTAATTTTCGACTGTTGTAATTTTGTGGACTAACAAAACTATAAAATAAAACTGTAATTAACAACTCGAAACATCAAATGAAAATGAATCAAGTTGAACAACGAAGATACCTAACTCGCAAGTGTGACTTAAAACGATGAAAATTTCCATTTTTCTCTCCTTAAATGCAGTCAGTTTACTGATATGAGAATGCAAATTTGCTAATTGCATATGTCATGACTGAGATACGATGACTGTGATTCCCCAGAACGTGCCGATTTTATAAACATAACTGATCGAATAAATTCCTGAAAGCTTACGTATTACTGTGTATTACATAATAGAAAGTCATCTTAACTTTTCAAAATGTTAATGCTTCTATTTTTGTAGACAAGCTATTGTTTTGTGTAATAATTTAGACAAAAAAAGAAAAATTGTCTACTTTTTCATTTAGCATAATTAAGATTATGAGATAAAAGACAAGTCACCTGTTTTTCTCTGTTAAATTAACACTTTTTCGTTTATCTATTCGCACTTTCACATTTTAACATAATTATTTTAAACAGTGCAGAGACGATGGAATCATTGCTTACAATTAAATATGATGATTATTTCAATATTTCATATAAAAAATTCCATTAAAAATAAAATTTACCATGTTAGAAACAGAAGGAAATAGTTGGAATGATTTGAAGTTGAATGAAGTTTCTACCATACCATTAAATCTTCACTTGAGTTTTTATTTAATAAATTTTCATTTGTTATTTTATTCAAAACATCCTGCAGCGAACTAAGCCGTTGTGTTAATCGTCGGCATTTTTGTTTCAATTGTCGATTTTCTGAACGCATTTCTTCGTACTTTGCCTTCACTAAATGAAACATTTTGTTTTCTTTTTCGAGGAGATGCAAAATGTTCGTCTTGAATTTCAGAAATAAATCTAACATTTTCTAAAAACAAAAGTTATAGATAAATAACTTATAGGTACCAGCGGTAGTGTATATAACCAACCTATTAAACCTGTATAGGAAGTTCTCTGGATAGTGTTTGAGGTGGTTGCAATTTCATTTGATGGAATCGAAATTGTATTAGAAGTATTCAGATTTGTGTCACCATTGCTTGAACTTGCATCGGAGATACTATTAACTGGATTTACATCAGAGATACTACTAACTAGATTTGCATTGAAGTATCTAGATTTTGTCGTACTTACCACGATACACTTATTACCGGTATGCTCACTAGCAGGTTAGCTCTATCCTTCTCGCACTATTTGACGTCAGCTTGGAGCCAGAAATGTCAAAGTTGCAATATTTCTTACGTTTTTCAACCACTTCTAGGATTATTATGTTAATGAGGTATAATATAATTGAAATTGATATTGTTTGACCTTTTATTTTTATAAAATAATCTTAAGATTTATAATTAAAATTCAAGCGTATTATAATAAATATCTCCAACGTGACGTCAATGCGCAGAACAAACGAGTTTTAATTTCTTACTGAGCATACCGGTATAAGTGTATCGTGGTACTTATACAAGGTTTTACTAACTACAATACTCTTGTGTAGCTAATTTTAGCAACTTTGTAGATTGAAATAAAATGTAATATTTTTATATACAATTTTGTATTTTTTTAATAAAGATGTTGTTAAACTAAAGGTAAATTTACATTATTTAATGTGTAAAATTCAGTGATTGTGATTCTACATACATTGTGTAATTTTACTTTTGTACAGTAATTATACATAAGCATTGGAAATATACTGTAAATTCCTTGGCCATTGGCCACCCATGACCAGTGATTTTCTCAGTAAATTTACAGAAACAGTTTTATCAGTGTATGCATCGGTTATGTAGGTTAGTGTTAGTTTATGATTTTTCTTTAGCAAAATCGCCCGTAAAAGAGATATTCGCGCGAAGGTATGCATTGGTTATTAAGGTTAGTGTTAGTTTATGATTTTTCTTCCAAACTTCGTTGTAGCCCAAAAATTAAGAATTAATCTGACACTGGTCTACTGTCATACAGTAAAAATATTTCTTTTATATCGTTGGCAGTGTAGCTCTGTATTCCTCAGGAATAATTAAATTTTTCAATGTTATCGGTGCAGGAGGCGCTTTTCTAACTTTGGTTCTTTTTCTTCTTATTATTTGTTTCAACGCTTGATGTGCAGGTAGAACTGCTTGAGCACCTTGCGAAAGCATTGCTTACACATTCGTTAATAATTTGCGGGGATTTTCCATAGTCTCTGCAGCTCTTTTTTTTATATTTGTTTTTATAACTTTCCCTTCTATTTCAGCCGCTGAACTGTCATGGCAATGATTGCCTATTTCTTTTGTAATAATTTAGCCATCCATGCTCGCTTTGTCGCATCTCCAAAAAAACTTTTGAATTACATGCTCTTTTTTATCATATGCATACGAATATCCGGCGCTATAAAACTTGGTTTTACATCTTTTGCTTAAAACTTCTATTTCTATTTTAAATTTATTCTATGGAATACAATTGTTTGAGGTTTAATCAATATTACTCTATACTCTATAGTAACAATAAAACAAAAACGTTCCGCGTCGAAACGATCGCGTTGAAACGTGCGCGTCAAAACGAACTAAACCCGTTATTTCTTAGTTGGTAACGATATAAAAAATATTTAAATTAAAATATCTCGTCCCCTTTTTCATTTACACTTCATTTACATTATATTAATTATTTTCAATAGAAAATTATTTTGTTATGTACCTACTATAAGGGCTGAGATATTTAGAGAAAATGTAGATATTTAGTCAATAATATAAGGCCTGAACCCAGGGCCGTATATAAGGGAGTGGTTTTGGGGTGTTTAACCCCCCCCCCCATGGGTAAACTAATTTTTAAATAATTACAACAGTACAAGAATTAATTTAAAATACAGGTATATGCCAACCTTTGTTTTAATTCCATAACCCCCCATGACCAACGTATAACTACGGCCCTGCTCAGGGCCGTGCCGTACGATGATGCAGAGAGGTGGCACCGCAAAAGGGCGGCATAAGCAACAAATTACACTATTTAATAATTAAAAATCGAAGGTTATTTTAAAGAAAACAACATTTAAGAGGCGGCATTTTGAAGACTTACATCATACTGAGAAAATATACCGCACGGCACTGGCTCTGCCTGAACAAACTGCACCCTAGATAATTTTGGCTTTGAAAATTACTGCTTATTTATTCTACATCAAAATAAAGCATCTTCAAATAAAGCACAGGCAGTTAACATAAGTACTTATTAATATTATATTAATATTAAGAAGTTACCCCTTGAGGTTGTTAATCAATAAATAATACACAGGTACAATAGAACATAAGTACTATTCATATAAATATGCATTTAAAACGCCAAAATACCTTAGCAGGACATTACCCATGCACACGCAAAATTTTTAATTTTTTATAATATCGTTTCAGTTATAGTTACAGAATAGGAATTTGGGTTGTCGAATACTGTCATCGTTAACGTATTCAATTCGATCACCTACGTTTCGATGATGGAAAAGATTTCGATGGAAGTTAGTGAATAGGGGTGTTAGTACGTAGGATATACTATTAGATAGTTGTTTTTCGTTCTTTTTAGTCAAATTATTATTAAAAACTTGAAAAATGGGATAAACTTTGTACAAGTAAGCTCAACATTTTATTATAAAAAAAGCAAATTTATTAAATGAATTTTACATTGACAAAGTTATTGAGAAGGTGTATGCATTTGCCGTAACTAGGGTATGAAGTATAACTAGGCACCAAACCTAGACACCGACATCATCACCCTCCTTCAAGGAAACGGGCCAAAAATCATCGCCGGCGACCTCAATGCAAAACACACGGACTGACACTCCAAACGATCAAATGCAGCTGGCAAAACCCTCAAAGCGCTGTCAATTCACCAAGATTTCCAAATGGACGCCCCCACCGAACCCACCCATGAAGCCATCCAAAGGCCAAACTCCGACGATATTCTGGACATCGCCATTTTCAAAGACCTCACGATCCCGCACCACATTGCAGTAAGCGGCCCACTGGACTCCGATCACTACCCAGTGTTTCTAAACCTGGGCAACGACATCTTACCAACCCTGACAGTACGAACCACCACAACCATCACCTGGCCAATCTTTCAAAGACACTTACTGGAGAATATGGGCCCCATCCCAATCATTGACAACGTAACCAAACTTGAAGAAACCATCCTACAACTAGAGACCCACATAACCAACGCCCAATCAGCTGCTCAGAACACAAGACCCGCCCCCGATCCAAGTAGAATCCTCCCAGGACACATTCGTTCACTTATCCGCCAAAAACGTCAAGCTTAAAAAACCGCAAGGAGAATCTGGCACCCAGCCGATAGAACGAGAGCCAACCAGCTAACAAATGAAGTCCGCGATGCCCTCCTGAAGCACCGGAAAGAATCCTGAACCGACAAAGTTGCAAGTCTCAATTTCCAAGACAACTCCGCTTGGAAAATGGTCCAAGCCCTCACCTCCACTCGAGCACCGATGCCTCCCATCCACGACTCACAAGGAATGGCCTTCTCCAACGTAGACAAAGCAGAAGCGTTCGCCGACACGCTTGAAACGCAATTTCAACCCAATGAAAACCATGACGACTCCGACCATGTCAACTGGGTCAACCGCACCGTTAGAGAATTTCTTAGTAAAGACGACGACTCAAGCATCATCCCAACCTCTCCAAGCGAAGTAGCAAAAACAATTCAAGGACTCAAAAGGAAAAAAGCTCCAGGCAACGACGGCATCAATAACGATGCACTAAAACACCTTCCCAAAAAGACAATCTCCGCCATCACCAACATCGTCAACGCAGCTTTCCGACTCCACCACTTTCCTGACAGATGGAAAACAGCCGAAGTCATCGTCATTCACAAGCCAGGCAAGTCCAAGACCTTCCCGCAGCACTACCGCCCCATCAGCCTGCTACCAGCGATCGGAAAAATCCTCGAAAGGATTACCCTCTCTCGACTCCAAGACGCCCTCGAAGAAAGGTAAACAATCCAGGACGAGCAATTCGGCTTCCGCCCTAGACACTCGACCACCCACCAAATCCTGCGACTCGTCGAGCAGGTCACTCTGGGGATTCAACAAGAAGCAATCCACGGCTGCAGTCTTCCTCGACGTTTCCAAAGCTTTCGACAAAGTTTGGCACAACGGTCTCATCTTCAAGCTAATACAAGCAAACCTCCCAAGCGCCATGATCAAATTCTTAGCATCCTTCTTCAAGAATCGATACTTCCAAGTCAGAATCGGAGCCTCCATCTCCACTCGAAGACCAATCCAAGCGGGGGTATCCCAAGGATCCCTCCTCTCACCGAACCTCTTCAGTATTTACTCGAAAGGCGCCAAAATTAAAAAATTCTAATTAAAATTATTGTATTTATTATAGGCACCATTTGAATAAAGACGCCCTAATTCAAAAGTTTAAATTATAAATATTGTATTTAATATAAGCGCCAGAGGTGCCATTTGAATAAAAGTGCCGTTTAAATAAAGGCGCCAAAATTTTGAAGTTCAAATTATAAATATTGTATTTAATATTGGCGTCATTTAATAAAAGCGTTGTTTAAAAAAAGCGCCGAAATTCAAAAGTTCTAATTAAAAATAGGCAATGATTAAATAAAGGTGCCTAATTTATATTTTCTTGTTGGTAAAACTATATATAATCAGTTTTTTTTAATTTAATAAATTTTAACTGAGTGCTTGTTCACAATGTACATAAGACGTAAGAATTTCAAATATAAATAAGACCTTAATCGAATATTGAAAAATACTGGAGTTATTTTGGTTTATGCAAAAGAACATTGTATGTCGTGTACTTTAAGATTTTAATATTATTCGATACTCCATTAAGCTTTTATTTGTATTTATATTTTTATGTCTTATGTTCGTCTTACGTTTTACGTACATTGTGAACAAGCACTTAGAGTATGACTCAAAATTCGCCATTTTGCACCAAATTAAAAAAAAATTCCAGAGAAACCCCGGACCCCTCTTTAGGGGAGAGAATAAACCCCGCCCGCACCCTTTCCGTTAAGGCGCATTTTTCGTAGTTGGCCATAGGCGCCAAAAGTTCTAGTTACGGCTCTGAATGCATTTAACAAAAAAAATTTTAGTTTGTCAAAAAATGTGCTAACTACTCTTATACAAGCTTCTCAACTATGCTATTGACATTCATAGCACAGCTTTTTATTTTTTTTAATTTTAAATTTTAAAATTTGTCAAAATATGTTTATTATAATGAAGTCACAATATCTTTAAAACTCACTTTGCTATAAATCAGTAATTATTTTACGGTAAATATGCCCCCCCCCAGAAAAAAAATCTGGATCCGCCTCTGGGTCTACCCATATTCAGACATATTAGTGAGTGTACTTCAGATTCACGAAAAATCAAAATAATAAAAAAAAATTTTAACAAAAAAAAACCGATTAAAAAGAAACAAATTAATATGCACTAAAAAGTAAAATAACAGTTGCGTATTCTTCTACAACTTATACATAAATATTTATTAGGCTACTTAAAAGTCAATCGAATTATTACGATAATATAATGTAGGTACAATTATTGTTATTTTTGGAATCGGTGTCAGCCAAGTAAGGCCGTTGTAGTGATCCACATCTCTTTTAACTAATTATAAAACAGATTTTCATGAGTTAACGAAAGTCGAACCATTTGACGTTGATCAAATGCCGAAGGTTGGTGCAGTGGCGGATAGTGATTTTTTGGGGCCCGATGCTAATTATATTTTAGAGGTCCCTGTAGGATATTATGGGAGGGGGGGGGTGACGTTTGTCTAGTATAAAAATAATGGTATATGTAACAGGTAACAAAAAAATGTATTCTTACTATCAAACATAAATATCAGAAAAAGAAATATATAATTTTAAAAGTATAAAAAATATATGTTACGAAAAATGTCCAACATTTTGACTAAATCGGGAGTTTATGAGCTCACTTGCAAATGGTTTCAAAAATATATCGGTCGTTCAGGTAGATCTTTCCAAACACGTCCGACTTGGAGACAGAAAATTAATTAGACACCAGTTAGACGTTAATCACAAACGGGGGGATACGAAATTTTACATGTATAGCCAAAAAGTAAAAAAACTTAAATTTTTAGAAGCTATGGAAATCAATAAATTAAAGCAGTCGTTCTTGTTATTAAACAGTCAATCTGATGTAAAATAAACTTATCTCTATTAAACATTTTCAAAAAAGAATTAACTCCCCCCCCTTAAGTTCGACCTATAAGAACCCTTATTCTTTATACCCCTACACTTTTATTAAATCAATTTCCTAAAAACTCTCTTATTTTTTCAAAAATACTTTTTTTCACCACCCCAAACAACAATTAAACGGATTCTATTTAATTTTCTTTCTAGGTCATCGCCTGATGATACCATAGTATAATGAAATCGTTTGCAATATTTTATACAGTGTATTTTATTTCTAAAACGTGTGTGTGTATTTTTTGGGTTTTCTAAAATATTGATATGGTTAATATCGAGTTACACTACCTAAACCACGTATCAATCAATTATTATTTTATAGATAATTTAAAAAACAAAGCAAAAGCAACTCATTCTCATAAAAAGAGAAAACAAATTCAATTCTATAAAATTAATAACGAGTAAGGTTGGGGGCCTCTATGGAGCTCTCAATGATCGGGGGTCTAATATTCAATATTCCAGCATCTTAAGCTTCTCTATAAAAATTTAATTAAATTAAACATAATTTTATAATTTGCGTTTGCTTTTATGTTCTTCGGAAAAGATAGTTAATAAACAAAACTGAATTCTATAAAATAATAAATAAGGTTTGGCTCTTGGGGGCCCCTCAATGATCGGGGGCCCGATGCTCCAGCATCGTAAGCATCCATATAAATCCGCCACTGGGTTGGTGAACCGGGCATAAGAGTTTCTTTCTTGGAAGAATCTTTTATATACAAAAGTTGCGAAGACACCTTGTATATGGCTTATTTTTTAAAATAAAATGCAACAAAAATTCTGTTCCATTTTATATCTTAATTTTATAATTTTCTAACTACGCCTGAATACGCCCCTGACTAGACCGGTTGTCGGTAATGTAGTTATTTTCAGTTGGTAATTGTAAATTAATTAGGTACTTTATTATGTGACAATCGGTTTTCGTTAATGTAACAGTGAATTAAAATAACATACAACGAGAAAAATGCAAATGTTGAATGCTATAAACCAAATAATAAACTGTTTCTATCGAAGTGTGCTACCCACGAAGTCGGACAACAAACAAAAATTAAGAAATATAAATGGAGCTATCGTAAAGGGCAAACGTTGAATTAATATAGGTAAGTATCTTTATTTAAATCATTATTTTATTTATCTAATCTAAGTTTTAAGGCTTGTATTTTGCGGCGCATTACAAGAAAAGATTTGTATTAAGGAAAGCTTGGCAGATTTACTTATCTGCCCACAGTCGAATATGTGAAAACAGAAATCTATATCTACATTTCCAAGTGTTGGTGTTTTTGATTAAATTCTACATATTATTCACACCATATATTCAATAAATACTGTGCTAGGCAAGTGGTACGATGAAGGTTTCCTATTAACAATTTGTGTGCTTTACATAAAATTAAACTGGATCGTCCACGACTTCCAATGTTTATATTTTTTTCACTTCTTTTGGTAATCATGGTTATAAGAATTTAAAGCTTTCGAAACATCCATTATTGCCTTTAGTAAACTTGCAGTAATTTTATATTTAGATTCACTCACTCGAATTGATTGTTATGAGTTGGTTCTTTAACCAAATTTATATTTAAGCTCATTTGATCTTTATAAAACTAAAGAAATTATCCAAATTACCAAATTGGTAAATTGCAACTTTTCCAACACAATTTGTGCAAAAAATTTAATTTCAAAATTAAAAAAGTACTAGTTACTACCATCGTGTGCAGAATCCTTTATGAAGGCAAAGTTCAACATTGATAACACATTGAAAAGCACTTTGTTTGTTTTGTTCGGCATAGGTTTGTGCTACGGTTATGTATTCAAAGAAGTTAAATTTAGGTTATAAATAAGTTGTTGGTTAAATTTTATTGATTTTTAAACAAAATTGTTTTCGTTAGTAAACTTCTTACTGTGCCAGTATCTGTTTTTTTTTTGGTTTCTTAGTGTATTCTAATTTTGAAAAACATTTTCAACACCAATTTTATGGGAGCCGAAGCATGATTTTCGTGAAAATTGTGTTCAAACATGTATTTCAAAGAGATCGAACACTTTTTTATTTAAATTTTGCAGTGTGTTGTTTATTAACAAGTTCTGTAAATTAATAATTTTTTTGTTAAAAATATTTGTAGTTTTTTCAAAAAATCTAAAATATTTCTCTGCATCGCAACAAACTTTTATAATAAGTGGTGCAGCAGTTGTTAATTTACAATATTCTTTTTGTTTTTGTAGTGACGACAAAGTTTCTCGTCCTTCTAATTGCAGTAAACATTTGGAGAAAGTTTGGATGTACGAAACCACATCTTGCACATAATCAGTCAAATTCCAAGCACGAGAAGCATCATTTTGTTCGTTAATTTGTTGAAAAATCTCGTTTATAAAATTTTTATATTCTATACAGTTTCATTCAAATCTTATGCATTATCATTTGAAGTTGAAAAGCTTCCCCAATGCAAAATCGAAATAGAATCGAGATTTATTTCCCGTTTTGCCAGCTTTAGCGTCAGAATGAATTAGTAATATTTTAAATGCAGCTTCAAACTGTCTTGAAGTAGGATTATTATTGTATCCTCCACGACTTCTTATAGCACCAAAAACAACTCGGTATGGTCTTGCGAAATTTTGTATGTTAATATATACTTAAAGAGTGCTTTTGCAGTTACATAAGTACTATAAAGTCTCTCTTGTTTTTCTAGGTGATTTAACAAGATGTCCATGTAACTTTATAGAGCCTATATAGTTTTTAATTTCATCTAAATAATTGAAAATCTCTTCTGCATTTTCATTTGAAACTGGTCTTTTGTATTTATACTTGGCCGATTGATTTCGAGAGTTCAGTATGTCGAAGAGATCGTTCATTATCAACATTAATTTAGCTGTTTAGCATCATCGGAATCACAATTAAGACAAATGTATACACTGAAGCGCATATTGGCACGTTTCGGGTGTACGGCTCTCTTGCAATCGTGGCACTGAAAAGAATTGTTTCTACCGAGTATTTCGGATATTTTCTTTGCACAAATCATAGTCATCATCACTTTCAACACTTGATGTAGAAATCTTTCTTTTCGTTCGTTTTGATGGCGTTTGTTTTGGTGAAAGTTTGCGCTTTTGCTTTTCAGCGCAGACTTCCATCTTCTCTTTCGGAGCTGCCCGCTTTTTTTGTCGTTCTTCAAAATCGGTAACATCTTCCAGCGAAGTGAAAACCGTTGTTTTCTGTGGCTTTGGACCACGATTCGACTTCTTTCTGTACTGTTACTGCTTTCAAGAGTCCGATCGAAGATTCAACCGATGCCAAGTTGCGAGAAATGCCAGATGTTGCGTCATCAACAATAATGCGGCGTTGTTCGTTTTCATCATATTCTTTTTGAACGGTGGAAGCCTGTGCATTTTCTTCATTAATGCCAAGACTAACAAAATTTAAATTGTTGAAAATACCCGGATCGTATGAACAAATTCCAGTGGCTCTGAAACCCGCCACAATGTTTTCGGCCGTCGCACCTCGAAGCAAAGCCATTGTAACAAGCTTGAGAATGAGGGCAATATCTACTGTTTTGTCGGCTTTATTACGCATTCGTGCGTTGTGTCACCGGTCCTGAAACATCAAGGAGCTGCAATGTCAATCGCTTCGACTGACAAATGCGAGCTGTAGTAATTGAACAAAAGAAGAGTTCGTGACCTTCTTGAAGAGTGGCCGTGTTTGACGAAAAGCCCCATGAATTTCACGAATTCAGCCTGCTGCATCCACCCGCATCGTTTGCGAAGCCGACAGTTTCTTTCGATGCGTGAGTCAGATACAGGGTATGCATCTTTTTTTTGAAGAGATAAAAAAGGCGGCATTGAATTGCCTAACACACTGACAGCAAAAGCCAACGTTAACGTGTTTCGTTAACAGTTTCGAGAACAGTTGTATGGCTGGAGATTCATCCCAGCTTCGTGGATATTCAGCATCAATTTTTAGAGCAAACTGGTATGCCAATTGCTTCAATTCAGTGATGCTCAAACCATAATAGCGTTGAGCACACTTTGCCACGTATTCGACCAGCACCTTCTCTTGTTCTTCATTCAAAACCTACATTATTTATACTATACAGTATTTTCAAAAATACTCTTTCTAATTCCTTATTATTAATAATAATATGTAAAACACAGAAAATAAATGTAAGCTTATTTGAATTACAGCATCAGTCGGTTTATCTAGGCCACCTCTTTAAAGATAGTCGTAATATTCATCACATTAGATATTCACCTTTGAATTTTAATTCCGCAACATATTCTCTACATATATTAGAACAAACTTTCTTTATAACAGATTGTGCTGCATAGCTGGTCAATCTCGAAACTGTCAAGATAGTCTGTATCAAATATAAAATCAAATTCAGATAGGTTTAAACTTTCTTGAAAACAATCATCTCTATGCTGTAACTCTTTTAAAACTGAAATATCGTCACTAATTTTTAACAAATGTTTCATTCGTATCTTTTTTTCCCGACTCTATTATTTAGGTCTACGAAACATTGTAGTTGAAACTACATTTATTTATTTTTATTTAAAAATTCGACTCTGTGATTGTGCATATAATGCATAGGTGCATATAATGGACCTATAGGTCCACTCCATGTGCGTGAAGTTAGCCCCCCTTTTTCGAAAATTTTGAAAAATTTTTTTTGTATTGTGTTGTATTCAATTTGTATTGTTTGTATTGCTAAAAATTAAAATCCTAACTTTAATATTAGCCGTGTAAATCGCGAAAATAAATTTCGCGTTGGCCCCCCTTTTTTGAAATTTTTTTTTGTATTGCGTTGTATTCAATTTGTATTGTTTGTATTGCTAAAAATTAAAATCCTAACTTTAATATTAGCCTTGTAAATTGCGAATCAATATTTCGCGTTGACCCCCCCTTTTTTGAAATTTTTGAAAAATTTTTTTTGTATTGCGTTGTATTTAATTTGTATTGTTTGTATTGTTTAAAATGAAAGTCATAATAAATAAAATAATATTAAAGTTAATTTAATATTAACCGCGTAAATCCCAAAACAAAATTTTGCTCTGATCCGCTGCCTAGCTGGCTCAAAATTTCAAATTTGTTTTTGTATTTCTTTGAATTTATAATAGAGCTTCCACATGAAATTTGGTTAAAAATATCTCCTGAAGACGTGGTTTATAGCGATAAGGTTTGTATAAGTAGAAAGTACGGAACATTAAAACGCTGATGTTGGACGGACGAACTTTTTCAAAAATTATATGAAGAAACAAAGTTACCATGTGCCATTGCTTTTAAACATTGTGATGTGTCTGGAACAGGGTACTACATAACTATTAAAGGACGTTGTGCAGAATGTGGTGGTATCTTTCTTGGTCGTATAATAAACAAACCTCAAGATAATTCTTCGGCAATTATGGAATGTTCTATGAAGGAATTTGATTTTACTTTAAGGCATGTAAGGAAACGACAACTTCAAGGGGAACGAAAGACCGAAATTTCTAAGGTGATGGTTGAAAGAAGTGTATGCAGCGGTCTTACCTCCGCTTACAAACCTCGGCCGTATTGAAGCGCTTCCACCTACCTGTTCCGCTGGCTTCTGTTTTTGACGATGCTCTAAGCTAGCTCTCGTAGAGAAATTTAGGGGGGGGGGGGTTTAAGCGATCGGGAGTGAATACCCGATCCCTCAAACTAATAGATTTAAAAATCTCAAATTAACGGCGCCATGCACTTTTTTATCGCCAATAAAAGAAAGGTGTTCGCCCTAAAAGTGCAAAAAAATATTGTGCAGATAGCACAGCGTACCGTAGGAACGCTCAATACCGGGTGTACCATAAAAAAACTCAGACAGAGGCGCAAAAACAAGTTTAATCAAAAACAAAGAAAAATATGAATTTAGTGGTAACAAGCAAATAAAAATAAATAATCAGGCGCAGCTGAAAAAAAAATTAACCCGATCAGATCTGATTTGGCTTTTCATCTATCTTACAATCGAAGTTATGTACTTCGATTCTTGCAAAAAAAAAAAAATGATCTTATGATGGTAAAATAAATCTTCTTCGCCCAACTATCGAATAACAGCTCACACGTAAATAAGTGTAATCGCGTCACACACTTTGCGACCAAACAGTAACAAGAAAATGTTATATAAAAAAATATGGGCAGCTCACCCTTTTACCCCGCAGCACGCCACTGGTTCGTACGTCCCTGGGTTGGTAAATCTTCCAAGCGTCAACCAATTCTTCCCGACTTAACCTCAAATTTAAGATCGTATTCAACAGGTTATCGCAAACAGTAGCTTTCCAGTATTAGCAGATAAATAATCGTATTGGCAGCGAAGATAAAAATTATACGAATGTGAAACGTAAGTAGAATTCGATAACTTGCAGTAAAACAACAGGAGCGGATCCAAACCAATTTCGATTTCGTAGATCGTGACAGATTGATCCTACCGAAGCAGATAAACGCTCACGAAAATCTTCGGTCTTGCGGAAAATAACCACTATGTGATAGAAACCCGAATTGACGGTAAGTGAAATATCAACAACTAATAACACTTTAATTATCACTAATGATTTGTCGACAAAAAAACTTAATCTAATTAATTTTTAGACTCTTCAATAATTTTCACTACTCCTAATTTATGATGGTATACGTAACCAAGGCATTCTGTAACCGCTTGGGAGCTAAGAATAAAAGAGAAGGTTACATGTACTACCATGCCTTTGGCGTCGAAAAGCAGCTGATGACCTAATGGAATTGGGTGATCTGGAACCACCGCATTTGCCCAAAATTGAAACACTACGAAAAGCTAAGCAAGAAAGGAAAGATCAGTTGTTGAATTTGGTGAAAGGTTTAGACCCCATTCAAACTATTGTTCATTTGAAATACGAACGACATGTTGGAGAAATTCACGGCATTGGATTGGATCCAGTTTTTGTACATTATTGGACGTTGGAACAAATGGCAACGTACATTTTATACTCTAATGTAATATATTGTAATGTTTTTTTTTATTGGTTTTCAAAATTTTAAATACATTTTAATTAAAGATTAAACAAATTATTCTTCTTAAAAAAAACCTTTGACCTTTCTTCTTATCCGCAATTTGATAAATACGCGTACGCTTATATCTAATCGTCCACCATTAGAACTTGAATATTTTAAAGGTCCTACCTTATTGTTTAAATTTTTACTTTTCCGCCAGAACCATTCAACCACTCCCAACACAAATTAAACAACCCTTTGTTTGAAATTTCTGTTTATTTTCTCTATAATATCCACTAATTTTAATTATTGTTTACAAAACTCACATATAACTTCCGCCATTTTTCAACCTCACTTTAACCAAAAAAATCCTTCTTCCGCTCCCCGTTTTCTCAATCCACCAGTCCCAACATAAATTTTGCGGCAAAATTCAATTCAAAAATAAAATATGCAAAAATATCTTTTTTACATTTTAAAATTTTATAAATAATTTCACCTTAATTAAACTATTTACCTCAACCAATTTATAACGTGACAATATATATATAGATGCAACAGGATTGTTGGTTAAAAAATTGAAGAAAGCCAATTCTGAACTATCGGCTCACATATATTTGTATCAAATCGTTTGCAAGACCACAACAGCAAAAATGCCAGTTTTTCAAATGCTAAGTGCCGTACAAAATACAAATGCTATACAATATTGGCTTTTTGAAATTGTTCGAATAGGTTGCATGCACAAATCAAATTTTCCAATGCCACAAGAAGTTGTTTGCGATTTTGATAAAGCCTTAATGGGTGCGGTGGTGAGAGTCTTTGGTCAATGTAGGGATCTTAGAGATTATTTATCCAAGTGTTATGCTTCTATTGTAAATGGTGATAAAAATTTACCCGGTTGTTACTTAAGATTGGACATATCCCATTACGTTGCTTTAATAATTAGGTGGAAAACATTGAGATCGTTGAACCCTTAAGTTAGAAAATTTTACATAGTTTTTATGTGCTTACTAACTAAAGTTACCACATTCAGTACTTTTAAGAAATTAATTAAATCAGCCATCATTCTTAGTACTAGCGAAAATACATTTAAATAGCAAACGATATGTACTCTCTGGGATAGTTATGTATAAAAGCTGCTTAGATATTAATTCTATTGGACACTACACAGCATGGATAAAACGTGATATGAATTGGATTGAATTTGATGACTTTTTGAAGAAACCTGCACGTCCACCTCATCAGCCTACAGAAAAATCTCCCCATTTATGTATTTATGTAGAAATTTAAATATTGAAACATTATTTTCACTATGTTTGTTTAAACAATAAAAACCATTTAGTTACTAATAGTTGCTTTGGTATGACTTATTACATAGTTTGTCTATTTTTTAATTATTATAATTCAACACTTCATAGAAATACAAAAACAAATTTGAAATTTTGAGCCAGCTAGGCAGCGGATCAGAGCAAAATTTTGTTTTGGGATTTACGCGGTTAATATTAAATTTAAGACTTTCATTTTAAACAATACAAATTGAATACAACGCAATACAAAAAAAAATTTCAAAAAAGGGGGGCCAACGCGAAATTGTGATTCGCGATTTACACGGCTAATATTAAAGTTAGGATTTTAATTTTTAGCAATACCAACAATACAAATTGAATACAACGCAATACAAAAAAAAATTTCAAAAAAGGGGGGCCAACGCGAAATTTTGTTTCGCGATTTACACGGCTAATATTAAAGTTAGGATTTTAATTTTTAGCAATACAAACAATACACATTGAATACAACACAATACAAAAAAAAATTTTTCGAAAAAGGGGGGCTAGCGCCAAAAATGGTTTTTCGCGATTTTTAATTTTCTGCTTCGCGAAATGAAAAAAAGTTTTACGATACAAACTGAATACAACACAATACAAAAAAAAATTTTTAGTTTTCGAAAAAAGGGGGGCTAACTTCACGCGCATGTCCACTCCATTTATTTCGTTTCGATTAATGACGAATTGTTTCTAGAAAAACTACAGTGCCTTTAAATTGTACTTGACAATTTAAAGCGGCAATAGTCGATTCATGAAAAATATCAACTAAAAAAACATTTTGTTTTTCTAAATTTGAAGGGTGCAGTTTTATAATTTAATTTGGGAACTTTTTAATTATCATAACTTCTGTTGTATAAAAGTTTCGTAAGTCTTCAAGAAGTATTTTTTTACAACATTTGCTTCTAAATCAGGATAATCAAATGTGTGATAATCATTACGTAAGTTAATCCAGTTTTTTTAAATATATGGACAAATCAAATAAAATGAAACTTATTTCACCTGGAAATGAAAGGATTTTGAAAACTTTCTGATGGTGAAATAATTTTAAAAAGATTTTGATTTATACGATTATTATTTGTTATAATACAAATGACTTTAAACTCGAACCCCTGAACAAAATTCAAAACTTGAAATACCATTTCTTTTAATTCGCTTGCTGTTAGTCCACTTACGTGTAATAATTTAACAATTTCAGACAAACTCCTAAAGACAGCTATAATCATAAACGATTGAACAGTTTTTGCCATTGCATTTGGATTATTGCTAGCATAACCAGCAACATTTTCTGCTGTAGTGTAGGCTTTGTAGTATTGACGTATATTTCATCAGTTAAAAGTGCTACATATTTCTCCCGATCATATTGTTCTCCAAATTGGTTTTGCAATAAATGGCAAGTAACGTTTGCTCTTCATGCCACTCTCGGAAGAAACATTTAAAGATGACGAGATTTGTTGCAAGTATCTCTTAATAATTATTATTGAATACCTTTAATTGCCATTACTTTAGTGACATCTAAAGCAGTCTGTGACGATTTTGTTCTATTGCATTATGCTCCTGTCACTGATGAAATAATCAGTACGTGTTCTCCAAATACCACAGAATAAGTTTTGATGCTTTTAAAGAAGTCTACTCGCTTGAGGGACATGCATGGCAAGTAAGAATTTTTTCAATAAAATGAAAATGCAATTTTTATAGCTACCGGCATCACCGATGATATTTCTCTTTCTTAGAAAACTTATACCTCGCATTGGTTTTTTTTTGAAAATCAAAATTAGGTTTTTTTAATTTCTTATTTTCTTCTTCGAGCTGTTTCGTCAACCGAATCCAAGAACTGCCAAGGAATGTGAGCTAGTCTTTTCGTTCAATTTTGTACTAATTCTTTAACAGCCTCCACAGAATCTAGAAAGTGTTTTTTGATGAATTCTGACTTCAGCCTTTCGTCCAGAGAAATTTGACTTTTTCTTGGATGGTTTTTTGATATTTTTTTGAATTTATTTTTAACCGATAACAAACCTATTGATTAATTTTCTTTTGAGATGATGGCAATTTGGCAGATTGTAATGAGAATTTTAATTTTTACGAAAATCAGATAAATAATTTAACATTAAACAGTAAAACTTTGATAATTTGCTTTAGTCCATCCTATATATTCATTCTGTTACATAAGTAGTTTACTCTAGTTATTATTCATAACATCGAAAATTTCCAAAAACACTTAAACATTTTATGGTCTTTGTAACTATTTCCAAAATGTCATTAATTTGATTATTTCATAGTAAAATTCTTCAAAAACATATAAACTTGTTTACTTGTCTGAAAAATTCTTCAAAATCTCGTAAAATCTTCTGATGTCATTACCAATTAGTAAGAAAAATCACGTAGTATTGTTCATTTTTCTGAAAAGTACACCCACATAGTTGATGACATATCGACCTAGTGACCCCCAAATTATCCAATAGTGAACTGTTGGTCAAGGTTTTGCAAATTTTATATAACCTCTGACATAAGTTCACGACCTCAGTTAGTTTTGAAGTAGCTTGAAGCCAATAACTTCATTTTCAACTCCGTTTCATTAAAATAACGCCAAGTGCGGATAGAAACGTAAAAATCCAAAGTTTGATGCATGTCAATTAAGTTCGAATAAAAGTAATTCGGTGGTGTAATTTCGCTGGAGAAATAAGCTTACACGCGTTGGATCCCAATTTTTAAAGTTTACGTTACGATTTTACCGTGGGAAAATTCCCAAAATTATTTAGTTCGCCGTGTGCGGAATATAAAAACAGGGAACCATAACGACGCTGTGTCTTGCCATTTTCTTGTAATTAACAAGAAAAATCTCGTCCGAGGATTTAATTCCAGTATTCGACATCGTCCGCTATTACCTTTTTCGCCAATTGTCATCTCAACTTATGTACCGAAATTTGGCATTTGTTCTTCCTGCTTGCTTCAACTGAAAAATCATCAAACTTGTAAGTACTTTTAATTTCATCTATATTGTGCCGATATTTTCAAAAGTGAACCGCGAGTGTATTCGTTTTCAATCATAGTAGTATCAAAAATAAATTCTTCACATAAGACAGATTCATTTTTATAAACGAAGTACCGATTTTCAATGTTGTTTTATTATTAAAAATTAAAATCAGTAATCTAAGAAAATTTATACTTATAATTTATCAAATTCATGCGGTGCACCAATTTAGTAAATATTTGCCTAATTATAACCAATTATTATCATTATATATTTTGTTTATTTGTGTAATCCTATTTTTTTTTTGTGCAGCTTTAAATTCCAATATATTATTGTTTTTCCATTTTCTGTGTTTGTTTGTTTATATAATTTTCAGTGTAAAGTTCGAGCAAGCGAGGTTGAACAAGGAGCCCGTTATATTTTTTTATAGGAGCAGTCGAATTGAGTACTGGCCACTTAATTCTACGACTCGGACCTGGCCAGTGGCGCCCTTAACTTTGAATTCCGTACATTTCGGCTTAATTATTTCATCCAGATTCAGCAACGCACAAATATTTTTGTAAAATTGAACCACCCCTTCGCGCTGAGCCTTGCCGGCAATACATCTGTTGCGCAGTTGTGCGTTGCGCCGAAAAGTAGCGTAACAAGATAATATTCTAAAATATTCATTTCTGTACAGTAAAATTCTTTTAAATTTATATTTTGTTCTGAAATAACAGGTAAGAATTTCATAAATATGGTTTCCATTTCTAAAAACATAAAAAAGTTCCTCCGAGCAGAAAAAAAGAGTATCATTTTTAAAGCTCTTAATATTATTTGTGAATCGAGTGAAGTTCTTAAAACTTGGGGTTTTAGATCCTGCCGCTGCTACACAAACAGAACATGTTTTCATAGTTCTTATAATACTTTGAAGTATTATATCCACAAACGTTACAATAAACAATTTTTTGGTTGTTCTTCATAACAACCGCATTTGAAACAACCTGCTTACATCTTAATGCACTACTTAAAGAGATTTTTCAAGCAATCAGTCCTGAGAAAATCTACTTGTTGAAACAAACTGATATCCTTTTGTATCCAGCAAGTATGTATGCAACTTTAACATGGATTTTGTTGAAATAAGAACCCCCATTTGTGATGGTTTCCAAATGTTCTTGTGACCAACCAACTCCATGAATTATTTTAAAAAACTTTATGGAATCATCATAAACTTCTAAATTAAGTCTACTTAATGCACAAGATGGATGTCTGGAGGCCATTAAATAAAATCATCCTTTTATTTAGTCTAAAAACCAAGCTTTGGTAAGAAAAGCAGGTTTCAAGTTCTTTAACAAGAGACTTTAGCGCACTGCTCACCGTGTGGCTCATTACATTTGTTGATGTTGATACTTTCATCTTAGCAAAATGAGTGGGAAGCGATCTTTTTCTGATAATTTAAGGGCCAATTTAAAAGTATGATGTTTTTCATGAGCAATTACTTCGGTAATATGATTTGCTAAGATAGATTATATTTATTAACAACGTTGTCCGATATTCTAATAATTTTATTCACAATTAACATTGATATATGCCCGGTTTCAGAAACGATAATTAAGGAATTTAATCATTGATTAAAAAGTTAATTGGCCAACATTAAAGCATGATGATCTCGTTGAAGTGGAGTGCAACTTCCTCCTCCAGTTCTGTTTAACTCCTGCTTATCGTGTCTTCGAGCCGCAAATGCTTCATCGATGCCATTCATTTCTATGTTGCTTGTAGCTCGACTCTCCTTATACATAATAACCTACAATATTTCACATTTAATCAAGTATTAAATAACATAAACAGTACTTTGTTATCTGCTATAGAAGTCTTCACTTTCCGCTTCCAATTATCGTAAGCGTGTTTTAAGTGTTTTTACGTTTCTTTGTGTTAATCCTAAGCTATTATACTCCATTGTTATAGCATCCCATGCTGAAATTTTCTCTTTGACATTCACCCCATCGGTTTGTTTATTTTCTACTAGAGGATATTTGCTTACTATCCGCAAAATTTCTTCCTCTTGGATAGTGTAGTTTGCTGATCGTTTCACCTTTGGAAAAGGCATTGGTGCAGACATTTTTATTAATTATTAGAACTAGTTGAAATTATTAATGGTTTGTACTTACATACACAATCACATACACATTACAATCACAATAGGGAAGATGCATAATTTTTTTTATAGCGTAATTGGATCAAAAATACCTAAATATACTGATTAATACTATTTAATTTTTTTATATTCGTTCCGATAATAATTAAAATTTTTTTTAAAAATCCATCAATTTGAATTGAAGGAAACGACCGCGTAAGTCGCCATTTGCTTGTTACGTTACACGGCACGATTGAACTTTCATAACTTGTTCAAAAGTTGAAATTTGCTAGTGCTAAAAGCTATTATTATCATTGAAACCAACAAGAAGATTAGCTGCAAGTATTGTATTGTTCCGAAATACAAGAATACTACAATAAAAACACCAAATAAGCTATTTTTTAATGTTCCGCGTGAAGCAAAAGCCAAGTATCTCCATTATAAGAAGAGGTGCACTGAAAAGAAGAAGAATAGAGCTAGTGGAAGAACCGTTACAAGAAGCAACAAAAGATGTGGAAATTCCAGGTACATCTTCGCAAGAAGAACTATCGATTGAACCAAAATGGACAAATCTGTGCAGACAAATTTAAGGATGTATAGGAGACAAAAACTAAAACTCAAAAATATAAGATATCGATGAAAATTGGTACACATGTCATCATTGACCTTGCGATGTAATAAAAAAAATTTCAAATCGATTCAATAGTTTTTGCAGTTTTAATTTGATGTTGACTTTTTGTTAAAATTCAAGAAAATTACATCTATGGCTTTGCTTAAGAGTCTGCTTTTAGGGAAAATCATAATGTGTTAAACAGTAAAATACTTGTCTAAATAAAAATCTAAAGCTAAATCTTAAGAAATCCTAAAAAAATTATATAATGTAAAAATCATTTTATGAAAAACATTTTATTGAATAATATATTAGCTTAAAATATATGATCAAAATATAAGAATTTTTTAAAATTTTTTGTAGTTATAGCTTGTAAATAGAAGAAGGTTTTAGCAACTTTTCATCACGGTTTACTACCCCGTTCTCGAGAAATTAATTAGTAATTGAACACCCGATATAGGGTTGTCACATTCAATTCGCTAAAAATAAAATAGATTTCGACGTTAAAAGAACCCTAAACATATTTTTTCGAAATTGAAATTAAAAAAAAAAAAACTATGTAGGTTTATAGGGCAAATAAAAATATACCGACAACCGTAACCTCCTCGTCGTCGTCGAAATGTCGTTGTCTCATCATCCCGAATCGAGACGTCGAAATGATGGGAGCTGTAATGATTAGAAAAAAAAAGAAAAATCATGTTAAATATTGGCGAATAATAAAATAATTAACTTACATTCGTTTGGTAAAATAATTGTTGGAAGCACTTTCGATGGCACCGCTGGTGCCGATGGAAGTGCTAGTGCCGATGTCGAATGACCTTACGGGTCAACTTTAGGTGACGGCGGTCCAGGAGGAGTGAAATGGTCAACTGCAAAAAAAAATTACAATAAAATAAATTCGAGTTTTTCTAAAGCAAAATAAATGTGCTTACGTAACGTATTAATTTCTTGATAAAAACCTATTTCATCAGGATATTTTTCTGCATAAGAATCGTTGGGCGAATAAATCCAGGCCATAACTAAAGCGCAAAAAATTGAAAAAATTAAATATCGCAAAGAAATTGTTTCACAAATTTGAGAAAACTTACCGATAATACAAATAAAATATGAAAAAACACAAAAAAAATGACAAAATTAAAAGAAACAAGTTGAACAAAAATAACAATTAACCGACTTAAAAATACTTAAAAAAACTAACTAACTATTACTAATGTGAACAAAAACACTAAAAAAACCTAAATACCTAATTGATTCAAACTTGACTATAAAAAAGCGTACAAATCTAAAAAAACAATCAAAATGAAGCCCTAATTTTACTGAACGAGAAAAACACAAAAACTAAATTAATCTACGAAAAAAATCTGTTGAAAATACGCTAGTTGCATAGCTCAAGTGGCGCCACCCTGACGGCTTAAATTGAAGATAGAGGGGTGTCAAGTGTAAACGGTTTAAATCCTAGTGAAAGTTTAATACTGAAAAAGTTTTAAAAATTGAATTAGAAATGCCTTCAAAAAGATATTGTTGTGTAATTTGGGTGCTCAAACTCTGAACGAAAGAGTCCTCAACTAACATTTTATCGTTTCCCTGGAAGAGATTATGAAATTGACCAAAAAAATAAATGGATAACCGCTGTTAGACGTATGGGCCAGTAAGTAAATTTTATTTAATTAATTAAACATTTATGGGACTATATGTTATATGTTCGGTTAAGAATATAAGTACATTAAATATAAATATCTGTTTTTGATGATTTTCAGTGGTAAAAATCCATGGCAACCTAATAAAAATACTCGAATCTGCAGTTCACATTTTATTGGAGGTAAGAAATCTAACATTATGAATAATCCATCGTATGTTCCGAGAATTTTCCCACCTATCTATCGAACAATGTCGGTGTCGACAACGGCAATAGTCGGTAGGTATGAACGATATCAAAATCGCAAAGATCGAAATGTAAATAGTGAAAACGATGAAACTAGAAACGAAAATGTTGAAACGGGAAACGAAAATGTTGAAATGGGTAGGATTAAATTATGTCATTTTTACATTTAATTACTTTTTCTGTTTCTAATTTTTGTAGGCTTGAGTGAAACGGTTAGCATTAGTTGTCAAACAGATCCCGAAGATTATATTGAAGACATTAACCCAGAAGCAAATGTGTTATTTTGTTGGAATGGTGGAAAAAATGAAGCTTCCACCCAGACGAATATTCATATTGTGAAGCTGACAACTGAGAAAATTATAGTCGATGGCCATAAAATTGTACACGATAAAAGAAGTGGACCGGATACGATACAAAATCCTGGATTTGCAGGATTTTCTAACATTCAATCAGATCGGACAATGCTGCAGTTAGGCGGTGTATCACTGAATCTTTTTTCTATATTACTTAATTTAATTCAAATTAATGAAGATGGCCAACCTGCTTATTACAAAGTGTTAAGTAAAGAAAACAGGCTATTACTTTTTCTAATGAAAATGAAATTAGGTATTTCTTTTTGTGCGTTGGCTTGCCTTTTTCAGATACACACCTCTACTGCGTCAAAGATTTTTTTTGAAATGTTGGGAACTTTAACAAATAAAACAAAGACCTGGATTTTTTGGCCATCTAAAGAAGCTGTGAAGAAAAATCTACCTGCCGCATTTCAGAAGTATCCAAATTGTAGGTGCATAATCGATTGTACTGAAATATTCACTGAAACACCACCGACTGTTTAGCAGCGAGTGCTTATGTACTCAAATTATAAATCCCGTTTCTCCGTTAAATATTTAGTTGTAATCACACCAGATGGTTTCATTTGCAAGATTTCCAAAGGATATGGAGGAAGGGCTACTGATAGCTATATTACGAATGACAGCGGATTTCTACAATTAATAGAAGCTGAAGATACAGTTTTAGCAGATAAAGGTTTCCCTCAGATCAAGTCGGAGTTATTAAAACGCAATGCTGTATTGGTTATACCTCCTTTTGCGTTTGATCCACAATTTACCAACGAACAAGTAGAAGAAACTTACAAGATAGCATCTGTTAGAATACACGTAGAGCGAGCCATTCAAAGAATAAAGGTGTGGAATATTTTGAACTTAATAAATGTGGAGCTCTTACCTTATATTGATTCAATTATGTACATGTGTTGTATTATTGCTAATTGTAAGCCTCCATTAATCAAAAATTCACCAAATGACTAATAAAATTATATATATTTCTTTATTGTACAAGAAGTGGAATAAAATATTTTAAATAGAACCATTCTATTTTCGGCATTAATTCTTTTAAAAAACTTTCATTTCTTTGTATTTCTACATGTACATAATCTGCACTTGAATATACAAAAAAGTGGCACTTTTTCATGTTAAGTATGTACATCGATACTTGAATTTGTGTATAATATATATATAAGATTGTTTTAATTGTATATTGTCATCGCTATCAAAAAATAAATACGGGACATTACACGTTTTTTCTTTGCGATCCACAATTAACGTGTTTTTGCAAGAAAATGGGGATTTAATTTCTAAAAGCGCTTCTGAATCCATTACGATCCCATCAGGACTAGCTGCCAAGAACGGTTGCTTTAAGTTGATCACCAATCCAACAATATCGACTTTTAAGCCAGTTAAATTACAAAAAGCTTCTCTTGCAATATCTTCCATTTGTAATCCATAACTCATGGCCTCATTAATTCTTCCATCAAATTTCTCTTTCAAAAATTTTGATGCCAACGTGTCAAAATTATCTTTTCTAGTTTTGATTCGATGAGCCTTGCTGGAACACGTTATTCTCTTAGCTCTCTCCTCATACCACTGGAAACAATTTGATTGCCCTACTGATTTAACGGAAATTTCAATAGCTTCAAGTTTCCTAACTACAATTTTTTCATTAAAAATAGAAATCAAATGTTCAGGACATTTGAATGGTTTTAATATAATATTTACTACATCGATTAATTCACATTGATAGCTTCGATAATATAAACCCGATTCTTGTAAGTCATACAATTTCGATACAATTTCATTCAATTGCCTCGTTAGTCGCTTGGCTTCTTCCTTAGCAACATCTCTTTCTGTTGCGACAACTTCTTCCCACTCCAGATACTTACTAAATGAACTATCAATATTTTTGATATCGCTAAGTACATTTTGTAAATTCTCAAATTTGGAAATTGCATCACAATCTATTTGTTTTTCTTCACACGGAAATAGTTTATCTATTGTGCTCCCTTTCTTATATTTGTCAAATTGTGCTTGACTAGGCTGGCTCCATAATTGTGGTCGGTTAGTTTTTGACTCTGTCGACTCATTATTTATAAAAATGCACAAAGCCGCTACATGTTTGCAGCCCTGAATAGACAATCCAGCCTTACAGCCACATTGCGACTCTAAAACCGTACGATCTTCGTTTAACTAAAAATACATAAAATTAAAAACTTAGCAACTTTAAAATTTAATCTTAAATTTCACCTTTATTTTAACTTCATACGATGGATTATTAACTCTCGTTTGTGGTAAGACTTTACCTATAACTGTACGCCCTTCAGCATCAAGTATTTCTTGTACGCCACTTACATGATGACTTTGAAATAGTTTTTCTCCTATAAAAAATTTATTTATGCAATTACTTTCTGTATAATTTGTTTTGTTTATTTACTTACCTTTCGATATTGACTTACCACGAAAATAGCCATCAACGTTAATATTTTGATAGCCACACTGAATAGCGACCAAACTCATATTATTATACTCAGATATTTAATTTAAGATACGGATAAATTTGTATAATTTCATATATGTCACTGTAATTTGTGGCACCTCAAACTTGTCAAAATTGCCCTACGAGATGGCGCTTCGTACGCCAATTGGAGGTACGCAACTAGCGTATATTAAAAGGAACGCGACAATTGCAAATAAGTTCAATTCACTTCATTAATTTGTCAAAGCGTGAAAAATTTTGCGATGCGTCTTGGATTTTCAATTAGATTTTGCGAGCGAAATTCCAAAAGCTGTGCGTGGTGGCGCCACCCTATGTTGTGCACCATCCCCATATACGTTGTCTATGGTCATTGTTATCTTTAAATAGAATTTAAACTACTATTTATTGTGAAAAGTAAAACCTCCGTTATGTCAAATAATTTGAAGTTTGAAATATATTGCGGTGTTCTATAATGCAACTTAACCAAATCAAATGCAGATGTCATTAGCTGTCAAGTCAAATAATTATGTCGCCATTTAAATGTCAAAGAAAGTTAATTTAATAAATTATGACAACGTCAAATTTAATGATGTACAGGGTGGCTCAATTTCGATCCTTCTTATGGGGAAATCGGTAACTATAGGAGATATCAAAAAATGGATGGCGCATCCTCGATCTCTTTTTATGAAAAAATCTGAATGGCCAAAACCAAAATTCGCTATCTTTTTTCGTTTTCGAGTTATGGCCAAAAGTTCGCTTTCTCGGCTTTTCGTTAAATGTGGATATCTCGGTTGTTTGTAACGTTATAGAAAAAATATTTACACCTTCTTCAGACAACTTTTTAAGGAGAATAAACTGAGCTAAAGAAATTTTAAATATTTTCATTTGTTTCCGAGTTATAATATAAAGTTGTGTTTTTTTAAATAAAACCCCTAGACAGCTATGACATATTTAAATAGAGATTTTTATCCTCTTTTCAATGATATATAACATGTAGGGTCTATTATTTCAGTTTCACCCCGTTATATTAAAAAATGTTAATTAAAATAAAAGACGATCGAAAAATTAAATTTTGGCTTTGACTAAATAAAATACTATTCGTATTTTGTCAAAACAAAATGCTATACTGCAGACATTACAAAACAATTGCCTTCAGTTGTTTTTAATATGTGTCTTTTAGTACCTATTCCCTATACCTATTTCTATTTAGTACTACCTGTTTACCTATTATTTCACAATAGTGTCAAATGGCTTATGAAAACTACGAATAATATGATATAAAAATATGACTATCGAATGTTCACATACGCAATGCAATTTATGCATTGCAAACAATGGACATCAGTTTGACTATTTAGTATAATGGTAGAATTTATAATTTTGTTTAATTTAGTATTATACTAAACTGTCAATCTTTTTTTATTCTTATATCATTATCATATTTACCATTAGTTTTCAAAAGGAATTTGACACTTGTGAAATAATACGTAAATAGCTACTAAATAGAAATTTTTTAAGTAGGTACTAAAAATACCTATTAAAAATAAACTGGAGGCAATTGTTTGTGAATAAATCATTACTTAATAATGATTTTGTATAGTATTTTATTTAGTTAAAGCCAAAATTTAATTTTTCGATCGTCTTTTATTTTAATTAACATTTTTTAATATAACGGGGTGAAACTGAAATAATAGACCCTACATGTTATATATCATTGAAAAGAGGATAAAAATCTCTATTTAAATATGTCATAGCTGTCTAGGGGTTTTATTTAAAAAAACACAACTTTATATTATAACTCGGAAACAAATGAAAATATTTAAAATTTCTTTAGCTCAGTTTATTCTCCTTAAAAAAGTGTCTGAAGAAGGTGTAAATATTTTTTCTATAACGTTACAAACAACCGAGATATCCACATTTAACGAAAAGCCGAGAAAGCGAACTTTTGGCCATAACTCGAAAACGAAAAAAGATAGCGAATTTCGGTTTTGGCCATTCAGATTTTTTCATAAAAAGAGATCGAGGATGCGCTATCCATTTTTTGATATCTCCTATAGTTACCGATTTGCCCATAAGAAGGATCGAAATTGAGCCACCCTGTACAGTTTTGAGGTTAAGTAGAACAATTGAAAGGTTAGGCTAAGCCATGTGGCTAGAAATGATGTAGTGAGGTACATTTGCGATGCGCCCTGGTATTCAAACAAGAAAAAAAAGAACGGCTGAAAAAACAATTTGGAAATAATTTAGTTAATCCTTGGATGAGGTCCGAGAAGGTTGATCTCTGGACACGTTCCGAGGTAGTTCAATTTTGGGCAAAGGTCCAACATATTGGAACACGGACTTGAGTCCAATCAAGTTGTTAAGTGGTGGTTCCAAGAATCCGGAACCATTCACTAAGTGCATACATTTCATTTACGAAGCTAAGGTACTACAATAATTTGGAATAACGATTTGGAACGTGGCATAGAAATTTTTGGAGATAATTTGGACGTACCTCCATTTCACGTGGTGGCGAGTGAGAAGATAACCACTAACCATTTAGAAGGAACGGAAGGAAGAATTGCTGCTGTTAGGTTTGCATAAACTGAATTTTTAAAGTGCAGTTGCGAAACATTGCGAATTTTTCGGAAAGTTTAGATACGGGACGAGCGCATTGCTAGGCGGAAATATCAAAACATAATCTTTGTAATTCTTTTGTTTATTTAACTAAAAATAAATTTAAAATTCATTTCAAATTTAAGTTTCTTTGAAAATTGTTTTTCTAAAAAAATTGATCATTATTTATTTCGTTCAACACTTAGATGCAGAGGTTCGTTAAGTTGTGCATTCATTGCATTATAAGAAAGTAAGTATGGACTCTTAACAGTCTTCCACTGTTAACAGTGCAATATATTATGATGTATTTTAAAGTTCGCCAGCAAAATTGAAGTTTTGTTATATTCAAATTGAAAATAAAATAATTTTCGAGTTTATCGAATTCAAGTTTGGTACCAATTCGATTGATTATTTTTTTCCTTGATTTTAATATTAATTTCATGGACTTGATGTGGACTTTTTAGTACATGATGACGATTAGGGTGGGCAAAAAAAAACTTTTAATTTTCATTTCTTTAGCTACCATGAAAATATCGTTCAAGATGACGAAAAAAAATTCTGGTAAAGTTTGAGCTTTAAAACTCATTTAAAAGTTATTTGAGGTTTAAGTTAAACCTCAAATGTTAATGATGATTTTCACAATTATTTATACTCGATCACAAAATAATGGCTCAAAGTCAGAAAACATATTTTACGTAAAGTTTATCGAGTGTTCTTCGGTAAAACAATAAAAATTTTACGAAATATCAATAACACTTAAAAAAATTAATCATTCCCTAAAAAAATAATAAATGTCCTATTTACACTTGACAAGTCGACTTAGCAAAAAATCATTTCAGACCTTTTTGGTAGAGCGTTATGTATGAGTTTTAAATTTTACTATACGATAATTCGTTCAAGCGCATTAAAATTCCTAATAAAAAAAATAAAATTTCCCGTGTTATTTAAATGGGATATCAAAAATCACGATTAGCCACCTCTTAATATTAATATTAAGAGCTCAAACTTTATCAGTATTTTTTTTTCGTCATCTTGGATGATATTTTCATGGTAGCTAAAGAAAAAAAATTAAGGTTTTTTTCTAATCATGTTTCAAAAAGTCTTACTGTGTGATATTCAAAATAACCAACCATTGGTTGGTACCAACTGTCAAATTTAAATTTTAAGTATCTATTTTCACAAAGTATATTTTTGTAAATTGAGTAAATATTTAGTAAATTCATTTTAATTTAGATATAAAAAATATGTTATTGGTTCTTTTTAACAACATAATTAGAAAAAATATTGTTCGATACTCGTGGAAAACTATCTATTTCCATTCTCGGCTTCGGTTTATGATCTCGGCCGAAGGCCTCGATGAACTTCGCCTTGAATGGAAAAATGTTAGTTTTCCTACCTTGTATCGAAAATATCTATTTTACCCACCCTAACGACGATGTACTAAACCGTTTTTGATTTATATTATTTATAATTAATAGACAGACGTCAAATAAAATTAATATGTGCTATGAAGCGGTTTGGGCTGCCATAGCCGAGGTGGCGATGAAGACAGAGGTAGGAAGAGGGGACAGTCAAGCGTGACCACCCAAGAAATACGGGTGTCCCACGCGACACTCCTGATAATTGTTAAATAAAGTGAATAAATATTAGTGAACGGTTCCAGTTTTGTTTTATTTGCTTTTCCCCTAAGAAAAGAAGCCCCCCGAGGAGCAAACCGGTGCATATTTGGCACCCAACTAGTGGCAGAAGAAGCGAATATTAAATCGAGGAATAGTTACACAGCAGGAAGGGAAGGAGGAAAATTGGCAGCAGCAACAGGAAGAAAATAGCAGCAAGAGTAAGATACTACGTTTTCAAGTGCATTGTGTATTGCATTCTTTAGCTGTAAGAAATTGTGTTGGTCGCTGAATTGTTAGGTGTGGAACACAAAAGTATGTGTTGTTTTAAAGATAACGTAAAATAAACTAAATAAGTTTTTATTTAGATAAGAATTTTATTATAAACTTCGCGACTATTTTATCTATAAGAAATATTCATTTTAATTTTATAATTTTTCATGATAACCAGAAGCCAAACTAAAAAAATGACGTCAACCAATTTAGATGCTATCTTGGAGCAATTAGCGACAGAGATGATCGCGCTACAAAAAAACATAGGAGAGTTAGCTATTAGTATAAAAGAGGGTGATAAAAGTACACCAAAAGTGGTAAATGTAGCAAAAGATAAAGGATACATTTCAAATTTTAGGGATTTGGGGTGTAATAATCTATGTTTTTACGCAAACGGAAGGATCCACCCAGTGGCATTCCTTAAGAAACTTAAAAAATTGTTTGAAGACGCTGGAGTGCCCGAACAGTCCAGAAAGGGTTTAGCTATCAATTGTTTGAGAGGTTCTGCGGAAGCTTGGGCGACGATGAAGGACGCTGGGTTAAAATCATATGAGGATTTTGAGGACGCGTTTAAAAATAAATTTTGGAATATTGACCAGCAAAGGGATTTATTCCTTAACTAGCTGACCCGGCGAACTTCGTATCGCCTCAGAACTTGAACCATATAAATTATTTGTAAAATTCTAGAACATCGTACCGCCTCAGAATTAATATACCAAGTGACTCGGCGAACGTTCTGCCATATAAATTATAGCTGGATACCCGGCTTCGCCCGGGGTCTCTTTAAAAATAAAATACTTTGCATTAGTCTACGTACTCGAACGTTTTCCAATCTTGCTTTCCGCTACTCTTTTGTTTCATTCGAACGGACTTCAGCAATGCGTACACACAACAAAACAGTAATTTTGGTTTTTCTTTTGTCTATCTATATATAGTTATGGATACCCGGCTTCACTCGGGGTGTTATTAAAAATAAAACGCTTTGTTTATGCCTGAAGTATTTTGATGTAGGCTCTTGGACTTCGTGCAGCAACATTCTGAAAAAAAATTAAAACGGGTAGAATGGATGATAAAATTTATTTAAACCAAAGTAACAATATTTAGGTACACTCTGTAGATATATTTATCATAGGTGACCCAACGGACGTTGTCTATTATTATTTTATCGTAATGCTAAAGGATACACAATATTTTTGGTAGTTCCATTCGGTGAATAAATGTACAAATTTTTTGGTGTGCCAACTCGGGAGCAAGCAACATACAATTGGCCGTGTGAAAAACACGAATTCTCCAAATTCAAGCCCGCAATAGTTAATGATTGCCCTTGTGCTTTGTTGATTGTAATCGCGAAGGCAAGACGCAAGGGGAATTGAAGCCGCTTGAACTGGAATGGTAAATCGTTGGTAATCATCGGTATGCGGGGAATCAACACATCTTCCCCTTTGAATTTGCCACTGATGATTGTTGCCTCGATCAAATTTGGTGTCAATTTTTTTATGGCCAGTCTGGTTCCGTTGCACAGTTTTGGCGCGTTCAAGTTTCTAATGAGTATAACCGGTGACCCAACTTTCAATCTCAATGTGTGTGGTGGCATTCCAGGTGGCTCTAGTGAATTTAGAAATTCGGTAGGATAATTGACTGCTTGTTCTTGCTCCATCAGTGTATCTATTGATTTGTATTTGACTGATTGTCCGGGCAATTTCAATTGAATTTGTTCATTCAGCTTGTTCACATCGTCATTTTTGGGGGCTAAAATTGCACGTTCGCACAGCCAATCAGGATTTTTGTAGTTGCTAGTTAAATCTTGGAAAACCTTGTTTACAACAGCTTGAATGTTCGGCTGCATTTGACAAAAATTGGGCGGAAACGAAATCTCATTTGTAGTGCGATCAATTGGAATTTTGCCATTTCCGATATCCAAAAGTTGTTTTGAAAACGTTTGGGCAGTCGCATCTTGTAGTAAATGCACACGCATGTTTGTCGAGAGCGTAATTTTTTCAACTCGGTTCCATAAATACGATGCTTTTAAGCAAGCGTTCAGTTCATCAGCAGGCGTTGATCGAGGTATAACGGGCAAAGTTTGGCGAAAATCACCCGCAAGAAGTATCAGAGCGCCTCCCATAGCTTGGTTTTTTCCTCGGAAATCGCGCAGAGTCCGGTCCAGCGCTTCGAGCGATTTTTTATGGGCCATAGTGCATTCGTCCCAAATGATAATTTTGCACGTTTTAAGGATTGTGGCCATACCAGAATTTTTGCTGATGTTACATGTTGGTGTTTCGGTCTGGTTGAAATTCAACGGAAGCTTGAGTGCTGAATGTGCTGTACGTCCACCGTGGAGTAGCGTTGATGCAATTCCCGATGATGCCACTGCGAGTGCGATTCCATTCTGCATTCGAACCGACGCCAATATCAAATTGATAAGAAATGTTTTGCCTGTACCTCCCGGAGCATCAAGAAAAAAAATTCCGCCATTTGCGTCGGTTAGACCTTGCATGATTTTGTCGTAGGCATTTTTTTGATCAGAAACTAAAAGTCTTGTTTGCGTTTCCACAAAATGTTGTTGCTGGGCTACGTCGAAGTGCTGTTCTCGCATCAGGTCTCTGTCTTGCACATCATTTCGGTCTCGTATGAATGCCGGCATACCAAGTTGACAAAGGACTTTGTTGTTTATTGATATGCATAAGTCTTCAATCAATATTAGAGCTGCATTAAAAATATCGTCCGAATGTTCCCGATGTGGATCGATTGAACGTGCTTGCCTGAGAATGTCTTCACTGAGGCTTTTGCGATGCATTTCCCACAGTTCTATGGGATTTGATGGTGATCAGATTATCTCTAAATTATCTATAACACGATGAATAGGCACTATTTGCCACATATTTTATTAAAGTTTGTTGAAAGCCGTTCTAAAGTAGCCTATCTTCTTCGCAGCATCGTAATTAGCTTATACACCAAATTTCATAAAGATTGGTCAAGCGGTCTAGGAGTCTATAAGGAACATACATACATACATACATACATACATCCATTTTCGAGGTTCGAGGTTCTAGGTTGCTAAACCCTAAGTATTATTTTACTTATATAGATAATTATAAAGATATCGGATTATCAGATTATCTCTAAATTATCTATAACACGATGAATAGGCACTATTTGCCACATATTTTATTAAAGTTTGTTGAAAGCCGTTCTAAAGTAGCCTATCTTCTTCGCAGCATCGTAATTAGCTTATACACCAAATTTCATAAAGATTGGTCAAGCGGTCTAGGAGTCTATAAGGAACATACATACATACATACATACATACATCCATTTTTATATATATAGATTTAAATACGGACGGTACGAAAGCGGTAGTATGGCGGAATATTTTTTAAATTTAGTCTGTCAAGCTGAATTTCTGTCGGAGAAAGTTTCGGACGACAAATTAATAGATGATAACAAAACATTTTCCCACGGAGATCCAAAGAGGTGTCATTATCATTACCAATGGTTTGCGTGATATCGACGCTGTAGAAAACCATTTAATTAAAATAAATAACACCTACGAAAGCCGACAAAATGATTATAATAGTTCTAAATGAGGGTTCGAAACAACAATAGGCCTTCTCCTAGAACTTTAAACAACCCGATTACACGTAATAGAGAAACCGACAATCGCGTAGATGATAAACCCCGGACAAACAATTTGAATAATATTCAAAAAATGTCTTTTGAAAATCCGGAAGAATATTTACTATCAGATGTAGACGACGAACCTGGTCAAGTTGAAAATTTGTTGCCACAAATTGAAATCTGTGTGGGAGATAACAATTCTTGCACTACCGTAGCTTTAGTAGATAGCGGATTCGAGGTTTGCGTCATTTTAGAGAAATGGTACGAAGAAGTAAAAACTCAGGTTAATTTACCTATTTTACCAATCACAAATACCACGATTTCAGTTGCTGGGGGGGGGGGGGGGGGTAAAAAGCAAAGAATCGCGAAGCAAAATTTACCGTAACGTAATTTTGGGGAGTGACTGGTTATGCAAAACGAAAGCAATTTTAGATTTCAATAAAACAAATTTAACATTTTTTCATGATGATAAAGAAAATGAAATAGAAGTTAATTTTAAAACGGGCGATAAGGAAAATCTTGAGGTAAATTTTAATGAATGTATAAACGAGATTAGAAATTCGAGTATTGAGTTACCGGTAACATACACTGATAGCGATTTTGATAAGGCGGTAAACAATGCTGATATTATTAGCTTTACGGATAAGAAGAACTTATTAAAACTTTTAAATGAAAATAAAGACATATTTCCTGTGTACCCGGGGTGTGTCAAAAACTATACACACGAAATCGAGATGATAGACGATTCACCTTTCAATGCAACAACCTACCCCATTCCTTTTAAATTAAATTAAATTATTTTAAATACCTACATAAAATTTTACTTTGAAAGCAAATACTTTTGATTAGAATATTAAAACAAAAGCGTTTACTTTCAATCACTATGCATTTTGCTTAAATGTATTTGGCATTTAAATTAAATATTGGGTATAGGTACTTTTAAGTATACCTACTTTTAAAATGACAATTTTAAATTCAAAAACATAATATTTTATTTTTCTTCAAATATTTATTTACAAATATTATCTATTATAATTTATAATATACGAAATAATATTCGAAAATTTTAAATAAAATTTTGAACCTTCACATTCAGAGGATGTACTTGCAAAATATGTACTTTCAGCTTTTCTTTTTTTCTGCTTACGCCTACTATTTATGTATCTAAAATAGAGTGTCCCACTTTGCCTTTTGTTTTTACATCCTTCCGTGTAATAGTAATCCTTAAAAAAATTATGAAAATATTAAGTTAATCCCCCAAGAACTTGCAAGACTTTGTTTACGTTATTTAATAATTTAATAACCATTGCTTTTATTTTTAAATTAATATTTTTAAATACAAAGTACGCCAAATTGATATAAAAGCATTCCACATTAAATCAAATGTATTTTTCATACGAAATAATTTACCATTATTTTAATGATAACTTTTTATCATTTAAAAGCTGGTAAATCTTTATCAATTACCCTAGCATTTTTGTAATTGTACTTAAAAAACATTAGATTAAGAAGGCGTCACGTTGCTAGACGACAAAAAATAAAATACTTTAAGTTTTGATAAATAAATGCCACGTTAAAAAAAATACATTGCATTAATCAATGAAAACAGCCCTTTTCTACCATTAATTTAGAAGAGGCGGCTTCCAAGGCACGACTTACAATCGCTGCTAGAAGCCAAGAAAAACTCCAAGCTCACATAACCAGTGAAAGCGAAACATTGTGGTCCTTCGAACCGGATATTGCTTAACACGCAGTAATCGCCCAACAACAAGTGCATAATATTAAAGACAGACGAAGCGGATAGCACTCGCACACAGGTTAGCCAATTACTTCACCATTCTTATTGCTTCCAATCCTTTAAGAACTGATTCAATTTGGTATTAATCATTTTTAGCCGATGCTTTCCGGAAAACTCTCTGATTTTTAATTTATACCGCACGTGTTGTACCAAATTTGCAATCCAAATTGCAAATTTACAATCAATTTTATCATATTCATTTACCCTACAATTTATTTTCATACCTCTCGCTAGCATATTTTCATTATGGCAAAACGGGAAAAGATGGAAATAAAATTACTGTTAGCGGAGTCTCATTCGCTAATGAATCAATTAGAAAAATTTAAAATCTTTTTAAATACAATTCAAACTCAATCTGAATTAACAAATGTAGCATTAAAGGAATTAGAGCTAAGATCAAAGCAATTTTCTCCTTTAGGTGAATCTTACTCAAAAGTCATGATACATTTGACAGCCCATTCAGCTTCCGACGAGGCCCCCATGACTAGCGATAATTTTGACAGCGAATACGTCAAATTAACTGTCATTGCATCTCTAATGTTGGAGAAACAAAAGCTTGAAAACGATCATTTAATACCTTCCCCAACGCATGCAGACCGAGTCTCTAGTGTAAAACTACCTCAAATACAGTTGCCAACCTTTTCGGGTAATTACATTGATTTTAAAGGTTATTTCGATTCATTTATGACATTAATACATAATAACAAAAATCTGTCATCAGTCGAAAAATTTATTTATTTAAAATCAAGCTTGGATCATTCTGCCTTACGTGTAGTAAGCGATATTCAAGTGACACACGAAAATTACAACATGGCTCTTGAAATGTTGCGGGAAAGATATGATAACTCTAAATTGATAATCCAGGGTCACATAAAAGCTATTTTTGATTTAAAGCCATTATCCAAAGATTCGTCTGCACAAATACGCAATTTGCATGACGAACTTTCCAAAAACATAAGAGCATTGCAAAATCTAAAGGTACCCGTCGAGCATTGCAACGTTTTTATTTCACACATTCTAATGCAAAAACTCGATTCTCAAACAAGAATCGAATTTAGCAAACTTAAACCACGAGAAATTCCTTCTCTACTTGAAATCGAGACATTTCTTAGGGACAAATCTCAACTGGTGGAGGAATTGAAGGAAACAAATCACAGTTCTTTCCATCAAAATAAACCCAAAGAAAAACGCTCAAATCAATTTCACAAACTGTCATTGGTAGCTACCAATCAGTCAACTTCTTGTTCCATATGCAATCAATTGCATTCAATTTCACGTTGTCCAACATTTCTTGCTTACTCTATCCAGCAGCGATCCGATACAATTGACCGTTTAAAGAAGTGCCAAAATTGTTTGGGCCATCCAAGCAATTCAAAGTGCAATTCACGCTTCACGTGTCGGCACTGCCACAAACGACATCATACGTTGTGACACTCTGAAAAAATTTCTAAAATAGAACCACAGCACCTAGACACGGCCGAAAGAACTCCTAGTGCTCCTTCAGGTTCAGCTGAACCATCACAAATTGCCTTACCTTGTTACGGTGGTTCCAGTCAAATATTACTATCTACAGCATGCGTGAATGTTAAAAATGCTGAAGGAAGATGGGTTCGCGCACGGGCTATTTTAGATACCGGAAGTATGAATTCTTTTATCACTGAATCTCTCTTTAAAGCACTTAATCTCAAACATCAACATGTCAATACCAAAATAAACGGCATCAATGCCGCAACAAGTCAGCAAGTAAATTTCGCGGTAAAAATCCACTTTTCCTCAATAAAAGGCAATTATGAAAATGATACATCTTGTTTAGTAATTCCAAAAATATGCTCCTCTCTCCCATCTGTTTCATTCAAAAGAAATTGCATTGATATTCCTACAAACATCGAATTAGCAGACAATCTCTACAACAAATCCGCTCCCATCGATTTACTTTTAGGCGTATCCATTTTTTATAAACTATTATGCATTGGGCAGATTTCATTAGGGAAAAATCAACCCACGTTACAAAAAACACTACTAGGCTGGATTGTATCTGGAAACATGATCAATAACAATAAAGATCACCGCTTAATGAAAATCCCAAGCCTTTCAACATCAAATTTATCGATATCAAATGAAGAGTTGGATAAAAGCATCATCAAATTTTGGCAACTCGAGGAAGTGACTCCGAAGAGCAAACTTTCGCTTCTATCACCACAAGAGCTCTTTTGCGAAAACCATTTTAATAACAACACAATTCGTAAAGCATCGGGGAGATTCTCGGTTTCTATCCCATTCAACTCAAAGTTGAACAATTTAGGAGAATCGAAAATCAACGCAGCAAAAAGGTTTTTAAATTTGGAAAGGCGTTTAGCGAATGACCCTGAGTTGAAAGAAAACTATTCTTCATTCATAAATGAATACATTTCCTTAGGACACATGTCCAAAATCACTGCTTCATCACCGCAACTTGATAATAACTACAAAATAATGGCCATGAATGTAGAAGTACCTTCATCAAGCTTACCACGTTATTTTCTTCCACATCATGCCGTGATAAAAACAGACTCGCTCACAACTAAACTTCGCGTGGTATTTGATGGCAGCGCAACCTCAAGCTCGGGAATATCAATAAATCACACACAGTTAGTTGGGCCAGTCGTTCAAGATGACTTATTTTCGATTTTAATACGATTTCGCCAATACAGCGTTGCCTTGACCGGCGACATCGAAAAAATGTATCGGCAAATTGAAATCAATCCAAACGAACGAAAATTACAATGTATTTTGTGGAGAAATAATCCTGATGATCCCATAGACACTTATGAGCTGAATACAATCACATATGGTACGGCTTCGGCTAGCTATTTGGCAACGAACTCTTTACGAAAATTGGCAGAAATAAATGCAACAGCATTTCCAAAAACTTCCAATATTTTAAAGAAAAATTTTTATGTCGATGATTTGCTCTACTCGCTCCCAAGTCCAGGCGAAATGATGCAAACAAAAAGAGAATTAACAGAAATATTAGCCTCAGCATGTTTCCCAATTAGAAAGTTTTTATCAAATTATCCTGAAATATTAACGAATGAATGCGAAGACACCGACTCTTATAACACAATTCCACTGGGTGAACGAGAAAGTGCAAAAACTCTTGGTGTTTCTTGGAACGCCATCTCAGACCACTTGCAATTTGCAATCAAACCAAACCCTGAATCAAAAACTATTTCTAAACGTTCCGTTCTTTCGGTAGCATCACAGCTATTTGATCCATTGGGTTTGCTTGCCCCAATCACTATACGAGCAAAAATCCTTATTCAAAAATTATGGGAAGCCAAATTGGACTGGGATGAAAGCCTACCCCAAAGCTTGCACTCCGAGTGGAAGGCATTCAATTCAGAACTTCCACTATTAACATCACTAAAATTTCCAAGATGCGTCATGCCAGCGAAGTCATCTTCAGTTGAACTTCATGGTTTCGCAGACAGCAGTTCGATTGCTTACGGAGCCTGTGTTTACGTTAGAACAAAAACTTCCTCAAATCAATTCACCACTCAATTGCTATGTGCAAAGTCACGTGTTGCTCCTCTGAAAGGAGCCACTATACCAAGATTAGAGCTCTCAGCAGCAGTCGTCTTATCTGAATTAATGCAAAGAGTTCAAACAGCATTTGATGGGTCCAATTTACAAGTATTTTTTTGGACAGATTCTACGATAGTGTTAAATTGGATCAACTCTGCACCAAACAAATACAAAATCTTTGTAGCTAATCGAATTGCCACAATACAAGAAAGGACAAAATCAAGTGATTGGTATCACGTACGTTCGCAGAACAATCCTGCCGACCTAGTCTCACGTGGTATCAACGTTCAAAAGATCCTAAAAACTAAACTTTGGATAAACGGCCCAGATTTTCTAAAAAATCCTAAATCTGAATGGCCAAAATCATGTATCAACTCAAATATAGAAACGACGGAATTAAAACCGACTTGTTTAATATCTTTATGCGATTGCCCCATGACTTGTTTATTTAACGCAGTAGCTCCTAGAGACATTTTATTCACATCTGACATGATTTCCAAATTTTCTACTTTAACAAAATTAAAACGAGTAGTAGCCTGGCTTGTCAGATTCAAAATTAATTGTCAAAGCTCAAAACAATTACGCCACACGGGTCCACTCACTGTAAATGAGTTAAAAGTCGCATTCGAAAAAATCATTAGAAATTGTCAAAACGAAACGTTCCTAAAAGAAATCAATTCATTGCGTCATTATCAATGTATAAAACGTAAATCTAACATATCGGCTCTAAATCCGTTCTTGGATGAAAGAGATCTTCTCCGTGTAGGAGGCTGACTAAATAATTCTGATTACCCTTATGACAAAAAATTCCCAATTTTATTACCAAAGCAGCACCATTTAACAAATCTGATTTTTTGTGATTTTCATTCTAAATTGCAACACTGTGGTGCTCAACAACTTTTATATTGCGTTCGCGAAATTTATTGGCCAATCTCCGGAAAGAACGAAGCCAAAAAGGTCGTCAGAAAATGTATCAAATGCTTCAAGGCAAATCCATCATCCTACAATCCATTCATGGGAAATTTGCCACCAAAACGCCTTCAAGTTGAAGCGCCCGTCTTCCATAATACCGGTCTCGATTATGCTGGACCCATCCTCATACGTGATCGTAATACCAGGGGCTCAAAAACCATTAAGGCTTACATTTGTTTATTCATCTGCATGACTACAAAGGCCGTCCACCTTGAACTAGTTACGGACCTCACAACTGAAGGTTTTTTATTAGTTCTAAAACGGTTTATTGGCAGAAGAGGAATCCCTCATACAATGTCAAGCGACAACGCCACCAACTTTACTGGTGCCAATAATTACCTAAAAGAATTGTATGAATTTTTAAATTGCAAGGTAAATCAAGATTTTATTCATGACTATTTGGCCCTCAAAGGCATCAAGTGGGAATTTATAATTCCACGCAATCCTCATGAAGGAGGAATGTGGGAGAGCAATTTAAAATCAACCAAATCTCACCTAAAAAGAATATTAGGTAATACGCGCCTAACTTACGAGCAATTTTCAACAGTATTAACCCAAATTGAATCAGTTCTAAATTCTCGACCTCTTTCTCCACTATCTTCCGACCCTAACGATCTTAACCCTCTTACTCCTGGCCACTTCCTTATTGGAAAACCTTTGAGTGCTATTCCAGAAAACGACATCACAAACTTACCGGAAAATCGTTTGTCCCATTATCAGCGGGTGCAACAAATCACCCAACACTTTTGGAAACGTTGGAGTGCAGAAGTTGTTCCTAACATGCAAAGAAGAACAAAATGGTTCAAACATCTTCCAGACCTCATTCAAGTTAACACGTTAGTGTTGATTAAAGAAGACAACGTACCAACATTGGCTTGGCCACTCGGTCGCGTCGTATCAGTGCACGTCGGTAAAGACAATGTGATCCGTTCGGCATCTATACGCGTGAAAAACGGTTCTACGATTAAACGCTCTGTGACCAAACTATGTGCGCTGCCTGTTTAACGAAACCAGATATAATTAATTAAAACCTTCAATTCATTATATGTTACTCTTGTGCAAACAAACAATGTAAAAAGAAAATATTTTAATTGGTCTTTTCATACTGTTATATTATATTGATTATATTTATTGTTCTTTGAAATCCTCATATTTCAAGGCCGGCGGTATGGTAAATCTTTATCAATTACCCTAGCATTTTTGTAATTGTACTTAAAAAACATTAGATTAAGAAGGCGTCACGTTGCTAGACGACAAAAAATAAAATACTTTAAGTTTTGATAAATAAATGCCACGTTAAAAAAAATACATTGCATTAAGCAATGAAAACAGCCCTTTTCTACCATTAATTTAGAAGAGGCGGCTTCCAAGGCACGACTTACAATCGCTGCTAGAAGCCAAGAAAAACTCCAAGCTCACATAACCAGTGAAAGCGAAACAAAAGCAATGACCTTTACTTTTAAAATTTGTAATTTTAATTTAAAAGCTATAATACTTTTTTAATCAAAAGCAAATTTTAAAAGTATAAAATCTACATTTCTTTTAATTCAACCAGCTTTTGTTTTGTTTTTAAAGCTATTCTTTTAATTTTTGTTTAAACGTAGAGATTTTTAAATTCAAAACTGAAATTTCTTTGCGTGTAGCTTTGGAAACAAAATAATGCGCCCAATGAAACTGGAACACATTCTATTAATAATAATTTTTGAATTTTAATATTCAGATTTCCAAGATACATCAATATCTTCATCTACTGATGATCAACCACCGGTAACTATTATTCCCGAAAATGATTTAGAGCAAGTCGCGAATTCGCAAAATGCTACAGCCATAAATTTTGAAGTCGACGATGAAGAGTGTTTGTCAGAACCCGATCCTTTTGGTTCTGACTCTGGATCGGAATACTTACCTAGTTGTCATTCCCGCAGCAGTTCGATAGTACCGGAATCTCCTGAAAATCTGCTATTAAGTGATCACGTTTCAGAAAATTTACCTGATAATTCCGAAAACTTTTATTTAATGGAAACCGATGAAGAAATCAAAAACCTTTCAGGCGGTGTAAGTAGTTCTTTTAATCCGAAAACGAAAAAGAAAGAAAACGTCCAAATAAATTGTGCCAAAAAAGCATCTGATGGTAAAAGAATTCGGGATAAAGACCACAGTTGTTATTTTTGTCACAAATTGCTTCGTAATTTAGCCAGACATTTTGAGAGGGTTCATTCTAATGAAATGGAAGTTGCTAGAATATTGAGTATGCCGAAAAATTCCAGAAGGAGACGAGAAGCATTTAATGGTCTAACACGCAATGGTGATTTTTATCATAATTGTGACGTACTCTTGTTAAAAAAGGGAGAACTCATTTTAACTCGTAGACCAACTGAAGAAGAAAGAAAGCTTCGAAAATATTCTGATTATGGTCCTTGTCCCGAATGTCTAGGTTTTATGAGGAAAATGCATCTGTGGCACCATCTTAAATATTCATGTGTCTGTATGAAAGACAAAAATATTATAAATTCTATTAAAACACCACGACAACCAGCTGCTGAGAGTACCTCCTTACTTAACGGAATTTATGGTCAGAACCTTACAGAAGATTTTCGTGCTAATATTTTAAGCAAATTGGAAATGATCAGATATCCGAAACATGTCGCAAAGATGATCTTATTTTGCGATTTGGAGCATTTCTCTATGAAAAATATAACAGCACTCAATCAGAACTAATAAGGCAATCTATGCGGCAACTTGCGAGGTTAACAATGGAGCTCACTAAAAACTCTGAGATGCAGACATTAATTGAGGCTCTCACCCCCGAAAACTTTGATGCTGTTGTCCTAGCTACAATGTCCCTTTGTGTAACATCTAACGGAATAGCAAGAATTCCGTCTTTAGCCTTAAAAATTGGGTATTCAATTAGAAAATGCATTGGGATTGAAAGAGGTTTATGTTTGCGAAGGGGCTACCTAAAAAGAAATGAAATATTGCTAGCTTCACTTACCTTAAGTCGTATCATTCTTTTTAATAAAAGACGTTCGGGGGAAGCTGCAAGGATGAAAATTGAAAACTATACTAAACGACCATCATGGAAAAGTCAAGGTATAGCAGAAATGAAAGAGTCTTTAACGGAATTTGAAAATAAGTTAGCAAATGCTCTAACAGTAGTGGAAATAATAGGAAAGCGAGGAAGGAAAGTACCAGTCTTGCTTACTAAAGAAATGAAAGAATCTGTCGATTTTCTATTGGCAACTCGCACAGAAGTGGGAGTGCCCGAAGGTAATCCTTTTGTATTTGCACGCTTAGGTGATTTAAATTCCTATATGAGAAGCCACGATTGCATTAAAAAATGGTGTTCTGAAGCAAACTTGGACTCGCCAATCGTTTGCGAATACTTACAGTGTATTTTACATGTGCTAACTTATAAACATTTTAGTTCTGAAAAGTGTTCTGTGCATTTTTTGGGTTTTCTAAAATATTGATATGGTTAATATCGAGTTACACTACTTAAACCACTTATCAATAGATTATAAAATATACTGCACTGCTAGCTAAAAATTATACAATTATTAACCTACTAAACCACTATTAAACTGACTAATAGTTTGGCAAAAAATCTGATGCTTCCACAGATATTCTCACTTCTCTGTAATATTATCGAGACAGAGTGTTATGCAATTGCGGCTATAGCTTACGATTAGAGAATTAACTTTCATTTTTCTTTCTTTTCTTCTCAGAAAACAAAAAACCTAAAAGGTCGAAGAGAGAAGCAGCTTTAGGTCGAGTTCCGTGGAATGATGCAGAAAAGGTAGTATTACTGAAGAAATTTAAAGTAGAAGTAAAAAACGGAATCGTGCCAGGAAAGGATGCTTGTACGAAAATTAAAGAAAAGCATAATGATATACTCGGTCGCAGATCATGGACCGACATTAAATTCTTCGTCAAAAATGTTATAGATAGAAATAAGAAAAATAGAAAGTAGGTACCCAGTAAGCACAATAACGTGTATTGGACATATCTAGGACGAACAACGGGACGTACCATCTACGTACAGTTAGATACCCAGTACTTAAATTATACACAGTGTTATACCATTAGGCCACCTCCATTATTCGTACAAATTTGTACGTACTTTATGCAAACTATACAGTGTGTTCACACATACAGACATTTTTCAAAAATAATGGAAATGGTTTAAGGGAACCTCAAAACATAAAAATTTGATAAAAAAATGGGGGGTCAATTTTTTTTTCAATTTCAGATTACAATACTTTCCTTACTAAGGAGTTCGGAAAGTAAAAAGATAAAAGCGTAAGAGTATGTTTAGACGCGCGAGTTTTAAATTCCAAAATGAAAAAAGATTTCGTCGCTCCGCAAAATCCCAACGAACTTCTTTTAGGGTTCGAGAAAGGCGAAGTAATGAGTATCATCGACCTAACAGCGGCTTATTGGCAAATACCAATTAAGTTGAAACATTCAAAATACATAGGGTTTATTTATGAGGGCGAAACGTACATTTTTTGTAGATTAACTACCTTTTGGTTTGAGTACGTCAATGGCCAGTCTCATTCCCGGAATTGTGAAAAATATTTTTTTGTCAAAATTATTAGAACAGTACTAGATATTGCATTTTGACATGAAGTATCTATATAAACTGTTCAAATTATAATCAGAAGCAGAGGACTAAAATTATTTAAAAATATGCTACATTTATATGGTAATGCAAGTGGTAATGTTGGTCAACACTTTCCGTATACTATATTCATAATATTTAAATATATAAATCTTAACTTGTGAGAAAATAAACAATAAAACTTTAAATAACAAATTAAATTCAATAATATAATCAAATTATATTTTTTTAAGCTTTCGACGACGTTTATCGTCTTCTTCAGAAATTTATTTAATATAAATAATAAAAACGACGATAAACGTCGTCTAAAGCTTAAAAAAATATAATTTAATTAAATTGTTGAATTTAACTTGTTATTTAAAGTTTTATTGTTTATATTCATAATAATGTTCTTAGGATTAAGTAGTACTTCTTTCTTAAATTATTATAATTTAAATATAATTATTATGATTTGCTGGTTAGGTATTTTTATTTTATAGGATGAATAATTTTGTTAAGCATATTTTTAAAGTGTGGAATCGAAACAGAATAAAAAAAACAATGGCGATGGTTCAAACTGAAAATGTATGCGCTAATTTAATATTACAGGGTATGTTATATACATACATAAACTCTCGTATTTATATTATTTATTGACGTATTTTATTTTTACAGCTTCCAAAAAATTACAAATTGATGGGGAAATTCTAGTTTTAGAATGTGATGGAACACCTGTGGAAGATGATGAAATTTTGATTTCCTTAGAAGGTGAAACTCTTATTCTCTTGCAAAAAGGAGAATGTTGGGTTGATAAGAACGCAACAGATATAGCTTCTTTACCATCAATTTCTACGGAAACATCAGCAAAATCTACATGCACCAATAATCTTGATTTGCCATTTACCGATGAAAATGAAGAAAATTATGAAAATGTTGAACCAATCGAAATAGGTAATAAGCTCAGATTTCTTTTATAACAGTACACCACAAGAATTTTCAGTTCATTCTTTTAAATTAATTAAATAAAAATTTAATTAAATTAATTTTTATTCTTCATTCAAATGAGAAATTTATTAATTTTAAATTATTATTTTAGGTATTTTATGTTATTTAGATTATAATTATACATTTTCTTCAGATAATATTAAAACTTCAAAAAATCAAGTTTATTAAACTAATAAATTCAAATTATATTTTCGAGATTTCAGCGACGTTTGTCGCTTTCGTCAGAAAGTTTATTATGATGTTTATTATTATAATTTGAATTTTATCACTAATTTCGTGTCTTTTTGATTTTAAGGTCATATATATTCGTTCCCAATTAATATGGAATATGAATGGACAAATTTTTCAATTCCCTGGAATTCACTATCAAATCATAATTTAAGCATGTGCGATGAAGGCAGAATGGACAAACGATGCATTACCGAAATTGTTCATGTCGTCGTTGACAAAATGCGTAATATCAGTGAAAGGATACCTCAAGTGTTTTTCGAATTGCTGCAATGAAGATGACACAAAAATATCCAAAAACCTTTGAAGATCGCGACGACGACGACAAAGCAATTAGTAATGGTTATACAAGTTTATATGCAAAATTATACGAAAGAGCTTCTTATTTGAGAAGACTTCATGTAAAAAGAAGTTCTCTACAAAATTCACCAGCTGTATCACCAGCTTTAAAAAAAATTAAAAACAATTTAATGGCTGGTTGCTCATCTTGGGCACCCGATATTATTGAAAGTTTAGATACATCAGTAAGTTTAAAATTGATTTTGAAAAATGAAATTGAAGATACCGCAAACGTGTATAGGCTACTAGAGAAAACGTATCCAGACCAGAGATTGTTTCTAAACAATATTGAAAATCCCCCCTCTGTACAACAGATATTTGAAGAGTGGCCAATACTATTCAAATCTTTTGTAATACGATGGCATTTTCAAAAACTAACAGGAACTGACCTAAACAGTTTAAAGACCAATATGATGGAAAAATCTGAAAAAATATGCAAATTTGGACAACGGTTTAAGACCTTGCGAAAATTTACAGATTCTGCAAGATTGGATCACGTTGTCCAATCACTGTCAATTTTAACAACCTATTTTAAAGAAGATTTTACCAAATTTTGGTATAAATTACAGGTAAAAATACAGGAAGAAATTATATTGTTAATATTAAAGGAAAGTCGAAGAAAATAATGTGGAAACCATCAAAACTAGAAATTCAGGAGTTTTATAACGCAAATGTCTGCAAATGGCTTACGACCCCATCTAAAACAAAGAAATCAAAAATATTTGGAACTGAAAGAAACTTGTCAGCCAGTTATCCTACTGGTAAGTGATAGTTTAAAGAAATACATACGAAACGGTGATTTCAATTAATGACATACTGTATAGTGTTGATAATAATTTACTGAAAGCAGTAGATGTGACTTTGAAAATTTGTCATGTTTTAAGATTAAAATATCTAGTTGAATGTGATCATTGTTGATCTGCTATATAAAAAAAAATCGGATGTGGCCATGCCCATAACTTTATCATACTTCTAAATAACAAAGAATAAAAAGAAATAGGATACCTATTTACACGATTATCGATTAATAGTTTTTTAATATTAATATAAAGCAGAATAAATATGAATATCAATTACGAGCTAAAGGGTACTAATAAATCTTATTATATGGATTTCGCAATCCTATATAATTTTCAATTATTAATAATTTTTTTACAATATTTAATTATATAGGATTGCGAAATCCATATAATAAGATTTATTAGTACCCTTTAGCTCGTAATTGATATTCATATTTATTATATTTTCAAGAGCTAATAATTATAATTTATAAAGCAGAATATAATAAAAAAAATTTTAATTAAAAAATAAGAAAAAAATTAATTTTTTATTTTAAAAAATTTTATTTTTACCCACCAAAGGGATCTTCCTCACTTGTATCATCATTCTGTATTATTTCATGTCTTGGTAAAATTTCTTCCACAGTGACTTACGGATTGCTACATAAAATCTATTCCAGTAGTTGAATCACACTATTGCAGGAGTTCTTCAAATAGGATGTACCTCCCAACTGGCTTATCAGAAAATCGCCTGAATCAAGATTACAGAAAATATTGCGAAGGGCGTCAAGTACCACCTGTGACAAGAATTTTTTTAATAGCTAATTTAATTATGGTTTTTACCGACCCAAAAAGTGATCAATGCGACTATTGCGTTCAGTTTTAAAATAAATCAGAAGATGAAAAATCCGCCAAAAACCAAAAGAATTTTACGGTATACACTCTTGCTGATAGTAGTGTCATAAATTACATGTGGCACGACGATATTATGAGCCTACGGTTTGGTGGTTTGAAAAACAAGAATTTTGGAACCTTATATAAAAGCACGTAAATCAAAAAGTTCGTTAGATGATTCTGATATATTTGTAAGCATATCTATAGATAATAATAAAAATGTGTTTTAAATGTGTACTTATTTTTCAGAATTCCACCTTTCCACCAATTATTTAATTAATGAAAATGAATTGGAATCGCAGCCAATTACATCCAATACAGAAAACTGTGATCCCAAGTCCGATAATTTCGATTCATCAGTAGTTATTGAAACTCGAAATCCAAAAAGAAAAAGGATAGAAGTAACCTTCAATGAAATCACCAAAATCACACTAGAAACCTTAGAAGTTTTAGGACAAAAATTAACCAAACCTGCTCCTGTAGTGAAAGCCCCTCCAGACATCTGTGAAGAGTTTGTAGCTACCGAATTAAAAAATATTAATGATGAAGAATTGGTGGACGATGCTATTTATGATATTCATAATATTTTGTATGTTGCAAAAAAATATCACGCTAAACAAAAATAAATAAAATAGTCTAAATTAAAGTAGCTATATTTATTTAAAAATTAAATTTTTGTATAGCTTCCCACTGCCATGGTACAAATCCTTCGTTATTAAAATAATTTGTGAAAATTTTCCTAATTTCCATTGGTTCATTCGCAGACCTATTACAATTGGATTTCTCCAAATCGGTCATATTGCTTCTCCAATCACCCTCGCTTAATGTTACCGAATTAGTATTTTCAACATCCCAATTTTTCAAGTAATACTTCTTGCCATCTTTTGTCGTTATAAAATTATGAAGGGCACAGCAGGCTAATGTTATGGTCGGACAAGTATATGTCTCGTAAAATTTGAAATCGGTTGGCTATAGTATGTCAAAAGCATTTTCTACTACCCTTCTGCTTCGACTTAACGATAATTAAAATGTTCTCTTCATTAGAAAATCGCTGACCAAATGGTTTCATTAACCTCAACCGAAAGGCATCATCACCAACAATGACGTATGGTACTTTCGTGGTCGAATTTCCCAAATTGGCATCAGGTGGAAAATCTGCGATGGTTAGTTGAAGACATATCTAAATCAATAGTGATTTATTCAGCTGGCCCTAGAGCCTATAGATTACTTTTTAAAAAAGGTTGCCCGTTCTCTGCAGTTTCAACCCTTAGATCGTGGTTAAAAAAATTCAGATTACACCTGGAAATCTTAAAAATGTATTCAACTTAATAAAGCTGCCTGATATGAGTGCATTGGATGAAGTGTGTGTGATATCATTGGATGAGATGAAAATTTGCAAGACTTACTTATATGACAAAGTAAATGATACAACTATAAAACCTTGTAGTTATGCACAGGTGGTAATGCTATGAGGATTGTTTAAAGTTGGAAGCAACCGGTTTTTTTCGATTTTGATTTCCAACTTACCAAGAAAAAGTTATACGAAATAATAGAAGTCGCAGAGACTTCGGTTAAAGACTGTTAATTCTACAAAAATATTATTTATATGTAATTTAATGTTTTACAGGTGGGAATAGATCACTGTATAATGAATTATATATAACCCATAATAACAGCCCGTTTAACAATCCTGTAAACAATCACAAAATTTTTGTGTTTGCCGAAGTTCCGCATTTAATTAAGCTAATTCGAAATCACTTTGTTGATCAAGGATTTATAATTAATGGCAAAGAAATAAATAAATCCATAATTGAAGATCTTCTGAATGTTACGTACGTACATCTGATTTGAAAATCTTCATATATAAAACTCAAAGTTTGTATGTAGTATGTATGTCCGTCCCATCAAAATCTCCCCAACGGAAAGCACGATTGAATTGAAATTTTAACTGGTTATTCAGCTAAGAGTTCTAAGGTTTACGCCACTATTCCCAGCTCTCTACGTCAATTTTAATATATAAAACTCACAGTTTGTATTTTATAACAATAAAATAAGAAATTAATTATAATAAATGATCCTGTGCAAAAAGGAGATTCCAGGTCATCCAAATATTAGGTCATGGCGGCCTGCAGGCAGCCTGACCTGCTAGTAACTTATAAAATATCAGAAGAGTCTTAATGTCAAAGGAGCTGAACGACAAAAGGTAAAACTAGCCACCAAATTATTTTCGCATATAATCTCTATGGCGATCACTCGATGTGGAACTATGGGTCTCTTAAAACTAGCAAAGTGGTTCCAATGTGCAGAATTTTTTAAATTGCTATGTTTATTTAACATAATTGTATTTAATTAGTATAATGAAATCAATGCTTTAGATCTTTAGGTAAATGACTGGTTTGATATACTCAATGTGAGAGTTCCTAAAACTAATAGCAGAAATAGGACAAAAGCTTATGGATTAGCACTAGAACTTCAACAAAGCATAAAGCCTAGTTCACATCCAAGTAACGTACGTAGCGGACATACAAGACATAACGTGAGCAAAGTTGAAATGCATGGTTTCAAACGTCATCAGTTACATTCGTACGAATTCGTACAAGACATGGAAGACATAACAAAAAGTTGGGTCAACTTCAACTTCTACGTTATGTTTTCTATGTTTGACCAATGAGATGTGTTCATTTTTTACTAGGTAACACCCCCGTTGTTTCTTTAACAAATTTTCAATTTTAAGGTTACACTTCGGACATATAAATAATTTAAATTAAATTAAATTAAACATTTGGTTAAATAATACTGGTCAACAGCAAAAAAAATATCCTAAATAAAAATCAAGTAATACATATTAATTTTGATCTGCTAAACACGAAAATAATTTTTAAATTATTGCGTGGTTTTTGGTATACTTATTCATGAAATAACCTATTCTACAAGCATAGCCAAAAATCATTCTTCATTATTTTTCAATAGTAAATAATATTCAACTTGTACTATCCGAAGTATTAGTAGGTACCTACTATTATAAAACGCGATCCTGGTCATAAATACCAATTGGGCACTTGCCGCATTCCTCTGTATTGTTGGTTTTATGAGAAGATTTGGTCGACTGCAAATACGTGTGCGCGCGATTCACGTTTCTATGTTTTCTCCGTTAATGTGAATAGCAAATGATTTTGCTATGTTTTCTACGCTATGTCTTGTATGTCCGCTACGTACGTTACTTGGATGTGAACTAGGCTTAATAATTAATAAAATGACTTAATTTCAGAAAGGCATATAAGTTAATATTAAGAAAAATGTATGTTCGTAAAGCTGTTAATGGTTTTAGGTATAATCATGTCTAATAGATCATTGCAATTGTTATTGGAAGAGCTCAGGATAAGATTTTCTACAGAATATAGATTAAACCGAGATGTCCTGGAAAATTTGTTTGGCGCTATACAGGCGAAAGGAGGGCTTCGTGACCACCCAGATGCACTTCAATTTAAATACCGCCTGAGATCTTACATTCTTACGCTAAGAAACTTCTTTACACCTGGTCAAATGAAAAGAATATTACTACCACAAAATAAAAATTATTCGCATTGGTCGTCGGAAGATATAGCATCGGCAATATCATTACAGAGTGTAAGCCCAAAAGCTTATCGTTACTTAAGGACTAACAAATACCCCCTACCTGCATTTTCAACACTTCGAAAGTAAGCAAGTACTTTGTCGTTGAGTCAGGGTATTTTAAATGATGTCATTACATTGATGGAAAGAAAGGCGACCCAATTGGATGAAAATGAGGGATTATGCTTATTATCTTTTGACGAAATATATGTATCGAACAAAATGGATATTTAAAAAAACCAGTATTTTATGATTTTGATCGGCCAATGACTAAAGATATTATAAATAATATAATAATTACAGCTTTGTACGAATCTGGTTATACGGTGTCGGTATTGTCAGTAATAGAAAAAATTGTTCCATACAACATCCCAGTAATGATTCGTTGAAAGTTTTTATATTTGCTGATGTGCCTCTTCTCCTGAAACTATTAAGAAATCACATATTCGATCAAGGATTTTGAGTTAACAAATTATAATAACTTGGTATATGTATGAACAACAACAATAATTGCCAATTGCTTATAAAATCAGTAAATACCATTTCGATTTAAAAGGTTCCGAATATCAGAAAGTTAAGCAAGCAGTACAGTTGAAGTCGAATTCAATTTCAAAAGCAATTGAAAATTGTGGGGATAATAGATTGATGCCACGTGATGTACCATGGAAAGAAGTTGCTTAATTTGTCCAACTAATAAATCATTGGTTTGAATTGTTTAATTCAAGAAGAAAATTAGTACAAAAGTGCCCATCAAAAAATTCTTTTGGAACGCATTTTGAAAATCAAAAACAATTACTCCACCAAGTGTCAAATGTGATTGGTTCTATGATTGTGGGGAAGCATTCCTTTTCAGAAAGGTATCTTATTATCAAATAGGTCAATCGAAGAATAAATTATGTTGCTATCTAAATTCAAACTGTAAAGTGAAATACAGACGTTTTAGAAATTTTTTTTTTTCTTACACTAGAGGGATGGAAGCCAGCAATGATCATCCTCGCCCGTTAGATTTCATACATCGTTTAAGATGGTTTATTTTAGGCAAAAATTCTGCTGTGATTTTTACTTCGAACCCAAATACAGAAGAATTTGGTGAACAATGTTTAGTGCAATTGGACGACAAAATTGATTCGACTGACTTTTGTTTAGCGGAAAGCATGCTCGGTGATTTCCAAGAAGATTTACCAGGACCTGTAACAAATGATAGTATGTGTCAAGAAGAAGAGACAGTAATGCCATCTTCCTTTACTGAACCTTCGCAACTGCAATTCTCAGAAAGTGACAATTGTCAATGTGATGACAGCGATAGAACAGAATTGCTTGAAATTTTTGAACTAAAAGATATGATTAATCAGGAATTTAGAGTATGATACACGTGTTGGTAATGTTAAATCGAATTGCTTATTTTCATGATTTTGCTTATTTTATAAATTTGTCATTCGGGGAGGTTTGATACCTTTGGCTCGAGAGGATTAATACAAATGCTAAACAGAAAGAAAGCTATTGAAGCCGAACATAAAATTTTACCAGAAAAAAAAATGTAAAAGCTCAACAGGTCAAACGCAACTTATTTATTGGTAAAAAAATTGTCAGACAAGTGAAAGGCAGAATAGCTGTTGAGACTTATATTGAAACCTATAGCGGCCAAGAGCCAATATCTGTTAAATTATGAATGACACTTCTAAGTGTCTAAGAAATAAAATATTTTGTTTCTATTTCTTCAGTTAACATACAAATCTGTACTGAATCAAACCTCCTAGTGATTGTATCATACCTCCCGCATATGAGGGAGGCTAGAGACATTTTGCAAGGTTACGTAAAAAATTTATAATACCATCAAATATTTAAATTTTCAATAATAATAAAAAAATTTAGTTGCAGAAATAGTCCAAGATAGTACCAATATGTAAACGAGTTCGGTAACAGTTGTTAAATTAATTTAAATCTCTTTTTTCTAAAAAATATATCAAGGCTCCCTTGTTTCCCCTAAATATAAAAAGCTAAGCCAATAATCTTCCAGTGTATCTACTTCTAATGTATAAAATAAATTATTGATTAATTAAAAAGTACGAGCAGCTACTTTATTTCCTTGTTTTGGGCTTTATTAGTTACCTACTAAGGTCCAATGCAAAAAATTATGCAACTAAAAATTAAGTATTTTTAAAAATAATGTGTAAAAATATAATAATAGGGTTGGTACATGATGTGGAAAATCAGTGTAAAACCACTTTTATTACAGTGATTATTCACTAAAAACAATAATACCGTTTAAAATAACGATTTTCGCCATCAACTTTTAGTTAAAAATCGACTTTCACCTAACACAAGCACCGATAGGCCACGGCTGCTTTAACGCCTACCAGGGTCGCGTTTCATAATAGTAAATACTATTAGTTGTAAAGTACAAGTTGAATATTATTACTATTGGAAAATAATTGAGAATGATTTTTTGCTATGCTTGTAGAATAGGTTATTTCATGAATAAGTGCCAAAAACCACGCAGCTAGGTGTTCAGATTAATAATTTGAAGAGTATTTAAAGTTACTTGTAACTTGTAATATTAGTAAATTTTCATTATGAAACAGGGCCCTGGCAAGGATAGGCAAACTAGAATATGGCAAATGCACCTACTGCCCAGAAATCGACACAGCGCAGCATACCATCTTCGAATGCAAAGAATGGGCACAAGCACGAGCCGCCACCATGCTTAAACTGCAAACAACACTGAAGCCTGAAAACCTGGTAGCAGTAATGCTCAAAGAGAGGACGAGTGGAGTTTAGTGGCAGACTTGATCAGTATAATATTAATCAAGAAAGAGGAGAACGAGCGCGAGCGCCAGACAGTGGTGTAAAAGTGAAAGCTTCCACAAAAGCCCCCCAAAGACAAAGTCCTGAAAGGGCAACTTAGTGCGCTAAGTGCAAGTGCCGAAAAGACACCTAAAATAGTGCGTTAAATACAAACCCCGCAGGGCAACCACAGCGAACTAAAACAATCCAAGAACCAAGATGAAGTCGCATCTCAAGAGAACTTAAATCGATTTAATGCACACCAACATACTTAACGAAAAATACTAAATAATAAAAATCGTAAATGAACATAATCATACTTGTACAGTTGGAAAAGTGCAGGTAAAGTTGGCATTAGGTAGAATGAAGTATTATTAGATATAAACGAATGGACACTTGCTGAATTACCAAAACCGTTGAAGGCAAACGAAAAACGGATCTCCGGCAATACCCCAAGAACGGCAATGCTATGCCATTCCTAATCAATTTTGTAAACTTGACTCTGGTTTGAAATTCTTGCAGTACGACAGAAGTGAAGATGATTCCGAAAGAATACTAATATTTGCGTCAGATACCTTGACCTTAAAAGGCCAAATAACTGGGCTGGAGATGGTACGTTTAAGTGTTGTCCCAGCATTTATTTTCAACTTTACACCTTGCATATACAAAAACTACCTATTAATAATTGTATTATCTACATTTTCACAATTTATTACTTACTTCTTTTAAATTTAAGAGAATGGCATTGACGACGAGTCATTAAAGATGTTAGATGATAAAACTATAAGAAAAATATTTGACCCTATAATAATACGATCAACCAATTTTTTAATAAATTGAATTTTTAGTGTTTTTTTTTTAATTTCAGATTGAATCTGATTTTAACCAACTGATGCCTGAAAAAATTGCCATAAACTACAATCAGTTGGCAAAAATTTCAAAAGCGATTTTAGATGAAATAAAAAAAAGGAGAATAAGAATTGATGCTGATTTAGGTATTTTATTTTGTATTGACTTTGACCTTTTGTATTTTAACTTGACATATTATTAATTTTGAAAATTTTCAGATCAATCAATTCTAGCTGCATTAGTGTTAACATACTTGTTTCTCGGTTAACCATTAAAAATACAAAATCCTCAAAAGCATCAGAACCATCAAATAATTGGAGACCCACAAGAAGCGAAGTTCAAAGCCCAAACTCGTAAGCGGCAAATTCGAAGAAAAGTTTACTTACTCCCATGCCAGAAGCGAGTGGCAAGAAATTGCAACTACATTAAATAGTATTCCAGGGTGCTCAAAAGATTGGAAGACTTGGAGAGCGGTAAGTATAAAATAATATTTATCTTTACTCAACCTTTGTGAAATTTAATGTTATCATTTAGAATTATTTAAAGATTAAATACAGGTGAACCCTTTTCAAAATTATTGTTTGTCTTGTCGTTTAAAGATCTTATATAATAAAATCTTATCGTTTTTAAGAATTTCGACCACGTTTGGGGCCGCGGAGCGGCCCCCGTCGGACCGATTCCGACGTGTAATATCTTAAAAGATGGAGCGAGGCGAAGCCGAGCCGTTGCTGGCTAAAAGAATTGGATCCGCCGCCGGAGGCGGTGGCCAGCGCCGATTTAGTGCGTTTTTTAACGGTCGATTTCGCGGGCAGAACGCCAGCCAAACTGGCACTACAGATTTTGATGGGAAAGGTGTCGTTCGACGCCCAAAGGATCCGCATCGTGCACAACCGATATAACTTTTTTAGCAAAAATCTTGCAGCGACGCCGCGAGCCCGCAAAGTCGAAGGTTTATTTTGCGAAAATTTTTTACACGAGTGCAAAGGGTCGCGCCTTGCTAGGTCTCTCTCCGACAAAATGACCGATTTTTAATAATACGCGTGCCTTTTTTTAATCGTACCATGTCGCATCTCTCTCTGATTCACGTAAAACGGGTTAGACGGAATGCGAGTCGCGTCGCAACTCGATTCCCAAAATTTTCCGAAATTAATTTAATTTTGACGTTTATGACATTTTTGACATTTTTACCATTCTTGCGCATGGTGACGCGCGGAACGCCTCTTCTCGCGTCGGCGAGCGCGACGAATAGCTTCCTTGAAGTTTTTTGAATCCAACAGTACCAGAAACAAATCTTCCACTTCAAAATTTACCACAAAATTCTACGTACAAAGAAGTAAAATTGCAAATTTAATCCAACGTGGGTTTTAATGTTTTACACTTTTTTCCCATACTTGCGCTCGGCTTGGCGCCGAGTTGCATTTTGGAGGGCCGTAGGCCCGACAAGTAGCTTCCTCCAGGTCTCCTGAAGCGAACCGTAGCAGTTTCGAAAGTCGGCAACCAAATTTTACCGCCCAATTTTGAGTATGAAGAAGTAAATTTGTAAATTTGATTTGACGGGGATTTCAAATTTGAAAACTTTTTTACCACACTTGCGCTCGGCTTGGCGCGGAGTTGAATTTTGGAGGGCCGTAGGCCCGACAAGTAGCTTCCTCCAGGTCTCCTGAAGCGAACCGTAGCAACCTCGAAAGTCGGCAGCCAAATTTTACCACCTAATTTTGCGTAAGAAAAAGGAAATTTGCAAATTTGATTTGACGCGGTTTCCAACTTTTTTGCCATAGTTGCGCTCAGCTTCACGCAGAGTGCAATTTTCCAACGCGGCAAACGCAACGAATAGCTTCCTTCTAGACTTCTCAATCCAACGGCACCTAATACAATTGTCGTCCACCCAAATTTACCATCAAACTTCGAATGCAAAAGAAGTAAATATTTTGAAGCAAATAAACCAAGTCACTTTTAAGGGTGAAGGAACGGTTTTTTCGAAAACCATCAAATCTATTTTTCGTTTTCTTTTCGCGACTATAATCGACGTGACAATTAAAAAAATTAAATTTATCAAATTTAAGAAAATTCTTTCGCCAAAATCAAACTCCAAAGCGGTCGTATGCCCTTTAGTACAACTTTGCGGTAAATGCCGATGGCCGAGAAAGATGCACGCAAACCTCGATAATAATTGTCAAGTCAAAAATTTTAACTTTTTTCCTCTTCGTTAGGTGGAAACGGGTAAAATCGTCAAGTTTTGGTGCATTTTTGAAAATTTCACACTTCGAAGCGAAATTTTTCCGCAAAGACAAAATAAATTTATAAAAAAATTTCGATCCAAAAATCTTCCACGTGTCGGGCCAAAACGTTTCCGGCGTAAAATTTGCAAATTTTTGAAAAAATTTTTTTCTCAAAAGGAGCAAAGGGGGTAGCCTTTGAAAAAAAATTTGAAAATTTGGTTTGGATTTTACGGCTCCACCGATGGAGATGGGAAAAAAATGAACCACATCGAATTTGTGTAGTTCGATCGTACCTATGCGATGCCGTGTCGAAATTAAAAATGGGTTCAAAAATAACGCCGCTACGGCGCAAATAAAAAAAATTCAAATTTTGACTTTGTTACGCCGATTGCGCGTAAACCGTCGAAAATTTAAAAAATGTTTTGCGACCATCGATTGGTCCTTGCTAATGGCTTCATTTTTGTTCCTCGGGAATTTTTTTTAAAACCATTCCTTACCGCTGCTAAACTAAGAAATGTCGTACGACGAAAATTTTCGTTTCAAATCCTCGCTCTTTTTGCAGTAAATCAAAAAAGTCATTTTTAAGGGTGAAGGAACGATTTTTTCGAAAAAAGCCTAATCAACTTTTCGCTTTCTTTTTGCGATTAGCATCCACCTAATAACTAAAAAAATTAAAAGAAAAAAATTTAAGAAAAATCCTTTTTCAAAATCAAACTCGAACGCGGTCGGATGCCCTTTGGACAACCTTACGGTAATTGCCAATGGCCGAGAAACATGCGCCCAAACGTTGATAACAATTGTAAGGTAAAAAACTTTTCCTTTTTCTCTCTTCTTTAAGGTGTAACCCGAAAAAAAGGTAAAATTTTGGTGCTTTTTGAAAATTTCACACTTCGAAGCGAAATTTTTCCGCAAAGACAAAATAAATTTATAAAAAAATTTCGATTCAAAAATCTTCCACGTGTCGGACCAATACGTTTCCGGCGTAAAATTTGCAAATTTTTGAAAATTTTTTTTTCCGAAAAGGAGCAAAGGGGGTAGCCTTTGAAAAAAAATTTGAAAATTTGGTTTTGATTTTACGGCTCCACCGATGGAGATGGGAAAAAAATGAACCACATCGAATTTGTGTAGTTCGATCGTACCTATGCGATGCCGTTTTGAAATTAAAAATCGGTTCAAAACTAACGCCGCTACGGCGCAAATAAAAAAAATTCAAATTTTGACTTTGTTACGCCGATTGCGCGTAAACCGTCGAAAATTTTGAAAATGTTTTGCGACCATCGATTGGTCCTTGCTAATGGCTTCATTTTTGTTCCTCGAGAATTTTTTTAAAAACCAATCCTTGCCGCTGCTAAACTAAGAAATGTCGTACGACGAAAATTTTCGTTTCAAATCCTTGCTCTTTTTGCAATAAACCAAAACGGTCAGTTTTAACGGTGAAGGGACGGTTTTTTCGAAAAAAGCCTAATCAACTTTTCGCTTTCTTTTTGCGATTAGCATTGACTTAATAATTAAAAAAATTAAAATTAAAAAATTTAAGAAAAATCCTTCTTCAAAATCAAACTCGAACGCGGTCGGATGCCCTTACGTTAATTGCCAATGGACGAGAAAGTTGCGCGCAAACGTGGATAACAATTGTAAAGTCAAAAATTTGAACCTTTTCCCTTTTCGTTTGGAGGAAACGGGTAAAAAAGGTAAAATTTTGGTGCATTTTTAAAAATTTCACACTTCGAAGCGAAATTTTTCCGTAAAGACAAATTAAATTTATAAAAAAATTTTGATCCAAAATACTTCCACGTGACAGGCCAATACGTTTCCGTCTTAAAATTTGAAAATTTGTAAAAAAATTTATTTTTTTGTTTTTATTCAAAATCACCAATATCTAAAACTGCAAATTTACAATTTCTATGAAATTTTATACTCGAATTTTCGTTTAATATTTCAATTTAATTATTATTGCTAATTTTTTTTTTTGATTTATAAAATATATTTAAAATTTTATACTGGGATTTTTGTATAATATTTCAATAATATATTATTGCTAAATCTGTAGTAATTTGGAAATATTTCAATTATGTTTATTATTAAATATTAAAAAAAACGTTTCAAAAAGATTAACACAAATATCGATTATGCCGTTTTTTTTTCTGAACGGCTTCTGTAAAAATATAAAAAATCTATCGATAACAATAAAAACCCCTGGATAAAATGTACACGTGACACGCCACTGAACCATAACCACCAATAGGGATTTCTTCATAACCTCCAATAATATTCTGTCACTTTAAGAAGTGGTTAAAGTCACGGCAAACGGAACTTTTAGGAAGTGGTTATGGAAGTGGCTATCGCAATTTCTTTTACAAGAAAATGTGCAGCAAACCAACAATAACACATTGTACCACCGCGCGAGTGGTAAAAGAGAAATATCAAATCGTGTTGCAATTAATACTTAATCGCCACTTAAAATAGTTTGCGCGCTCGGTTCGGTACCATCCCTCCTCGCGCAATTATAATTATGTTTATTATTAAATATTAAAAAGATTAACAAAAAATTCAATTAGACCTTTTTTTCCGATCCTCTGCTGTGAAAATATAAAAAATCTATCGAAAGCAATGAAAACCCTGGATAACATATACACGTAACACGCCACTGACCTCAAGCTCCACTAAGGATTGCTTCATAACCTCCAATAAACTTCTGTCACTTTAAGAAGTGGTTATAGTTACGGCAAACGGAACATTTAGGAAGTGGTTAAGTTAATAAGGCCACCACAGTTTCTTCACAAAAAGTTAAAATAAATGAATTTGTGTAAATTTTACAAATAATGTTGAAATTTAAACAAACAAAAAAAATTGAAAATATCGGAAAATTGTAATTTTTTAATTTTAAGTTGTTTTTAGTTCTATTAAAAACATAAGTGAACAGAAACATGAACGTATGTTTTTTATTTGCAGAATAATTCGTTAGGTAATTTTTACAATTTCAACTTTTAACTCTGGCTACCATTACCAACATAATCTTATATCGGAAGTTCTGTGTGAATTGTTAATAAAGTTTATTAAAGCTTCGAGTACATACTAACATACACGGAAATTGCAAATAGCTTCTCGCCGGTGTAAATTTTCGTATGGTTTATAAAATTTACCATGTGCAGCAGCAGACCATCGGTAACACATTGTACCACCGTGCGAGTAAAAGAGAAATATCAAATCGTATTGCAATCAATAATCAATCGCCACTTAAAATATTTTGCGCGCTCGGTTCGGTACCATCTCTCCTCGTGCTTCGTAAATTTTTTAATTTTTTTGTTTTTATTCAAAATCACCAATATCTAAAACTGCAAATTTACAATTTCTATGAAATTTTATACTCGAATTTTCGTTTCATATTTCAATTACATTATTGCTTAATTTGTTTTTTTTGATTTAGAAAATTATTTAAAATTTTATACTCGGATTTTTGTATAATATTTCTATAATATATTATTGCTAAATCTGTAGTAATTTGGAAATATTTCAATTATGATTATGCTTATTATTAAATATTAAAAAAACGTTTTAAAAAGATTAACACAAATATCGATTATACCGTTTTTTTTTCTGAACGGCTACTGTAAAAATATAAAATAATTTATCGATAACAATAAAAACCCCTGGATAAAATGTACCCGTGACACGCCACTGAACCATAACCTCCAATAAGGATTGCTTCATAACCTCCAATAATGTTCTGTCACTTTAAGAAGTGGTTAAAGTCACGGCAAACGGAACTTTTAGGAAGTGGCTATCGCAATTTCTTTTACAAGAAATTGTGCAGCAAACCAACAATAACACATTGTACCACCGCGCGAGTGGTAAAATAGAAATATCAAATCGTGTTGCAATTAATAATTAATCGCCACTTAAAGTAGTTTGCGCGCTCGGTTCGGTACCATCCCTCCTCGCGCAATTATGATTATGTTTATTATTAAATATTAAAAAGATTAACAAAAAATTCAATTAAACCTTTTTTTCCGATCCTCTGCTGTGAAAATATAAAAAATCTATCGAAAGCAATGAATGCCCTAGATAAAATATACTCGTAACACGCCACTGATCACAAGCTTCATAACCTCCAAGAAACTGCTGTCACTTTAAGAAGTGGTTATAGTTACGGCAAACGGAACATTTAGGAAGTGGTTAAGTTAATAAGGCCACCACAATTTCTTCACAAAAAGTTAAAATAAATGAATTTGTGTAAATTTTACAAATAATGTTGAAATTTAAACAAACAAAAAAAATTGAAAATATCCGAAAATTGTAATTGTTTAATTTCAAGTTGTTTTTAATTCTATTAAAAACATAAGTGAACAGAAACATGAACGTATGTTTTTTATTTGCAGAATAATTCGTTTGGTAATTTTTACAATTTCAACTTTTAACGCTGGCTACCTATACCAACATAATCTTATATCGGAACTTATGTGTGAATTGTTAATAAAGTTTATTAAAACTTCGAGTACATACTAACATACACGCCCAATGCGAATATCTTCTCGCCAGAGTAAATTTTCGTATGGTTTATAAAGTTTACCATGTGCAGCAGACCATCGGTAACACATTGTACCACCGTGCGAGTAAAAGAGAAATATCAAATCGCATTGCAATCAATAATGAATAGCCACTTAAATTATTTTGCGCGCTCGGTTCGGTACCATCTCTCCTCGTGCACTTCTCAATCATAATCAATTAACTCACTGGCGGCCAAAGGCCGCCGTCTGCGGCCGTAGGCCGCTATGAGCCCGATAGGGCGAACTAGCGTCAAAAAAGCGGCGCAAGCCGCTTTTTTTAGGCTAGTCTTATATAATAAAATCTTATCGTTTTTAAGAATTTCGACAACGTTTGGGGCCGCGGAGCGGCCCCCGTCGGACCGATTCCGACGTGTAATATCTTAAAAGATGGAGCGAGGCGAAGCCGAGCCGTTGCTGGTTAGAACAATTTGATCCGCCGCCGGAGGCGGCGGCCAGCGCCGATTTAGTGCGTTTTTTAACGGTCGATTTCGCGGGCAGAACGCCAGCCAAACTGGCACTACAGATTTTGATGGGAAAGGTGTCGTTCGACGCCCAAAGGATCCGCATCGTGCACAACCGATATAACTTTTTTAGCAAAAATCTTGCAGCGACGCCGCGAGCCCGCAAAGTCGAAGGTTTATTTTGCGAAAATTTTTTACACGAGTGCAAAGGGTCGCGCCTTGCTAGGTCTCTCTCCGACAAAATGACCGATTTTTAATAATACGCGTGCCTTTTTTTAATCGTACCATGTCGCATCTCTTTCCGATTCACGTAAAACGGGTTAGACGGAATGCGAGTCGCGTCGCAACTCGATTCCCAAAATTTTCCGAAATTAATTTAATTTTGACGTTTACGACATTTTTGACATTTTTACCATTCTTGCGCACGGTGACGCGCGGAGCGCGTCTTTTCGCGTCGGCGAACGCGACGAATAGCTTCCTCGAAGTTTTTTGAATCTAACAGTACCAGAAACAAATCTTCCACTTCAAAATTTTCCGCAAAATTCTACGTACAAAGAAGTGAAATTGCAAATTTGATCCGACGTGGGTTTTGATGTTTTACACTTTTTTACCATACTTGCGATCGGCTTGGCGCCGAGTTGCACTTTGGAGGGCCGTAGGCCCGACAAGTAGCTTCCTCCAAGTCTCCTGAAGCGAACCGTAGCAGTTTCGAAAGTCGGCAACCAAATTTTACCGCCCAATTTTGAGTATGAAGAAGTAAATTTGTAAATTTGATTTGACGAGGATTTCAAATTTGAAAACTTTTTTACCACGCTTGCGCTCGGCTTGGCGCGGAGTTGAATTTTGGAGGGCCGTAGGCCCGACAAGTAGCTTCCTCCAGGTCTCCTGAAGCGAACCGTAGCAACCTCGAAAGTCGGCAACCAAATTTTACCACCTAATTTTGCGTAAGAAAAAGGAAATTTGCAAATTTGATTTGACGCGGTTTCCAACTTTTTTGCCATAGTTGCGCTCAGCTTCGCGCAGAGTGCAATTTTCCAACGCGGCAAACGCAACGAATAGCTTCCTTCTAGACTTCTCAATCCAACGGCACCTAATACAATTGTCCTCCACCCAAATTTACCATCAAACTTCGAATGCAAAAGAAGTAAATATTTTGAAGCAAATAAACAAAGTCACTTTTAAGGGTGAAGGAACGATTTTTTCGAAAACCATCAAATCTATTTTTCGTTTTCTTTTCGCGACTACTATCGACGTGACAATTAAAAAAATTAAATTTATCAAATTTAAGAAAATTCTTTCTCCAAAATCAAACTCCAAAGCGGTCGTATGCCCTTTAGTACAACTTTGCGGTAAATGCCGATGGCCGAGAAATATGCGCGCAAACCTCGATAATAATTGTCAAGTCAAAAATTTCAACTTTTTTCCTCTACGTTAGGTGGAAACGGGTAAAATCGTCAAGTTTTTGTGCATTTTTGAAAATTTCACACTTCGAAGCGAAATTTTTCCGCAAAGACAAAATAAATTTATAAAAAAATTTCGATCCAAAAATCTTCCACGTGTCGGGCCAATTCGTTTCCGGCGTAAAATTTGCAAATTTTTGAAAAATTTTTTTTCCGAAAAGAAGCAAAGGGGGTAGCCTTTGAAAAAAAATTTGAAAATTTGGTTTTGATTTTACGGCTCCACCGATAGAGATGGGAAAAAAATGAACCACATCGAATTTGTGTAGTTCGATCGTACCTATGCGATGCCGTTTTGAAATTAAAAATCGGTTCAAAAATAACGCCGCTACGGCGCAAATAAAAAAAATTCAAATTTTGACTTTGTTACGCCGATTGCGCGTAAACCGTCGAAAATTTTGAAAATGTTTTGCGACCATCGATTGGTCCTTGCTAATGGCTTCATTTTTGTTTCTCGAGAATTTTTTTAAAAACCAATCCTTACCGCTGCTAAACTAAGAAATGTCGTACGACGAAAATTTTCGTTTCAAATCCTTGCTCTTTTTGCAATAAACCAAAACGGTCAGTTTTAACGGTGAAGGGACGGTTTTTTCGAAAAAAGCCTAATCAACTTTTCGCTTTCTTTTTGCGATTAGCATCGACTTAATAATTAAAAAAATTAAAATTTAAAAATTTAAGAAAAATCCTTCTTCAAAATCAAACTCGAACGCGGTCGGATGCCCTTTGAACAACCTTACGGTAATTGCCAATTACCGAGAAACATGCGCCCAAACGTTGATAACAATTGTAAAGTAAAAAAGTTTTCCTTTTTCTCTCTTCTTTAAGGTGAAACCCGAAAAAAAGGTAAAATTTTGGTGCTTTTTGAAAATTTCACAGCGAAATTTTTCCGCAAAGACAAAATATATTTATAAAAAAATTTCGGTCCAAAATTCTTCCACGTGCCGGGCGAATACGTTTACGGCGTACAATTTGCAAATTTTTGAAAAAAAAATTTTCCCAAAAGGAGCAAAGGGGGTAGCCTTTGAAAAAAAATTTGAAAATTTGGTTTGGGTTTTACGGCTCCACCGATCGAGATGGGAAAAAAACGAACCATATCGAATTTGTGGAGTTTGACCGTACCTATTCGATGCCGTTTTGAAATTAAAAATCGGTTCACAAATAACGCCGCTACGGCGCAAACAAAAAAAATTCAAATTTTGACTTTGTTACGCCGATTGCGCGTAAACCGTCGAAAATTTTGAAAATGTTTTGCCACCATCGATTGTTCTTTGCTAATGGCTACATTTTTGTTCCTCGAGAATTTTTTTAAAAACCATTCCTTACCGTTGCTAAACTAAGAAATGTCGTACGACGAAAATTTTCGTTTCAAATCCTCGCTCTTTTTGCAGTAAACCAAATAAATCAGTTTTAACGGTGAAGGGACGGTTTTTTCGAAAAAAGCCTAATCAACTTTTCGCTTTCTTTTTGCGATTAGCATTGACTTAATAATTAAAAAAATTAAAATTAAAAAATTTAAGAAAAATCCTTCTTCAAAATCAAACTCGAACGCGGTCGGATGCCCTTACGTTAATTGCCAATGGACGAGAAAGTTGCGCGCAAACGTGGATAACAATTGTAAAGTCAAAAATTTGAACCTTTTCCCTTTTCGTTTGGAGGAAACGGGTAAAAAAGGTAAAATTTTGGTGCATTTTTAAAAATTTCACACTTCGAAGCGAAATTTTTCCGCAAAGACAAAATAAATTTATAAAAAAATTTCGATCCAAAAATCTTCCACGTGTCGGGCCAATTCGTTACCGGCGTAAAATTTGCAAATTTTTGAAAATTTTTTTTTCCGAAAAGAAGCAAAGGGGGTAGCCTTTGAAAAAAAATTTGAAAATTTGGTTTGGGTTTTACGGCTCCACCGATCGAGATGGGAAAAAAACGAACCATATCGAATTTGTGGAGTTCGACCGTACCTATTCGATACCGTTTAGAAATTAAAAATCGGTTCAAAAATAACGCCGCTACGGCGCAAATAAAAAAAATTTAAATTTTGACTTTGTTACGCCGATTGCGCGTAAACCGTCGGAAATTTTGAAAATGTTTTGCGACCATCGATTGGTCCTTGCTAATGGCTTCATTTTTGTTCCTCGAGAATTTTTTTAAAAACCATTCCTTACCGCTGCTAAACTAAGAAATGTCGTACGACGAAAATTTTCGTTTCAAATCCTTGCTCTTTTTGCAATAAACCAAAACGGTCAGTTTTAACGGTGAAGGGACGGTTTTTTCGAAAAAAGCCTAATCAACTTTTCGCTTTCTTTTTGCGATTAGCATCGACTTAATAATTAAAAAAATTAAAATTAAAAAATTTAAGAAAAATCCTTCTTCAAAATCAAACTCGAACGCGGTCGGATGCCCTTTGAACAACCTTACGGTAATTGCCAATTACCGAGAAACATGCGCCCAAACGTTGATAACAATTGCAAAGTAAAAAAGTTTTCCTTTTTCTCTCTTCTTTAAGGTGAAACCCGAAAAAAAGGTAAAATTTTGGTGCTTTTTGAAAATTTCACACTTCGAAGCGAAATTTTTCCGCTAAGACAAAATAAATTTATAAAAAAATTTCGATCCAAAAATCTTCCACGTGTCGGGCCAATACGTTTCCGGCGCAAAATTTGCAAATTTATGAAAAATTTTTTTTCCCAAAAGGAGCAAAGGGGGTAGCCTTTGAAAAAAAATTTGAAAATTTGGTTTGGATTTTACGGCTCCACCGATGGAGTTGGGGAAAAAATGAACCACATCGAATTTGTGTAGTTCGACCGTACCTATTCGATGCCGTTTTGAAATTAAAAATCGGTTCAAAAATAACGCCGCTACGGCGCAAATAAAAAAAATTTAAATTTTGACTTTGTAACGCCGATTGCCCGCAAACCGTCAACATTTTTGAAAATGTTTTGGGACCGTCGATTGGTCCATGGGAATGGCTTGATTTTTGTTCCTCGCGAATTTTTTAAAAAACCATTCCTTACACCTGCAAAACTAAGAAATATCCAACCACGAAAATTTTCGTTTCAAATCCTTGCACTTTTTGCAATAAATCAAAAAAGTCATTTTTAAGGGTGAAGGAACGATTTTTTCGAAAACTTTCAAATCTACTTTTCGTTTTCTTTTCACGATTACTATCGACGTGAAAATTAATAATATTCAGTTTAGCAAATTTAAAAAAATCCTTCTTCAAAATCAAAGTCGAAAGCGGTCGGATGCCCTTACGGTAATTGCCAATGGACGAGAAAGTTGCGCGCAAACGTGAATAACAATTGTAAAGTCAAAAATTTTAACCATTTCCCTTTTCGTTTGGAGGAAACGGGTAAAAAAAGGTAAAATTTTGGTGCATTTTTAAAAATTTCACACTTCGAAGCGAAATTTTTCCGTAAAGACAAATTAAATTGATAAAAAAATTTTGATCCAAAATACTTCCACGTTCCGGGCCAATACGTTTCCGTCTTAAAATTTGAAAATTTGTAAAAATTTTATTTTTTTGTTTTTATTCAAAATCACCAATATCTAAAACTGCAAATTTACAATTTCTATGAAATTTTATACTCGAATTTTCGTTTAATATTTCAATTACATTGTTGCTAAATTTGTTTTTTTTTTATTTATAAAATGTATTTAAAATTTTATACTCGGATTTTACTATAATATTTCAATAATATATTATTGCTAAATCTGTAGTAATTTGGAAATATTTCAATTATGATTATGTTTATTATTAAATATTAAAAAAACGTTTTAAAAAGATTAACATCAAATATCGATTATAACGTTTTTTTTCTGAACGGCTACTGTAAAAATATAAAAAAATTTATTGATAACAATAAAAACCCCTGGATAAAATGTACACGTGACACGCCACTGAACCATAACCTCCAATAAGGATTGCTTCATAACCTCCAATGATGTTCTGTCACTTTAAGAAGTGGTTAAAGTCACGGCAAACGGAACCTTTAGGAAGTGGTTAAGGAAGTGGCTATCGCAATTTCTTTTACAAGAAATTGTGCAGCAAACCAACAATAACACATTGTACCACCGCGCGAGTGGTGAAAGAGAAATATCAAATCGTGTTGCAATTAATAATTAATCGCCACTTAAAATAGTTTGCGCGCTCGGTTTGGTACCATCCCTCCTTGCGCAATTATGATTATGTTTATTATTAAACATTAAAAAGATTAACAAAAAATTCAATTAAACCTTTTTTTCCGATCCTCTGCTGTGAAAATATAAAAATCTATTGAAAGCAATGAAAGCCCTGGATAAAATATGCACGTAACACGCCACTGATCTCAAACTCAAATAAAGATTGCCTCCAATAAACTTCTGTCACTTTAAGAAGTGGTTATAGTTACGGCAAAATTGTAATTTTTTAATTTTAAGTTGTTTTAAATTCTATTAAAAACATAAGTGAACAGAAACATGAACGTATGTTTTTTATTTGCAGAAGAATTCGTTTGGTAATTTTTACAATTTCAACTTTTAACGCTGGCTACCTATACCAACATAATCTTATATCGGAACTTATGTGTGAATTGTTAATAAAGTTTATTAAAACTTCGAGTACATACTAACATACACGCCCAATGCGAATATCTTCTCGCCAGAGTAAATTTTCGTATGGTTTATAAAGTTTACCATGTGCAGCAGACCATCGGTAACACATTGTACCACCATGCGAGTAAAAGAGAAATATCAAATCGTATTGCAATCAATAATCAATCGCCACTTAAAATATTTTGCGCGCTCGGTTCGGTACCATCTCTCCTCGTGCACCTCTCAATCATAATCAATTAACCAACTGGCGGCCGAAGGCCGCCGTCTGCGGCCGTAGGCCGCTATGAGCCCGACAGGGCGAACTAGCGTCAAAAAAGCGGCGCAAGCCGCTTTTTTTAGGCTAGTATTGAAATAAATGTATATATAAGTAATATTGTCTTTTAAATTATAGACTTGGCAACATTTGCGCTCAAGAACAAAAAACATATGCCCAAGAGCTGAAGAGCCGCAAACAAACTGGCGGAGGGCCTGCTGCTGCGAATGATTTGGATGCCGTAGATGAACAAATAATTGGTTTAATAAAACCAGTTATGATCTCGGGCCACAATACTGTGGAACCCACCATAAAATACATTGAAGAACCGATTGCTACGATCGAGATAAAAAACATTGCAGAACCAATACTGAGGATTTGTGGACGCTACGATTTGGGAACAATTTATATCGAGCTGTAATGTCAGGTGTCTTGACACCGCTTCCATTTTTAATAGTGTCTTCGTTTCGACGATAAGGTAACAAGGGTCGAACAACGACAGGTGCATAGATTAGCACCCATAAAAGAAATTTGGGATCAATTTATTTCGAATTGCACTCGACATTATACTCTAGTTGCGTATCTCAAAAAGGCGTACGCCGCGCCGTCTTCTGGTCAATTATGGCAAAAGTTAGGTGAGAAATCGTGAATGCTTATATGCATTCTATGTAAGAAATGTTAGAATACTAATTTAATTTCTCGATTTTTTGTTATCATCTAATTTTAAGCTGAAGATTATTGAGTTTTAATATTTTAAATTGGTAAGACGATAATCAAAAGAAAAGCTATATCAGAAAAAGTGCATTGTAAAGATTGCATGAAATATGAAAACAAAGTTAAAATTATTCGCCTTTTTACAGTTATGAGTTCAGTTATTATCCAGTGTGGTTACCAAAATATTAATCTTGGCATTTTTCGTGGTAAATCTTTATCAAAAGGAGAAAAACTTTTTTTTATAGTATTTTGGTTTGGTTCTCATGGCTTTTTGTAGCTGTGAAAATTACAAAAACATAAATTAATATTTAAATTTACACTACTTTCTCATATTACATTATATTAACACTATACATAATATAGTAATATAAATCACAAATGCATTTAACTTACATTAGACAAAAAAATGCAAACTAATTTTTTTTTAAATGGCTTTTCACCACTAAAAATAGTAAAACATAATTTAACATTTTTTTAACAACCCTGTATAGACAATATTTTAAAAAAATGTAAGCTTATATGAGTTAATTACAGATTTAGTCCTTAATAATACATTTAAACTAATCTATATTTGTACAAAATCATTTATCCCATATAAAGCCATAAGAATGCTTACATTTGACTCACCCAATTTATGCACCAAATCACCGCCTAGGCAGCGGCACCATAGCTGTGCAACTAGCGTATTCTCCATCCACTTACTGCACGATCGACGAGCACCTTTTGAATTTCAGAGGACAATTTGGTTCGAAAGTGTACATACCCAGCAATCCAGACAAGTACGGTATAAAAATCGTATCGGAGAACGATGTGCAAACTGCATTATGATAAGCGGTTCACAAACTATTAGTTTTAGGTAATTTAGTAATTTTTGGTACATATTCAATTAGGTCTAGATTTAGTTATTGGAAGTTGTAAACATTAGAACACACAATGGGTAGGTTAAGTTTAGATAAATATCGACCAAAAGGTTTAGTTGGAGTTTATTAGATCGTTGAGAAATTCGTTACGTCTTTTTCTTATGTTTCCAGGAAGGCGAATAACGACCGGATGTATTTTAGATGTTAACTTTCCAAAATTTGCTGTCTGCAGCTATCACACATTTTCTCCATCAGTTTGTATAGCAATAAACACTTAAGACACATAGTCCAGAGTATTATTCTACAAGCTAGCGCAGTTCAGAATAAATAAGTGATAAATTTCCAAAAATAGTGCACAACGAATAGAAGAAATATCGTGATAATCTTCATGGTCTTTCGAACCGGATTGATAAATCAATTATCAAGCATCTTTACCAGCTGCCAATCTTTGGAGCAGGAAATCACATCAGATTACGCACAAGTAATTATAATCGCAACACGGCAAGCAAATCATCAAGACGACCTACGACGGCAACAGTTCTTCTAATACCTAAGGTAACCAATTACTTTAATACTGCTTTTATTCGTTAATTTTAATTTAAATAATTTTTAATAAATAATAAAATAATAAATATTTTTGCAAATTTCACGCAACACTATTTACTGTGGCATTTTTCAAACTTATTGTTTGGATTTTTAACATACTTGACGATTAATTAGCATTGAATTAATATATTTCTCAGAATAATTATTAAATTAAAATCATGTCCATGTCGATCACGGAATTGATAAATACGCGGGGCCTCTTAAAGGCAAAATTAACAATGTTTGTTAAATTTATTGAGAAGTTGGAAACTGACCCAACACAAACAGGTATTAGATAGTCGTAATGAAATTGATGCAGTTTACGAAAACTTTGATACTAAGTATTCAAAATTCTATAGAATTGTCTGAGCATTCAGATGAAACACAATTGAAAGAAATTCTTTATTATATCAACCCACTATAGTTTCGTGCACTACTGTGCACTTCTTCAGGGTCAGGTTTTGTCACTTAAAATATAAAAAATATAAAAGGATAAAAAGATAACATATCATAACTCCTATACTCTATTCTAAATTATTTCACTATTTACAATCTGTCCTAATTAACCTTTAATAAAATTTTAAGTGACAAAACCTGACCCTGAAGAAGTGCATAGTAGTGCACGAAACTATAGTCGGTTGATATAATAAAGAATACCTGTAGAAGAGTGTTTATTAATTATTTATTTAATAATTTTTTTTCATTTATTAATAAAAATAATATTTTTGCAGTAAAAATGATTTACTTTACTTTTATTATTAATCCTTCTTTCTAGTCTCAATTTGTCACAAATTAATAGTCTCAATTAATTGGAGAAAAATGTAAGAAACAGTGGCGTAGCCAGTCATTTTCTAATAGTGCCGCAGGCGAAATTTTTTTATAATTTAAATTTCTGATTTCGGGGGAAGACCCGGCCCCCCCCTGGCTACGCCACTGGTAAGAAAATAATTTCTTATGCTACACGATCAAAAGTCTGTGCAAAATATCGTGCAGTTCACGTGAAATCATTATGTCAATTAATGGACTCGATTATTGCAAATCCTCCCGCCTCACACTTCCAACAAATTACAACCCCTTGATCGTGCCATTTTTGGGCCCTTTAAAACTTACATAGGGCAAGGAGCAGATTCATGGATGACTGCCCACCCGGGTCAAACTCTCAGTATTTACGACTTGACAGCAATCTGCCATCTAGCTTGGGGCAGGGCAACAAATCCAGTAAATGTAAAAAATGGATTCAGATATACGGGAATCTCACCATTTCATTTGACCAAAATATATTTCAAGATGACGACTTTTTAGGTGCGTACATTACTGACAGACCTGAACCCACCGAAGAAACAGCTGGAAGTAATCCTGTTGAAGAACGTGAACTAGTAGTCCCCGATACAGGTGAACATAGTGGTATTTCTAAAAAAGAAATTGCAGGAGTCAATAGTCAAAATACGCAGGAAGCTGACAGAGCAAATGAGCCAATAATTACAAGTGCTACGTTGAAATATCCCCTACAAATACTACCCTTTCCTAAATCTGGTGCAAGAAAAAATGCGAGAAAGGGGCGCAGAAAGAAAAGACGTTGTATGATTGCAACAGATACTTCAGAGAAAGATGAGCTTGCTGCCAAAAACATGAAAAAAACATCCTGTAACCCCAAATCTACATTTGCGTAGAGTAAAAGAAAAATTCTTCGTGTCGTACGCCCAACTACCAACCCCTATGAAGGACACTCGACCACGCTTTTTAAATATGACATATTTCAACGTAGATTTAACAGAATTTTCTCTATAATAAAAAAAATTACTTAAAGCAGTGGTTATTTGTGTTCTGTCCGGAGTCTCTCTACCTTGTCCCAAGTCACCCCACCATGTATCCAATGTCTCCCATTATTGGGGAGACTTCGGACGCATGAAGAGCTCTCGCTAAATATCAATAACTCATCTATCATAATGTTTTACCTGTCATTAACCTGTATTTGCTTTACCAAAAGCACACACATTTAGCTTTTTCTGTAAACATAAACTTAACTGTTGCAATTTAACAGAATACTGTAATGTTAATGGCGTTACATATTGCAGTTTATGGAAAGAAAGTATTGCTGGAAGAGCTTGAAATAACATTGCTATTGCTGATTAAAATACGATAGGAAATTATAAGACAATTTTTCTATTAAAAATTTAATTTTATGGTAGGATTCTTGAGGTTACATTAAAAGTTGATGAACTTGTTTACTTTTTGTTGTCCCGCTCTTTCTGTTTAACTTTTTAAGTGACTGAAAATTTGTTTCAACTTTTTTAATTTATATTGTTATACTATAGCACTATAAATTATAATAAACAGCAATTATTCATTGCTATATCTTATTGCTTGATAATATACTTAATATTTGTATTACGTTTTATTTTAGTGTTTCTTTTTATGCTTTTAGGTCAGTGACGACGCTACGGGGGTGGCAGACGGGGCGGTCGCCCCGGCTGAAAAAGCGTTCGCCCCGGCAAGAATTCACTAAACATATTAGAAAATTTACAAGCGCTCACGATAATAAATTAAATTGTTTAAATTGAAAAACCAATTCTATTTATATAAAAAAAATAAGCAGAATTGTCAAAATTCACTGGCTACTAACTGTTACATATCAACATATCATTAGGTTACAATGTGGTATCGAGTATCCCATTTTGCAAGTATCCCATTATCTAGCATCATGTTTTGCAACATGAGAACACGACTGCTGTACTTGCGATTCCAATTTCTTCTAGCAAACTAAATTTTAGTAGCGTTTAATCAGCATTTTTATAAGATTATTATTTATTACTTATTAGTCATTCTTCTTTGCTGGTGCTGCCTGAAACTCAGTTGCGTTTATGTCCTCATAATTTATTGTAACATTTTAAATTTTCAAAATTTTAAATTTGTTGTCGAGTGTATTATAGGTTCTGGGCTAAATAAACTTAAATTTTTTTGAAGTACTACATTAGGTAGGTAACTACTTTATTTCTTTTTATGAAATTTTGCATTAACAAAAAAAATTTGAATTTATTTAGGTAAGAACCGAATGAAAAAATACCCGAAAAACATTTAAAAGTTATAAACTTATATTTTTTAAACCAAAGTGTGTGCTTTATAAACCATATTTGTTCGAAATTCATAATGAGTTCTAAAAGAAAATTTTTTGACTATTTTGGCCATGCTTCTAGTCCAAAGAAATCTAAATCCGAAGAGATCATTTCAATAGACAGTGTTAGTGTGTGCAGTAACAGCGATTCTGAAGAAGAATCTATAGAAGTGGAAAACTTTTCAACTTTTTGTGCCAAAGTTTCATCTCTACCTGAGAGCTTTCAAATAGTTCCAGGAGCTAGCGATATTTCTCAAACTCTTAGTGAAGGTCCATCACAGCCGAAATTAAACCTGTATCCAGGTACTCGTTTTGGAAAAGACATTAGGAGATTTAATGAATCATGGTACGAACTCTTCAAGTGGCTTGAATATAGTATAACTGAAGATACCGCCTACTGCTTCTCATGTAGATTTTTTTCCAAAAACAAAAAGGGACCTTTTAAAAGTGTTGGTTTTAAGAATTGGAAGAAAGCGTTAAGTGCCGAAGGATTAAAACAGCATGATAATTCGGAAGATCATAAAATGTCTTGCGTTTCGTGGATCAACCACGAGCGTGGTGGCCCATCAGTCGCCGCTCAAATTAGCAATGCACATGCAAAAGCAGTAAGTGAAAACAGACATTATATATCCGTAGTTGTAGACGTTTTAAGATACCTCGCTGTTCAAGGACTAGCTTTAAGGGGAAATGACGAAGGTGAATCTAGCTTAAACAAGGGAAATTTTCTAGAATTGTTAAACCTAATTTCAAAATCCGATGAAATTGTTAAAAAACGTTTGGAATCAGGTCCCCAAAATGCCAAATATACGCATAGTTCCATTCAGAATGAGTTAATGTATATAATGGCTACCCTAGTTAATAAAAAAATTACTCAAGAATTGGAGGAAGCCCAAGTATTCGCAATAATGGCTGATGAAACTAAGGACATATCAAAAAAAGAGCAATTATCTATCGTTGTAAGATACGTTTTTCGGGGTGAGGTGAAAGAAAGATTTCTCGGTTTCACAGCTCTACAATCTCTAAATGCGGAATCCCTTTTTAAATACATAAAGGAAACCTTAATTAAACACCAGATTGACTTAAAGAATTGCGTAGCGCAAACATACGATGGGGCTAGTGTGATGAGTGGTCGAGTTAGTGGCGTACAAACTCGGTTAAAGAAAGAAGTTCCGAAAGCTATGTATGTACATTGCATGAACCACAGATTACACCTAGTACTTTTTGATACTTGCAAAAATGTTGGATATGTTCGTGATTTTATTTCGACTTTAGAAGGTCTATACGTGTTTATGTCAGGATCTAACATTCATATACAATTCCTGGATTTGCAAAAAGACATGGGTGATTCGGTAGTTGAATTGAAACGTCATTGTCCTACACGATGGACCAGTCATCTGCACGCTTGTTTAGCGGTCAAGAAAACTCTTAGTCCCATTATTGTTTTGCTAATGCGATTTGCAAATGATCATCAAAGTCAACATAGGTGCGAAGCAAAAGGACTTTTAATTAAAATAGATTTTTCCTTCGTTTATCTTCTTTGTTTATTTACACAACTATTAATGAATACCAAAGGAATATCGGATTATTTACAATCTAAAGAAGCTGACATGGGAAAAGCTATCCTTTTGGTAAACAGTTTGGTTGACGATTTAAAAGCGAAGAAGACCGATAACTTTCACAATGATATCCTTAATGAAACAAAGAATTTATGTAATGAAAACGGATTGAAAATGTCTGAAAAAAGAAAAAGAGAAATCCCCGAAAAGCTCGCAAGGTTTATTATTACCGAAAAAATACCGTCCGCATCTGATGATTTTAGTGAAAGTGGCTTAAGAACAGGTGTATTTTTAGTTGTGTTAGACAGAATTATTGCTGAGTTAGAAAAACGATTTTGTGAAAACTCCATTATTAAAGGTATGAGTGCATTAGTTCCAGGATCGGAGAGTTTTTTAAATTATAATGTGGTTCTCCCTCTGGCCCAATTTTATGAGCTTGACATTTCAGCTCTAAAAGCTGAAATGCAGATCTTACCAAAAACGATCAAACGATACGAGGATGAAGGAACAAAAGTGACTGATTTTATCGACTTTCTTAATTTATTAATAAAATTTAAATTAGCGTTTCAAGAATCTTATAGACTCGCTGTAATAACTGTGACCATCCCCGTGTCTAGTGCATCGTGTGAAAGAACATTTTCATGTTTAAAACGTTTGAAAAGTTTGGCGCGGAACAGGATGCTAGATGCACGGTTGTCCCATCTAGCAACCCTAGCGATTGAAAAAGAGGAAACTCGCCTTTTGGACGTTTCGGAAGTAGTTAATTCTTTTGCGAAAGCGCATGAGAATAGGAGGATTATTCTGCAGTAGTATAAGTATTAAAAAATCATTTATAAATTTATTAGTATTCTTATAAAATTATTGTACGTGTGAGCCTTCAAGTAGGTAGTAACTACGTACTTTGTGTAAGAAATTTCAATAAAATATATTTTTGGTACTATAGTCAAATGTAAATAGAAACATTTTGAAAATATAGCCGTCTATCAAATTCTTCTAGAAATTACGCACTTTTAACTATTATTTATCCTTTCTATTGTTACGGTCCTGGAATTCCCTTTATGAATTTATTAGAATTAGATTTCTGTATGAGTTGCTTTCAAATTTCTGTGGATGGCGTTACTATAATATTTGATTTATTTATTCGTAAACACATTTCCTGGTTATCTGCGAAAAGATAATTGGGAGACAATTTTTCGTTTTGGTAGTGAATTCGAATATTGAATTACATTAGTAATTTTTAGTCGTTTTTTTGAGAGCTTATCGGCTGACATATCGTATTTCGGAAGTTTCCGTGCCTTAGTGGGATTTGGATTGTCACCGTTCTTTTGAATTCGAATTACCGGCTTTTTAAGCATTTTCGCTCGAATTCGTATCTTCTTATTGAAGGATTTTTTTGCTCCAACTTATCATCTCGAAGATTCGCACCACAATTGTTAAACCTTATCTGGACCCTCGAACATCAGAGGTATTGTTTTATTAATTTGTAAATCTATCCTTATAATCATATTTTTAGGGTTTTCGTTATCGTCCTTGTTGGTATCTTATCGTTCGCTCGATTGAGTTCTTATATTGGAATTTTATCATCACGATTCAGTTCCGGTTCCGTAGATAATCTTATCGTTGGATTGTTATCGCAACATCGCCTACTGCATCAACCCGTATCATCTTGGTTGGTTCCACCACCAACGACCGTCCACTCCAGCTCCAGAATCAACCCTCCAGAACAGCAACTACTAAAGATAAGATCTGTTGTGCCGTACGATTTATTGCTTTGTATATAATTTTTATCTTATTATTCTATATTTATTGGGCCGTGCTACTATCTGTACCATTTAGTTATTACGTCATTTCAGATAATTATTGTCGTAACCTGGGGAATATTCCAGAGGCGTGTATACTTTTGTACACCTAGTATACGTATACCAGGGTTATTGCACAGGTTATCTCATAACCTGTTAATTTTATTGTCATTATTTCGTCTGATTTTATCTATAGATTAGAGGGTAGCCCAATATATTTCCTATTACTTGTTCTTAACCCTTGGGTTTTTTTTTAAACAATAAATCTGCGACTGTCAATTATTTATTCCTATTTAATTAGAGTAGTACCCTATTCCTTGTTTCCTACCATCTCTTCGCAGTTCAGGTGGTACTGTTGCGGTTATTTTACGGAGTGTTACAAACTGCGTGGCGCTCAACTCACCATCTATTGCTTGCTCTCCGGAGCGGTCACACTAGCGGCATACTCCGTTCATTTTATAAGGTTAGGTTTAGATACTATTATTAGGAATCTCTTGCTCCCAGAGCTAGTCACAAGGGCAATGTTTCATTTTTCGAGCTAGTAGCCCTGAGCAACACCCCATTACTGGCTAACACTATATTATCTAAACTAATATGCTAGTTATTCATTCAAATATTTTTTACTAAAATGTAACACAATTACAAAAGTAAGTATACAAAATTGATAGATTTTACATTACAAAAATATGTTTAAACATTTTTGAAGTTAATTTAAAAGCTGTTGACCTTGAATTTTACAAAAAAATCGCCTGCGGCGCTTCGGGCTACGCCCGCTCCTCCGCCCCCCATGACAGCTTGTTAATTTCACTCCGCCCCGGCATAGAATTTATGCTGGCGTCGTCACTGTTTTAGGTTATATCAAACATTTTGTACCCTTTCCTTTAAAGCAGCTATAGATTCGTAAGTTATTTAATAATAATAAATTGAATTATGCAAAATAACATTCCAATTTTTTAGTTCCGTATGCCTCTATTGTTCCAAAAAGTTTTATGGTAGTTCTTCGAAGAACCGCCATATAAGAAAAATACACTCCGTAGAAATCGACATTAAACCTAAAAAATCACATATAATTTGTCCAAAGTGTCCCGATGACAACAAACAAAACTTTGCATCATATATTTTATTACTGAATTACATTTCAAATCATCATAAAATAATTATTAAACAGGAAAACATTAAATTTACTAGCAATGAGGATTTTGAAAATTGGAAGGCATTAGAAAAGCGTAGCGTTAATTATGCAAAGCAGAATATAATACATAAGATTAATACAACGATAACTTATTATAAAGGTAATCGAATGTTGGGAACACAATTTTTGATATCGTTACTTTGCTTGGACTAGTTAGAAGGTAAACATATCAAAAGTCCCCGCCCGTAGCCCTTGAGCCGGGGGGTAGCGGGGGTTTGAAGGTCCCATTTTTCGGTTTCTTGCTTATATCTAGGAAAATATGCGTCCTAGCGAGATAACCATTCTATAGAAAATGAAAGCTGATAAAATTTTCTACAAGTTTCATTCAGTCAAGTTTTTCGATATCTTGTATAGTTTTGGAAGTATTAAGGTTTAGCCTGGAGACTTGCACGTTTTTCTACATCTTTAGTGGCAATTTTTTTTCTATGGGAAAATAAAATTCAATGGTTATGGTTTTTTAGTATGTTATTATTAACATCTAAACGAAACAAAAAAAAATTTTTTTGACTAAATTTTACAATGTTTTATTATTATTATTATTATTGGTTAAAGTAAAATGAAGGTACATAACTGGCCCGGGTGATTTCGGCTCTTGAGAACATCGGAAATAAAAAACTCAAAAAAGGAATTAATCTATAGACTTGTCGTTATCGCTGGAACTAGGATCTTTTTTTTTTCATCCCTAACTTTCCATTTTACAGCCCAATTTGAGCCTGAAAATAATCAATTTTATTTTGTAAGTCGGCAATTTTGTTATGTTCAGGCACAAATCGGGCCGTAAAATGAAAAGTTAGGGATGGAAAGAAAAGATCCTAGTTCCAGCGATAACGACAAGTCTATAAATTAATTTCTTTTTTGATTTTTTTATTTCCAATGTCCTCAAGAGCCGAAATCACCCGGGCCAGTTACGTACCTTCTTTTTACTTTGACCAACAATAATAATAATAAAACATTGTAAAATTAAGGAAACAAAAAATATTTTTGTATCCTTTAGATTTAGATGTCAATAATAACATACTAAAAAACCAAAACCATTGAATTTCATTTTCCCATAGAAAAAAAATTGCCAATAAAGACGTAGAAAAACGTGCAAGTCACCAGGCTAAACCTTAATACTTCCAAAACTATACAAGATATCAAAAAACTTGACTGAATGAAACTTATAGCAAATTTAATCAGCTTTCATTTTGTATAGAATGGTCATGTTGCTAGGACGTACAATTTCCGAGATATAAGCAAAAATCCGAAAAATGGGACATTCAAACCCCCCCTTCTCCCCCGGCTCAAGGGCTACGGGCGGGGACTTTTGATATGTTCATCTTCTAACTAGTCCAAACAAAGTTACGAAGTCAAAAATTGTGTTCCCAACATTTCCTTCTATAATATAGAATCTTTTTTTGTGCATTCGTTGCCTGGGCTAATATTTATTTACGAGCTCTGTAGTACATAAAGAGTATTTGGCGTTTCTTACATTCAAATCTTTTATTTATTTGAAAGCAAAACACTTTTAAAGATTACGTTTTTTTCATTTATTACTGTAACACTTTATCTCTGTTCTCACTTTATTTACTCTTTAATAAATTATTGTTTAATTTCTCGCAGTTTCATGTATTATTGTTGTATTAAAAATTTTATTATGTTACATAACATTATTAATATAAATTAAATATCACCATATAAATTTTAATAATATTTTTAATTTAAAATAAATATGTAGTCACTTAAAAGTCAAACAGCAAAACATGTATTTAAATTTAAAAACTTCGCGTAAGCGCAGTTATTGATGACTGTTGAAACTTTTATTTTCTTTATTTCTATAACATCGTTGGCTTTCCTAGATTTTCTAAATTCCAATGAAGGCAAAAGTGTTCAGCAAATAGTGCAAAAGTTTGCTGAAGCTGGGCATAACAATTTACAAAAGATAGATGCTGTCGATAATTCCATCAAATGAAATAGATATTCGAAATTTAGAGATACACAGCCCTGTTAGTTTATTACTTGTTTTAATCACTTACTTTTAATTTTAATTACTTTAAGTTAAACTTAAAGTCTGCAATTAAATAACAGCAAAGATTTTTTGAATTATCAATCATATGTTAACTATTTTAACTTCTCAAATATTTATTATACGAAATCAAAACATAATATTCATTAAAAGAATTGTTAAAAATAAGTTATAATATTACACATTCAATAAGGTTGCCATACAAGAAGTATGCTTAGTAAAGAATCGATGTAGCAGAAAAAGTAAGAAACCGCAAATAAAATCACTTCCAAAAATTACCCTTTTAGAAAACGCAGTAAAATTGAGTTCCAATAAAAACAAAGATTTAAAATCTATGTTACCATGCATGCCTGAAATTTATAAGAAATTTTACAATAACCTGATTGTAAAAATTAAATAATAATTATAGTTTATAGTATTATAAAAAATATAGGTACCTATATAATTCATGATGTTTCATGATCGTTTGAAATAATGGTATGTTTAATTTTATTTAGGTTGAGTACCCATACCAGGAATGACCCGGGAAAGAATTCAACATATAGTTCACACTCTATTCCCTACCCACGACCACATCAACTGGACAAAGCAAGAAAAGCGGATCAAACCCTTTACCGCCGAAGAGCTGGCCAGCGCAACAAAAGAAATGGCTACAGGCAAGGCCCCAGGCCCCGACGACATACCAGCGGAAGTTATCAAGCTAATGTCCCAAGAGCACCCGCAGATAATACTAGAATTAATGAACCACCACGCCAAAAACGGAGTTTCCCAAAATCTGGTAAAGAGCCAAACTTGTACTCATCAGGAAAGGAAACAAACCTCTCGAATCTCAAAATTCATACAGACCAATCTGCCTGCTAAGCAACATCGGGAAACTGTATGAAAGATTGATACTTTCAAGACTGAGGGAAGAGATGGAAAAAAGCGGTGACCTTAGTGATAATCAGTTTGGATTCAATAAAGGAAAATCTACCGTAGATGCATTACAAACCATAGTAACATAGTAATAGTAACATAGTCCGCCTTCACTCCAGATGATGATATTGTACTCCATAAATTTCTGAAAAGTATCGAGAAAGGTAAGCAGTGGGTGGAATTTTGTAACAACGATTTATTGTTCAAGAAAGTGGATCTGTACAATTCGTATCACAGAGTGTGTGCTGTACACTTCAAAGCTAACATAACAGCAATTCCATCTATTTCGGCAGGAATTGCCAGTGTGCAGATCCTTTCAACACCGACAAGGTTTGCTGAAGGAATTCAAGAGGGATTTCCCCTACCATGTAACACAAGCTTTAATTTTATTTTAATTTAGAATATTTGTAATTTTTTACAAATATTAATTATTATTAATATTTTAGGAAGAGAGAGATCAAGATCTCCATTGAACTCGGCTACAACCCAAACTCCTTTGAAGATGACTGCTCATACACCAAGGAAGGTAAAGCTGAGAAATAAATTAAAAATGGTTCAACGTTCCAATTTAAGAATAGCCAAAATGCCTGTAAAGTATTTAACTCAAGAAAATTCAGACCAGTGTTCCCTCCAAATATTGCAAGGTTTGTAAAATTGCAGGGATATTTATTTCAGATGAAACCACAAGGTCGACGCTATACAAAGGAATCTTACCAGGTATGTTTAAAATTTTATTTTGTAAGTCCAGCTGGGTATAGGTATATGTCTAGTATGTTTATTTTTCCTTCAAAACGATCGCTTTCCAGGTTAACGGAAAATTATATTTTTTCTGCGGGTATCAATTCTTCTGCTTTTCAAGCAATTAAAATAAAAATTGATCAGTTTCGTCCAGAGGATAAGTTTTGTTGTATTTGTCTGGATGAAATGTCCATTAAATCTCATTTGTTTTATAAAATTGGGTCTCAGGAAATTGTTGGATTTGAAGATAATGACAGAAAGAAAGCGTTTCGTCCAGCTTTACACGTTTTAGTTATTATGGTGAAAGGGATTTATAATAATTGGAAACAACCCCTAGCTTATTATTATGTTTATAATACATGTGCAGATGTTAATTTAAAGAGTATGATTGTTGAATGTATTCAGGGATTAAGAGAAATTGGATTAGTTCCTAAAGTTTTGATTTGTGACATGGGTGCTTCTAATATTGGGGTAGCAGGACTTCTGAACATTTTCTCCCAAAAATCCCTATTTCTTTGTTGATAATGAACAGGTCTTCTTTATATTCGATCTTCCGCATCTCATCAAAGCTACAAGAAATAATTTATTAATCCATAGTTATCAATTTCAAGGCAAACACACTTCCTGGAAGTATATTGAATCCATGTACAGACAGGACCAAAAATGTTCTAGTAGATTATGCCCCAGATTACAAGATTCGCACATTCATCCAAGTGCGTTCGAGAAAATGAAGATTCGTTTAGCAACTCAAATTTTAAGTTCTTCTGTTGGTGCTGCAATGACTACTTGTGTGAGTCGAGGATTTCTTCCAGCAGATAGTATAGGTACTGTTGAATTTATTGAACGCTTTGACAAGCTTTTCGATATTATGAATTCATCAACATTATCCAATTCCAAAAAATTTAATAGGCCTTATAGAGGTGATGGTTTTCAAGTTGAATTTTTAAATGATAAGCCGCATTCAGATAAAGATTGTTGCCTTGCCTTGCAGGTAGCTTGCCTTGCGTGCTTTTGCTGTGGTCTTGCTTACACGATTTGAGCGTTCACATAAAAATTCTTGGGTTGCGTTGTTCAGACAACAGTGATAGTCGCATTTATAATTTTACGTTCGACATTCGGTACATTTTTATACATTTTATTTTATAATTTATAAATAACCATTATACGTTAATTTATAATTTATAAAAAGGTATAACAGCCATTCTTTATAATTTTATAATTTTTTAAATTATAATTTAATTTTATAATTTTTCAGAGTGGATGCCAAATTTTCATCAAAATTTAGATGTGCAGAATTTAAATTACTACTGCCGTTATCCATTTTATTTTATAATTTATAAAATACTAGCTGACCCGACAGACGTTGTCCTGTCTTGGAATTGGAATAAATAATAAAAAAATATATTTCAAAGTCATAGTTTTTATTGTAATGCTTTTTTATACACAACATTGTTAGTTTTTTTTTTCTGGTGCGTAAATAAACAACGATGATGGTTTTCCGGCACGGGAACAGGCTACATATAATTGGCCATGAGAAAAACATGGATTTTCAAAGTTGATTCTACAAATACTTAACGACTGCCCTTGCCATTTATTTATCGACATTGCAAATGCAAGCCGCACTGGAAATTGTAACCGTTTAAAGTCGAATGGCGTATCGTTCGGGATCATAGGAATGCGTGGAATCAAAACGTCTTCGCCTTTGTACTTCCCTTTCAAAATTGTGGCTTCGATGACGTTGTTCATCAATTTTTTTACCGCAAGCCGGGTGTCATTACAAATACGTGGCTGGTTTATGTTTCGCAACATAATGATTACCGATCCGACTTTTAATTGGAGATTATGAGGTGGTAATCCGGGCAATTCCAGTGAATTTCAAAATTCCGTCAGATAGTTCACAAGATCATCTTGGTTAGTAACGGAATCCACCGATTTGTATGTCATTAATTCGCTACCTATCTTAGTTTGAATCCGAAAATTGATTTCGTTAACATCAACATTTCTTGCAGCCAATATAACACGTTTGCCTAACCAAACATGATTTTTGAAATTTTGAGCAATGTTTGGAAACACCATCTCGATGAGTTCGGTCTTTGTTTCAGTAAAGTGACAAAAATTGGCAGGGAATGTAATATATCAAGACGATGGGTTAACAGGAATTTGGCCATTACCAATATCAAGCAATTGTTAGGAAAACACTTCTGGAGATTGGTCGTTCTGTGATTCGACTCGCATGTTCGTACTTAATTTGAGTGTTTTGACATATTTCCATAAAATGGACGACTTCAAACATGCATTAAGTTCGTCGGCTGGCGTTGATCGTGGAATAACCGGCAATGTTTGTCGAAAATCACCTGCCAATAGAATCATCGCACCACCAAACCGATTTTGGTTGTTTCGTAAATCTTGCATCGTGCGGTGTAATGCCTCCCAAAGATTTTTTGTGTGCCATCGTGGATTCATTCCAAACGATCAATTTGCTTTGCTGCAACACTTGGGCCATCGCAGAATTCCTCGAAAGGTTGCAAGTTGGAGTTTCATTAATTTGCATGTTCAACGGCAACTTGAGTGCTGAATGAGCTGTTCGACCGCCTTCCAACAACGTAGCTGCAATACCCGATGAAGCAAGTGCAAGTGCAATTCCATTTTGCGATCGAATCGTTGACAAAATCAATGATATTAAAAATGTTTTTCCAGTTACACCGGGAGCATCTATGAAAAAAATTCCGCCAGTTCCATCGTTAACTACTTTCATGAGCGTATCGTAGACATATTTTTGTTGCCGATTTAAAAGAGGAACGTTTCTTTGAACGGTTTCTCTCAATGCCTCGGAATCGTATTGGGTTTCGCATCTCAACTCTTGATTAAATGCGTCGTGCATTGGGCGATTGGGTATTACCATTCCTAATTGTATTAATGCTTTGTTACTAAGCATCAAGCACATATCCTCAATTAAAATTAATGCTTCATTGTGAATTTCTTCGTTCATTTGCAAATCTGCATTCCATGTTCTAAGACGCATTTGATGCAATATATCTTCGGCCATATGATCTTTATATTTATTCCATAAATCAATTGGTGTTGATGGGAAGCATGTACACAAAATTATAGAAAACAATGTTCGTATCTGATTAGCATTTGACACAATCACAGCATCTTCGAGAGTATGGTCCCAATGAGTTTCATTCTCTAAATATCCCTTCTCTGTATGTGCCACATATAACACCATTAACAGTTCGCAGATGTTGGAATGACGTTGGGCCACGAACATTGACTAACAGTAAACGCAAATAAAAACACTCGGCTTGGCTGGGATGGACTGTGTAAAGACGTCCTAGTGCATCGGTGAAAATACATTTGGGTAACCTGGAACCGGCTGTCCTTGTTTCCGTCGTTGAAATTTCTTTGACGATTGATTCCATGTATAATATCTTGGCATTTCGGAGTAAAGCAGCGTTCGGGGAAAGTCATCATTTTGGCAGATTTCAAAGAAGCTGGTCAATGTTGTCGATGGCGGCCTGTCAGCTCGTTGTAATACGTTCTTTGCTGTAAAATATACTCTTTGTTCATTTTCCAAATGCATAGCCAAGTGAACAACAGTGGGGTATCTTTCATGTATAGCGAATGAAAAAATACGCCACATGGATTCGTTACTGCTAACATAGCGCCCCATTTGAAATTAAGTGATTTCGTTGTTGGAATTTTCGGCAGCAACTCCGAACACAGCCATGTCACTACCTTTGTTCACGTACTTGCAAATGTATTTAATAGACTTTACGGAATGACAAAATTCAACATTTATGTGTGCTTTAAAGGTCTTGGATAGTAACGGCGAAAACGGAACAACCCAACGATTATCAATTTCCATTGTCATCAGTGGATCGGCGGCGATAAAGTGGATAACCATCATTTCCAGTAATAGTTTCTGCTACCATTTGTCTTGGATAGCGTTTTGAACATCTTCCGTCAACCATACACGGAGAATTGGGATTTAATATTCCACATGGACCATGTTAGTCGCCAACCGAAGTGTCTTCATATGGCGCCACAAATTTATTATTAACAAAGTACTTTTTATTGTCGCGTCACCTGTCGACCACACAATTTAGTTAAACGTTAGGTCCGCCACAAACGCCATCTATTGAAAGTAAAATATTTTTATCGAATATTGTCGCGTCACCTGTCGACCACAAAATTTAGTTAAACGTTAGGTCCGCCACGAACGCCATCTATTGAAAGTAAAATATTTTTATCAAATATTTTCAAAATTTTTCAGTTTTCCGGGAAATTTTCTTAAGATTTCTTTCCGTAAGAACATTCTACAAAGTATTAGGATTCTTTTAAGACAAAAATGAATGAAATCGGTCAAGTCGTTCTGAAGTTATTGAATGACCAAGGGAAATAGGGATTCATTTTTATATATATAGATAATTTAAAATTTTGTTCTGTATCCAAATGTAATTAATTCATTTAGGGCCAATCCCACCAGACAAAAAATATCGAGTTTTTGACAAAACTTAGATTAAAATAACAAATTTAGCATGTGTTACCTAGGTAATATAACAAGTTTTGTCTAAAACTCGATTTTTTCTGTCGGGTGGGATTGGCCCTTAATAGTAACATAATTACTCAACAAAGTTGCTGTTGAAGTAAAATTGACTTTTACCTCAAATAGGCAAAATAGAATTTTCGTTTTTATAGGTAAAAAATTGAAATTTAATACACTAGCTATATAATATTTTTAGAATTTTTTGATCCCTTGATGTGGTGTCTAGGACCACTTGTTAACAAGCTACAGGATGTGCTAAAATTTGGACATTATGTCCTATAGGGACCGAGCGTATTTGCAACTAGCGCCAGTAGTGGTGATAATTTGCATAATTGGCGTGATCATTTCAAATAGTGATATTGCATATTAGATTTTGTTTATTAGTATCACGTGTTTTTAACAATAAAAATCGGTACTCATGTGAATTGCTGTGTTGTTGGGTGTACAAATAATTATTTAAACACCGAAGGAGCTGTAAAATTTTATAGATTTCCCGCAAAACCACACGAAAAAAAGCGACGTGATCAATGGATAAAAAGTGTTCGCAGGAAAAACAATAAGTATATTCCATATTTTCCTCATTTACTGGTACAATTAAAGACATCCTAATTGTTTATTTTAGTGATAGAAAGTTTATGGCAACCAACAAAATGGACTCGAAAGCCTAAGGCGCCAGAAATTTAAAGTATTCTAGGAAGGAAAAATCCTTGAAAAATCCATCGAAAAAAAGGGTGAATAATTGTACTTTTATTTTCTAAGGCGAGCCAATTTATGATTTTTTGACTTTTTTGCTTTTTTATTGGTTCAACTAGAAGAAAGGTACATGTTTTATGAACACGCTCAAACCAAAATTTTTGATCTCAGATTGCTGTAACAGAAGCTAAAAATCCTGCCAATTGATGCCTTTTGCCGCGAGGGTCTAATCGGCCAAGATTAGTTACTCTACCCCCCCCCCCGTTTCCTATGTTTGTTAGATTATGTAGGGTCAAATTTATATCATTGGATAACAATTCGCGCTACCACATCGTCTGATTGGATCTCGAAGCGGTTTAAAACATATATTCGGTTTTTCGATACATTTTGACAAAATGTACTCCAAAAAGAGTGAAATAAAATAAAAATCAAAAATTTTAAAAATCCCCTGACTGTAAAAGCACTTTACTTTAAAAACTACTGTTCCCTTTAAAAAGGAAGAAATAATTTTTTCTTCTTCACTCAACAACATAAACTCTCCGGCACTTAACTCGAAAAATTAACTTATCATCCTCCGCCCCCCCCCCCTACAAAATTTAATCATTAATTTTGAAGTCAGGGGAAACGGAGATTTGTTCCACTTACGAAACCTGTTTATAAATTCTGTATTAAAAATTCTCCGTTTCCCCTGACTTCAAAATTAATAATGAAATTTTGTAGAGGCGGGAGAGGGGGGCGGAGGATGATAAGTTAATTTTTCGAGTTAAGTGTCCGAGAGTTTATGTTGTTGAGTGAAGAAGAAATATAACATTAATTTTTGATTCAAGTATAATAAAAGTAATAGTAAAACTTTATATTAGGTACATAAAAAAACGCCAAAACACCAATTTCTAGAAAAAGTAGAAATGTGTTAGGTTTGAACGAGCTATCAAGCGAAAAGAAAATAAATTAGAATTAGTAGGACCTTGTGGATCTAAAGAACAAGTGAACATTAATTGTGCAGAAGAAGCTTAAAGAGATTTTTGTAGTCAAGTGAGTTGTCGAATTCATGTCGAAAGAAGCTTACAGCGAATCAAAACCCATCATATTTTGCACAATATAAGCCACGATTTAATGCCTTACCTTGATGACATAGTCCGTATGTGTTGTGCATTAGCTAACTTGCAACCACCAATTTATTCGACAACCTCCCTAAAATCTATAAACATTTCCAAGAGAGCTAAATTTGGTTTATATTTTTTTTAATTTTAATTTGTCATGTAATTATGTTATATTTTTTTACAAATAAAATGTAGCATGTTTTGAAAATAATTGCGTTTTAGTGTTAATACTAGATTCACAGCAAAATCATAATTAAATTGAACATTAACGATCGTTAACAATAATAATATATGTTTTGTAGCTATGACCTTCACGCCAAAAATGTTCAAAGTGTCCGCCTTAGGCGCCACTTTACGGTATTCGCTCGGTCCCTATATGGAAAAATAGAAAATATAAGAAAACTTTTAAAAATACTGGATAACTGTTACACGTCAAAGCAATAACCTTTCCAAACACAAACAAAAATCAACGTGTCTATAATCCGCACAGCCGTTTTGAAATCTACCTTACAATTAAACCTGTAATGAAAGACAGACTTCTACTATGCAACAATATATTATATCATTCGAAAAAATTTATTAAAATTTCATTAATATGGCCCCACAAATTTTTAATACGAATTTATGACTGTCTTAAATTTAGTACATCAAAATCAAATGACGAAATTACGTTCCTGCTTTCATTAAATATCTTTAATATCTAATAATAATAATTAATATTTAATATCTTTTACCATGAATTGAAAGAAATGAGCATGCACCGACCATTAACCGTGATTAAACTCGCCTAATCGCCCAAAATCTAATTGTCGATTAGTTTGAAGGCTGTTTAACCATGATTAAACGTCTTTAACCATGATTAAATAGATGGTGGAACACACTTTTACATTTAATCGTGATTAACCCCAACTAATCATGATTAAAGTATTTAACCAGAGTTGGTGGAACCGGCCCTTAGAATAAAGTAATTATACGCTGAAGAAGTGTTAAAATAATAAAATTAAAGATTTATTGTAGATATAGTTGTAATCTTGCATTAAACCACCGGTAAATATAAAAAAAATTAATTTTTAATGAGTGGCCCTAATTTGTCAATACAAAATCTATAGAAAATAACAATCAAACAGATTAAGAACAAAATTATGGCGAAATTGCTGGGAAATTTTTAATAGTTTCACCCCACTACAAATATGCAATAAGATATACAAAATTCAAAAATATTGGAAGTTATTATACATTCGCAAGAGTACCTATACATTCGGAAATTTACCGACATCAAATACCACAGGTGCCAGCATTTCAATCACGGGTTGTCGAATTATAATTTTATCAAGTTTATGTCACTAAAACGTCAAACTCAAGTAGAAAATGTTTTACAAAATGCTACTCAAACAAAAAATAGAAGTTTTGTAAACAAAAGCAGCCGTCATCTACCTGAGTCAAAAATAAATAACCGAAAAATTTATTTCTAGTTATTTCTAAAATAATTAGGAAAGCAAATAATAAAACATTACAAATTTTAAAATGAGCATTGCTTCGTGAATCAATTCTACACCCAATATAAATTAGTAAAACAAAATAAAGTCCTGTTAAAAATAGTTCTAATCATTATTAATTACCTGAAAGCATATAATTATACATCGATGTCAACCAAGCCACATCATCACCGTTCCAACTGGGGTCCATATTTGAATACAGACCATCATCTACATTAATAATATTCCTCAATATCTAAATACTAATCCATCAATCTGCAAAGTATAGTAATTTTTGCACACTCCGGAGTAGCCCATCCAATGAGTACCTAAAAGAACATTTAGAATAAATTCTCAAGTACTTGCACTATTGTTTCATTATAGAAATTACAAGTCAACAAACCTACGACCGAAGTAATTAAATTTGCTCAGTCCAAAACCTCCTATTGGTGCCTCCTATTCTCTAGGTAAATTTTCCAATCTTTCAGAAAGAAATTCAAAATCGAGTGAACAAAACAACTTTTGTCATCTAATTATAATATTTCCTCATAGGAGCAAATTCTAAAATATAAAAAGAAAAAGTTAATCTTTACAAAACCAATGGTCGTTCAATACTAACCTATGACGTGCTTATCTGGGGCACAAGTGGTATAATCAAAATAAAAGTTTTCTGCATCCCAGACAAAGAAGTTCATCAAATTGATGTCGAATCATTCCAATCTCGGCAGATTTCAGAAGTATTCACAATCTCCGGATTTGGATGGCAGCTGTTCTTCCAATCGCTGATTTAGGATGCAAATGTGCATCGATATGGCTGAAGGTACCCCTAAGAGTAGACTTATGATAATCGTTTTTATTATATTTTGAAGCTTAATGAAAGTTTGCAAAAAATAATTACCTTCACCCAAACAAGTCATTGCCCTCTGCATAATTTAACACATTTATTAATACTCAAAACAGCTAATTATTATTTGTATTATAAATATTCACTTTTTATCAAAATGTACGATTTGCATTAATAACCATTGCAATTTGTTTATACCTGAATATTTGTATGATTTCTACTTGCAAATTGTCAAATTTTTACCGACAAAGCAGTGTCCTGTAAATACCTAAATTTAATGAACAGATTTAAAGCCGGCGTCACACCGAAAAAAATAAAACTTCTAAAGCCTCGTTTTCATCCAATTAATCCTATGTAAATTTAAAAAAGAAAATAACATTTTTTCTTTAAGGATGTATAGGAGACAAAAAATAAAACTAAAGAATATCAGATATCGATGAAAATTTCAAATTGATTCACTACACCGTTCAATAGTTCTTGCAGTTTTAATTTGACGTTTGCTTTTTGTTAAAATTCATGAAAGTCACATCTATGGTTTTGTGATCTTTAGACTTAAGAGTCTGTTTTTAGGGAAAATCACAAGATGTTAAACAGTAAAATATAAAGCAAAAACTTAAGAAATCTTAAAAATTCGTATAATGTAAAAATCATTATAAATGATATATTATGTTATATTAAATATATTAGCTTAAACTATATTTCCAAAATTAAGGGGGTATTCTACTCTATAAGTCCGAATTTCGATCGTTTCTTTGACGGTCGATAAAACGAAAACACTTAATATTTTAACCATACATTTTTTTTGCAGTTTATTTACTTATATTTTAAGAATTCACAAAAATATTTTCAAAGAAAAAAATATATATTTCACAAAGTTACATGCTGTTGAAAAAGAGGGGAAAAAAATTGTGTTTGTCACAAAATCTCAAGTTCTAATTGACCGATTTTCTTGAAATTTGGCATGAATTTTCTTTATATATCCCTTTGTGGTAGGAACCAACAAAAAATCAAAATTTTCAATTTCTACTATATTTTAAAAATTCGGAAAAGTTAAAAAATAACTGAAAAATATGAAATTCTTTTTTGAGTAGCCGCCATTTTGCGAGAAAAGTTGTTTTTGTCATTTTTATTGGTTCCTACCATAATGACATTTGTACTGATAAAGAATCTACTTTGTTTTTATTTTTGAGATAACCAGAAGGGTGGGAATCATGACAAGATGAGCAAGCTGTTTTTTATTTTCCCGTTTACTTCAACAGCGTGTAACTTTGTTGTATACATATATATATTTTTCTTTGAAAATTTTTTTGTGAACTTTTAATATATAAATAAACTAAAACAATGTGCAGTTAAAATATTAAGTGTGTTTGCTTTATCGACCTTCAAAAAAACGCCCGATATTCAGGCTTCTAGAGTAGAATACCCCTTAATAGTTTTTCTAATATGGCTGTTATTTTGTTCTGAAGTCGAAACTTCGAGATTTAAAACTCCCACGATCTTAGTATTTCATCAGTACTACTTATAGTACAAATCCCTCCCCCCCCCAGTGGCAATTTCATCATGCTTATCATACTGAAATTTCTGGAAAATAGATTTTCTACATTATTAATAGAGAAATATCAATATACCATTAACAGTGACAACAGAGCACAACATACTTATAAAATTAAAATATAAAAAACAATAAAAAATAAAAATTTGAAAAACCCCTGACTGTAAAAAAGAAAAAATAATTCGCAAACTTCTGACTCCTCAGTCTACATTTCAGATTTTGAAATGAGGGAAAATCGAGAATTTTTCCACTTACGAAACCTGTTTTGAATATAGATTCCGCATTATGCCACTTATTCCACAAATTGTACTCCACTTACGCAACCTGTTTATACATTCCGTTTTAACAATTCTCACTTTCCCCTGACCTCAAAGTCTGAAATGTAGACTGAGGTGTTTAGAAGTTCCCGAATTATGTTTTTATTTTTACAGTCAGGGGTTTTTTAAATTTTTAATTTTAATTTTAATTTTATTTCGTTCTTTTCAAAAACACTAAAAAAACTCTGTTTTTTGTGCAAACTAACATTATTAAACCTATGATTAAACGGTATGATTCGCACTTGGCAGACGGCGGCGGCATACAGTGGGGCGAATTTCCAATTCGAGTTTTCACCTAATCTAAATTAAATGGATTAAACGTTGAAATTATATAATTTATTTCAAGTTTTCCTTTGTTACTACCAAATTGGTTCCCACTTGTCTGGAAAAGTCAAAGAATTTAAAATTGTAGACATTTTGTAACCAAAAGTGGAATTTATAATTTTTAAGTGAAAGTCAGAGAAATTACTAAGGTTTTTGTCACAAATTTTTTTTAAATTTTAAATTTCTAAAATTTATACAAGGTTTGAAAAGTCAAGGAAAATTTTTAACTTTATTTAGGGAAAACCTGAAACTTTCGCGACTTTTTATTACTTAAACTGTAAATTTTCTACCTTTCAGAAAAGAGCAACGATTTTGAGGTTACAAAAAAAATTCAGATTTTACCCGTTACTCACTGACGCGCATAAAAAGTTTTACGAGATCCATGCGACTCCCATTTTCCAAGTGCGTGGACTCTGAGATCTCCTGTCTTTCTAATTTGTGATCCAGGTCTGATATATCTTGAAATGTCAAGGAATTTAAAATTATACAAATTTTGCCAAGAAATATTTTTTAGTCGGAGTCTGAGAAATCATGAGTAGATCAGGTAAAATTTTTATAAAACTTGGAAAAATTATGGTTTTTCTTTTACTATTATTTATTTTTATTAATTATTTGTTCGCAAAATGTTAAGATTAGTTTGATCCATGTGAAATTATTTAGGTAGAAACAACCCCCTCCATGTGTTTGCAGTTTTGATGAAGTTACAAGCTTCAGGACGAGCAAAAGAGATCAGCTCCTTTTCGCTCGGACGGGAGTCGGTTCTGGGCCGACCGGGACTTAAAAACTCTTTGGGCCGGACTTGGGCGTCTTCGTAAGGTAACGACGGTTGTGGTTGAAAAACCAGACCAATTGTCAAACACAAAAGATCATACCGCAATCCGCTTGTGGGCTGCAACGACTCTTCTTCAGAACTTGTTTCAGGAAGATAATAGTGACAAGAGGCGCGGGGGCCATGGCTTAATCGCCCGGGCTAAGTGAATGAGGTACCACCATAAAATCCTTCCTATTCCCACGGTAGGTGTATGCCAAAGGGATGCAAGGCTGAGGGGAAACTCGGTCACTAATCCCCAAACATCGAGGCGCTGGCAACTCTCTTGTACCTGCTACCCGTCACGCATGGGGCATTGTGTGACGGGGTCATATTGTTTCCCTTTTACTCTTGGGAACAATTATGGAACCAAGTAATAAAAACAAAAAAAAGGAGGGTGGAGACTCCGCAAGGAGGGCTCCACCAAGAGTAAAACTTTCCGAGGCAGCCAGGAGGCGTTTGCAAAAGCAACGCCGAGAGGCAACCGAGAATAAACATAGTGCAGGGGCCTCAAGGAAACCTGCACCTATGCCATCAAAGGATGCAGAGGAGGGCATTTCAACCTGGGGAGCAAAAGCGTATCCGGTCAGAGGGTAGCACTCCAACCAGCGTCCTGCGACCTAGTATGAAGGGTAGGGGCAAGGAATCCACCCTTTCTTATAAAGCCGTTTTGACGAATATTCGGATAGCCATTAGGCCTGAAGGGTATCCGGGTTTGGTCCTTCGCACTGAGCAAAGCGACCTCATTAGAGGGTTAGTTGCTCAGGGCGATGGATGACATTAAAATAGGCGGTCTCAAAGGTTCTCGGAGATGAGATTAAAAGGTGGCCTCCTGTACCGATCAGGCCACTGAAGAGTGGGTGGTGCGAGTGGTACCCGGGGGAACACCGTGGGAGGGGGCTAAACTTGAAGTCATAAACTCCATCAAGGACATCCCCAAACCCATTAGAACCTTGAAGGGGATTCTGGGACCCAGTGAGGAACCGGATAAAGTCCTTAAAAGGCTTGCGGTCCAAAACCCAGGGGTTACTACCAGCACCTGGAATGTAGTGGGCCAGAAACAAGATCTTAAGGGACAGCAACTGCCCATCCCGATGGATGAGGCTTCTTGGAAGCAGTTACAGGAGCTAGATAACAAACCATTCTTGAACTTTTCCAGGGTAATTTTCAAAGCCCTGGGAATGAAGAAGGAAGGGGAAGATGAGGCGATGGAAGTGAATACAGCAGAGAGGGATCAGACGCACCTCATAACTGATCCACCCATCGAAATAATATCTCCAGGTGTTCCCAGCAGCACTAGAGACCTAATAACGGTAAGTACAAAAATTATGATGGAAAGGGGCACGATGAACTTAGTGGTTTCATCAGCGTACCTTCCATATGACCAACTTAGACCACCACCTACCAAGGAAGTCAAAGACCTAGTAAGATTCTGCGAAAGCAAGAAAACACAGTTAGTGCTCTGCTGCGATGCGAACTCGCACCACATTGTTTGGCGGACCTCGGACACAAATAGCAGAGAAGATTTCTTATTAGAATATATTTCCAGGGAAAACCTGGAAATTATGAATACAGGTAATGATCCTACCTTCGTCATAAAAGTGAGAGAGGAAGTTATCGATATTACAAACGGTGTCCCGCACGTCTCCCGTGAGGAGTCGCTCTCGGACCACACATATACATAAGGTTTATATAAACACTGCTGGAGGAGGAGGTAAAGGGGTACAGGAACCCAAGATACTGCAAATGGGGGCTCTTCTGGGAGCACCTAAAGCAGGAACTGGCAAACTGTCCACGTAAGTCAAAAACTCCAGCAGAATTAGAACTAATGAATGACATAGGCACATCAGCTATATTAAAAGCCTACGAGGCAAACTGTCCAATGAGGAAGAGGGTAGCAAAGAGTAAGACCACTTGGTGGAATCACGAGCTCACCTCCCTCAGGGCAAGAACTCGCAAACTCTTTAACCAATCCAAAAGGACAGGCGATTGGAAATCATACAAAGAATCCCGTCAGAAATACATGTACCTATGCCATAAGAAAGACAAATGAAAGCTCATGGAGGAAGTACTGTGAAAAGGTCGAAAGAACTCCAGAATATTCTAGACTCCAAAGAGCTCTGATGAGGGATAACCATGGCAAGGTTGGCTCCCTAGAAAAACCCCAAAGAGGGTTTACATCCAACGCAACGGGGAGGAAACTCTGAAACTTTTCCTCCAGACACACTTCCCAGGATGTAAATCAATACGAAACTCTGAAGCCTTCCTCGGTCCTCGGTCAGAGAGAAGGGGGGATTGGAGAGCTGCAAAGAAACTTATAAACAAAATAAGGCTTGAGTGGGCTCTGAAAACTTTCAAACCATACAAGTCTTCGGATCTAGACGGGATTTTTCCCGCCCTTCTTTAACAAGAGATAGCAGAGTTATCCACTCCCTTGTGCACTATTTTGAGGGCAAGTACTGCCCTTAATTGTGTACCTTATGGGTGGCGAAAGGTTAAAGTGGCATTCATACGGCGAAATCTTTTCGCCCCATCAGCTTAACATCTTTTCTTCTCAAATCTCTTGAGAAGCTGATTGATAGGCACATCAGGGATGATGTCTTGGTGAGATCGCCACTGCATCGACATCAGTATGCATATCAGTCAGGAAAATCGTGTGAATTAAGCATTCGCAAATTAACTGTAAGGATAGAGAAAGCACTCGTTAACGTATTACGTTAACGTAACGTTAAATATGGAAAAATAGTTTCCATCAAAAAGTTGATGCAAAGAAAAGGGTCAGGTCTCAGGACTCCCACCCATCATCGCCTCAGAGGAAGAAGGATAGGATGTTTGGACTTAAACAAGAAACTGCAGCGGGTTCGGTCACGTACAAAGAAGCAGCTACTAAGCACATCTGGGTAATAGTGATTGATCGCTCCAATCCTCTGGGCAAACTCACTGAAGCCCAGAAAGATACTGTTGAGATGCAACTCAATCAAGCCCTTGATAGAACCATCCAGGTGGCTCAGGAAAGGGAAGTAATAGTACCCACGTTTGAGGGGTTCTGTTATTGTGGACAAATTCTTCGAATTGCCTGTGATAACGTAGGCTCCCTGAGTTGGCTACAAACAAACTACTGTAGTAGACCTCTCGCAATTGTGAGAGGATGCTAAGCTAAAGGTAACCCAAGTGGATGAGTTGCCTAGGCTGTCCAAAGCCACCATCTCTATTCTGGGGAGCCCTCCAGAGAATGGGCGGTGCACAAACTGGACGTCGAGAAGTTCAGGAGCGCGTTCGCCATCGAGACCAAAAGCCTCCGAGGAACTGATGTCGGAGCTAATAGGGGCCATAAGCCGAGCCTGCGACACCCAGATGGACCGGTTCCTGCAGATCGCCGGTTCACTGGTGAACGAAAGAGATCGCGGAAACCAGGAGAGCAGCCACGCGGCTTGGTAGAAGGGCTCAGAGAAGAACAGCTACAAGACGGCCAAGAGGGAGCTATCAAATTTGATCAAGCGCAGCTGCTGGTTGGGGCTCTTGAAAGAGCTGGACAATGATCCCTGGGGATTGGCCTACAAAATAGTCCAAAAAAGCTCAGAGCTCACCATCGAAAGTCCGGAAAATAACAGACTGCCTGTTCCCAAAGCATGATGCTATCAAGGAACAAAGGATGGAGGATCCACAATCGGTGACCTCAAGGACATCGTGGGGAGGTGGATCAAGCAAGGAGCGGCACGTGGAGGACCAGAAAAGCAAAAAAAAAGTAGACACTGTTTATTTGGATTTTTAAAAAGCGTTTGATCGCATAGACTTGTATATTCCTTGTAATAAATTAAAATATCTAGACTTTTAAGGATAGTTGGTGCAATCGAGCATTAAGGCTGCTGCACACGATGATAGTAACTTATACAAGTTACTAAAATCCAGTACTAAAATCAAGTGATTTAGATGATAGTTGTGTTTACATGGTGATAGTAACTTGCTCAAGTTACTAGTGCTTTAACCAATGAATTCAAAGTGTGAACGCATAACGTCATCTTTAATAATGCGCGTGCACAGGATTTTTGTATCGTATAGTAGGCTAGACGTAAATCACGGGTTTATTTATCAGGAAAGTGGAAGTGGAGGTAGCCACTTGCGCCAGTAAATAGGATTGCATTCTATTCACTATACTGGAATTGTTACTAAAACTAACACTAGAATTTAGTACTGGAATACATGTTTACACGAAGATAGTACTAAAATCCAGTACTGGGTTTTAGTAACTTGTACAAGTCACTATCTTCGTGTAATTGGCGCTTTAGAGAAAAATTAAAAGACAGTAGATACTATTATTATAAAAGTCAATTAAAAATTGACTTATTTCTTATTTATATATTTTTCTTATTTCTTATTTATATATTTTTCTTATTTCTAATTTATTATATTTGAATAAATTATTTCATGATTACCTATTATAAAAATTATGGTCAAGCATCAATAATTGATGATGTAGGTATCCGTCATTTCAGATACTGAAAAAGTAGTTACCAAAGACCTATCTATTATTTTACAAAATGAGGTATTTTATAAAATATTAAAAATTGAAGATGATAAAGTAAAATACAAGTGCATTGCATGTCGGAACAACAATAACAAAGTAAATGTTATAAGTGGAACTTTGAGAACTACTAAAAATTTTAAAACATATTTAATGATAAATTATTCCATAAAGACCTTTTTCAATATTTATTTATTTCTTTGTAGATTACATCCTAGCGATGTTAATAAGTTGGAAATATTGTAGAGTCAATCTAGTAAGAGGCGAAAAAGGCCCATTTCGAATATTAGCACTTCCTAACCTGCATTGAAGCAACTGGAGCTATGGGACCTGAAGGGAAACCAAAAGCAAGAAACTTCAAATTTGCAAGATAAGTTAAATACTAATATTTACAATTATGTAATCAATAGTATAAAACCATTGCCAACAGTAGAAGATCCAAATTTTGTTGCAATTGTTGAAGGTAAATTAGTTATTATTAATTATATTGTTGTTGAAGTATGTATGTACATACTGGTATCGGTAGTATTGTATTAAGGCGCTACAGCAGCACGTGACTTTTTAAAATCAAAACAAACATACGTCTTACGTCTTGCTTTTTGACAGTTTTCAATGATTGACAGCGCCACCGTACGCAATCATTATGTACTATATAATAATAAATTTGCACCATTAATGCAGATTTCTTTATTGTATTGAAATTTATAATAAGGAGAGAAAATAATGTCTTGTTTCATTTCCGAAACGTCACATTTCATAGATAAGATAGTATTTGACCATGAATGGATGCAAGCGAAAGTGATCAATGCATAAATGGCTAAAATAAGATACTTGACATTGAGTTGATTAACGATATAATAATAAAGAATAATTAAAATGTTAATATAATAAATTATATTATTAATTGTATTATGGTTAAAATTATTGAAATTTAGCATTAATTTTCTATAATTTTATAAGTGATATTTAACCTAAAAGCTGCTTTCCTGTAAAATTCGAGTTTTGTAGTTAGTCAATTTTGCTTGTATGCCGATGATTTATTTAAAATGCAAAAATGGACCACTAATTCTCTAAGCCAGTATTTTCTACCAAAAAAAATCGAAATCATATTATTTGAAAGGCACAGCAGTTTCAGCTGTTCGAGACATTGGTATTTGCATTGTTTTCAAACTAGACTTAATATAATGAAAGTGCAGTCTCGACATAAAATAAACATCGCGTGTTTATTTTATAAGTAAAAAAACAACTTTAATAATTTATATTAATTTATTTTATTTAATTATTAATAAAATTAAAATTGAAAATTGGCCCAGGTGCCGTCGCGGCGATCTTGGTCGTTGCGACTGCAGCCGTCGCGGCGATCTTGCTCGTTGCGGCTGCAGCCGTAGCGGCGATCTTGGTCGTTGCGGCGATCTTGGTCGTTGCGGCTGCAGCCGTCGCGATTTCGAACTGCTCGGGTGCTAGAGAAGGTTGCGGTGAGGGTACTAATCCATAATCCTCATCTGGACCAACAATTCGCTTGTTTGGCGTTTTGTACTTACGCTTCGATTTTCTATTTGCCAATCTTTTTCTTACCATTTTGTTAACATATTTGCTGGTATAATGTGGCGTAGTATTTGGCTTTCTAGAAAATGCTTGATTCACAACTTTGTGGTAATTACCCTTGGAATTAAATGATATGGCTGCTGCTTCGCAATGAATATTATATGAATTTCCTGTGGTGAAATTAATTCGTTTCCCACCAACAAATTTACACAACACCGAGTTATATCGTTCTGCATCATTATTAGTCATATTCAGTAATAAACTTGATGCATTGTGAATCAATCGATGTAATTCAGCCAAAATATCATTATACAATCCACATTCGGTCATGCTGGGAACATAATTTAGTTCATTATCTTGCGGTTCACATTTAAAGTATCCTATTTGTGCACAATTTTTATGTTCCCCAAAAACATGTGACGGGACATTCTTAATATCTTCTTGTAATGCAGAAATTTTTGTGTTCAGTTCCGTTTCTTCATTATTTCTGTATTTCACTGCCACTTTTATATCTTTTATGATTCTTGTTACAGAATTGACTACATGCCTTCTCAAGTTCTTCGGAATCTTCTTACTATTAAATTTACTTGCTGTTCTTTCTGAAAAAGAAAAAAAGAATAATTTGTAATATATTAATAGTAAGCAGGTGAATACCATCCAATTTTCGCAATCGATGAAAACAATTTCTGTACAAATGATTCCTACATTGAACTTTCTCAATACGTAGATTACCATATGGTTTCGCTTGTATTAATTTATTGTCAAAGCTCGAATCTCCATCTCCAACCAAACGTATATATACAAGCCCATGCATTTCTATGCTCTGTTTGAAACCTTCTACGATTATATCGCTTTCCATAGCTGTCGAAGCTCCAGTCCAATTTTTGAAACAAATATGTTCTTTGCTTACATTTTTACTTTCGTTATACGCACAAATTGAACAGTATTTATTACGCATACCCAAAAACAATATCTTGCCAGTTCTCTCTCCAATGATGCAGGCCTAATGAAAATAAGTAGTAAATAGATTAATATAAAATAAAATTTAAGTTATAAATGTTACCACACCAGACGACGCATTGTAGTTGACATTATACGAACGCTTCGACCAAGCTCCATCTGCAATTACTGCTATATGTGCTAATCCGTTTTCATCAACTTCGCCCAATTCCTCGGCTAGTTTGTATTCTTCTTTTCCTGCTTCGATTATAACAGATAATAAGGTGTCATGTAATAGCGTCGATACCTCCTCTTGTTTTTCCAGATATGTGCCCGAAGACATAAACGGAACATTCATTGTAGATAGAAGTTCATCGCATTGTGAATATCCAATGCCAATCGATAGGGCTCCAAGAGCAGCAGCTTGATTAATATTCATGGTATCTTTGGTTGGTTCTTGTGTGTCGATGATTTTAATAATTTTGCACATTTGGCATTGGAGAGTAAATTTGGAGCGTAAACCATATTTTTGCTCTTTAACCACTTTCATATCGGCTATTGTACAATCGAAAGTTTCGTGTTTTTCTGCATTACAAATTTGACTAAATAAATGTTTGACGTCAATAATTCTCCTTCCAACAATACCATCATCTTTTTCTGTAGGTGTTTCTCTAAAATTTATGTAAAAATTAAAATGGAAATTTAATTAATTTTGTTACAAATTAAATTACCTCATAACTACTTCGTTATTTTCTTCATCCATGAAAGAATTTCCTGGTAAACATTCGCCCGATTCATCTGTAATTGCTACTGTATTTTCCACTGGAATGTCTTCTTCGTTTATATCCATGAAACAATTCCCTGCAATAATTTCTTCAGCTGTTACAATAATTTGTTGTGTGGGAATTTCAAGATTAGTCAAGTCACAAACAACCTCTTCATGGTCCACCATCATTTGTCTAAAAATAAAAAGTATTACTTTATAAAGATGTACCAAATTGCTATAGTTTGGATTATTAAAATCTACTCGTAATTAAAAAGTAGGTACTTACGCCGGAAATGTACTACATAATTGGTTGCATCTTTTCGTAGCAGCACTAAAAACATTTATATTAATTAATAATTAATTAAATCTTAAAAAAACAATTTACATGCTTTTTCTTTTTAAACTTATTGGTAAATTAGGCATGTTGAAAAATTTCAATTCTGAAACTCGGAAATCTGTAAAAAAACTAAGGCCACTTCGTTATAACTTATAAGACACTAAACACTTTAAAAAAAAACTAAAACACTTTTAAACACTTTTAAAAAAAACTAATTCACTAAATTACACTAGAAACAATTAAATCCTATGATCGTATTCAAATAATAAATTCACCAGAGCAATACAATTTCATAAGATAATCACAGAAGTGCAAGTGTCTATTGCAACATCGCACTGGCAACATTGCAAAGCCGACGTAGCAAGTCTAGCAAGTATATGTAGCACAAAAATTATTAGAAATGCATAACTCTGCAAAACGGTCACGTAAAAATTCTGGCAGCACCGTACAATCACGAATTTAAATGATAAATTTGAATAATATTAAAATGTAACTTTCGTCCCATGTTGTTAATATAGATAAGTCGGTATTGTAAAAATTATGAGTTATTCAAAAAGTAATTATGTTCCAGCCTACATAGCAATAAATTACAAATTCAAAAATATAAATTATAAAAATTAATTTTTTAAAAATCAAGCTGTCCGCTTATAGTGTTTATTATTTTATACCACGGTACAAAATTTTAAAGCCTAAAAATGAAAATTGTAGGAATTATTCGCAATTTAAAACCAATGTCGCGAACAGCTGATCATGCTTCCCCTTAAAGTGTGTATTTAATATTATAGGCATTAATAACCTTGCGGTTATGTCTCGACGAACACTGGGAAGAAAAATTAATGATAATTTTGTAGACGTAACAACTGGTTTGAAAAATGATTTTAAATCTGTGAATTATGTTTGTACAACAGCTGACATATTATGGTCGACTAAGCATCGAAGGTTCATGGGAGTGACTGCTCACTGGGTAAGAAAAAGAATTTTTTAGTAATACTATATCGTTTTTCACTTCTTTTTTTTTGCAGATCAATGATCTTTCCCTAGATAGAGAAAGCGATGTTTTAGAGTGTCAACGATTTAAAGGAAAGTATTTGTTTGACAAGGTAGCAGAGACACTTAAAAATTCACAATTCGTTTGGATTAAATGTAGGACAAATTATATCAACTGTAAAGATAATGGCTCTAGTTTTGTAACAGCTTTCGTTAGATAATGATGAATATGAAGCAAGTGAAGGAACCCACGAATTTAAAAATGTACCGAGCACCAAAATTGGTTATTTGCCATATCATTTAAGGTGTGCTAGCCACACATTAATACAAAATACCCTTGCCAAACACGTTGGAATGCCTCATGATTCCATTGTGCAACTAGTGGAATTCAAAAATGGAGTCACATAAGTCGTAACAAAATCAAATCTGCATAGTTTTTCGATGCAGGATTGGAGATATTTTAAAGAATTTACAATCGTGTTGAAACCTATTGCAACAACGTTGGAACTATTACAAACATTAGTTTCCCTACATAATCATTTACAATTACATACAATTAATGTATTTAGACTATATTCATCCAATATTGGTTGGCCGATTAATCCAAAGATTTAAACAATTTTTTGATTTAGGAGCAGATAAGAATCAAAATATCTATTATATACTGGCCTGATTACCCTGCATATCTCTAATTTTATCAAATCCAATTTTAATGTTTCCGTGTAAGCCTGCTTCTGTGGACTACAATAATGTATTAAAAAAAATTTTTAATAATATTGTTTTTAGAAAGTGTAGAAGCTATTTTGGCTTCTTACTTCAATCCACAATTTAAAATGAAGTGTCTGCCTGATATTGCATCAGATGTGACAGAAAACTGTTAAAATATAATTGCTTCAAGTAAAAATTAAATTATAAAACTAATTTAAAAATCTTAAATTCACAATAATTGCACATCGGTGATAATTGGGTTGAACTTTAACAAGATAACTGCAAGCCTCTGCAGAAAACTGTCCGCTTACATAAGATTTTAATTAGAAAAGGTTATAATAGATGTAGCATAATGGGCCCGCTTTGTGGCCTGAGTGCATGCGAACTTCGGTTTGCCCTCCACATCCTATCCAGAATCCAGAAATAGATGTAAGTAGCTGGAAATGTCTTCATTCAAATTTTCGGCAAGTGTTAGCTTGAGACCTTAAATTTTGCTGCAAAGACAAATAGAGATTTTCGTTATATAAGATCTTTATTTCGCCCTATACCTCCAGTCGTTTACGGTTACTAGACGATTCTCGAATCCTGTAATCGTTAGTTTTCGTTATACAAGACTACCGAAGTTCCTGTAATTATACCGTATCTAAACCTCAAGTCCTTTACGGTTACTAGATGATTTCCAAATCCTATTATCGTGAGCTTTCAGTAAACAGGGCTGATGGAAATCCCTACAAAACTACCTTTAAAAAAACATCCAATCAACATCCGTTTCCAATGATATTAACTTACTTTTCAGAAAGAGATGGAAGCTCCTTTGTCAGTAGCATTAGAAGCTGCGATCCTACCGATACGTCTTGAGGTTCAACCAGTAAGGAAAATAGTACATAGTAATTATTTGCATCACCAGGCCTAAAATCCTGCATCAAATATCCTGTCTATCGTAATTTCTCATCCGTAGAGAAAATACATTCCGTAAAAATTGGTATCAATTAGGTAGCCATTTATTTTAAGTGAGGATAAATTCCAGTTGCACAAGGAAACTTCCATTTTTATAGACAAAAGTAGTTATAGCATAAATTTTGAATCGGTTAGTTAGAAGTAGCAGCCACAGTTAATTTTGTTCAACTTAGTTTAAATAGAGCGCCAGTCAATCTTATTTTACGACACGTAACCTAAAAAGTAATTTTATAAACCAATCCAGACTGCACCTGTAATTATAAATACAATGTTGTTGTGTTTGTACTTTCAAGTTTGTTACCAGAGATTTAATCGTTATCTTCACCAGAAAATATTTCAATTTCAAATATCTCAAAACAACTGTCAAAAAATTAATACAATCGCTACTAGGGAACATTGTAACCTTCTCTTTTATTCTTAGCTCCCAAGCGGTTACAGAACGCCTTGGTTACGTATACCATCATAAATTAGGAGTAGTTTTACTTAAATCGTAGCTCGATATTTTACCTACGTACACCTTTATTTTGTTTACATTAATTTAGTAAAATTTATTTGGGACGATTGGCGTTCCTGGGGAGATAAGAGGACATTTTTCGGAACTTCCTGATTAGCACTGATTGCGAAGACAGTGAAAATTATTGAAGAGTCTAAAAATTAATTAGATTAAGTTTTTTGTCGACAAATCATTAGTGATAATTAAAGTGTTATTAGTTGTTGATATTTCACTTACCGTCAATTCGGGTTTATATCACATAGTGATTATTTTTCGCAAGACCGAAGATTTTCGTGAGCGTTTATCTGCTTCGGTAGGATCAATCTGTCACGATCTACGAAATCGAAATTGGTTTGGATCCGCTTCTATTGTTTTACTGCAAGTTATCGAATTCTACTTACGTTTCACATTCGTATAATTTTTATCTTCGCTGCCAATACGATTATTTATCTGTTAATACTGGAAAGCTACTGTTGGCGATAACCTGTTGAATACGATCTTAAATTTGAGGTTAAGTCGGGAAGAATTGGTTGACGCTTGGAAGATTTACCAACCCAGGGACGTACGAACCAGTGGCGTGCTGCGGGGTAAAAGGGTGAGCTGCCCATATTTTTTTTATATAACATTTTCTTGTTACTGTTTGGTCGCAAAGTGTGTGACGCGATTACACTTATTTACGTGTGAGCTGTTATTCGATAGTGGGGCAAAGAAGATTAATTTTACCATCATAAGATCATTTTTTTTGTTTGCAAGAATCGAAGTACATAACTTCGATTGTAAGATTGATGAAAAGCCAAATCAGATCTGATCGGGTTAATTTTTTTCCAGCTGCGCCTGATTATTTATTTTTATTTGCTTGTTACCACTAAATTCATATTTTTATTTGTTTTTGATTAAACTTGTTTTTGCGCCTCTGTCTGAGTTTTTTTATGGTACACCCGGTATTGAGCGTTCCTACGGTACGCTGTGCTATCTGCACAATATTTTTTTGCACTTTTAGGGCGAACACCTTTCTTTTTATTGGCGATAAAAAAGTGCATGGCGCCGTTAATTTGAGATTTTTAAATCTATTAGTTTGAGGGATCGGGTATTCACTCCCGATCGCCTAACCCCCCCCTAAATTTCTCTACGAGAGCAAAGAGTATGTATATATAGAGGGACAGCTCTTATGGGAATACTTGTCACAAGTATTTCTTGATGACTCTGCTACGCCATCTAGTGGAGGGGGTTATCTCTATGTCTTTATTTTTGGTCCTCTATATACAGGGTGCTGAATGAGTTAGCTGAACATAGGAAATTAACATGTAAAAACTTATTTTTGTAAAAATACCCCCCTGTATATAAAGGATCAGCCATAAATTAAAAATTAAAACGTAGAGATCACACCGTCTACTAGATGGCGTAGCAGAGCCATTAACAAAAACTTGTGACAAATATTTGTTAATGGCTGTCCCTCTATATATACATACTCTTTGACGAGAGCTAGCTTAGAGCATCGCCAAAAACAGAAGCCAGCGGAACAGGTAGGTGGAAGCGCTTCAATACGGCCGAGGTTTGTAAGCGGAGGTAAGACCGCTGCAACATAGCCGTACCAGAAAATTTTATTCAGGGTTCCGTTTATTTTATGAATCACGTATTATATTTTTTATTTTGATATCTAAGTTAAGTTTTAATAGTCTTTTTTAAGAATCAATTATAATTTTATTTTTGTACATTATTCCTTACAATATATATCTTTTTTTGTTATTTATCCGAAATCTGCGTTTTATTGGTTTTATTAAACATTGCCCCCGTTTAGTATTCGAATTGGCGCCCGAGTACCGTCCAGTGAGTGAGGATAAGGAGTATATTCGACAATACTAAGTCCACCCCTTGGCCAAGCTTTCGGAGCTACCCAGTAGCTGCCAAATATTAACCCTTCATGTAGAAGGGTAAAATTAGTTGCTCTACAAGACGAATACATGAAATGTGTGTAAACGCAATAAAAACATTAGATAGTTTTCCGCTGGTGAGAAAAGCTTTTATTCGGTATAACACTAGTTTATGTTCATCAGCACCTGTTGAGCGTTTATTTTCGTTTGCAAACCTCTCCAACAAGGTGGAAGGCCTTTACCAAACAACCTAAATCATGAAAATCATCAAATTCTAAAAACTCAAAATTATTTTCTGAAATTCAAAGACCCAAAACAATTTGTTGTACTATTATTTTTTACTATTTAAATAAAGATATTTTCTCTACACCACTGCTCCTTCAGAATTAATAAACGATATTATAATACAAAAAAACAACTTTTTGACTTTTCACAAAAACAACTAAAATAATTTTTTAATAAAATAAACAGACTCTCAATTGAAAAAATAATATTGTTTTCTAGATAAACTATTTAACGAAAGGTTTAATAGAAGCAGTTTAAACTTTGAAAGTTTAAAAATATACTATTTTATCTTCTCCTATACACGTAATATGGAAAACCAAGTTTCTAAAAAATTGTTCAGATTATAACAAAAAACGATTAAAATTCAAATACCTACTTTTATAATATAAAGGTTAGGTTCAGCGATGTCATACTGCCGTGTTGTAAATAAAATCCACTACATCGTAAAAACGGAAAGTAAAGATTGTAGTAAAGAGCAACTAGGTCTTTTATTGACGTTGACAAAGTTTAATTTCCATATTACGAGTGCAGGAGAAGATAAAGTAATTTATGGCAATTTGAAAAAGTCTAATGTCGAATCACTTAATGAACATAAGTACGTAAAATTGTCAACATTAACACTGCACAAGTCGAAAATTGGATTATACGCCGGTACAATGCTAACTCTTTGGCCAGTTTCTAAGCTCCATAGGCATACCATGTTATCCAATTCTTGGTAAGCTGCAGCGTAACTGTTTCCTCGATGGGTCAAAAAACAAGAACGCGATAAATATGTTGAAATTGCACTTCCTTTAAAGCAATGAGATATATTGACAATTAAATTTTTAGAGTCTTTGCGTGCTAAATTAGAAATATGATGTCTGGTACAACGAAATGTTGAAGTTGGTCTCGTAGATACTAACAATTTGGATTTGGCGTTATCGTATGTTGCACATATAAAAGGAGGGTCGATTGGTAACAAGTGATGAGTGCATTCTTCACCGCTTACTTTATTGCCGAACGCCCACAACGAATTCAATTTGCACATAATAATTCCGCCATCCTGGAACGGACCAGCAGAATTGGCAGCTATTGAAGCTATCGAAACAACTGTAGAAAGATCACCAGGGACCACGTACGTATAAGTCGATTGATTCATTCGACGCACGTCATACTTGACCACCAATCCTTGTTCGCCCACGAAAAAGGAGTTCGTATCGTTTGTGTCCCAACAGCAAGACCACAAAGGCAAATTGTTATTGTTTTGTACTGCAATTACTGTGCCAGAATTTATGTTAACAATTTTAAATGTCTTATCTAGCGAAGTAGTAAGCAACCAAGGTTTTTCCGAGTGGAACTGCATGTCACGTGTCATATCAGAATGCAAAGAAATGTATGATGTAGGTTGTAAGGTCGCAAGATCAATTTTTCGTGCACCAAATCCAGGAAACAGGGAATTGGACGATTTGGTTGACGCAACAATTAAATTACCATTCTTGTAATAGGATAGAACTCGACAACCACCTTCCTTGCGCAGCTCCACAGATTTCTCTCTGTACATATAAGCACCGTCTGTACTATACCTACTTTTCACTTCCAAGGCAGAACTTAAAAAGTTAACTTTATTGTTTAGTTCTCGAATTTGATTTTCAAAGAAACTTTCTCTGCACACCGATTTGGTTAAATCACTTTGTAGGTGGATATTTTCTTCTGCAGTCAGTTCAAGTTTTTGCTCTTCGGTTTGAACGGAATCAACAGCAACCAATTCATTTACATATATGTTTCTAATATCCTGCGCTGTTGCCTTGGCCTTACATATTGGACAATTATTCTTCTTTAGTATGTTTATCCATTGCGAAATGCAACTGAAACCGAATGCGTGTCCACATTTGAGACAGCAGATTCGATGTTCGCCTAAATTTGTCCAGTAATTAAGACAAATAGAACAAATCATACTGCGATTTTCTTGACGAGGTTGATTAACGTGTGAACACGATGACTCCTTCATAGGTGATTTAACATCACGAGAAGAAAATCTTCGTGATAAAGATGTGTTAAGTGAAAACGAACTCATACCTGCTTTTTCTGAATCTACAACTAAAATATTTTATTATTAGTACAAAAAGGTAATACTACTACTGTTCAGTAGTAAGAGATATTATCCTTAACTATGAATACACCAATAGAAATAAAATAAACTTCTATTTTGTCGCACCGCTTGCGTTTCTGAGATAGTCACTGTAACTCAGAAACAGTGAGACAAATTAAAAAATTGTATAGAAATAAAAATGAAGGTAACTAAATTTGCAATAAAAATATCTAATAAGCATTGCTGTAAAAGCGACTTTTCTATGTCAAGAAAGTCTTCCAAAAGAAGTAACTCAAAAAAAACAACGGGAAAAAAGAAGAAAAGGAAAAAACAAAGAAACTTTTCCGAAGTAATTTCTTTCCTTTCTTTTATCTGCTTTGTTAATTTTGTTCTGCCTTCTCTGCATTCTTCATAACTTGTTCTATATTTCTTGATTTCATATATTTTGCCCATTTCCTGTCTTTTATCATTTCTTTCATTTCTTGTCTTTTCTTATTTATTTTTTTTTATTTGCAATATACTTGTCATTTCTTTTCCTGTTTGTCGTTTTTATTAATAAACTCCAACTAGTTTCCAATAAACTTTCGACTGGGTAATCAGTGATAACTTGCAATTTCTGGCCCTCTTTAATAATATTTCCATACTAATTTACTTATTAAAAAAGAATCAATTATTGATTTTTCATTTCAATTTGATTTTTCTCTGGTGTATTTGTGTTTCTTTTTATGTGCAAACTTTGTGTTTGCTATTACAGCATAGCTTTTTATCTAAATGCAATTAGTTTTTTCCCATTATTATTTCTAAGTTGTTTTCTTTGATGTCTACCTATCCATTCTTCAATACCTCTGTTATTGTTTCTTATTCTTGCATAATTCGTGCATTGCGTTCCGTTTTCTCTATATCTTCTTGCAATCGTCTTTTATTTCCTCTGTAGCAACTTCGTTTCGTACGTAGATTACCATTATTCTAAATTTTCTTGTTTCCATTTGACCTCTACCATCATAATTCTTTCGTTTATTAATTTTTTGTCCACCATTTCTGTTGTTCTATATTCTTTTATATTTAAACCTACTCCACATTTAGCTCTTTATTGGAATTGAGCTCCAGACCAACCCATCTCCATATCTCCCAGACGATTTTATCAAACCTTTGCATTTTTCTTTATTTCGGTTATTCCTAGAAAGTCCAAATTCGCTTTTTTCATTTCTATTCGTAATTCTATTTCTTTTCCATTAAGGGGGTATTCTACTCTAGAAGTCCGAATATCGGGCGTTTTTTTGAAGGTCAAGAAAGCAAAAACACTTAATATTTTAACTACACATGTTTTTACAGTTTATTTATATATATTTTAAGAATTCACAAAAAAGTTTTCAAAGAAAAAAATATATATTTTACAAAGTTACATGCTGTTGAAGTAAACGGGAAAATAAAACACAGCTTGCCCATCTTGTCATGATTCCCACCCTTCTGGTTATCTCAAAAATAAAAACAAGCTAGATTCTTTATCAGCACAAATGTCATTATGGTAGGAACCAATAAAAATAACAAAGAAAACTTTTCTTGCAAAATATGGCGGCTACTCCAAAAAGAATTTCTTATTTTTCAGTTATTTTTTAACTTTTCCGAATTTTTAAAATATAGTAGAAATTGAAAATTTTGATTTTTTTGTTGATTCCTACCACAAAGGGATATATAAAGAAAATTCATACTAAATTTCAAGAAAATCGGTCAAGTAGAACTTGAGATTTTGTGACAAACACAATTTTTTTCGTCTCTTTTTCAACAGCGTGTAACTTTGTGAAATATATATTTTTTTCTTTGAAAATATTTTTGTGAACTCTTAAAATATAAATAAATAAACTGTAAAACAATGTATGGTTAAAATGTTAAGTGTTTTCGCTTTATCGACCGTCAAAGAAACGCTCTAAATTCGGGCTTCTAGAATAGAATACCCCCTTAATTCTTATTATGTTTCATGCTGCCATTACTCATTTTCTACAATACACACCTGATTTAAAATAAAATTTACCTCTAATTTTTTTACTAGATCGAATCCTACTGATGCTTTCTTCTTGATGAAGTTGATTTACGTTTGAACACGAAAGTCTCTTAATAGGTGACTTGATACGAGTTAATCTTTGAGAAAAACATTTTTGTGTTAAAGCTGTCCGAAGTAAGGGCGACATGGTATCTATCTCCTCATCTGCATCTATAACCAAAATTTATTTTTAGTGCTTGTTTACAGTGTACGTAAGACATAACTGCCCTGTCAGAATCATGTTAATGTTAACGAACGGGAGCTTTGGATTGGAAGATCAGCAGAAACATGGCTTTTGATTGGAGCGTTTGTTAAGTGTTAACATTACGTTAATGTAGAATGTTCTTTTGCATATAACAACATAATTCCAGTATTATTCAATATTCAATTAACGTCTTATTTGTATTTGTAATTCTTACGTTTTATGTATTTCTTATGAATTAAAATTATTAGCTCTTGAAAATAATATAAATTAGAATTATCAATATTGAGCTACAGAACACAAATAAAACACATTTATATTGATAATTCCGGGATAATTCTAATTTATTATATTGTATTTTTATGTTTTATGTGCATTGTGAACAAGCACTAAGTGATGAGAAAACGATAAACTAATCTCGACGCTATAGTCCAGGTAATGAACGCTCAAAACGAGGGTCTAAAGGGACAAGTTGCGATCTCAATTTTTCACTGCAGAGCTGTGTTTGGACTAATATAATTAGTAGGTAAACATACTAAAAGTTTTCGAACCTGGAAGGTGCAAGTTGGTACAAAAAAGGTTCCGACTTTTGGTTTTTTGCTTATACTATACAGTGTGTTCACGATAAGAGGTAACAGTGAATAATTCTTATATCTTACTAGATACAAAAAAAAGTTTAAGTAGTTCTTTATTCAAATCAAAATTTACCATCGGAAACTGCGGAAGTAAATTTTTTTGTACTTCAAACTCAACCGTAAGTAAACATGAATTTACTTTTTCAAATGACAACATGTCTTTTTTTTAGCATATAAAAATAAATTACAAATTGTACTGATTTTTAAAAATAATGCTTCAGCAAAAAAAAACAACAAATCTTACCAAGGTAATGAATCCCATACTAAACCGACAAAACTTTGAATTCATTTAAAGCCGCTTCAAAATTACAAAATTAACATCATTTCGGCGATTCCACGTCAAAACACCGAAAACAAAAACACCGAAAATTAAAAATGTTTGTATTTTTTTTCCGATTATATATTTGATTTTTGCTGTATTTAATTCAATCAAAGATGTACTAAAACTTTTTATATTACATCGCAAGCAATAATTGTCGCATTTAAAGAAGGATTAGTTAGTACCTATGTAATGTAGGTTTATCAAATTAACTAAAGAATTTTTAAAAACTTGAAAAAAAATTAACTAAACAATCAAGTTAAATTGAAACTTAAGTAATCAATGATTTGATGTTTTTGACTTTCGCTGGCAACGCTGATGTGATGTACAAAAATTTGGTTTGTGGTTATAATTATGCAAATTAGTTGAAATAGTTTGCGACAGGTTTCAAATTTCGGATTTTCATCAGGTTTAAAATAGTTTATAATTGCTAACCGATTGATTTTACTCTTTTCGAAATATATACACCTGAAGGTTACATTTAAACATCGGGTCGGTTTAAGAGACCACTTTCCACTATATAATATGTGCAGTCATTATGATGACTGTTGTATACCGTATATATCGTATAATTATTTTTGTTATAAAAATATAGCTTTCTTAAACATAGTTCTTTAAATTGTTTGTTTTGATAATAATTGTGAATTCACCAAAAAATTGTTCATCAACCAAAACTACATTCATTTGTTACACTACATTAAATAATATCCTGTAGTATATAAAATTCTGTATTTATAGAAACTTTTCCAGTATATGTCAGCCTGTTGTATAAGATTGTTTAAAGTTTAAAATGAAGATTTTAATTTTAATGCTGCTGCTTGTCTTATTAACTCAAGATATCTCATGTGAAGACAGCATCCTTTCTAAGGCGAGTTTTAATTTTTGATCAGTAACACTATGCATTTTCAGCTCAAGAAAATTAAATCTACTGTATAATTACTTGTTTGCAATTGGCATTAGAAAAATCATGGTAATCGACGTTTTATGCGAACCGGCTACAAATTGCCACGCGCCGAACCGTCATTGCGCCCATAGTCCAGTCAAATTAGGACTAAAAATCGGTCAACCTGGAAATAATTCCCGGGAGCGATTTTATTTTTTTAAACTCAATGAGGGTTGTTTGGTAGTATAAATCTCGATTTTCGGGAAAATCCCCCCATTCCGTTTGCCGCCATCTTGATTTAAAGGGTGTTTTCTTGTTTTTTTAATAACTCGCTTATTCTCAACTTTAGAGCAAAAATGATAATATTAAAAATATTAGGAAATGTAATTTCCCACAAGTTTGGATCATATAACTTTTACCCTAAGATTGATATTTGTAGAGTTAAACTGCAAATAGGGTGAAAAACATTTTTCTCAATTATCTCATTTATTATCATGTTTATCGTAAAAATGATTAGAAGTAATTAAATAAGCAATTTTATTTCCTTCAACTTTGATAATTACCATTTTTACTCTATTCATGATAATAAACGAGATAACGGAAAATAAACAAAAATCTTCTCCTGAATTCAATATAAGTCTCAAAATATTGATCTTAGAGTAATAACTGTTATTAGCTAGAGCATTGCAATCTTCATCAACAATTTAAAAAAAATTAAATTAAGCAATGGTGCAAATAGCAAAATTTTTCCTTCGGAAGAATTAAATAGTGACTGGAAGGGTTAATATATGAAGTGCCCCTACTACATCTAATGTAAATGCTGGTAAATGGTTAATATTTTATTGAACGATAAAGTTACATTTATATTAAATGTCATAAACTTCATAAAAAAACAGAAACTACTAGATTAAACTCGACTCTTCAAGTCTTCATTCCAACACCCCCACTAGAGTTGAAGTCCTTTAATCCTAGTTTCTCTCTGCAATCGACAAACTTCTTTCTTGATAGAGGTTTAGTTAAAGCATCTGCCACCATCTCAGTTGTACCAACATGCTTGATTTTCATACAGTTTTCTTGAACCAGATCCCTGATGAAATGATGTCTGATGTCTATATGTTTAGACCGTCCATGGTACATACTATTATGAGCCAGATCTATTGCACTCCTGTTATCGGAAAACAATGTTATTGGCTCCCCATTTTCACGAAGAAGCTCAGAGTACAATCCTTTTAACCAAATGATTTCTTGGCAGGCCGCCGACATCGCCATGTATTCAGCCTCCGTAGTTGAGAGTGCTACAGTTGCTTGTCGCTTTGAACTCCAAGTAACACATCCACCTTGAAACATAAAGGCGTATCCAGTCGTAGAACGCCGTTTGTCCAGGTCATTTGCCCAGTCTGCATCAGTGAAACCAGTTATACCACCCTTTTGATTTGTGAACTCTAGTTTGTAGTTCAGAGTTCCTTTTAGGTACCTCATAACTCGTTTGACTGCAGTCCAATGCACTCGTCCAGGATTGTTATTAAACTTTGATAAAGCCGCCACTGCATACGCAATATCTGGTCTGCTTATTTGGGCAGCGTAGAGTAAGCTACCTATGGCTTCTTGATAGGGTATGTCTTTCATTTCAACTTTTTCATCAGCCGTAGTAGGAGAAAATGCATTCGAAAGCTTTTGATTGACGTCAACTGGTACATCCACGCGGTTACAATCTTCCAAGTTAAACCTTTTTAGAATGTCTTGCAAATACCTCTCTTGATCAATCCACAACTTTCCATTCGTCCTATCTCTTGTGATTTTCATTCCCAAAATGAAAGCAGCTTCCCCTAAGTCTTTCATCTTGAACGTCTTATTCAAATGAACTTTCAGCTTTTCCGTGAATTTACCATCATTTGAAAAAATCAAAATGTCATCTACGTATATTGCGATGTATGTTCTTCTTTCCCCTTCTACATTGTAATATATGCACGGATCAATTTTTGATTGTTGAAGTCCAAAATTCACCAAAGTGTTGCTTAACTTCTGATTCCAACAACGGCTGGCTTGCTTTAAGCCGTACAATGACTTTTTTAACTTGCATACCTTATTAGGATCACCACCAAAACCCTCAGGATATTCCATGTAGATATCTTCTTTCAACTCACTTTGAAGGAACGCCGTAACCACGTCCATTTGGTCAATATCCAAATCGTACTTTACTGCCGTAGCCAAAAGTAAGGGAATTGACGAATATCGCACCACCGGCGAAAACGTTTCTTCATAGTCGATACCCTTCCTCTGCGAATAACCTTTGATGATAAGACGTGCTTTGAATCGTTCGATGTCACCCTTCGAATCTCTTTTCAACTTGAAACACCATTTATTTTTTATGGCCTTTTTCCCTTTAGGTAAAACACGATCAACCCAAGTTTCATTCTCAACCAACGAATCAAACTCTTCTTGCATCGCTTTCTTCCAAAGATGAGATTGTTCTGAGTTTAAGGCTTCATGGACAGTATCTGGTTCTGACAACTCTAAAGGATTACAAATTTCATAACTAATCGCAGCATATTTTTCTACAGCTCTCTTAGTTCTTGATGATCTTCGTAGACCTGTACTATCAGAATTTTCTACAACTTTCACCGAAACTGTACCGGGATCCCCTTCTATTTCTTCATCAGGTGTAGCGTAATCTTCTTCAGATAAAACCCTATCATCAGCTAGTTCAACTACATCTTCATCAATAGAAGCATTCAAAGGCAAAGGGTTCTCATTCAGTAACTCAACTTGTGGTTCAGGGAAGACATAAAACATATTTTCATTCACTTCGTCTCCAATGCTACCAAACTGGGTTTCAAGAAATACTACATCTCTACTAGCAGTTACCTTCTTAGTTTTGGGGTCGATGAATCTATATGCTTTCGTTTCCACACAATACCCAATAAAAATGACTTCCTTACCTTTCGGATCGAATTTCAACCTCTTCTGTTTTGGCACATGAATTACAGCCCTACATCCAAAAACTTTTAGATGCTTCAACGAAGGTTTACGACTTGACCAAACTTGTTCCGGAGTACTTTTCTTCAAGCCTTTGCACGGTAATCTGTTGATAAGATATATGGCCGTGTTAACCGCTTCTGCCCAGTACTTCTTTTCCAAGTTTGAACCAATTAGTAAACATCTGGCTTTCTCGATGATCGTTCTATTCATCCTTTCCACTAAACCATTTTGTTCGGGCGTATATGGAGTTGTGGTCTGATGAATAATGCCGTTGAACTTTGTGAACTGTTCTACTTTTTGATTACAAAATTCTGTTCCGTTGTCTGTTCTTAAGACCTTGATAGTTTTGCCTGTTTGATTTTCTGCAAGCTTCCTGAACTCTTCCAACTTGTCAACAACTAAATTCTTTGTTTTCAAAAAGTAACCAAAGACCTTCCTGGAAAAATCATCAATACTTCCATAGGTCCACACACGTCAGCATGTATGATTTCTAGTAAGACCTTAGCTCTCCATCCGATGTTTTTGAAAGTCAATCGAGGAATCTTAGCCATCAAACAAACTTCACAATCACTTTTCTTGATGTCAACCTTTTCCAATCCTTTAGTGATGTATTTCAATTTCTTGAAGTTTTCAAAACAAGGATGCCCAAGCCGTTTGTGCCACAAGTAGTCCGAATTTTTCTCCGCTTTAGCAACACCAACAAAATTTGAACTCTTCGGTACCCTAGGACTTGATTTTTCTGGCTGATTCATCACAAACAACCCATCAACTAAACTACCAGTTGCAACATCTTCTTCTGGATTAACCACTTTGCACCCCGACGAAGTAAATGTGATAGTGTGACCATACTTGACAATGCTCGGAACCGACAAAAGGTTAATGTGTACTTCAGGTAGATACAAGACGTCCTTCAATTCAATGTCCTGAGTTTTATCCTCGTTGAACTTGACTGTCATTTCAATATCACCCTTCATCACCGAATTGTTGGCAGCACCAATGGAAAATTCAAGAACTTTCTTTAAGCAATTGAACATGGATTTGTCCTTACACAAGTGTGACGTAGCTCCTGAATCAAATATCCATTTATTCCCTGACTGTAACTTCGCCGACAATACCGCCGAATAAATGGTCATCTGTTTCATCTTTTCACTGGCTGGTTTATGTCTGTTGTTTTCTTTCTTCTCATTGCGATTCTTCTTCTTAGGGCAATTACTTTTGATGTGCCCATACTCCTGACACCCATAGCATTTTGGTCCCAATGATTTATGACTTGATTGAGATCTTCCAACAAAAGCCGTTTCTTTACATGATGAATTAGCTCCTACATCTTGCAACAACATAGTCTTCACGTAGTCGCCACTGATAGCCACACCTGAGCTCTCGATTCCCATTATCATTGGCAAAAATCTATCAGGTAATCCTGCTAACATAAGAGTTCCAATCCAAACATCCGAAACCTCCAATCCCACAGAAGTCAATTTGTTTGCTGTCACCATGATGATATTTACAAATTCTTCCATTGAAGCACAATCATCCAAGCGTGTTGATATCAGCTTCCGCAGCAAATTAACCCTTCTCGTCAAACCTGAATCTTGAAATGCCTTTTCTAGATTACTCCACATATCTTTCGCAGTCTTTGAAGTCTGGATATGTACGTACAGCATTGGTTCCACGAGCAATATCAACTTAGATCTCGCCTTCACAAGTTTCTTCTCGTCCTTTTCTGTACCATCAATACATGACCATAAACCTTCCATCTGTAGATATGCTTCAACAACAAATTTCCACTGATCCCAATTTTCACCTCCCTTGAGACGTTCAATTTGTGGTATATTTGAAGACGACATTTTTAGTGTTCAACAAATTACTTGTAATTACTCAGCGATAGAGGCACAAGGGCCCATAACCTAATGTAAATGCTGGTAAATGGTTAATATTTTATTGAACGATAAAGTTACATTTATATTAAATGTCATAAACTTCATAAAAAACAGAAACTACTAGATTAAACTTGACTCTTCAAGTCTTCATTCCAACAACATCAGATATTGGTATACATGATTGCCGCCAAATAACTATCAGCTAAATTACTGTCGGCCAAAAACTGGTCGACCAAATAATCTGTCGGCCAAAAACTATAATTTCTAATAAAAAACTAATAATAAAAAAGAAATAATTTCTTGGCTAAATGATATGTTGGACAAATGATTTATCTGTCAAAAATTCGGCCAAATGACTGTATACGATTCTAGGACGATTCATCCACTGGAACCATCTACCATCCGAATATATGCAAAAAAAACGATAATAGTTAGTTATAATTTATTAAAATAGTTATTCTTTCAATAATTAATAATGATGCATAATAATAATGATACAGTAAAACCTCTCAAGCTCGACATAAACGGGACCCATTTCCTGTCCACGAAGCAAACGTGTCGACGAAACGGTAGAAATAAATATCAAAACATGTAACTGAAATCTGCAAAGAATTTATTTGCACTTACATACTTACTCAGCAAACTTGATGATTTAATTTAAAAATACAAATATACAAATGAACAGCGAAAATCATGTTTTATTAATTTTTTATTTTGTGATGCATTTTGATTTCACAATAGCGAAAGTGGCAAAATTACGACTTTATGCGTTACAAAATTACAAAACTAGACGAATATAATATAAATATTTTAATTTTATTAATTTCGGAAAAAAATTTACCTTTCAAATTTAAATTACCCTTTATTTTAGCATTGAGAATATTGTTATTTTACTATTAGCATGTAAGCATTATAACGTAGGTAATCAATATACCCACATGCTGAACTAAACATAAGCTCACAACTTGTGGGTCATAAGTTGACATAATTATTGATACACAATAATGATACATAATAATAAATAATATTAATAGATTATCATAAAAAATATCCCTTTAAATATGAATATCAATAACGAGCTAAAGGGTACTAATAAATCTTATTATATGGATTTCGCAATCCTATACAATTAAATGTCGAAAAAAAATTAATAATGATTGAAAGCGCTTACTGTTCATTAATCCGAAAAATATGCAAATTAAGTGAATTAGTTTGCGACACGTATGCATAGGTGTTTCGAATTTCGGATTCTCATCAGGCAAACCTGGAAAAAAATTACTAACGCGCACAGTATTCAATTCAATATTAATTCGGATTAATGAATGAATCATTATTAATTTTTTTTTTCAACATTTAATTGTATATGATTGCGAAATCCATATAATAAGATTTATTAGTACCCTTTAGCTCGTTATTGATATTCATATTTAATGTATTTTCAAGAGCTAATAATTATAAATAATAAAAAATATCCCAATGGACAGTGGTAACCTCCCAACAACCCCACTTACCTTTTGACGTTATTTAGGGGGGGTGAGTGGCACGGGGGCACGTGCCTTTCCCAGACGCTTAAAAATAACAAGAAAACAAGGAAATAATTCTCAAATCTGAGAACACATTTAGCCCGTCTTGACCCTTGTGCAGCCCCTCCCCCCCAAGAAAACAATTCGGGATCCGCCGGTGTATAGATTTGCTGAACAGTTTTTATTGGTATAATGCCACTTAATTGTTATTAATTAATACAACAGATTGTTAAAGAATTTGAATCCTTTGTGCACTAATTATTATTATATTATTATTATTATACAATATTAACACTAACAAACACGAACACCAAATATTTCTGAAAGTGTTTGATAATTTATCGTTCTCTTTTTGTATTTATATATTATCATACATTATTTTTTTCCTTATAAAATAATTAAATGTTGCAATTGTCAATTTCAAAAAATAAGAGGCGATTAAAGCCCCCCCGTCCCCCCGACTAATAAAAATATTATAAATACGAAAATGTAACTTGAAAAATGAAAACTTGAAAAAAAGAACTTTCTATTTGGTCAATTATTTGCGGGCTTATGAACATTTCAAGAACAAGTAACGTAATTTTTTAAAAATTTATTATAATCTCAACAATTAAATATTCGAAAAAAGAATTAGAACCCATTGTTTGCCCATGATGAGACTAGGCTTAAAAATTGTTAAATGGATAACAGTTTTTTACAAAAAATTATAAAGAAAATCGATCAGTACAAACATTGTTAAAAATGGCGATTTATTTTTAAAACTTGAAAATCGATAGGTAATATTGCTTTAAAATATTTTTCGATATTTTTTGGAGAAAGTACATTTTCATAAAAAAAACGTGCCATTTGGTAAATTATTCGCAAAGTTATGAGCATTTCAAAAAAAAGTAACGTAATTTTCTAAAAATCTATATCTCTTGAATGACATGATAAAAAAAATTGAAAAAAGTTATGAAGGCTAGTCTCAACTAGTACTAAAGGAAAAAAAATTTTCAAAAAAATCCGAGATGCAAAAGCAAAATGGTGTCCGATTGGCGTGGAATGCCCCATATGCCTGGAAGTCGGATTTGAACATCCGGGTGGTTTAAGACCACTTTCCCCTATATAATAAAATTAATTTGTCAAAAATAAAATAAAATTTTTAAAACCGCCCAGACGCTCGTAAAGTGGTAGTTTTTCGTTTTAGAGCGAAAAACATAATATTATCTTTTATGTTTTGTTACAATCGAACGTAGTTAGTTTACTAAAGCACAACGAATGTGCGAGGTTGTAATACGACAATTTAATAGTAAATAATTAATGATTAATCCACTAAAAGTACTATATATTTGATTATTTAAAAAATAATTCATTTGAAAGCAGATGTGGTAAAAACCGGATATTATTATTATGTACAGGGTGGCTCAATTTCGATCCTTCTTATGGGGAAATCGGTAACTGTAGGAGATATCAAAAAATGGATGGAGCATCCTCGATCTCTTTTTTTGAGAAAATCTAAATTAAACAAAATTATAAATTCTACCATTATACTAAATAGTCAAACTGATGTCCATTGTTTACAATCCATAAATTGCATTGCGTATGTGAACATTCGATAGTCATATTTTTTATATCATATTATTCGTAGTTTGCATAAGCCATTTGACACTATTGTGAAACAATAGGTAAACAGGTAGTACTAAATAGAAGTAGGTATAGGGAATAGGTACTAAAAGACACATATTAAAAACAACTGAAGGCAATTGTTTTGTAATGTCTACAGTATAGCGATTTGTTATGACAAAATATGTATAGTATTTTATTTAGTCAAAGCTAAAATTTAATTTTTCGATCGTCTTTTATTTTTATTTAACATTTTTTAATATAACAGGATGAAACTGAAATAATAGACCCTACATGTTATATATCATTGAAAAGAGGATAAAAACCTCTATTTAAATATGTCATAGCTATCTAGGGTTTTCATTTAAAAAAACACAACTTTATATTATAACTCGGAAACAAATAAAAATATTTAAAATTTCTTTAGCTCAGTTTATTCTCCTTAAAAAAGTGTCTGAAGAAGGTGTAAATATTTTTTCTATAACGTTACAAACAATCGAGATATCAACATTTAACGAAAAGCCGAGAAAGCGAACTTTTAGCCATAACTCGAAAACGAAAAAAGATAGCGAATTTCGGTTTTGGCCATTCAGATTTTTTCAAAAAAAGAGATGCGCCAACCATTTTTTGATATCTCCTATAGTTACCGATTTCCCCATAAGAAGGATCGAAATTGAGCCACCCTGTACACTGCTGTATATTTCTATAGTTATTTTTTATATTATTTTTATTTATGTTATGACCATTTAGCTTTCATTAAAAATAACTCATTAGATTTTATCGTCTTCGAATATAATTTAGAATATCATAATATTCTGTTTGTTATTGTAATATTTGTAAATTTCTAAAACTTTTTTCATCAACCAACACTACTACGTTCATTTGTTACACCACATTAAACAATAATATCCTGTAGTCCATAAAATTCTGAAGGTATTTGTAGAAACTTTTCGAGTAGGTACGTATCAGCCTGCTGTATAAGATTGTTGGAAGTTTAAAATGAAGTTTTTAATTTTATTGCTGCTGCTTGCCTTATTAACTCAAGATATCTCATCTAATGACAGCATTCTGTCTAAGGCAAGTTTTAATTTTTGATATATTTTTGAAAATATTCAGTAATTCTTGGATTGTGCAAAAATTGAATATTCTTGCATATTAACGAAATAACAGGTATGCAATTGGCATTAGGAAAATTATGGTAATCGACCTACACTCGTTGTAAGGGGACGTCCATTAATTACGTGAGGTCAAAATAGAGGGTCTCGTTTAAGGGCAAGGGGGGGGTCAATGAAAATCTCACGTCAACCTTTTAATTCAGAGTAAGTAGTGTAAAAATTTAAAATATTTACATGTTAGAAAAATTAATAATTGATACTTTAGTATAGTGTTACAGAGTGTCTATAATATTTTTAATACATTGATACCGAGACGGCGGCGTGTCCGTCGGCTAGTTCATATATTACGATTACGATCAATCAATCAACGCTTAGGTATTTAGTAGTATGAAGCAAAATACATGAACATATCCAATAAATTTAATTATTAAAAAATTATAAAGTCAATCCCACGTGAGAAGATAAAGAGAGGGAAAGGTTCCGTCACATCTCACCAAGGGGGAGGGGGTCTAAATTTTAAGAAAAACGCATCTACGTAATTTATGGACGTCCCCTAAGTCGAGATTGAATGTATCGGCGCAACCGGCTAGTACCAAACTGGCTCGCACCGAACCGGTTGTACCTAAACGTCCTAGACCAGTTATAGGACATAAACTTACGTATAATTTGATTGATTCAATTTTAAAATTTAAATTCTGTTCGTTTTAGTTTCATCAAAATACCTACAAAATTAGAGATATTCGAGTAAATTTGATGAGTTACAATGAAAAGTATATGAATTACTTAGACATAAAATCGTTTAAATACAATCGTACTACCGCAGCGATAAATTGTACTGGAAATGTGAAAATTGATGTGGAAGACAAAATCGAAGTAAAGTTTTTTTTATTTTTTGGATTAATTAAAAACTATTGCGCTGCAGCAGCTAATTATTTCAATTTGTGGATAATTTTAATTTGTAATAAACTTAGAAAGAAAATTATCAATAGTAAACAGGGACGTGCTCCCCCCCCCCCCCCCCAACATTAGAAAAAGTTGGCAAGGTTGGTAATTTTCATTGAACAGTTGGCAAAACTACTAGTTGGTACATGGTTGGTACAAATCGCATAAATTAGGCATTCCTTTGAGAAAAACGCGAAAAAGCTAAAAAGAAAAAAAAGCTCATTGGTATAGGTACTGCAAGGAACAAAATCGTTGGCAATTTTAAGACCGCTCCCCCCTCATAAAAGTTGGTTCGGCACGTCCCTGATAGTAAACAAAGAAAATATTGTTTTGTAAATTAGCTAACTACTACTTGTTAGTTTTCAGTTTTAGTTTAGCAGTTTATAAAACTGCAATAATAAAATTGTTAATTTTTTAGTTATTGGTGCAAGCCTATAAGTTTCTGAGTAACGAGTATCGACGCATTGCATTACGTTTTCAAATCAATCTAAAAGCGGCTTTCGATTCAGACGCATTAGGTCTAAAAAGAATCAGAAATTGTGGTAACATTAAAGATTTTTACTTTAAAAAGGTTTGCAAATCCGTTACTGTTATAAAATATATATCGATCTAATTTTTTTTTACTTTTAGAATATTACATATCACTTCTGCAATTATGTTATTGATGACACTCATTTACCTCCACTTATTCCTAATGGTAGATATAAAGTTGATCTGATATTTCTGTACTTAAATGAAGAAGTAGCTCTTACAAGCGGTTTTGGTGAAATATACACTCCAATCGCCTATCCAAAAGATTAAAAATTCTGTAATAATACTAGGTTTCTTACCAATTAATGCTGTTGATACTATTTGCTAAAATTTTACTGTATTCTGGTTTGTGTTGCACTCTTAATATAAAAATAAATTACAAATTGTACTGATTTTTAAAAATAATGCTTCAGCAAAAAAAACAAAAAATCTTACCAGGGTAATGAATCCCATACTAAACCGACACAACTTTGAATTCATTTAAAGCCGCTTCAAAATTACAAAATTAACATCATTTCGGCGATTCCACGTCAAAACACCGAAAACAAAAACACCTAAAAATTTTTGTATTTTTTTTTCCGATTATACTTATATTTGATTTTTGCTGTATTTAATTCAATCAAAGATCCGATTGATTTTACTGTTTTCGAAATATATACACCTGGAGGTTACATTTAAACATCCGGTCGGTTTAAGAGACCACTTTCCACTATATAATATGTACAGTCATTATGATGACTACTGTATATATCGTATAATTATTTTTTATATTATTTTTAATTGTTATGAAAATATAGCTTTCATTAAAAATAGTTCTTTAAATTGTTTGTTTTATAATAATTGTGAATTCACCAAAATTTTTTTACACTACATTAAATAATATCCTGTAATATACAGTGGCGTAGCTATCATAGGGCAAACCGGCGCAATGCCCAGGGGCCCCCGAGCTCAGGAGCCCCCCGGGATTTTCGGTCAATTCTAACTATTTTCTTGAGAAAATTTAATTTAATTTAAGATTTAATTTTTTTCAATTATCTAAGAAATAGTATAGCAAATAGCACTTAGCATTGGTTACAATCGAAAACGCAGTTGCTTCGAAATTGGATTTAAGTAAAGTAATAGATAAATTTGCTAATATTAAAGCACGTAAAAGACTGTGAGTTTGAACATAATATTCAACAAAATATACAAAATGTATAACTTTTATGTAAAGCGAAATTAAATACTTTTTTTAACAATGTATTTGAGAAATAATTAAAATAATTTTTATAAGATTGTATTTGTACAATGGTTAGGGGCAGTGGCGCAGCCAGGGGGGGTCTAGGGGGCTATAGCCCCTCCCTAGACACAATAATTATACTTGAAAATAAGATGACCATGCCCCTTTTTCCGAAAAATTTTCGCCTGCAGCGCGCGCCTTCTGCACAGCTCGCTTCGCTTGCATCTTTAACCCCTCCTTATAACTAAATCCTGGCTGCGCCACTGGTTAGGGGCCCTAGTGTATTCTCTGCCCTGAGGCCCTCTTCCATCTAGCTACGCCACTGGTAGTATATAAAATTCTGTATTTATAGAAACTTTTCCAGTATATGTCAGCCTGCTGTACGAGTATAAGATTGTTTAAAGTTAAAAATGAAGATTTTAATGTTAATGCTTCTGCTTGTCTTATTAACTCAAGATATCTCATGTGAAGACAGCATCCTTTCTAAGGCGAGTTTTGATTTTTGATCAGTAACACTATGCATTTTCAGCTCAAGAAAATTAAATCCACTGTATAATTACTTGTTTGCAATTGGCATTAGAAAAATCATGGTCATCGACGTTCTAGGTCGGGATGGTTCGTATCGGAACGACCGTTTTGGCGCTCCCGGCTTTATGCGAACAGGCTACAAATTGCCATGTGCCGAACCGTCATTGCGCTCACAGAACCGACTGCACCTAAACGTCCTAGACCAGTTATAGGTTTCAAACTTGAATATATGAGCTCGCAAATTAAAACCTACGTATAATTTGACTGATCTTTGTATTCCTCAAATTAAAAATTAGACCTAATTAATTAAAAACTACCATAACGCAGCAGCTAACTATTTTTGTTCGTAAATTATTTCAATTTGAATTGGTTTTTGTATCTTATTATACTTTTTTCATAAAAGCTAATTTGAAGGTAAAATTAGAAAGACAATTACTATTAAATTATTATAAAATAATATTATTGTCTTGTTTTATTGCTAATTGCATTTCATTAAACAGCAATAATAAAATAGTTAATTTTTAGGTAATCCTGCAAGCTTATAAATTTTTGAGTAACAGGTATCGACGCATAGCACATCGTTTTGAAGTTAATCTAAAAAAAAGTTTTGATTCAGACGCAGTGGGTCTAAAAAGGGTCAGGAATTGTGATAACATTACAGATGCTTACTTTAAAAAGGTTTGCAAATCCGTTAGGTACTGTAGTAAGATATGTTGATCTAAATTTTTACACTTTTAGGATATTACATATCACTTCTGCAATTATGTCATAGATGAAACTCATTTACCCCCACTCGTTCCTAGTGGAATGTATATAGTTGATTTGATATTTCTGTATTTAAATGAAGAAATAGCTCTAACAAGTGCTTTTTTCGAAATATACACTCCAATAGCATATCCAAAAGATTAAAATATCTGTGATACTGATAATACTGCCTTACTCTTCAACAGCGTGGTTAAAACCAATTAATGCTTTTGATACTATTTGTTAAAATAGTTAAAAACCGTATTTTATTCTGGTGTTGTACTCCTCTTAATGTAAAAATAAATTACAAATTGTACCTACTGAATTTTAAAAATAATATTTAAATTTGCAGCATTAACAAAAACAAAACATCTTATCAGAGTAATAAATACCATACTACACCGACAAAACTTTAAATTCATTTAAAGCCGCTTCAAAATTACTATCATTTCGGCAACAGAAAACAAAATGAAATGTGACTTAGCTTGACGGAAACACATTTTATATTGCCAATGTCACCAGATAAAAAAATTGTGTACAAAGTGCTGCGTGTACTGCAACTGTACTAAACATTTACAGTAAAACTTTTGCTGTGCTAGTTAGCTTTTTTCATCACAGGGATTAATTTCCCTAGAAATTGCTACGTCTTATTCCTTGCGACTGATTTGAACTGGACAACTGGCCCCGTCAGCAAGTGATCTCCGCGATTGTTGGCCTTACGGCAATTGGTATCTATAAGAATTGATCTCAGCAGGTTTTTTGAATGCTCCTTGCCATTGTTGCATGTTCTCATCGGTTGAAATGCTTGTTTTTATAATAATAATTTAATAATTTCGGATAATTTTCAATTTACAAGCATTAAATAACTCCAAATATCATCATTACATACCAGAATCTGAAAAGCCTTTTGGGATAGACACAAAATATTGTACATCAGCTTTCTTGAAAAAGAGAAGACAAAAAAGTGTGAAAAAAGTGAAAAAAGAAAGAAAGAAATGGCTCGGAAAGAGAAAAAGATACTGAACTATTTTCGTATGTTGGACATCATTAAAGAGTTATATTTTGTTTGTTATATACATAATTGTTCGGTTTAGGAATCTTTTTCCAGTGGACGTCATCCAACATCGTTAAGGTACATTCATTTGTTACACCACATTAAATTTTGAATTCATCACAGTACTTTCAAAAGTTTCCAAATAAAATTAATAATAAAAACTTGAAACCTGACCCCAATCGATAGCTATTCTGGCAATTCCGAAGCAGGAATTGTTAAACAAATTATCAAAATTAAATGTCAAAGGAAAATTTTCATTTGCGTTTCCAAGTTCAACTCGTTATGTTTTGGGGGGGGGGCGCAATGTTTTTTACTCCTGTTTTAGTTTTTTCTAGTTTGTAGTGTTTTCATAACAAAGGTTCAAAATAAAAAATTGGTAATAAATTCAATGAAATTTGTTATTCAGTTTCATATTAACACAAAGTAAAATCAACTTTTTTTGTAAACATTAATTAGTTTTAGACCACGCTGGTGTTACTTAATTATATATTTTACAGAATATTTAATTTTTTGGATATGCAATAGGAGTATATATTTCAGCAAAACCACTTGTATGATCTATTTCTTCACTTAAATACAGATATATCACATTAACTTTATATATACCACTAGGAATAAGTGCCGGTAAATGAGTTTAAGGGGGGCGATACATGTAACCGCTTGAATTTTGACTGTTTTTTAGAGGCTTATTTAAATTGGATAGAATGAATGAATCGTTTTTAAATTCCGTTCGTTTATTCATTATATATTAAAATACAAGTTCCAAATTTTTTTTATTTTATTTTTTCAAAATGGCTGACGTAGTAACTAATCTCCTAAGACCCTAGCGGAAAATGGAATCAATCGGCGGGATTTTTAGCGTCTGTTACAGCGATCTGAGATCAAAAATTTTGGTTTGAGCGTGTTCATAAAACATGTATCTTCTAGTTGAACCAATAAAAAAACAAAAAAGTCAAAAAATCGTAAATTGGCACGCTTTAGAAAAAAAAGTCCAATTTTTTTCGATGGTTTTTGGGTCAAAAATGGTAATTTTTGAAATTTTTTTTGGCATTTTTGAGGTTTAACTAGAAACTAATACTATAGAGAAGACGTGTGCCAAATTTCATAACAATCGGTTGAGAAATTTTTGAGTTATTTTGCCCGCCAATTTAAAAACTGTAGTTGCGAGAAAAACGTGTTTAAAGTTTTGACACACAGAAACTCTATGATTACAGCGACATACCAACTAGTCAGCGATACTAGAACCATACATTTGAGATGTTATTTTAACTATTTATGCATTTATTTATTTATTTTATTTATATTTATTTTACATGTATCGCCCCCCTTAATTAAGAACATAATTGCATGCGTGATAATATGTCACATTCTAGAAGTGGAAAAATTTAGACAGGCATATTTTAGTATAGTAGTTTTTTTGCAAACCGTTTTAAATTTGACATCTGTAATGTTACCACATTTACTAATTATTTATTTGTCTTATAATACCTATTATGTCTGAATCAATAGCCTTTTTTAGATTGATATGAAAACGGACTGCCATGCGTCGATACTCGTTACTCAAAAACTTATAAGCTTGCACCAATATCTAAAAATTACCAATTTTATTATAGCAGCATTTTATTAATTTTAGATTAATTGAAAACTGATGCTGTGCAATTGGTCAAATGATAAAACAACAACATTTTTATTGACTATTAATGATTTCCTTTCTAATAATTGCACATTCAGATTGACTTCAAAATAGGAAAGAAGTATAATGTAATAGGGGAGAGTGGGGAATATCGACTACTTAAGCACTATTAAAGCTTTCAAGTAGTAATCTTTGTAATAAGATGCCCAAAACGGTACAATTGCTTGATTACTTTATCTAATACGAGTTTTTTATATTGATTTGTCAAACAAACAAAAAATTTATAAGGTATATTTTTAAAAATAGAAGAAAAATCGGGTAATTTCGACCGGTAGGATAATATCAACCATGGAGGAGGACCACCTGTCGACCAACAAAAATATTTTGAAATAAATTTTATTTTAACATTTTAATGTTGATTTACCCTCACATAGGTAACGGTCAAGGTAACGGTTCATTATTTCATAAAATTTAGAATTGTTATCTTTTTTATGAGCTTCAGTTAATTTATAAAAACATACTGTCATTTATCCACTTTCAAATTATTTTTCATCCAAGACCTTGCAAAGGATGTAGTTTTAACTTATGGAAAATAATACGTTGCGGTCGAGGCAGTTTTGTGTTATATAACATGATATCTCTAGTCATAACAATATTAATTACGTCGTTTATTTAATTACCGTTATTATGACTAGTGCCGTATATTTCTTATATTTTTTTTTATTTTGGAAAGGACTTGTCTTGGATGAAAAACTGCATACGTGACCCGCTAGCGAATTTCGCTAGCTCGTACGTAAATAGCTATATTTGCTTATCTATGCCTGTCGACCATAAAAAGTAGTAGAGGTAATATTTTTGTAGTGAACTAGTAATAAGCAATAAACTACCCTTAAATGGTACCCTTAAAAAAACTTAAAATCCGTAAAAATAATCTTTTTTTAGAGTAAAGAAATTTTACTGAAAAAAATTAAATACTTAATATCTGAACATTTTATTATAATTTGGATTTAGATCCACCATATTTTGAGATATATTTCTTATTTCGTACAACGGCAAATTTGAAATTATGTTTTACCTAAAAGTTTGCTTCGTTAGATGTGCATAAAAATAGAACATAGAATATAGTGGTAGTAATTAGTGATTGTTAAGATAATATTGTGATTGCACGATTGCAGATAATATTAGGTACTTTAATATTATTGCAATAGAAATAAAGTTGTGCATTAGTGAATATTTAAATCATTAATATTTATTTATTTAAATATTAAATGCAACTGGTAGCAAAACATCACCGGGTCAGGATCTAACAAATACTAATACTGTGTAAGTTAAATTATTTTTAATTGATTTGGTATTATTTACTAAGAAATTTAATTTATTATTTTAGAAAATCTCAAAAATGGCTGAACGAAAATATTTAAGCGGAGCAAAGAAACGTACCATTAAACGGCGACAAGAGGCAAAAATACAAAAATGTCAAAAACTTGATAGTTTTTTTTCTCCGGTTCCTTGTACTTCAACCTCAGAAGAAAGCATGGAAACTAATCCAATTAATTGTGAATTCAATGAAGAAAATTTAGAGACAAGTACTGAAAAAAACCAGAAAGAAGCAACAAAATATAACAAAGAGGTCAGTGCAGTAAATGAATTATTTACAGAAAACCAGTCCTCCAATATAATTGAACCAATTGAAGAATTTAATAAATATAAAGATTTAGCATTATGGCCCTACCCAATTAATCAAGAATTTATAACTAATTGTCTCTCAAAGGAAATGTCGTTTTTTCAAAACCGAAAGGAAAACAATTTTTATACTGACTCGAAAAAATTGTATAAAAATCAGAATAGACTGTTTAATAATAACTATTTCGAAACACAACTAAAAAATGGACAAAAAGTAAATAGATCTTGGTTATGTTACTCAGATAATTTGAGCTGTGTGTACTGTTTAGTATGCAAGATCTTTTCCAAATTACAAATAACTCTTGTAACCACTGGGTATTCTGACTGGGCTAATATAATAAGGGCTTTAAACAATCATGAGCAATCAGTTGATCATAAAAATGCAATGTTGACATGGTTAACTAGAAAAGAAAACAAAAATGTTATTGATAGACAGTTTCACGAACTGATAAAAAATGACACCGGCCACGTAGAAAAATTTGGATCTCCCCATAATGGAAATTTTATGGGATCGATTGAACTGATTGCGGAATTTGACCCTTTTTTACGACAACACATAGAAAAATGTAAGTCACAAAGTAAAGTTGCAAGTTATTTATCGAAAACAGTGTATGAAGAAATTATCGAACTCATGGGAAAACAAGTTCTAAAAAAAATTATTAATGAAATTAATGACGAGGATACAAAATATTATTCGATAATTGTTGATTCCACACCAGATTTATCTCATACAGACCAATTGGCAATTATTATAAGGTATTGTGCTAAAGGAGAAGTACATGAACGATTTTTATCCTTTATACCCATTCACAGTCACGCGGGACTCTCATTATTTAGTGTTCTAAAAGACTTTTTACAAAAAAATGGACTACCAATTCACAACTGCCGTGGTCAGTCCTATGATAACGCTGCAAACATGAGCGGTAAATATAATGGGCTACAAGCACATTTTAAAGAAATTAATAATTTTGCTGATTATGTACCATGTGCGGCGCATTCTTTAAATTTGGTGGGAGTAGAAGCTGTAAAAGTTGTAAAACGTGATATTACAAATTATTTTGGAATTGTTCAGCAACTCTATGTGTATTTTTCGGCATCAACTCACAGATGAGATTTATTGAATCAACAAGTAACACTGCCGCTTTCTATAAAGAATCTCAGTCAAACAAGATGGTCTAGTCATCATGAAGCAGTCCATGCTTTAAAAATAAGCTATAACACAATTATAAATATTTTAATTAGCATATTTAACAATGATTTAGAAAAATCTGATTGCAAAATGGAAGCCAAACATTTATACAACCATCTTATAACATTGGAGACAGCTACTTTAACCGTCATTTGGGAGGAAATTCTTGAAATATTTAATAAAACTAGTAAAAAATTACAAACTCCTGGTTTAGATTTAGGTGAAGGTTTTATGCTCATTACATCATTAGAAAATTTCGTAAAAAATATAAGAAACAATTGTAATGAAAAATTAGCAGAATATGAATTAAATGCAAAGAAAATGAGTAACCAAATTCTGGAAAATTATAGTGACGGGAATAAACGAATTAAAATAAAAAAATATTCCGATGGTGAAAAAGGCAGAGATCTACTTGTAGGACAAGATAAATTTCGTGTTTCTGTAGTAAATGTATTGTTAGATTGTTTAATATCAGAATTAAGTAGAGGAGGAAAAGTTTACGAACAATTAGGAAAAAAATTTAAATTTCTAATGGACATAGGAAACACATCAATTTCAAATATAGATGAAGAAAGTATTAAATACGTCTCAGATCATTATAGTGTTGACATAGGAGATGGATTAAAAAACGAATGTCTCCAATTCAAAGAATATATTAAATTAACCAGAAATTCAAATAATATAAACGAACGTTTAAAATGTCCAGATGTATTGAATTTAATCTATAATAGAAAACTTATAGATATTTTTCCAAATTTGTACACTATTTTAAAAATCTATTTAACAATGCCGATAACAAGTTGTGAAGCTGAGAGAGCTTTCTCTAAATTGATATTTATAAAAAATAAATACAGATCGACTATGAAAAATGAGAGACTGAATTATTTATCTATTCTTTCTATAGAAAATGACATAGGCAGATCAATTACTTATGATGAAGCAATTAAAGAATATGCCAGCGCCAAATGTAGAAGACAGTTTATAGTATAATATATTTTTTATATGAGTACTTTAAAAATCATATAATTTTTTTTTGAAAATGTTGGTAACAATTAAAAATAAATTTTTTCCTTACTTCTTGTTTTATAGAATTTATATTTATACCATTATTTTCCTAATTTGTTTTCTTCCTTAGACAACTGACCCCCCTCCCCCTCAGTAATATCCTACTAGGGGCCTCTGAAATATAATTAGCATCAGGCCTCAAAATGTCACCATCCGCCACTGGACTGATTAAAACTGCACCAAAATAGACTCAAATTATGGAAAAATATCCGCTGTATCCTAGCAATGTAAATTTCAATACATTTAGAAAATATAAAACTGTCCCAGTCTTAATGAAACCAGCACAATTGTAATAAAAAAAAGTCTAAACACGAGCAAAAGCTACATTTTTATAAGAAAAGATAGAAATTATATTAAAAATAAGTAATAACTATTTTGTAATAACTAGTGTAGTGTAGATACAGTATTTTTAAGCCCGAGGTTGAAAGATTGGAATTTTTTTAAAAATGAGTTACGAGTAAAAAATATTTTTACTATCGATTTTTTTTATCATTTATTTATTGATATTTTAAGATTACATAAAAATTTAACCCAAAAAAAAAATTAAAATTCACAAAGTTATGAGTTGGCAAAGTGGGAGGTTCAAAAGAAAACTGGCGTGCACGATATCTCAAGTTCTAATGAACCGATTTATTTGAAATTTGGTGTAAATGTTCTTTATACATTCCTCTATCGCCTGAACCACGCTCAGTTCAAAATTTGTAATTATACTATTTTTAAAAATTCGGAATTGTTAATTAAAACATGCCCAAAAAACATTTTTTGTTTAAACGACCGCCATTTTGTGAAAAAAAATTAATTTTACTTTTCCAATGTTCATGCTAAAGCGGCATCTATAAAGAACATTCACACCAAATTTCAAATAAATCGGTTCATTAAAACTTGAGATTTTTTTGAACCTCTCACTTTGCCAGCTCATTACTTTGTGAATTTTGAGTTTTTTTTTCGGTTAATTTTTTATGTAATCTTAAAATATCAATAAACAAATGATAAAAAAATGAATAATAAAAATATTTTTTGTTTCGTTTTTACAGAGCTTCAAAGGCTAGATATGCAATTTAATTATTTGTTAAATTCACATTAAAATTATTACACTAAAATAATATGGTCTTTTTTAATCGACTGCACCAAAGAATAAAGTGACCAATTTTTGGCCTGAAGGTAAAGGATTGTTTGCATGAGGCGTTAGCCGAAGGCAAAAATTAGCCGAACGACAAAAGTCACATTGGTTTTCTTCCAATCCAACTATTTTATTAATTCAACGATAATATCGTAGAAGATCATTTGGACCCATTATTAACATTGAATCAACTAATATTTATTTAACAAAAATAATATATTGAAACAAAATTTTTGAATTTCTTGTAACAACTAAAAACTGTTTCGTTCAACAAAATTTTGTTTAATTCAACAAGAAAAGATTCGACATTTCAGATTCGTTCACAGTGGAATCCAAGAATGACTCGAATAGTATCCCTGAAGCCCTCCCTGATAAAAATAATGTTTACCACGAGGTTATAAAATTTAAATAACTTGAAATTATTTTTATTTATTCACTTATTATTTATTTATTTATTTATTTATTCGGTTTACCACTGACGCGCATTGATGGATTAACGAGATTCTGGAAAATATTTACTCTGTCTCATCCCCCAAAAGCATTTTATAAAAACGCCACTGTTCGTTCAATTTACCAACTCTTTTCTCTCAGTTAGAAATCTGTGAGTTCCACTGTATTCACTGACAAGTAGGTCACCGCAGCCGTCGGTTGGAATTTACTGGTTTTTTCCAACATAGAGTGTATTATTTTTGTTGGATTCTGTTGGGAATTCCCGTCACAAAAATACTCATCAACCCAACATAAGCCCAACATAGCAACCGGGTAGTCTCCCCGATCTCCCTTATGTATTTTGCAATGTAGCTAATTTAAAATAAAATTTACCTATTTTGTTTTCCATTGTACTACCATATTCTTGATAAGATTGATTAACGTTTGAACATGAAGACGATGAAGACTTCTTAATAAGTGATTTTGAACCATTTGATCTTGGAGAAGAAACCCTTTGTGTTAAAGTTTTCCTGAGTAAAGCTGAACTCATATCATCTACTTCTTCATCTGAATCTAAAACTAAACTTTATTGATACTAGTGCGAAAAGTAAAAAAAAGAATCTTACTTATTATTGTAGTTTCAGAATTCATTTCGTCTTCGATTTTCACACTTCGTAACATTTCTAGCTATTTTATTGTCAGCACCAAAATCTAATTTTACAATATTATATTAGTAAGTTTTTCATGAAACAATGGAAAATTTTTATATAATCTACCTATCCGCTCAGCGCTGCCGTTTACGACTAGACGACGAGACTACCACAATTTATCCATGTTATCAAGATTGTGAACGAAAACTTGTTGAGTACTGCGCATTCAAAAATGGCTGACGTCTTTTGACGTTTCCTATTGTTTACTTTTAAATTCTTATTATTTTAAATAATATAAAATGTATTTTAAACTAAAACGTCTATTCTATGGTGAAATGTATGTGTTGAGCTTAATAAAAGCAAGTAGTATGTATGAAGTGAAGTAAACAACGTACAAGTGTGAATATATTATAAGAATGAGATGTTCTGTTTTGGTTGCAACAGTAGCAATCAAGGTGGAAGTGCTACCACGTCGATATATTACCACACATTTCCTAAAGATTCAACAGTAATGAAACGGTGGCTGCATTTATGTGGACGCAGTGATAAAATTAATCCAAGCACTGCTTGAATATGTTCAGCTCATTTTGTCGAAGAAGATTACCAAGTATGATACTGATTTAGCATCTTATTGTATCAATAGAAGGTTTAAAATGTTAAACAATGGAGCCAACAACATTTGGTCCGACAATAACCGAAAGATGAAAGTTCGGTGCAATTTGATCATTTAAGATGGAGAAATGAAAACAAAACCACAACAGAGTAAGTTTTAGATGATAATTTTTTTGTTATTATATTAATTATTATAAATTTATTACAGAATTCAGCCGCTCGAGTTCTCCTTAATGAACATTTTGAAACTAATGACATCGAAATACATCCATCACCTTCAATAGAAAATCATAGGTAAATAATTAAAATTAAATAATTAAATTATTAATTTATAATGCATTTCTTACAGAATTGAGCCATCTTTAATCCATAATAATGATCTATTTTGGAAACAAATAATAACGAAACTGAAATGGTAGGTACATCGGCCAGAAACTGAAAGGTAAATAATTTATTATTATTAATATTTTTATTAAAAAAACAACTTTTATTGTGCCTATTATATTATTTCTGTGGTACTAAGGCAGAACCCCATATGTCAAGAAATGTAAAAGCATATGATATGTCAAACTTATCAAATTATTTTTACTACCCGTAGAAATTTTTACAATAATCCATAATATAGGATGGTAGATTACACTTTGACGAATTTTGTCTTATTATTGCTTATTGATATAAAATCTGAATTTCAGTGACCTCGCAAACTTGAAAAAGTGGTTCCTGAGAAATCATGCTTTGACATATGGGGTTCTGCCTAAGTACCACAGATTTATAGTATTGCTTTATTTACATTAATTTTTAGAGTGAATTAGGGCAAGAAATTTGCATATTAAAAAATTATATTGAAGAGCTTGAAGCTAAAACCAAGTTACTTGAGGCAGAGAGCTATGAAAAAACAGCAATTCTGGAATCTGTTGCTGCTATTCTCACATTGGGTCAAATGAAAAGGGTAATATCGTGACTGAATGAAATAGTGAATAATACCCACTTCTGTATTTATTATTTATTGCTAACTTAGTAAAGTTTACAAGCGAATGAATGAATTAAGTTAGTTTTTACATTGTTTATATTACATTCTATGTTAGTAGATTCTGCACATATAATATATTACAAACCTCCTTTCCGATTTGAAGATATACTTTGAAATTATTATTTTTAACCTTTTAAGGACGGGCTGGGACAAAAATCGACTAATGATGTTTTTCTAAGTAATTTGATGCACCGAAGACGAAAAAAATGGTGAAAATTGTTTTGGAAGTGCAGATGACCTTGAGAATTATATTTTAAAGTCAAATTTATTGTTATTTATTTATTATTTGTACATAATTTTCAATCCTTTCTACTTCTTTTTGCTCTTACATTAGAATACTTTACTTTATGGTAATGTCTCTCATGTGTGAAACTCTTCAAATTACGTACAAATAATAAATAAATAAATATAAATAAGAATAAATTTGACTTTATTGTCTGCTGGGACATATATTAGTCCCAGCATGGAATGTTGCATATGCTACGTGAGAAATAAATTGATTCGTGCACAAATTTTATTCATAAAAAATGGTCAATTTCACTGTAAATTACCCGTCCTTAAAAGGTTAATAAAAGAAAATCTTAACTATAATTAATTAACCATTAAGTTTTATGTTGAGTTTTTTTAAACATTTTAGATCTATGAAAAAATACAATATATTGTATTTTAATTATAGTACAGTACAGCCTCGCTTATCCGGACACACTTTAATCTGGACACTCCTGCTCTTTGGACATTTAGTATTTTTTACCTCTACAATCTGGACGTATTTCTAGTTGCAGTTTCTAATTAATGCAATTCATCACTACTTTTTTATAAGACTAAACTATCCAAACAAACTCAAAACTATCTGTCCGAAATAACGAGGCTGTACTGTATTACAAATTTAATCTGGTTGTGGTTTTATTGTTCTTTTTTGTCTATTTTGAACTAATGTTTCTGTTGACCCCGAATTTTTTAATATTTTATTTGGTTCCTGTAACTTTTTCTTTGACTTCATCATTTAAGCTATTTTTATTAATATTATTGTTTTCAGAATTCACATTTCTCCTAACAAAATTTCTTCGTTTGGATTTGTTTCAGATATAACTAATTTACTATTAATTTGAATTCCTATTTCATTATTATCTTGTTGGATTTTATAGTAATAATATCCGGCTTTTATAATCTCATTAGTATGTCATCGCCAAATTAAATTTCCCTTAAAAATACTAACTAAATAATTTCTTTCACCTAACACCTCATCAATAATATCTTTTTCCCAAATCTTTTATTTGAATTTCTGTAATCTCTAACATTAATTAATATTAATAATAATAACAACTCTTTTCCTTCTCTGGTACCTTTATAATATTGTTTTTGATTTTCAATTACTTGTGAATTATTATGTCTTAAATTATCAAAACGTGTTCGTATTTCTCTATTAAACATTAATTTAGCTGGCATTTCATTGGTTGAACTACGAATTGTTCTATAAAAAAATAAATAATTTATCTGCTGATTAAAGTTGACATTGAAACATTAGGTACTATTTTTTATTGCTAATTTAACCCTTAATAACTAACGTCAGATAATTGTCACACTATAACCACTGTGCAGTCACAGTGACCATGTTTTATTTTATTTTTTTCGTTTACTCACGTACAATTTTACTTTTTGCTTTTGTTTTGCAACTGATGTTTTATTTGGTATTCTAGTAAGCCAAAAAAAAAAGAATTAATAAGTAATTAATTTTAAAATTTTATTAACGTTTAATAATAACACAAAAGAAATTATTAGCGTATCTGGGCACCTTTATACGACATAACTAAAATTTAATTTTTTTCTTAATCTAGAACATATTTAAGCAAACTAAATCATAATATTTTGAAGTAGGTACATAGGTACTTGAATAATTATAATTAAAATAAAAAATTTTTTAAAAAACAACTATATCGCAAAAATCACAATACCTGAAAATCACAGTTTTTGTATACAATTCGTACACAATTTCGCACTGCACTGCAAACATATTGGTTTGTGAATTGAAATTATATAATTAAAAATTCATTTAGTTGGGCTAAGACTTTTACACAGGTGTATGAACAATAATGATATTTTATATTTTATAGTCTTTAAATACGGCGTTTACTAGAAACATAAAAATTACAGTAACACTATCGTGCGCTAGCTGTTTTCTTTCTTTCTAGAAATAAAACTAGGCAACTTTCGATCACCCCTGCTCGTCAATATACTAGGAGTGATGTAACTTAAAGGTACTGAAACCCATAATGACTAATTTTGAACGATGCTTAAAATAAACATAAATTAAAATCTGATGCGGTCTCAGTGACCGCACGATAGCGATTAAGGGTTAAGGACTGTAACGATATGATTGCGTTGCATACAATACATAAAAATTACTAATAATAATTTATCAAGATTACTGTAATCTACTATAGGAAACTAAATACTTTTAATGGAGGAGGTATCTTCAGTCAAGTTTTCAGCAAATACTAACTTGAACCCCTAAAATTTTGCTACGGGGGGAAGTAAAGATTTTCGCTGCTCAAGGTCTTTATTTTGTTCCACAACCTCCTACAAAACCTTAATTTATACCAAATCCTCCGATTGTTAGTTTTCGATTTGCAAGGCTGACGAAAGTTCCTACAAGAACTTTATACCGAATCCTCCGGTTGTTAGTTTTCGATATACAACGCTGACGGAAGTTCCTACAACAAAAACTACCTTTAAGATTTCCAAACAATACAGCTTTCGTAAACAAGGCACGTATTATAAACTCACTCTAATTACAGGTTACCCAGAGGAGTAGCTCCGAAAACCATCAAACTTGTTACTAGAGTAAGAACTAGTTGGTGTAAATTGTTTGAAACCACTATCCTGTATCCCGAACCACTTATCCTATCAAATTGACAGCCAGACTCCGTTCCGTGGAGAATAAATTTCCGTAATATTTGGTGATCCAATTAGATAGTTGGTTAAGTTGTTAAAGGTAATTTCCAGCTGCGTAACGAAATTTCAATTTTAGTAGTTAATAAGCAAAAGTAAGATACCGAACATTACATTTCCGAAAAGTTAAAATGGCAAATTCCGGACTGTCTCGATTAAAAGAATTATTACAATTTGACTGGCTTAACACCCAAATCCGTATACTGCAATCCAACCAACTAGAAGCAAAGTAGTTTTAATTCATATCAATTTAAGTTTGCTTACTTGCCGATAAAAATTAATATTCTTTTATAAGATCTTATAATTCAAAACATAACAACTGTCAAAAGGTGGTAACACGTGACTAGGAGACATAGCCGCACCCGACATTTTTATTCAGGGTCCCGTTTATTTTTTGAATCATAATATTATTTCGTAACATTTCAGCAAGCGCGCCATTATTTATTACATGAGCAGGCACGAGTCGTATTTTGGACGATGCGATGGTTTTTTTCAAATATTTTATTATAAATTAATAGTAATATTAAAAGGTATAGATCATAATCTTGAAGCCGCTTACATTTATTCTATATTTATTTAGACGTTTTTATTATTTATATTTATAACAAAAGTAATATTTTCGTGAAAAATGTGCATACGCGCCTGCTGGAAGGTTAAACCAAATTAATATTTTGGTAGTTCCGTTGTAAATAGTTTAGTTTTAGAATAAATCATAATTTTGTCTGTATAAAGTAGTCATAAAATATATAAATATTTTCATCCGTACCTGCATGTTATTGACACTACCCCCTCCCCTCCCCGTTTAGTATTCGATATTATTCGAATTGACACCCGAGTACCGTCAAGTAAGTGAGGAGTAGATTCGACAATTTAAGTCCACCTCCTGTCCAAGCTTCCGGAGCTGCCCATTAGCCCCCAACATTAACCCTTCATTTAGAAGGGTCAAATTAGTGGTACTACAGGACGATCGGTAGACAATTACCTAGTTGTTTAAATGTTATACAGTGTTGAATACAAATCTTTTCCCCCGGGGGCATAGTCCCCCAGGGCCGGATAAACCATGGGTGCAATAGAGCCATTGCACCCAGCTTCCAAGTTCAGAAGGCGCCAAAATTGTGCGATTTTAATTTAATTTTAAGTAAGAAGTCGCGAAATGTGATTTAATGCCGAGACCCCCCCCCCTCCCCACGTGAGATAAGATTCGACCCCCTCCTCCCCTAAACGCCACACGTATTTAATTGACGCCCCCAAATGATAACACTGGTCTGCTAATAAAGCTTTTCTTTTGAGCCCTGATACCATTCCTGCTGATTCTTATGTAAAATAACCACCTGAATCCTAATATGGCCTCCGTTTTTGGGGGATGCCCCCTCCCATCTATTTTTATCACTTTTCGATAATTAGGAAGGATGAAAACGATTATTTTAGCCTTTACATTTCTTCTGATAAACTAGATCGGTGAAAAGATAATATTTGTAGCAAGAAAGTAGATTTGGGAGAGTATTTGTCCCTTAAAATTGTAAAAAAATCATTAAAAAGAATCGAATTTTCCGTTTTTTTGCTCAATATTTTTACTTATTTTCTACATATTACAGCTTCTAGCCTCCCCCATCCTCTTCCAAGCACCCCCAAATAATAAAAATTAGGGTTTTCTTTGATTATTCACATTTGATTGATGTGATCGCTAGTTGAAGTTATGAGCAAAAATTCTATGTTTAGATCCTAGACTCGGCAGAATTTCTTAACTCAGCCCTCTGGTGAACATCAAACTGTGGATCGAAATACTTATAACTTTCCTTAACTCAATGGAAAAACGGGGTACAATCAGCCTAGAGCCTCAGTGTAAAGTGGGCCTTGAATCACTACCCGTGCAACGATGATGATGATGATAATAATATTAAACGAAGGCCACCACGTGGAAAAATATTAAGTTAATCTAATACGTATAGTTGGCATAGAAAGTTTTGTTTAAAACCAAACGTTTGCCTTCTTTTGGTATTTTTTTTGTGAATTATGATTTCACCGCGGTTTTCCGATAAAATAATTCAGAATTAAACTCAAAACTAGTATTAAAGCCGCCATTTACCTAATCTGCACCCGGCGCTCAAATAGCTTGATCCAGCACTGTAGTCCGCCGGGCATTCCACTGGATTCAACACTGATGTTATATTCCTCTCAATTGGCTTGAAACCTTCCACATTGCTTTCAAGTGTGCGCTCACGTTATTAAACGAGAAACAAATTAATTTAGTATAAAGCTGCGTCTTCACTAAGACGGCGACAAACAAATCTAAATCTCGATATGGAAATTGAAAGAAAAAAGAACTTGAATTATTAACACTCAATCCCGCCAATCTTTATATAATTTTTGATTATAAGTAGTGGAAGCTCGTATTTGTTACTACGAAGTATATGGACTAGATAAGCTATTTTACCGTTAACAACAGCAGCACCAGCGTGTCGGAATTTTATGTATAGGGACGTCCATTAATTACGTGAGGTCAAAATGGGGGGGAGGGGTCCGGCAAAACCTCATTTAAGGGGAGGGGGGTCAATGAAAATCTCACGTCAACCTTTTAATTCAGAGAATAACATTATTATAACAGATAACATTTTGTATTTTAGTGTTTTTTTGGTTAACTTTTTTTATCTTACATATTTTCTCGTGAGAAAAAATCTCACGTGAGAAGATAGAGAGGGGGGAAGGGTCCCGTTACATCTCACCAAATCTCACCAAGGGGGAGGGGGGTCTACATTTTAAGAAAAACACCTCACGTAATTTATGGACGTCCCCTATTAGGCATTTTGTAGTCTCTGGGGGTATAGCCCCCGAACACCGCCTCAGGATTCAACACTGAAGGTAGATGTAGCTTATATTTTTATTTGCAAATTCGACTACATCTGCTTTATTTATTTAAATTATATGACATCACGGCTACATAACAAACAGAATATATTTAAGTTGCGGATAAGTCACTTCATTTTGGTCTTTGATGTTGTAGGGATCCGCTGCCGTTGCGGCGTCTAGGCGGCGGCGTGTTTCCACGCACGTCAGTGCTTCGCAGAAGCATCTACGGCTTCATTGGGAGCTGCGGCTGAGGCGCGTGCGCGCTTGCGTAAACGCTTAGCTAGAGAGAATATGATAATCATGTAAAATTACCCGGAATGAAATATACAAACCCAAACGAGCGGTAACCTTTGCATCCGTTTGGCCAGCTTGGTAGCAAGCGGCAGCGGCGGCGGCGGACTCGGCGGCCGCTGCAGCGCGAGCGCGTTTGCGCAAACGCTTATCTGTAGAAAAAACGAGAGTACAAAAAACTATAAAGATGGAAAACGAAAATTCAAACCTAGGCAAGCAGCGATGTTGATGTTGGCTACGACGTCCATACTGTCCACCTCCCTCTTTTTCTCGACCACATCTGGTGGCGAAGAGAAAATGCATTACTCAAAACCTTGTAGCTTTAGATTATAAAAATACGAACCAAGGGGTGACCCAACAACCACGACAGTGCCCTCGTCTACACCTTCCGATGGGTCTGCCTCGTTGACACCTGGTGATGGAGAGAAAATTAAATTATCAAACCAAGCCGAACGGCCATATCCAGATCTGGTGGTAGGAAGAACTTAATTTAGAAAACTAGTACAAACCTGTTGTACGGACGGTTCTACCAGCGGGTATGCCGATGATTGCGTCGACTACCGTTCTCACCGATCGTACCCGCACCTTTCCGGCAGCCCGACACACCAACTCCTGAATCGTGGTCGCCTGCGACGCCGAGAGTGTTGGCGAAGCTACTTCCGCGACATCACCGGCGGCCACCACAGCGCTTGCGTGTTTGCGAAAACGCCTATCTGTAGAAAATCCGATAGTATAAAAAAACTATAACGATGGAAAACAAAAATTCAAACCTAGGCTAACATCGACATCGTTGTCGGCTCCGGCGAATATACCGTCCGCCTCCCTCTTTTTCTCGACCACATCTGCTGGCGAAGGGAAAATACATTACTAAAAACCTGAGTTTTAGATTAAAAAATACGAACCAAGGGGAGACCCGACAACCACGACGGTACCCTCGTCGACACCTGGTGATGGAGAGAAAATTAAATTAGTAAAACCCATGGCGTTGAAAATATAAATACAAACCAAGCCGAACGGCCATATCGAGATCTGGTGATAGGAAGAACTTAATTTAGAAAACTAGTACAAACCTGTTGTACCGGCGGTTCTACCAGGGGGTATGCCGATAATCGCGTCGGCTACCGTTCTCACCGATCGTACCCGCACCTTTCCGGCAGCCCGACACACCAACTCCTGAATCATGGTCGCCTGCGACGCCGAGAGTGATGGCGAAGCTACTTCAGCGACCGCAGCGTCGACATCAACGGCGCCCACCACAGCGCTAGCGTGTTTGCGCAAACGCCTACCTGTAGAAAATCTAATATTATAAAAAAAACTATGTGGATGATAAACGAATATACAAACCTAGGTGAGCAGTGACGTCGATGTCGGCGCCATCATTTGGTGCGGCGGCACGGTATTTGCGCTCATATCGTCTAGCTGCAAAGAAAACAGAAGTAAAGCAAAGCTATGTAAAAATGAATACAAAAATACTTACCCATTTGGGGAGAGGTCGGTACATTTTGGTCTTTGATGTAGTAGGCATCCGCTGCCGTTGCGGAGGCGCTCGGGTACGAAGCGGCGACGCGTTCGCACGCACGTAAATACTTTGCAGAAGCATCCACGGCTGCCTCAGCGGCTGCGGCGGACGCGCGCGCGCGTTTGCGTAAACGCTTGGCTAGAGAGATATGATTATCATACTATTCAACTACAGGGAATGAAATATACAAACCCAAACGAGCGGTAACCTTCGCATCCGTTTGGCCAGCTTGATAGCAAGCGGCAGCGGCGACATTGGCTGCGGCCGCGGCAGCAGCGGCTGCGAATACGGCGGACTCAGCGGCCGCTGCAGTGCGAGTGCGTTTGCGCAAACGCTTATCTGTAGAAAAAATTATAACATAAAAAACTATGACAATGAAAAACAAAAATACCAACCTAGGCGAGCATCAACGTCGATGACGGCGCCGTCCGACACCCTGCTTCCCTCAATGACATCTGGTGGTGAAGAGAAAATAAATTTCTAAAAGCCATAGCGTTGGAATATAAAAATACAAACCAAGGGGAGACGGGACAGCTGCTGCGGCGCTTTCGTCTACGTCAACCAACGAGACTGCCTCGATGACACCTGGTGATGGAGAGAAAATAAATTACTAAAAATCATGGCATGCAATATAAAAATACAAACCAAGGCGAAGGGCAACATCGAGATTCACTGATAGAGAGAAATTAGATTATAAAACAAATAGGCGATAAAAATATATATTAATACAAACCTGTAGTGACGGCGGTCCTAACGGCGGGTATGTCGGTGATAGCGTCGGCCACAGTTGTTGCCGATCGTACCTGCAACTCTGCCGCAACCACACCCACCAACTCCCTTATAATGTTCGCCTGCGACAGCGAGAGTGTTTCCGAAGCAGCTTCCGCGGCGGCAGCGCGTTTGTACGCCCGTAGCTGATCCGTAGAAACCAGCTGAGCGGCGTCGGCGGCTGCCGGACACTTCCTCTTATACTTTTCTGAAAAGAAAACAATAGTACAGAAAACTAGGACGTTAGAAAACGAAAATACACACTAAGGCGAGCGGTAACATGATCTGTCACGTTAGAAGGACCAGCTCCAATGTACTTGTTGACATCTGCTGCTACAGAAAAAATAAATTCGAAAACGTGAACGCAACGAAAGAAAAATAATACAAACCTCGAAGGGTCGTCTCTACTTCACCGCTCCGGGATGGCACTCGGACGTCCGCGGTTACTTTATACGGCGACATATCTGAAACAGATAGATGGAATGCAGTTCTAAATAATGCAAGTTATGTGAAAAATAGTTATTAAGAAAACTTAAATTAATTATTTAAAAGGCCCCGTTTCCGAGATAATCTATATATCGGAAACGGTGCAAAAAAATTAAAATATTAATAATAATTTTTCTTGTAAATTTTATTCTCTACATTTTTCTATTTTATCGCACCGTTTCCGAGATACCATATAGATGGCAATATTCTTTGTGTTTTACAGAGTTTTGTTTAAGTCGCTGTCAAATAAAAATATTCACATCAACAAAATGAAAGGCAATGAAATTTTCAACAAAAAATATCTAAAAAGTTTTGCTGTAAAATCGATTTTTATATGAAAAAAAGCGGCTTCAAAATGTTAATTTACATTGGTACACATAGGAGTGTCCGAGAACTTTTGTGAGTTTTCAAATACATATTGAAAAAAAAGTAATTAATTACGCTTTACATAAAAAAAACAATGCTAAATGTTTGAGTCGAACTTGTCCGATACTATTTCTTAGATAATTGAAAAAAAGTAAATCAACATTATTCAATTTTCTCAAGAAAATAGTTAGAATTTACCGAAGAACCCGGGGGGCCCCGGGGCACTGCCCCGGTTTGCCCAATGATAGCTACGTCACTGCCCAAGTAGCATTTGGATGCTAAAAAATAGCTAAATAGCAGCTAATTAGCTATATTTGGCAGCACCACCGCTGCGGCAGCCAGCAAAATTGCGCTTAAATTGCAACCATACTGCAGCAATATTGCTAAAATGGCGCACTATTTTTAAGCAAATTGCTAGCTATTTAAAAGCAATTTGCTTGCTGACAGCTAGCAAATAGCGCGCATTTAGCTAGCTAAAATCTAGCCAAACACAAGCTATTTATCAAGCTAAAAACACGCTATTTAGCTAGCTAAAAACAAGCTATTTAGCTAGCTAAAATCTAGCAAAAAACAAGCTATTTGGCTAGCTAAAATCTAGCTAAAAACACGCTATTTAGCTAGTTAAAATCTATGGTATGAGTGTGAAACCGCCTTATTTCAAATTTCGTGGGTTAATATTTCAAGGTCATTGGTTTAATACAAATTATTTTAACAAATTGACTACGTACAGACTAGGAGCAGGGAGGTGGAGTCAAGAAAAATAATACTACTAGCGCCCGTAATGGTCAAATCATAAATAAAGTGTGGAACACATTATTTACATGTAATCAAATGCAATAATAATAATAAGGGGCTGTTCACAAATTACGTAACGCAATTTTTGACGTTTTTTACCCCCCCCCCCCCTTGTAACAGATCGTGACAAATTGCGAGACCCCCCCCAGGAAAATAACGTAACAAAAGTTAAAACAATTTTTGTTTTAAATATTGTTAAAACAATATGAATATCTATTTCACAAATTTTAATTTGAATGGATCTCTTTGGGTTAATTTATCAAATTAATGAAAATTCAATATCTAGAAAAAATATCTAATTTTTTGCTAAAAAAAAAAATTTTTTGGTTACGTAACATTTTGAAAAGCATCCCCACCCCCCACCGCAACAAATCGTAACAAATTGTCAATCCCCCCCCCCTAAGGCCGTTACGTAATTTGTGAACAGCCCCTACACAGTGTTTAAAAATTTTCCCTACAGCAAAATATTTGTGAAAAATTTTCTATATATTTCTCTATTTAAAATACTCGATTTATTCTTATATTAAATATAAAGATTTTATTTACTGCTGCAAAAACTACAATAAACATTGAAAACATAACCTCAAACTGTGAATTCAATTGCTTGGGTATGGTGAAGAGTTTAATTTAATTATTTAACATTGAATAAAATACATATTTAATATAATTGAATAAAAGTAAATAAAATAGACTGGTGAATGTTTTCTCGAATACATTTATAACGTAAGCAGAACATTTGAACGGCTTTTCGCCGGTGTGAGTTAGTAAATCTTCACTCAAAGTAGCTTTTCGAGCAAATTTATAACCGCAAAAAGAACATTCGAAGGGCTGTTCTCCGGTATGGTTCGTAAATGGAGATTTAAATTGCTCTTTTGAGAAAATTTAATATCGCAAACAGCACATTGGTACGGTTTCTCGCCGGTATGAGTCCTTAAAAATGGAACATCCATAAATGGAACAACAGCACCGCAGTGTCGAAAAGTAAAATAAATTGTGGAACTTGGAACAGTTTAATTTATTTTTTGACACCTCGGCGCTACATGTTACTCTGCTCCTAGTCTATAGGCGCGAAATGGAGATGGTGAAATTAAGTGCAACTTACAGTACAAAACAGGGTTATAAATGATGAAGTAAATAAACAAATCGTCAAAACACAAAACAAATAGTTCCTAACAACTTCAACAAACACGCAACCAAAAAACACAAATAACAAAAGCAAATAATACAAAAACGACAAGCGTAATCACGAGCTATACAAAGACTAAAGGAAAACGAAAAAAATCACATAAGTGGGAGGAAGAAATCGGAAAAGTTGCAATGCGCGGACGCTAGAAATTTACGTCCGGCATTTAAGGACCTATTAAGAACAAAATTAATTATTTGACTTGTCGTATGTGATCCATCCGTTACTTTAAACCAAAGTTTCAAAAAATTATTATAAAATAAGTCGAATTTAAAAAATAGCACAAATAGGAAGAGATTCCTACTAAAACCGTGAGTCATACGATCGTCTGACGCACCGCGCTCGGCATTTAAGTATAGTTCAGTCAATTTAGATCAATTTTCGGCAAATAAAAACATTAATCGGTAAAGATCTGAATTTTGGTATTCATATTTATTACGGCTTCCTGTTAAACATACTAAAAGTCGCCGTCGAAATCTGTTGCGCTCGAGCCGTCATCTTGGAAAAAAGGTACACTTCTTCAGATTTTTGTCTATATCTCGGCAACTTGCACTGATACAAAAAAAAAGTTTAAGTAAAAATTGTAGCTTATTAAAAAATATCCTTCAAAAAAGTCCTTATATATTTTTTTGTATCTCCAATACTTTAGCTGTAATTCGACGTTGCATACAGAAGGTCTTTTTGCAGCTTTGTCGTTTCAATGCAGTTATTTTACTTTTTCATGGTGGTAAATCCTTTACCATTAAGGGCGTGTTCCCAGCGACGAAGAATTGACTCGATATATGTGTCTCTTTTTATTTACTGCAAAGTGCTGGCACCTAGCTTGCGATAGAAAAATATTACATTATTGCTATTATGATAACTTAGGTAAGTTAACTTACCGATGCGCTTATCTTCAGAATTTCCACAAATGAATTATCTTAGTAGCGTAGGTAGTAGTACTTAATATACTTTTGTTATCACAATATCATGTTACACGAGTTGAATGCATTTTTATATTATATCTAACGAATTTTTCAATTTAATAAATTTATTATAAATGTCATTTGTCAGTGGCGGATCTCATGTATAATTTCAGTAAAATAAGAAATTTATTACCTTAATATTTTTAGGAAAATGTTTCGTAATTTCATTATATTACCACAAATAACGTAAATCATTTTCAATTATAAGATATTTTGGGCTATGGTATTTTAATTTTTGTGTAATTAAAAAGTTACAAAAAAATGGGAATTCTACAATATATACGTGGCTCACAAAAATAACCGTACACCCCTATATTAGCAATGTAAATTGTGTCTTTTGAAGACATGTTTTCTCATATAAAAATCGCTTCTACAGCAAAACTTCTTAAATATTTTTTTTTCAAAATTTCATTCTCTTCATTTTTGTTTATATACATTTTTTATTTTGTCGCGCCATTTTAGAGTTACAGAGACTAAAAAAAACTCTGTAAAATACAAAAACAATTTTGTCAAGTCGTTTTTTACGTTACATTCCCTACATTTTTGTTCATATACATTTTGCTATTCGTAGCACCCTTTTTGAGATACAGATGAAATATTTTTTTGTATTTTATTGTCTTTTTTAAGTCACTGTAGCTATCACTTTACCTCAGACAGAAAAAACTAAATTACTAAATCTTATCAGAGCATCAGGAATAATGGTAAAAAACATTCAGAAAATCGAAAAGAATACCTAAGCAAAAACCAAAAATACAAATAAAAAAATATATCACAAATAACTAAAATTTTATGTACAAAAAAATTGTCTATTTATAGACAATTTAGGAATTTCATAAAAAAAATATTTTTATTGTTGATAAATAAAAATAAAATTTTTTATTTTTTATTATTATTTTAGAAAATATTTTATAGAACAAAAGTTGTAGGTAATTTGATACCTACTGATAATTTTAATTATAATAAACTTTTAGCTATTTTATTGCGTTTTGAAGTTATGATGGATTATGTTTTATCACTTCAAGTAAACCTCCGTTCCCCCATTCGATTTCATTCATCTTCAATAGGCTTCGTTCCACAGCAGATCTAACCTTAAATTTAAAATTTGGAGTGATTTCGTTACTTCGTTTGGTTGCTAACGTGTTTACAGACCTACATACGCACACACATACAGGACCTATTTTTACCAGAGTTGGGCCCTAAGCTCTATCAAATTTTCGGGCCCCTTATATTCGAATGTAACAAATATCATTGAACGCCCAATTCTTGGGTTGTTTTATCAGTATTATCAGTATTTAATGGCCCTTCTGGCCATTGGGCCCTAGGCACGAGCCTAATGCGCCTAATGGTAAAATAGGCCCTGCACACATACCTCAAGGGAACCTCAAAACATACAAATTTGCTTAAAAATGGGGGATCAATTTTTTTTTTCAATTGCAACGAATGCATAAAATATATAAAAAAAATTTATTGTAAGTATTTTAAGAGTATGTATTCTTAAAACCTGTCAAACCTCATTTCAATATCTATATTAATAATCTCATCAAAAATTCACAAAAATTGCTTCTTTTTTGAGCTTCCAAAGTAGAATCCTGTCTAAATTTAATCACAAAGCGAAACTTAAACCGTACATAATGGAAGCACTATTGCCGATCTCAATGAATTGGAGTTAGAAGTTTGATTGGGATTATCCAACAATCAAATCAATTTTCGGTGATACGAAAAAAAGCCGTAAAATCTAGAAAATCTGAATTTAATCAATTTTTGGTGGAACGAAGTTTGCCGGATCAGCTAGTTATTAATAAATAAAATCTGATGTGACAACACATAACTTTCCCATTTATTACTAAATTAATAATAATAATAATTAGAAATAAAAAAAGAATAATAAAAAATTAATTAAAATTTAATAAATAAAAAAATAGCGTATGGATTTTAACCAAAATTAATCAGCTCTCTAGATTGCTGTTACAAACCAGTATATGAAATTTGAATAAAATCGGTTCACACGTTTTGAAAAAATCATGGACGAAAGAATCGCACACACACACACGCACATACGCAAAATTTGTCTCAAACGAATTGTACGAACTCATAGACTATGGAAAAAATGCTAGTTCAAAAATGTTTTTTTACTCGATTACAATACTTTCTTTTACTACGTAAATGGGAAAGTAATAATTTCTACTTTTTTCTTTTATTTATATTCAGTGGCGGCCGGTCAGGGGAGGAGCCTTTGAGACTGCGCATCCCCAGAAAAGTCAACTACTAACGAGAAAAAAATGTTTTACTAAAAATCATAATTTCTAACACACTATTCGTATTGAAAAAATTATCTGGTGTTTTAATTTCTTAATTTCATACATAATATTATATTATAGTATTTAAATAATTCTTATCTAAAGAAAAGCTACAGAAATTAACACCTGCGGTTGAAATTTAATAGTGATGTGATAAGATAACGACGGCTACCAGTGCAAGAGACGCTATTACTATAGACTCAACTCGATATGCACCTTTATATTTCATTATAAATTATACAATAAAATTATAAATAACAAGTTAAATTAAATAATATAATCAAATTATATCTTTAAGCTTTCGACGACGTTTATCGTCTTCGTCAGAAATTTATTTAATATAATATTATTTATAATATAATATTATATTATTTAATTTAACTTGTTATTTATAATTTTATTGTTTAATTTCTCACAAGTTAAGATTTATATATTTAAACATTATAAATTATAATATACAAAACTCAATCGACTTCTTGGGAATCTTTAAAATGAGATTTTATAACCATAATACCAACTTGTATAATATTTTTAAAACACGCGCTGTTTTTTTTTCTTTTTTTAATTATCTCAGTAGTAATTTATTCAGGTACGCATAATATGTAATAATTCACAATTGCATGTTTCTTGCAACCCAATATGCTGTCCGTACTTACAGTTTTTCATTGTAAGTAGATGCATATAATTTTCATCTGGCGTTTGAATTACAAGGCAACCTAGATTAGTTCCTCTCTGTCAAGCTCCTCCCTATAAATCACGTGCAAACTGCATGAATTTGTTATTGTCAGGTGCATGTGTTATAAATGAAGTATTTAGTATTTACATTATATTAATTTGTATTTAAGGCGCCACTATTGTAGCATTTAATGCAGTGTCTTGAATTAGTTAAGTTTCTTCTGTTAATAATAAATATTTTTAAATGATTCAAAAAAAAATTAATTAGGTAAATCATTAAACTATTTCGGTAAAAGCTTAAAATTTTAAAAATAAATCGATTTTTTAAGTAATAAAACACGTTATTATTACTTGGACCAAACCCTTGGAGGGTACCTCTCCCTTTAAAGCAATTTTTTGAATTTCTGATTTCAAACGACCATAGCTCCGATACTATTGCTTTTTTAGGTTTAATGGATTAGAATTTTTTTAAAGATCATTCGCTTATCTACAAATTAGGTTATAACCTTTTATCGTCTAGAATCAACGGATTTCGAGTTATAAATTAAATGAAATAGAAAAATGTTAAAGAAATTCAGGTTTTATTTTTTTTACTTTTCTTGCGAACTCCGTATCTCTTAAACAAAACGTTTTAGAAAAAACTAACGGCTTAACCCGGGCAGAGAATTTTACGAGCTATAACTTTGGTCAAATAAATTTTTTGGTAAACCAATCGTTTTCACAGAAATTCTGAAAATAATAAACAAGGTGTAGGTAAACAAAAAATATATTTACAAAATTGCTAAAAATCTCAATTTGATTTAGGTAGGTACCTATAGCATCGTTTGAGCAACATTGTTATAAAGCACATTAGTTTATCGTTAATTATTTTGTTTATTTATGATAATAATTTATGAGGGAAGCCAATTTGAAAATTTATTAAAATAAATTTTATAAATTTATTTTTTTTACCTATTTTCAAAATTTCTGTAAAAAGGGCTGGTTACCCAAAACAATTTATTTGGCCAAAGTTGTAGCCCGTAAAATTCCCTATCCGGTTTAAGCCTCTAGTTTTTTTCTACCACGTTACGTTTAAGAGATACGGAGTTCGCAAGAAAAGTAAAAAAAATAAAAACTTGAATTTAAAAAAAAAATTTTTACTTAATTTAATTTATAACTCGAAATACATTGATTCTAGACGATAAGAGGTTATAACTTAATTTGTAGATAAGCGAATGATCTTTAAAAAAGTTCTAATCCGTTAAGCCTACAAATCAATAATATCGGAGCTATGGTCGTTTGAAATCAGAAATTCAAAAATTTGCTTTAAAGGGAGGTACCCCCCAAAGGTTTGTACTTGGACAAAAATTTTATTTGAAAATTTGTCTTAGAGAAGTGTCCTTTATCACCACCTCGAAGGTTCTCCACGGTCACGGGAACATTCTGTATTTATAACAAGAACTTCTGAACTAAACACGATTTATGTTGGTTTTATAATATTTGAAGGTCTTTTCTAAACCAATTTTAGTAACACTTGCCCGCAAAAGCTGCAAATACTTAAACTTGTTTATAATACCTTCTGTTACGACCAATTACCCACTCCCGCTATGAAAATAGGGCCCCTCTAAGCAATCACATTTTGGGGCCAATTTAGTTCTTCCGAATTAATTCAAAAAACTCAAATATTGTGCTTCACAAACTTTACGTCGAGTGCCCAGTCAAGTTTCCATCCAAATTTTATAGGTGCTTATTTCAATAACGTGTTTTTTTGAGTATATTTCTAAATTTTATCCGTCCCTGGCTAACCCAATTATATTAGGCCCAATTTGTGCCCACCTATTTCAAAAATTCTGGTACTGTAACTGCATAAGCTAGTGCTATAGCTTTATACCTAATATTGCTGGCTTTTTTCTTAAATAATGCTCTTCCAGTGCAGGATTTACGTATAAACTAATAAAGCTATAGCTTAGGGTCTCCACTTTCTTGATACCCCAAAAAATTGTCCGAGTGCCAAAAGTGAAATTTGGCACTGACATATAATATTTGGACTTATAAAGAGCCCCATATCTAAAAGCTTAGGGCCTTATCAAGTCTGAATCCGGCACTGTGCTCTTCTAATAATAGTTTTAATTTTTTTTGCAGTTAAAGATTTTTATATACTTTTTGGTGAAATTTGTCGACTCTGAAGAAGAACTACCTATTAAGCTTTTAACTTTAACATGGCATAGTTAAGAAAGGGGTTGTTAATCCCTTAAATGTTAATTTAGAGAAAAATCCAAAAATATGTAACCTACAGTCTTTTCTCTCCTACAACATATTATGCAATATCTTTTTCGAAAAAAAAATATATTGGCATATGTTTCATTCAAATCAAAAAAACTCTTTCTATATGAAAATTTAAAATTTTGATATTTTACCTTATTTTTGAAGGGCGATTATACTCCCTAAACCCGTGTCTCAGCAGCTAAAAAAATTAAGGACCTCTTATTAAATAAGAGGTCCAAAAAAATCCAAAAATATCTAAAAAAAATTATTCAAATCGGTGAGGGACACTTTTACTTGTCAGTTAACCATTTGAGTTTGAGTTAACTCATGATTTGACTCGTGAAAAACTGGGCCTAAACGTCCTTTTTTTCGTAATTTTTAAAAGAACTTAAAAAAGAACCATCAGCCAACTCCTATTTTATAATATGCATTATAGAAAATGAGTCGAGTTTATACAAAAAATATCTAATCATGAAACTGATATTTTGTTTATAAACTTAGGTGAGATAAGGAACAAATCTCTATCCACAAGAAAGTTCTGCTAGTACACGTCAGTATAATTGTACAACACGTCATCAATTACCTTTATATACGTCTATCTTTTCTTGAACTTGACCGCTTTCACCAACAATATTTTACAGAACAGCAATAGTAGCGCCTTAATAAAAAATATTAAAATTTATTTAAAAACCAGCGCCCTCTCTTGAAAAATGGCTGGACTAATTTACAAGATTTTCCTATTCGCACTTATGCAACCTATGTGACGCATAAGAGTTTTAATGAAATTTTAATAATAATTTTGCAAATTTTGTACTTCTCCATTTCCGCCTTAATTACAAAAAATTTTTAAAAAATGAAGTAAAGTAAATTGAAGTAAATTGTCGTTTGATCATGTTGACGCTAAATGTTATATAAATTAACCTAGTTAAAAAGGTATAATTTGAAATATCAATTATGTTTTAAAATACTACTTTTTGTGTGCCCTAAAAATAATATTTCTAAATTACATTCTTTAATTAAAATTGCTTTAACCTAAAGCTGCTACCTTATACTTTATATTTCTGCTTCATTTACTATGAAATTCTACTTTGTTTTTCTGTTTTCATGGTAATGGTAGAGCTAGTTTTCTGCCATTCATTTAACATAGCGTTTTCACGCCCTTAACACTGACTACTTCTCCATTATAAAAAGGTATAAGAACGATATGCATCGCATAAAGTTTCGTCATTAGTAAGCATGAACATCGCGCAAAATGCAGCTCCCTTCTAAAGTAAAGTAAAGCCAAAGTATTGGAGATACAAAGAAATGTATAGTAACTTTTTTGAAGAAAATTTAATAAACTACAATTTTTACCTGAATCTTTTTTTTGTATCAGCACAAGTTGCCGAGATATAGACAAAAAACTGAAACAGTGTACCTTTTTTCCAAGATGGCGGCTCGAGCGTAACAGATTTCGACGGGGACTTAAAGAAAATTCATACCCAAACTGGTTTGTGGGAGCGGCAGAAAGGAGTATACAATATCGAGAAATAAAAATTGAAACTGATGTTAAACAGAAGTACTTTAAATTTCCTTACATAAGAGGTTTAACAGAAAGACTAACAAAAATGTTGAAGCCTTACTGCACACTCGCCCCTTACAACATCAAAGACCACAGGAGTCTATTAACGCGTTTAAAGACAAAAATGGATAAGGGAAACAAATCGGAATTGGTATATGTGATCCCATGCAGAGATTGTGACGAGAAGTACGTTGGTCAGACCAAACAGTGGTTGAAAGATAGATTATACCAACACAAAAACGACTGCAAAAAATCGGATAAAGAGATGCCAAAAAATCAAAAAGCAACCCCAGGAAAACTTGCTAGAACTGACCCAACCAGCATATCAGCACTGGTTCAACATCACATAGAACATAAACACTCGTTCGATTTTGAACGAGCGGAAGTGCTGGACCTAGAGGAAAATTATATCAAAAGGTCAATTAGTGAGATGTATCATATAAAGATCACAAAAAATAGCATCAACTTTAGAGAAGATACGCAGAAGCTCAGCGTAATATATGGAGATCTACTAATTTGAAAAGATAATATGCGTCCTTGCAATGCACAGTTATCATCAAACAAATTTGTTGAAGGTTTATCAATTGTTGGTTTTACTTGCGTGTTATTAGTTTGTAATTTACATTTAGATATTTTAATTTGATTGACTACATTTTATTCATGTTTTTATGTTGTATGTACATTTTTTGCTTAAGCCAATGTTATGCCGCTTATGTAAACAACCTGAGAAGTTATTAGAAATTGTAACAACACACGGTTTACGGTGTAATTAGGCGAGTTGTATTTTTAAAGAGAGAAATCCTTTTCTAATAAAGCACTTCTAGCCCCGAAGAGGCTCACAATAAGGTTGAGCGAAACGTCGGCAATTATACAGTAGTTTTTTTTCTACCTAAAGTGTCCAATATTCCCGAAAACCTGTTTATATATTAAATTGAGTTGGACGAAAACGCATATGTATCATTTCAGATTTCCCTTGATTTTGACAATCTTAATTTTACGAACAAATTGTTTAATCGAGTGGCCAAAAGTTTATAATCATATTTTGAATATCGCTAAAAGGAAAAAGTGTCCACTATTAGGTCAGTTATTACAAAGCTTTTCTAATAAAAAAGAAAAATTAGAAAAAGAACAAAGCGAAGGTAAGTTTTAACTTTATTAAAAATGTACATATAGATTTACTAAAACGATAACATTTTAGTGTTTGATCAAAACAGCGCCTTTCTTATTTTGCCATTTTTATTTCCCAATACTTCAAGGCAGAAAAAGGGAACAAATATAAACAAGTTTTCAAAAATTGAATTCCAAAATAGTTTTGTTACCCATGTTGAGGTAAGGTCTTTTTTTCATTTTTTATAAATTTTAAGAGCACTTTTGCCTTTTTAGCATGAAGAGGATCTAACTGTTGTATTTGAGCAAAGGGAGGCGCGATCACGCTTGATGCAAATGACAGAGCAGCCTGTTGTGTACTTCATAGGAAAATTGGAACAGCCGAGATCCATTGTGAAAATTAATGAATTAATCGATGAGCTGGAAACACCAATAAAAGCAATTGACATTTGTTTTAAGGTACATTTTGTTTTAAACGCTTCTTATCAACCTGAAGCAGTTTAAATTTGGACATTTGTACAAACACAGCTTTATGGTTTAATAACCGAATCAAACATAACGTTTAACGGAGTAAGTGTTTTATATTCCGATATCTTACAAGAAATAAATCGAATATAGAATCATCTTTACCTCTTGATTTTTTGTGAGTATTTGTGACTTAATTATTAGTGTTTACTGCGTATGGTGGGATTTTTTATGGACTTATAAATTATATAAGGCATAATATAATAATTATAATTTTAAGTTTTGTTTATTAGAATAACTATTGTAATATTATTGTTTATCTATATTTTTTTTATATTTATCATTTGCTTCGTATAATGGACTGCCAACTGTGTAAAAGAACATTCAATTTTGAGGGTTACTTATTCCACTTTTCTGTATATCATGCTGAAACATTGTTATACCCTTGTGGTTATGTACTTCAAATACTGCAAATTCTTTTAACCATAAAGATATTTTAGAGATTAATGATAATGAAATTGTACGTGAGAACTTAACAACTGAAAGTGAAAATATATCTAAAACAGTTTTATCTTTCGTAGCAAAGCTTTTTAATAATAGGTCGATCCCTAGAAATTTCATTTTTGAACATTTAAAGGACATTGAAAACTTATTTCATTCTTGTATTTCAAATTTTAATCATGATATCATCGATGAGCTCAGAAAAAATGGTACACTGAAAAAAAATTTTATGTAAAATTACGGTATCTATCATGGGTTATTTAATGCCAATCTCCTGCATAGCAAAATTACATGCAAGTTGTAATTTTACAAACGCATTGTAAATGTACAAATTGTTTTGTAAAACTTAGATAAAATAAAAATTGTAAATTTCAAGCATCGTTGCGATAATTTTACCTCGTTCTATATTTGAATTTTACAAATACTGTTTTGTGATATTACTTTTTTATTGTAATATTTTTTAGTAAAATTACAAGAATCTTTCGTAAATTTACTGAAATTTTGTAAAAAGTTATATTGTAAAATTACAAAACTTTATGTAATTTTAAAATTTCTTTGTAAATATATATATAGATACATAAATAAAATTTCGGTAAATATTACGGGTTAAATACCAAACTACGCCATATAAGGAAAATTAATGTACTATAAAATATGTAATAAATATTTCAAACATTGTAATTTTCCTGTTGGCGTGGCGTTTTGCAAATAACCATTATATGTACCGCTATTTTATATATTTTTTTATCAGTAATAAAAGAAACAAAACAAAAATACAAAATAGATTTATGTAGAAGTTATTATAAAAATAAATAAAATAATAAAAATAAAAAATAATAAAAAACTAAATTAAAAACAACTCTAAATCTAAATAAAACAAACATTATTATATTGTGGCCGCAAATTTTTGTGGTACAAAGGAAAAACACAAGTAAAATTTTGTACCACACAGCTTATAATTTAGTTATTAAATTAAAAAGTTTTTTTTTGATACCGTCATTTTTTTCGATTTACTTCCCGAATCGGGGTGAATTTTGAAAAAATATCGTTGAATCATTTCAAAAGTTGTGCATATGCTTTTTGGGTACATTATATTTAGTACAAAATAAAGCAAAAATCAAACTTTAAAGGCTTCTAAAAAGGACTGGTGCGGTTTTTGTGATATCACATGTTTTTCGAAGGTGACGAAATACTCCTTGATTCTCGGTTTTTGTAATCATAAATAGGCACTTAAAAATATAAAACTTGATAAAATATCTTAACTTACCAATCTCAATTATGGAGGGCACTGGCAACTGCAATTGCTGCAGAATTTCGAAGTCTTTTGAAAATGCATTTCATATACAATACTATGCAGACCGTCTCCTAAAACCGCACCGTCTTCATCTTTATCCCATGGAATTTTAAACTCATTCCGACTATATACCGATATTAGTAGTTTAGCACTATTTTCAATTTCTTCCAAAGGTAAAGGTGGGGATGGTGACACATTATTAGAAGATGTAGATCTCCATGTCACAGTGGACGAAATGGAATCATCTGGATCTCTTATTTGCGTTTGAGCGGTTTGTTAAGCATCATTTGGAATCCAAGTTTCGCCGTTTGATAATAAAATCAAAGTTTCGTCTTTTACATATTCCAAAGAAATATCTTCATCTATGGCTGTACCATCTACTTCCAATACAATAGTTGAACCATTTACCCTCAACTTTGCTGAAGCTAAAAATATTCGAAAAATAAATTATTTGTAAATAATTACCTACCTACATGAGATTTCACTCTATACCTTCAGCAATTAAATGTAGGAGTACATCTTCTTGTGCTTCTATATTAGGGACCAAAATTTAGATATCTCTATTTCTTGACCAAACTTTAAAAATTTTCATGTTAAAAATCTACAAAAGGAAAAAAAATTTATCATTTTAATAATTTATTATTAATTGAAATGCATAATATTAGTTAGCTAAGGAGTAGTCTGATAACTTGCACGCTTTTTTAGTTTTTTTACGTCTTTATTGGAAATATTATTGACATCTTTGACATCAAATTGACATTAAAAAAAATCTTTTTCACTTAATTTTACAAACTTTTATTATTATTATTGTTGTTATTGGTCAAAGTAGGCGTCTCAAAAAAGGTACGTAATTGGCCCGGATGATTTCGGCTGTTGAGGTTGAGGACATCGGAAATAAAAAAATCAAAAAGATTATTAATCTATAGACTTATCGTTATCGCTGGAACTAGAATTATTAAATTTTATGAGAAAATAACAAACCGACATCTAAAATAAAATTGATTCTTTTCAGGCATGTTGTTCCTGGCATGGAAAGTTAGGGATGGAAAAAATAGATCCTAAGATGTTTATCGACATGAAAATGTTGAATGTGGGAAGCGAAACCGTTATAACTTTTAAATTGCATTGTGCAATTTAGGCTTTTGGATTTACATAAATAAATCATGTGGTGTACTACAATGTAAATATTGATACAATTCATATTTTCTTATCGAATTCAAATTATATCCGCGAAAATTACATCTATACATATTAGAAATTAAGGTTCCTACTTACCTTATAATAACAATCACAATATTACACAATAAAGTATGTATTCTGTAAATGATGTGTACTGGAATGGGATGATGATTTAAAATGCAATCTGTACATACACTAAACCCACATAGAAAATTAATGCTGATATTCCAGTAACTATTCTTTATATGACGCATAATAATGTTTCTTACAAAGCAAAAATTTTATATTATAATTATACCGGTAATTTTCATTTTCTTTTGTATAAAAGCAAAAGTTCAATTTAAATTCACATAACGAATTAATTTCATTTTGTAAATATGCAAATTGGATTGAATATTTGCAATTTATTTTGTAATTTTACAATTTGTTTTTATTATTACAAACTTCATTTTCATTCCTTAATTTTACAAAAAGTTTATGTAAAATTCAGTATGCTATTATAGTAAACATTATGTAAAATTCATCCTAATTTTTTCAGTGTACTTCTGAAGAATTAATAACTAAAATTAGTACAATAGATTTTGAAAAACACAGCAACATTTTTAAAGGCATGATGTCTGAATACAAATGTATTCAAATATTTAAAAATCTGGGTATATTTGTCGAGCCTATCGATGTTATAAATAGGTTCAAAATTTAAAATGGTTAACAAGAAATCCAAACGGATGCTTATTAATAAAGAGGTAACCTTAACATGTATTCCAATGCGTTTTACATTAAAGAAATTGTTTGAGGTACCAGGATTTCTTCAATTATTGAAAAATCACATACGAGAATTAAATAGTGAAGAAGGTATTTTGTCCAATTTCATACAAGGCGATCATTGGAAAAACAAATTAAGGTATTTCTCTGCAGATAAATTTGTTTGTCCTATCTTCATCTATTTTGATGATTTTGAGACTTCGAACCCTTTAGGTTCGCATTCCGGAATCAACAAATTAGGAGGCGTATATTTTTCTATTCCATGTCTGCCACCACATATGCAATCTAAATTATGTAATATATATATGACACTTTTGTTTAAAAGCAGTCACCATAAAAGTTTTGGCAATCAAGCAATTTTTAAAGTATTAATTGATGAACTTAATTATTTGAGGGAGAATGGAATCACAATAAATGTCGACGGTCACACAGAAAATGTTTATTTTGATGTAGGTCTAATATTAGGCGATAATCTTGGTGTGAATACCATTTTGGGGTTTACTGAAAGTTTTTCTGCGGGATATTGCTGCAGGTTTTGCAAACTGTCAAAAGAGATACGAAACACTGCTGGTGTTGAGGTGCAAAATTCTTTACGCAATGTATTAAATTATTCCCAAGATTGTATGTTGGATGATATGTCAAAAACGGGTATCAAAACTAAATGCATTTGGAATGCTTAACCAAATTTTCATGTTAGCACAAATTTCGGCTGTGATTATATGCACGATTTTCTAGAAGGGATATGCAAACGCGATTTTCTTTTACTATCAGAAAAATTAATTTTAAACGAAAAATTTTTCTCATTCGAAACGTTGAATTATCTCATTAAGTGTTTTGGGGCAAAACACTATATTCAAAATTTGCCCCCAGAATTGTCTATACAACATATTCAAAATAAAAACTTGAGATTTTCAGCATCAGAAATGTTATTTTTATCAAGATTTTTGGTGTTCTCATTGGCGATCTAATTCCTAGAGGTCATGTTTGGAAGCTTTATTTATGCCTTCGTAAACTTATTCATTTAATTACAGCAAAAAGAGTGCTTTCAAACATTACATGATCTAGTTCTTGAGCATAACAAATTATACATGGAATTATCTGGGAATAATTTAAGTTATAAAGGGCACATTAATACTCATTATCCAAACATATTCCGCATGTCTGGCCCTATAAGTTTATTATCTAGTATGCGTTTTGAAAGTAAACATAAAGAATTTAAAGCAACTGCTAATATAGCAAACTCCCGAATTAATATTGCTAAAACACTAGCTATAAAATATCAACTACGCTGCATGTATAATTTTTTGTGTGGTCAGTGTACCAAAAATGATGAAATTTTTGGTAAAACTTTTTAATTGAATAACAATTTTGTTACGGATTATTTAGGTCACTCAAACTACGAATTTTGTGCTTGGGTTAAAATGAACGGTATTAAATATCAGAAGAAGGGATTTTGAGGTTAAAATAGGCTTCATAGGCTTCGCAAAGTTTCACATTTGTAGCCAAAGCAAACTTTTTCCTCCTTACTTTAATAAATTCACCGAAAATAAAACAGAATGAATCAGCATCTTGTTTACACTGTTTTGATGCCATTTTCTTACTTAATAATACACAATGGTGGTTCTTAATAGACAAGTAAGCACTCACTACTGTGCCTTTCACATATAATATGATATTTGCGATCGGTTTAATCGAAGTGCTACCATGTATTGCTCATAAAATCAATTAAAATCTTTAAAACTTAGGTACTTATCGGCGTGAATCAGACAAAAGCAAACTTTAAAAACTAAAAATGGAAATTTAAGTGTTTTTCGATGTCTAGAATCAGAATTTAAGCATTAGAACAGAAACTTAAAAAAAAATAATCTTTTTGTTGACTAATCTTTTTGTTGACCTGTGTAATCGACGAGTCCACAGACAGATCTTGTACAAAGCATTTGGCATTGGTTTGTAGATACTTCAAGGACGGAAAATAAGTTTTTTCAGTTATGACAATTTTTTATGACAACCTATTTATTGGTACAATTCACGATACGTTTCTTACATTGCTGCCAATGAAAGATGCCAGAACAGAAGATATTTATCGCAAAATAGTTGGCTATTTTCAGGATAAAAAAATAATATATAAGGAAAACTTAATAGGCTTTGCCTCAGATGGAGCAAATGTTATGACGGGAAAACACAACTCTGTCATGAGTCGCTTGAAGGAAGAAGTTGACAATATATTTTTAATGCGCTGCATATGTCATAGTTTTCATTTATGTGCTTCAGCCGCGTGCGAGAAACTACCAAGAGGAGTTGAAGATATAGTAGTTAGAGACATTTACAACTTTTGCTCTAATAGTCCCAAATGCACTGAATCACTAAAAGAATTTCAAAGTTTTACAAACACCCAAGTACATAAAATACTTCATCCGGCACAAACGAGGTGGCTATCTGTAGAAAGTGCTGTGGTAAGATTGCTAGAGCAATATAATGCCTTAACATTATTTTTTACTGATGCTGTCACCTCTGAGCGGCTTCTGGCCGCAGAAACAATTTTAGCTCGTTTAAAAGATCCATTGACAAAATGTTTTCTGCAGTTTCTTGAATTTACATTGCCATTCTTTAATAATTTAAATAAAGAAATGCAATCGTCGCAACCAAAAGTCCACAAATTACATTTTAACGTATTTAATATGTACAAAACAGTTTTAGACTGTTTCATTAAAAGAGAAGTAATTAATGTATTATCACCTCCTGTTTAATTCAAAATTAACCATGGAATTTTTATATTTCAAAATTATAGTTTTTGTAGTCAAAACAAAAGTAATCTTAATATTGCAATTTGTAAACCACCTTGAACTAATTCATAAAACTGCAAATTCACAAAACATATTAATGTAGGTAACGAAAACATTTACTACACTTAATTGTTAAGAAGTGCATTGGTAACAAATTCTTCAAATTACTATAGCTAATACTACAAATTATTTACTAGGTCAAAAATACTAGTACATGTTATTTGTTTAGTCAGCAATTGTTATTACTCTAGTTATTTTATATATAAGCAATGTAAATATGTTAAATAAACGATTCTCATTCAAATTAGTTTTGATTGACGACGTCCGTCGAAGTATCCGAAAGTTTACTTCGTCTTCAACTTAGAAGAGTTTATCTCTTTTGCTCCAGTCTTAAGAGTTCATCTCTTTGTGAAATGGTGCAGAAGATGCATTCTCTTTTAAATACCTCCGGAAGAAATTAATTTCAGAAATCCTGCTAATTACCTTCCATTAAATGAAATTTATTTTGGCGCTAAAATTTATCTCTCAGAGAATACTTTAACAGGCGAGCAAAAACACATTTTGCGTACTCGATGTTTGGACTTCTTTTTTGAAAGTTGTATTCAAATTCATAAGATTTGACTTTAAAAATGATATTTTAAAAAAACTAACATTAATTGATCCTCAACATGTACCACCCCTAGCATAATTCCCTTAGCGCAACACTTTCCGAACCTAGTTAAACAATCGGAGTTACAAAAAATGGATAATGAATGGCGGTTACTGCGCAATACAAAAATTGATTTTGATCCTGCCGCCAGCATCGTAGAATTTTGGGTTGCATGTAAAAAAATGTGTTTTGGAGATAACTCTCCTATGTTCCCAACTTGGTCGCATTTTATAATAAATTTATTATGCTGACCCCATTCTTCTGCACACGTTGAGCGAATATTTTCGCAGGTGAATTTATTAAAAACAAATCAGCGAAATAGGTTATCTTTCAGTAGCATTGTAGGGTTGCTTCATACTAAAAGTTATTTAACATCAAAAGAGGAGTCCTGTTATTCTTTTGCTTCTAGTTCTAGTGCCCTAATGAAGCTACATAATGCAGATATGTATAAAAATATATCAGAACTAACTGATTCAGAATAAGAGTAAGGGTGTACGTACACCTTTATAACATTGTTATTCCTACTTTTAAACTGTTTCTATGTCTTTTTTCACTTTTTATGTCATAAATAAGACTTTAAATTATGGCATTGCTTTAGAATTTAAGATTTTGTTGTTTTTTATTGTTATTTCTTCAAAAAAAAAAAACTACTGTTCAGGTAGGTAAAACTTCTGTTTTATTTGGCCCTGTTCTACTGTTGAAAGAAATATCCATCTGGCAACACTGACGGGCAGTAATAAACGAGACATCATACTTGAAAGCTCTATTATTTACACTCAAAAAAATCGTTTGAGATAAATCTACATAGCGCTGTGAATGTCAAATTGTACCAACTGTAAACTCAAATTGTGCAGTTTTTAAATCTACTGTTTACTAGAAAAAAGTAAACTTTTGTACCTGAAGATTTCGATTGAAATCTTTAGAACTGTTTACACTAATTCTACCTAATATTGTGCATTTTAAATTTTACGATTTCAATCCCAATTTGTGCTTATTTTTAACCACGAGTATGTTACAAAAAGAAAAATTTTTGTTCTCGACTAGTTGTGTATTCTTTTTTTGGAATGCATTAAAAATTTTTTATCTTTATTTAAAATTCTACAATATTTTGTAAAAAAAATTTTTTTATCAAAAATAAAATGATGCTATACTTTACTTTCGGTCTTTTTTTCTAATATTTACTTTTTGTTAGAAATTTGGTAGTTTATAGTTTATTTGTAATTGATTAATTAACGGAATTCTAGAATTCTTTTATCAAACATAACGAAAGAAATCAGTGAAAATTGTTTATTTTCCATCAACAGGACCGGTTTAAAAATAAATTATTAATACCTATAGGGATTTAAGTAAATATTAAAAATAACGATAAAAAGAATATTTGAATTTCAAGATATTCAAAAATTTTTAAAAGCCTATATTGTATAGTAGACCATTAGAAACTAGAATAAAAATATTATAGTTGAGATATTGGTCATAAAAATCTACAACGTAGATGAAAAAATTCACAAATAAACAAACGGCAGTCAGGGTCGGCTTTAGCAACAACAATACATTATCGTAGTATAGCTTCGACAAGTTTAGAGCACGTGGACGGTTTCATGATCGTTTGAAATAATGGTAATAATATTACCATTTTACCAAAATAATAATCAATTTGGAGGCGTGAGGTGAATTTGGAGATTTTTGTACTGCTTCTATCGCCCACCATAGATTTGTTATTTTATCTACATAGTTTCGAGATTGATAGTTTTTTAATAGAAAATCTAAGTACTTATTTCAAATGGTAAGGAGAATTTTTTTTAATATTATGTAGTTTTATTTTTAATTTAATTTAATTTATTTATTGATTTTAATTTAATTTTTATCATTTCTATCCATTGCATTTGTTTATAATTTGGTAAGTACGGAGTGATGAAAAAGTACAACTTCCAAATTTGTTTTCTTAAGAACAAACTGGTAACGGTCATAAATCATAATATAGATAATATTTTTTAATTTATCAAGTAATTTTACAATAATTTTATCTGGTGTGCAAAATCAAAATCCGTTATAATTTTTAAGAAAACGAACAGGAAAGTTACTTTTCTAATTTTAATTTTTATTTTAAAATATTTATTTTGTAGTAAATTTTAACTTTAAAATCTCTTTATAATATTTTATTTTTAGAAAATTAAATTGAATAAAATATTTTCCAGAATTTAATGAAGATGTCTGGGCTACTAAGTTTATATCTGGACCATGAGATCGGAGGCAAAACACCGTCAATCGAAAATGACCGTTTCCTTGTTTTAAGTCATACGGAAGATGAACTACTGTTTCCTGAATAAGGAAAAATTTTAACAATAAATTGTTAGTCATCATCATTTTTTGTCTATCATTTTTTTTTGAATATGAAATATTTAAAGCAATAAATTGGTTTTGAACCACATTTTCAATCAAATGAAATTCAGCAAACATCCAACATTTTTACAATTAATGCACCTGATTTATTAATATACGCCCCTTGTCTTGTAACAACTGTTAATAATGTATTGTATACTTGTTTAAGATACTATGTATGATTGATAATTGTTCAAAAGTGTTTATATTATAATTTGTACTGTATATTGTGAATTTATATAGTTTGTATATTTTTTGTGAATTTTGTATAACTAATTTTATTTAAATTCTTAATAAATAATATGCATTTTAAACATTATTGAATTTTTATTTAAATATAAATTAAGCCTACAAGTCACACAAATTTGCTGTGGAAATCTGCAGAATTACATAATAATTTTTTATATACAATATTCTTGAAACTTGCATTATTTTATTTAGAAATATGCAACATTTTTTTCAAGAAATACTCAAATTTTTGTATTTGAAATATGCAGAATTATTTGATAGAAATACACATATTTTGATGTAGAATTATCTGAATTTTTATTTCACATAATGTGCATTTTATTGTGCAGATTTTAAACTTACTAGGTGGGACATTTTTCTTCTCAAATCTGGTACCTACAAATTACTCAATTGGGTTGTTTACCTGCTTAAAATCCTTAACCCAAACGTTGACACCCTTTCAACACAATAATGGGTTTAGCGCCAATCTAGACACAAATTGTGCAGGAATATTATGTAATTGTGTAAGTTATAGACACATTTTTCTTTCAGTGTACTACCTAGGCAGTTACCTTATAGGCACTAACAGTTATTACTAGAGATGAGATTTTTAGGTTGTATAAATTCAAAAAAAGGTTACTGAAAAGGTACTAATAAAAGCTATTTTAGGTTAGTATTTTGTAGTTTTAGGTAAAAAAAAACACTAAGTAGGTACCAAAATTTTAATCGACATTTCAATATTTTCGCTATCGAGGTTTTGTCTTTTCTCGGTTACAATGTTTTTATACATTGAAAATTACCTCTCTACATCGCAGACTATGTAAGTCTACAGACTATGTAAATTGAACTGTTTTTTCACATAAAAATCGCTTTTATAGCAAAACTTTTTGGACATTTCTTGTTAAAAATTTCATTGTCTTCAATTTTGTACCTATTCATTTTTCTATTGTGTCGCCCCGTTTTTGACCGACAGCGACATAAACAAGACTCTGTAAAATACAGAAGATATTGTTGTCACCTGTTTGTATCAAATCAAAATCGGTGCAACGAAATAGAAAAATGTATAAGTAGTTTTTGTTGAAAATTTCATTTCCTACATTTTTGTTTATATACATCTTTCTATTTTGTTACAGCGTTTCTGAGATAGGTATATAGAATAGAGATGATAATATTTTTCGTATTTTACAGTCTTATTTATGTCGCTGTCAGTCAAAAATAGAAAAATTTATAATTACAAAATTACAGAAAATGAAATTTTTAACAAAAAATTTCCAAAAAGTTTTGCTGAAAAATCGATTTTTATATGTCAAAAACGGTCTCAAAATTATAAGTACGCCCTCGAATCTTTAAATCAGAAAAATGTTTTCAAAATTCTAAAATAGATTCAAAAATAGGTACTATTTAGCAAATTGTTTAAAAAAAGGTAAAAATAACTATGGCTCAGCTAACATATTTCTCCATTTAACAAAGTTTAGTTATAATAAAATGTAAATAGCAGCGTATTTAAGGAAAAGGTAAAAACCTAAAAATCTCATCTCTAGTTATTACACATACAGATCATAAATTACCAAACTGTTAAGTATGTACAATGTTTGATTTAATAATGCCATTACAGCACAAATACTAATTTACAAAAAATTCTTAAATCAATCATTTTATGTTTATATTAAGAATGACAGACTCCATTTAATACCTATTCATGCTAAAACTTATAAGTTTGTTTATTAATTCAAGAATTTTATCAGTTTTTTAATTTAATGAGCGGATTCTTAACTTATTTCTCAAGCAAATTTCTTTGAGTGTATGCATGTATACAGTGGCTCCAGAAATTATTAATACACTCCTATGTTAACCATGCTAAACGGACATTTCCATGATCCTTTTTCTCATATAAAAATCGATTTTATAGCAAAATGTTTCAAACAGTTTTTGTTGCAAATTTCATTCCCTTTATTTTTGTTTCTATACATTTTTCTATTTTGTCGCACCGTTTCTGAGTAACAACGACTTTAAAAACACTCTGTAAAAAATTTAATAAAAATAACATTGCTCTTATGGGAGTTTTATTTAAATTTTTACAGAGTGTTTTTAAAGTCGCTGTTACTCAGAAACGGCGCGATAAAATAGAAAAATGTATATAAACAAAAATAAAGGGAATGAAATTTGCAACAATAGTTATTTATGTATCAAGGGCATTATGACGATGTTTATGTCGAAGGCAACCAATTTAAAAGGTCGAGGGCCGTCAGGCCCGAGAGTTTTTAAGTTGCTCGAGAGCATAAACATCGAGTAATGCCAGTGGTGCATACAACGTTTTATATTACACTGCATTTGAATTTGAGAAAATTAAAATTTTTTTATAAATTTTGAATTTGATTTTGCTAAATTTTCTAGTTTGCGGTGGAATTGCGATTGACAGGACATAATAAGCGGGCATTATGATTTATACGCTCTAGCTTATTATAGCATACTTAATATTTTTCGTTGTCAAGGTATAAAAAATAAATAATGATTCAGTGTAATATAAAAAATGTTTGAAACATTTTGCTATAAAACCGATTTTTATATGAGAAAAAGGATCATGGAAATATCCGTTTAACATGGTTAACATAGGAGTGTATTAATAATTTCTGGAGCCAATGTATGTACATTTCAAAATTTAAAATCGCTCTCCTGCAAAATAGGTAAAAATGAGTTACGTCTTTCTTCGTTGGAGGTGTCGATGTGGTTCCTTCTGATAAGAACAATATGAGTCATACTGAATTGACAACAGCATTTGGTGGTAATAAAGAAGAATAATATGCCCCTTTGTGTTTAAACAGCAGCAACAGTATTATATCAGAATGTGATGATTCGGACAAGGACCTTGACTGGGAAATAGATAAAAAATCTTCTATTTCTTCCGGACCGTCTTCAAACGCAACCTTCTATCATCGTTCATTCGGTAGTCTCCATTGTTAGGTGTATTAACCTTTTTATCATTGTGGGAAATGCAGAATTAAACTTTTAATAGAAAAACAGATAACATTACTTTCCTTCTAGAAAATACAAAATTGTAGTTCATGCAAAAGTCTAGTAGTTTTAGATCAGTCTTTAAGTTAACTTTGTAGCAATTAGAAGTAGATTTAGTGCAAAATTAGTAAATTTAATAAATAAATAATTATGAGTTTTTAAAAAATTAAGTTTGAATTTAATAAATATAACTAGCGTACTAAACAAAAAGTATTTTTCTTTTTATTCAACGTTTGGGAAGGTTAGAAAGAGTATTATAATTAAGTGTTTTCCCGAGTTTTGTCGTTATATAATTAAAACTTATAAAATAAATTCAGTGAAAAAGTACATTCAAATCTTTCATATTAGTGTAATTTCTAGTTATGTAAATAAAAACCCGAGTAGAAATAATTTTCATTTTGTAATTAATGCTTTTATTAAACTGTGATTAAAACAATATACTGTAATAAAAGTTTAATTAAAATTAATTTTTAATTTAATTTAATTAAAAGACATTTTAATCGTTATAAAGTCTATAGTTATGTTTAAGGCTGGGATTATGCAAATGCATATTTTTAACTATTAATATGAAAACGTCGATTTTAGGATATCTTTGCGAATCACATAAATTAGAGTAATTTAAACCAAAAATTATTTATACTACCTACGTATGAAAATTTATGAAATATATCATATTTACAAACTATTGTTGTGCTTGGTAACGGATTGTCGGGAATCTGAATCAGCGTCTTTGAACCTGAGTGAAATCACTTTACGTAATTTTATTATTCTTAGGCAATTACTTGCAGGTAGAACATATTCAATCAGACAGTGAGTGAAAAATTGTTGAACAATGCCAAAACAAAAGCCGAATGTTAGATAAAAAATTTAATTTTTGAATTTCCAAATGATTCTGCTGCTATTCGTGAGGCAAAATTTGCTTTAGATGATCAACATTACCTCCGAAGCTAGCATTTATAAAATCAAACTACGCCTTTATTGCAAAGACAATCAAAACTCTCGAGACGCAAGTTATGAAACTTGTAGATTCCATTGAATTACTGAATCAAACTAAAAATTCGATTCAACAGATTAAAAGGGATGTAGGGATGCGTATTGGCCAAAAATTTACAGATGTGATTAGAAAAATTGTGTAAGTTTAAATTCGCTCCAATAACATCAGTCGACGTTGAAAGAAGTTTCTCAACGTACAAGAACATATTGAGTGACAAAAGACAATCTTTTGTTTTAGATAATTTAGAAAAAGATATTATAATTAATATTTTTTTTTTACTACTAACATGAGAAATGAGCATTATTTACTCCATTCCTCTAATGAGAAGTAATATTTCTCACCCTAGGTAAACAATGATAATAAAAAAACACCTAGATAAATAATAAAACATTTTCTATATTTTTAATGAAATGAACCGAAAAACTTGGAAATGTCAATGTTTTCTTTTATTGCAAGAGTCGATTTTATCATGGAATAGTTTGCCCACAATGTTGATATCTTTTTGCAGCCAGCTTCTTCTTTGAAATATGCCAATAAAACATTTTCTGATATTTTAATAGCTTTCTTTCTTTCGCACCATTTTTTTAATGCATTGTATGCATTCATGTATAATCTTTTCGATTTTTCTGGCAACAAATCGCTACTTGCACTAGTTGCAGCCTTTCTAAGTTCAGGTGGGGTACATACTTCCAGCTCTAAATCACTGTCACTAAAATTTTCACCCATGTTCCAAATTTTATTCACACAATTTAAATAAACTTTTAGAAAACGGCTATTTCCTGGAAAATTACATTTAAAATTGCATTTAATTAGTTTTATTTTGTTTATTTGACAACTAAACACCCAAACTACTTGATATTTCGAAATATCTGAAAAATAAATAGGAAGCAACTAAAGCTATCTTTATCAAAATCTAATCTAATCAAATATAGTAATATATCAGTTTTTGTAGTAAAAAAATTCTATATATACTTCGGTTGAGAAGGCCATTATACACCTCACACATTATATCTTTCGGCGCTACGCGCTTCAGAATATAAACGTGCTCGGTAAATAATGGCTCACTTCTCAACCTAAGTGTATAATATACTATTTAAGCAGGTTTTTTGAAACTTTTATCCTGCACTCTACTCAATTCTTATTTCACTAAATTTCCACATACCTAAATTAAATATAGAAGAGAGGGCTACCCAGCCCTATTATCTATAACCATATGTAATTCGGGAACTGTAAGGTATCCTCGTGCCTCGTACTTAATTAATAAATGTTATTTGATTTGATTTGAATAAAAAAAAAGTGCTAAATGTTTTTTTGCAAAAATATTATTGCATTTTTTGAAATTTTATTCGGCATATTTCACTGCATATTTTATATTTTAAGTTGCATATTTTTACGAAAATTGGAGCATATATATGAGCATTCAGTGCTTAAAATTTTTAACAAACTTGGGTGATAAATTTCAGCATTCAACATTATTACTGTGGTATTTATATTATATTTAAAGAAATAAGTTAACAGGTTTGTGTTAATTATATTTCATTTATTTAGACCCTAATCATGAATAAGTCGTTGCTATATAAGTCGTTGTACGATAAGTTTTTGAGAGCATATCCAGAAAAATCCAAACAGCAGTCCCAAAAAGATGTAAACGATATATGGAACAAAATAAAATAAGAGGATGATTTGTCTACAAAAATCCCTGAGCTAGTAAAAAAACTATGAAGTGGTGTGTATGAAAAGAAAGGGAAGTTTAATGCAATTTTGGTCAAAATCGGTCACAAAACAGACTTTAACTGAAACTAATGAGCAGAGTGAAATTCATCAACCACCTTCATCCTAAATCGATAAACCTTGCTCATCTAAAAGTTAACCGTTACCATCAAAAGATGGGCTCCGGCCCAAGAGCAGTTGAAAAAGGAAATCGATATTTTTAATGCCGATCTTGTAGGTCTTTAGAAGCGTAAAAATACAGGTATGATCTCTTCTGAACAGGAACAAGAAATAAAGTTCTCTAGGCATGTTCAAACGAGTCAATATTGCACTCAAATTGTTAAGTGTGATGATCAGAATTACTGTGCTAAGCCTGGAAGTAGTTACTTTACTGTAATGAATAAAAAAAGATTTTTATCACTACCAATTCCAATTATTCAAACCAATATTGGAATAAAAGCTGCAACCGCCAGAAAAAATGGTGAAACATCCAATTTTTGCCCGTTGTTTTTATTAAACAATTTATGCTTATCATCTTTAATTGAGCAACCTCCAAAATCTTTACCGTACGATTACTCCGTGGGACGCTGAATAAGGTATGCAAGAAATATATAAAAAAACACTCGACAAAAACGCCGTTATTTTCGATGTAGCGTAACTTGCTCAAAATTAAACTACACCTGCCACTTGCCTAACCGTAGATGGACTGTACGCGTTAGCTAGATGTGTTATTTAAAACGCAGTTCTCGAGAGCGTGGCTGTTTCGAAAAACATCGTGGGTTCGTAACAAAACGTTCTTCAGTACTGAGATCTAAATCAGCTAAATGAAAAGTACGATGGAAAAGTGGACGCCAGCTAATACAAATAAAACTAAAAAGAAATCAAGAGTCGATTTATTGTATTAACACAGATAGAAAATAAAGATGTCGACAAGTTTAATTAATTCACCAATCAAAACAAAACATAAAACATACACATAAGGATCAAGTAAAGCTAGTACGTAATTGATGATTACGAACTAGAAAAATAAAATAAAAATACAAAAGTGAAGAACTGACATCCACCTGACGGGTAGATTCAGTCAAGTAAAGAAATACAGGTGAGTATCCCTGAAGAGGATAACCCAACAAAAGAAGTTATGCTCAGCAAAGATTAATTGCACACCGGATGTCATTATCTCGGGATTATTGACTTTAAAAAATAGAACCTGGCATCCAGCATCATTTAAAACAAGTATATGCATCTCTATGAACCCTGAATGCAGTACTACCAACTTCACGACTCGGCAATTGTCTTTCCTTCGTCAGGACCTTTCGAATGCAATAACATTACTTCATCATTCTATTGGTCTACCATCCAGGAATGAAAGTCTACAAAATAGAGAACACAAAATACTCATTAAAAAAATCAACAGCCTGCCAGTTCCAATACTCATCAACCGAGTTAGTGTGACTACAAACTCAATTAATCTCTACTGAAACATCTTCATAAAAAATCATATCCTCTGCTTGGAATCGAGGTGTTCCATCCCAAATAAAAAAAAACGTAAATCCACGTCCGGGATTGAAAAGTGGTGAAACATCAAAACGAAAATATACGAAGTTTGGTTCTCCAATTGGAAATTAATTTCGATCCACCTGGTACTACACAGTCACAAGGATACATCCTCTTGTGAAAAAAATACAACCATCGGGCATCGAAATCCATAATAAAAAATAACCATTCTTCGGACTATTGATGTTAAATAATAATAATGTTTCAAACCCCATATCTTCAAACAGATGACCGATAAAGCAGTGTCATCGCAAAACCAGAAACAAAATATTGGAACCATATGCGGATAAGAAAAGATTTCCAATATTGATAAACTCCATCTTACGACGACCAAAATTTAAATTGTGGTAAAAACCAATAACGAATAATTATAACAAACGTGTAACCCATAGCCTGGGTGCTAAAAATAATTTGTTAAACAAATTAATTGGAAGTAATAATAACATAATTACCCGCTAAACGGCAAAATTAAATAAAATAAACCATTAAAAACTAAAAATGGACGAACACCAGATTATACGTCGATCTCTTTCGAAATTCAACGCATAATGGAGCTTATCAAAAATGAACGAAAAATTATCGCAACCAATAGCGATCCAGTGGCGTCGCATGAAAGTAATTGTAACGGACAAAACGTCTTTTGGCACGTTACATCGACAGGAAGCTTGTCTCTTTATGCTTTTTCAGTGTGTTTAGTGGCCCCAGTCCTCTGTTAAGTATCATAATACTTTTTAGAGTATCCCTGGTTTTGGCCAAATCATAGAGGATACTCTGTTTTGCCCCTTTGATTTGTTTGGATAACTTCTTAAACATTTGTTCTGTTTTTTAATCGGATTCCTCTATCCGTTGCATCAATTTATGCACTACGGCTTCTTCTAAAAATTTAAATTGAATTATATCATTATTTCATTATAATACGCATAGGTATTACACTCTATGAAACGAGAAGAAAACACAGTTACATAATCTATAATTGACGCTTTCCTCTTTGGCTCCATGGCTTCTTTTCCTCTTTTTGCCTTTGCAACTGATAGCGTCATCGATTACAACAGTTGTACTGTTATCGTAATCTATATAAATAAAGCAAATTATACAGCAAATCTATCGTTATTACGTAATTTCGTTAAATTTGGATTATTAATGTAGAAGACAAGAGACAAGGCCGCTCCAATAAGGGACCTATGGATAATGCTGAATCATAATCTACGTCAATGCTTCAAACCGTATGAAAACCTAACCGTTGATGAACAGCTTTTTCCGTACAGAGGTAGAACCAGGTTTATCCAATATATTCCTTCCAAGCCAGCAAAATATGGTGTAACAGATTTTTGGTTAGCAGATTCAAAAACAGGTTATCCATTGCAGGGAATAATTTTTCTCAAATTTACTAATGAATATTATTTTATAGGCAAAAAAGATGGAGAAGAACGCCAAATCAATGTTAGAGAAAAAGTTGTAATGAAACTTTGTGAATATTACAAAAATTCAGGAAGAAACATTACGACTGATAATTGTTTTACTTCCCTTCCTTTGGCAAATCGTCTTAGAACAAATGGACTTACCTTAGTTGGAACTCTCAGGAAAAACAAACCGTACATTCCCAAAGAATTGTTACCATCTAAGGATAGAGAAGTGCTATCGACATTATTTGCTTTTCGGGATGAAGGTACCTTGTGTTCTTACGTACCCAAGAAAACCAAAGCTGTTGTGTTATTATCTACCATGCACAGTACTCCAGACATCGATAACACAACTCAAGTAAAGAAACCTGAGATAATTTTATTCTATAATGCTACCAAAGCTGGAGTTGATCAGATGGATCAGATGCTAACTCAATATACGACAAAAAGAAAAACAAACCGATGGCCATTGGTTTTCTTTTATAACATCTTTTGAAAACGAATCGTCGTCGTCGATTATTTCTAAAAGATTTAGGGAAAGATCTTTGTACGCCATCGATCATAAAAAGAAGTCGAGAACAACTAGTGACGCGATTTAGTTTTGTAAAAAGTGCCATCGAAAACGTCCTTGAAAAAAAAAATCATAAATATACAGAATGCTGCACAATCGTTAACCACCGGGCCAAAAACGCGACAACACTGGGCGACTAAAGTTTACTGGCTACTGCACAATATGCAATAACTTGGGAGAAAAAAAAAGAACTCGCAAGAGTTGTAATAATTGTAGAAGTCCAGTGTGTAATGAACACACCAACATAGCTCCAACTATTTGTAAAAATTGTGCCGAATAAAAAAACAATTATTGCAAGTATTATTTTTTTATGTACTTATTTTGTTATTAATATTACCTTTCATGTGCTTTGTTTATTATTATAAAATAAAATTATTATTTCAGTAAAAGTAGTTCAAAAAACAGTTTTGTTTTAACGCAAATTGTAACAGTACCGGGGTACTCAGCATGGTACAATTACATTTGTACAAAAACACACAAGGTGAACTTCATAAAGGCGGAAAAAAAGCGCCCCCCCCTCTAAAGGGAAAGTAAGCATTTTTAAAAAATTTGTTTTCCTTAAATTAAACAATTTTTTAGAGATGTCACAAAAGCTCAAAAAAATCGGTTCAGTGGAAAAAAAAGTTATGGAACTTTAAAGCCGAAATAGTACCCGGGTACTTGGTATGGTAACATAAGAGTTAAGAAATGATTCCAGTTTTGAAATATATTTATAAGAGAGGGCATAACGAGACCTATTCGGAAATTTAAGTTTACAGTAAAGTTTACAAAATGAAAATATTGAATACGTACCGTGTCCTTACTGTACAGTAATTTTTAAGAAATTATTTAAAACGTCATGGAAAGTTGTGTCACGTTAAGATTCAAACCGATGATATAACTGACAAAAATAAGAGAAAACACTATTTAGCTAACCCTCAAACAATAATTATTTATTGCTTGTGCTATGGACTCCACAAATGTTGATTTGAAAAGTAATGTAACACAAAAAGTAATATTTTGGAAGATATTTAATATAACATTGTAATAATTATTATTACTTGAAATTTTCCCAGAAACATTGGCTAAATTGAAACGAAATTCAGATGAAAGCGAAGAGATCAATCCTGAAGACAGTGAAACTGAAAGCATACAAAAAAAAAGAAAAGGACGAAGGCTAGTAAACCAGGTCAAAAACAAGGTAAGCAAGCTTACGATTATGTGATATACAATTTTTAATTTCATATTTTTTAAAGGATAGACCAAAGAAGAAATCTCATTAATAGATGATAAAGAATTTAAAAATTATATTAAAAAAGGAAAATACCTCCCTGGGGATGATATGCAAAAATTTTTAGAACGCCATAAATTGGAAAGGTCTGTAATCAGTCCAAGTTACGACATCTTATTAGATTAAATAAAAAGAAGTAAAATTGAGTTTTTTTCATTCGACTCAACCAGAGACAACTACGATCCGAAGAATACATTCATCTGAGAGATGCAATAAATTCTGATGGAAATGTTAATAATATGTGTGTTTATGCATAAATTGTATGCCGCATACTAAAATCGGGTTCCCTATTGTATAAAATCCGCACTCTATTTATAACAAATGCAAATTAACAAAAACATTTTCTTTCAGCTGGATATAGATTTTCAATGTAAATATAAAAATAGTAGTAATCGGCTTTTTAACGAATGGCCAGAGATAGCCACAAAAATAGTTAGTTTTGCGAAATCACTTAAAGATACTATGTATAGTTCAAACCTATTTAGCGAATGATCAGAATCAAAAATTAATAACGGAAGGTATTGCTTATAGCTAACATATACATATCTTTTATTTTATGTAATCAATTTTGTTGGTAATATTGAAGTACTAGCGTTATTATTATTGCCATTACTTCTTGGAACTGCAGTGGTCAAATCAAAAAAATCTGGATGTCACTGGAGGCCCTCGAAAGCTGAGATCCAAAAAGGTTTTTTGCTACATTTGTAGGTAGGTAACTTAGTTTTTTGACTACATAAATACAAATAATCTTATGAGGTAATATAAATTTCAGACAACGGCAGAGTTGGAACAACGGATACGAAAGTTACAGAGATTTAAACTTCAAATCCAACCATTTCCAACAATTATTGGACCATTGGATAAACCCACGTCATGTAAAGTCCAGGTCAATAACCTGAGATACACACTACCATCGCGCATCGGCTTTAAAAGCAATTGACGTCTACTTCAAGAGTTATCATTCATTAAATACCAAGTATCGGGTTGAATGTGAACACGTATGGATGTTTTTACAAAAGTATGTGTGCAAAATTGACACTGCTGAGGACAAAAATTACGTAAGAGTAAATAAGTTTATTTCAAACTTGCAGTTCATTTAAAATGATTTAAAATAAGGTGAACAATGACTGTGTTAGAATTTTTAGTAATAATAATTCAATTCGAAAACTATTTCGAGTAATCATAATAATTGCAGCAGTATGTACCATTGAAATTGTAAATGACAATATAGAATTTAAAGTCGATTGTAAATTGTAATCGATTGTTGATTGTAAAATTAACATGAAAACAGAAACTTCTAAATTTATTTCTGCATTATATAATAATTCATTAGTACCTCGAAATGTTGTATAATTTGTTGTTGAAACCACAAGTTCGTTCTTAAAAGATTGCTATATTCCCAGTATACAACAAAATGTTGTAAATCACTTAAAAGCCAATGATTGCAATATTGATGTCAAAACTCTGAATGAAATTAAATCTGTTCTACAGAACTCGAAAACGGTACGTTTCTGAAACATTTTGTTCGACACTTTTTTGTTTGTAATGATTAGTACTACATAATCTAGGTAAAATTTACTATCTATTTTAGCTCATAAAAGTTGCCGAAAATATCGATTTTTTTATTCAAGGCCGTATTGCTGTTATATTTCGTATTTTTTGATTTACTAAAACATTAAAATAAGACAATTTTTTACTAGGAAGACAGTGCCATGGTTGTTTTCAAAAAATATTCAACTGTTTCCATAATAACAACATTTTAGAGGTGACCTAATACTTCTCAGAATATACTCCACTAATTATTACAAATTAATTTAATTAGCAAATTTTTCCTAGACATAGCAACCCTAAGTAATAACTAGACAGACATGAAAAGAAAAATGGAGCATGGTATCCAAAAAGAAGAAAGCCAAAGAGGCAAGTGTCAGTAAAAATGAAGGGGCTATACTAAAGTTTGTGAAAGTTTCTTCGCGAACACCAAAATCTACGCTAGAGCCATCAGGTGTGAGTTTTTCAGATGATAGTGCTGCTGAAAACTAAGAAAAAGTTGAAGTAGTACAAGTACCCGAGACCGATGATTTGTTACGATCTGATTGGAAGAGAAACGAGAGGAATAAGTAGGAGAAAAGCCTGCGTGAAGAACTTGGAATTTCTAGTGAACCTCCAAGACGAATTAGAAAAAGGCACATTTTTGGCGACGGAAGTAGAGATGCTTGCTTAAGAAAATGTTTTCTTCATTAGATAGAGTAACTGCTGAAATTCGAGAAAGGTTCCAGCAGCTCCAGAATTTGGCCGAAAAATATGCCTTCCTAAGGTATTCAATAATATTGGGTAACGATGATGAGGAATGCAACCTCGACCAAGCTCCTCGAGATATTGACAGAGAAAAGTTTAAGCTTGAATGTGTGTGTCTACGAGCTTTTGTAGCTACAGCAAACTGTAAGAAAGAACTAACTAAAGTTTATTTTTGAATCCAAACTTGAAGAAGGATTACCAAATGTAGTTATAATGCTGAGAATATCCTCACAGCTGCCATAAGTAATACCAGTTGTGAGAGAAGCTTCTCTAAATTAAAACTGATTAAAAATTATTTCAGATCTACAATGTCCACGCTGAAATTAACAAATCTAGGTATTTTGACAATCGAAAAAGATGTCGAAATCTACATTAGCGAATGTATTCGAGTCTGCATTGCACAAAACACGAAGAATAAAATTATAATTTTTTTAATTTTAATTATTTCTTTTTAATACTTATTTTTAATAATATCTAATAAATTGATATAAGAAATACTTTTTTTTTGCATAATTGCAAAAGAACAAAGAAAGATATAATGAAGGCAGGCAGCAATTACGACAGTATTTTGATATGTTATCCAAAGTCGAATCTCATTACTGCCGATCATCGACTACTAAGCTATATTTAGAAGCCATTTGGAGAACTAATGCAAACATATTTCGAAAGCATGAAAAGTACTGCAAAAGTACTGGATATTATGTCACTCAAGTATAAAGTGTTTGAAGACGTTTTCAATGAACTCAACTTGGACATTTTTATGCCGAAAAAAGACCAATGCAATATCTGCATTGGATTTAATGCAAAGAATGGAACTCAAGAGCAATATGACCTCCACCACAAAAATAAAAACAAAGCTAGAGTACAAAAAGAACAAGATGAACTAATGGCAAAGTTGGTGTATACCATGGACTTACAATCCGTTCTGCTTTGTCCAAAAACAACGTTAATAGTACACTATTTCACTATATTTAATTTAAAAAATAGTGAAGGGCACTGCTATCTTTGGGATGAATCAAAAGGATCTCTGAATGCTTATAAGTTTTCATCAATAATTTGTAAGTTTATATCTTACCGAGGTACCATTCCAAGCCGGCGACGAAATTATATCGTTTAGCGATGGGTGTGGTTGCCAAAATAGAAATACCATATTATCAAACGCATTAGTAAATTTTGCAATTCAGTGCAAGATAACTATAACGCAAAAAATTCTGGAAAAGGGTCACACCCAGATGGAGTGCGATTCTATGTATTCGACCATCGAAAGACGACTCAGGCGTCAAGATATTTACACTCCATCTGGGTATGTAGATGCCTGCAAACATGCTAGACTAAAACCAAATCCATACAAAGTTGAATAGTTCCAACAAAATTGAAGATTTTAAATAGTTTTATGTGTTTCCTGAACATTTATGCTAATTTGACATACAAGGTTTTTAAAGAAAGCCGACGTTGTACTGTTACGCTTACCAAATTATGAAGTCCATTGATTTAGGAACAAAGAATTCTCTCTTTTCAGTGTAATTCTATAATTAAACATTTTAACGATCTCAAAGGAGACGTGATAGAAATTAAGAGATTAATAGATTCAAATCAATCAACGTAATCATTTCAACAATTTCTTTGAGTTGTTTGATTAGTAGATGTCAATATTTTCTAGTGGAATAGAAATTAACGTGTTATATTTTTTTACAGGAGAACATCAAATTGGTCGTCAACTACAACGATGAACGAGTCGCCGCCAACCACATCGGAAGATAAAGAATGCAATGAAAATTTTGATTGCTATAGAGAAGAAACTGAAGACTTTCTTGGTGTGAATTCTGCATCACATTTAGTAACCGATGAAGAGATTAAAATCTCAGGCGAAGATACAAATTTTTTAGTAGCAACGCCTCAACCTACAACTTCCTCCTATAGAAAAAAAATTAGATGTGGGCAAGATAGCACATGAAATTGAAAATATAGGTACTATATAAGTAACTACAAAAGAAAGAAAACAAGAAGATGAAGAAATGAGCCAAGAAGAACTGTTTGGGAAACAAGTCACAGGTTTTTTAAAAACCTGTAAAAGTGTTGAAAAAAAAGAAATTTATGAAAAATGTTTTTAATCTAATGTTAGATGACGAAGAGTATATGATTTAAGGTTTAAAAATAAAATGCGTTTTGAGTAGAAATTTAATTGAAATATCTTGTCAAGCAATAGATCCTTCCTTAGTCAAAAAATAATTCGACATATGATTTCTAATTTCAAAACATTTTTGCAGCATTATTACTGCTCAATGGTTTAAGTGGTTGAAGTGATTGATTGGCATTTGCACTTCTACGCCATTCACCTCGATGTAATTCACCTAAAAATTAATGATTTTATAATTTCCAGTATTATATTTCTTCATGAAATATCAATACCATTAATTTCCCGATCTACACACTGGGGGGGACAGTATAATGCAGGTTCTTGTAGTTTCTTCCCAGATTTTCAAAAAGTTATGAAGACCCTCCCTGGATATATTTTTCAACGTTTTCAACTTTTACAACAATGGTTCCTTGAAAAATTCTCCAGCGAGCAACAAGGATTCCAAAAGTATTTTCTATAATTCTCCTGGCTCTGGATAAACGATAATTAAAAATAAGTTGCTGTTTGGATAAAGCCTGGATAAAGCCGCATAATATTTTCTCTTAGTGGAAAGGCTTCATCGGCTACAATAAAATATGGGAAAACACAATCAACATAATTTCCAATTTTTTGTGCGTTAGGTAAATCTAATCGTCCAGAGTTGAGCATATATCCAAGATGACTTTTGGTAAATACCCCGCCATCACTTTCGCAACCTGCAGACCCGATATCCACATACGTAAAATTATAATTATCATCGCACATAGCGAACAATAGAACACTGGAGTATTGTTTATTATAATTGTAATATTCTGATCCCGAATTGGCCGGAGCTTGAATTCAGGCATGTTTGCCATCCAATGCTCCTAAAACATTTATTTGAATTTATAGCTAGGTATCTTACGTATGGGACCAATCGTTACCTATGAAATGTGGGAAATTCCAGCGCTACACAAATTTTGTTGCAATCTTCTCCCAGTTTTCCATCGTTGGTTTTATAAAAACCAGTTCGCGAAGTACATTCCAAATGGCTTCACAAGTTTCGTGTACAACATTACATATGTATAGTTGTTTTACCGTTACAGGTAACATACCTACAATTTCGATCAACAGAAGTTTACTGCAAATTCCTACAAATTTATTACTTGCCGATCCGAACTTTAATAAGACAGCACCAGTAGACATGCTGATTGGTTCCAACACGTTTTCCGATTCTTCAAAAAACTAAGCTTTGATGGCTAGTTTTAAGTCCAATCCAATTACAACAACTACACAAAACATCCACAAAATGCCATCTCAACATTTCACACAAATTAGACTAACAGCTACGAAAGTTTTGGGAAATAGAAGACTGCCCAAAAACCAAGTTTCTTTCCAAAGATGATATCACCTGTGAAAATTATTTCCAGCTCCTTTAAAGGAGCCGATCACAAAGTTAGGCGATTCTCGAAAAACTGCCACTAATCGTTTCATGAACCTAGAAAGAAAACTCATGAGATCACCAAACCTCAAGTCTAAGTGTGATGAATTCATACGCGAATATACAAATCTTGAGCACATGACTTTAGCCAAAGACCAGAATGATAATTCAGGATTCCTTTTACCGTACCATTGCATATTCAAAAATTACAAACTACGCGTTGTTTTTGACGGCTCTGCCAAAACAACCTCTGGGGTATCCATGAACGATTTGATGATGGCGGAACCCACCATTCAAGATGATCTCTTCTCTATAATTATTCGTTTCAGAAAACACAACATAGTTCTCGGTGGCGACGTTGTCAAAATGTACCGCCAGGTACTAATACTTGAAAGTCAACGCAACTTACAGAAAATTTTATGGCGTTACAATACGGAAGAAAACATAAAGGTGTATGAGATTAACACGGTAACCTATGGGTTGACTTCTAGTACCTTTATGGCCATAAGATCCTTACGGGAAGCAGCAATGAGACACGCCACAGAAGATTCAGTGGATAGTTCCACCATACTACGAGATTTTTACGTAGACGACCTCTTGACTGGAGGCGATACTGTTGACGAAATAAAACAGCTTAAACGTGAAATGACTGACTGTTTTTAATTTTAAGACATATATATAAGTGCATATTTTTCATATTTTAAGAAAATTTAATTTAAAAATGTTTTGTCAACATAATTACTTTAACTTTGTAAAACTATGTTTAAAAAGAACAGCTTTGCAAAAAAAATTACGTCCCAGAAACGGCTCTGCTTCTGAAATTGTATTCTTGTAGATAAAGGAAATGCAATGAGGGCATTCAGGGCCGTAGCTAATTAATAAGTTTTTAAATGTTTTTAATAAAAATTCTGGTTATAAAATCATGTGTTTTGTAAATAATGTTTTGTCCGGTCAATTTAATACAATGGAAGATATATTGTGGTGTTTCGTGGCTTTCACCGTTTGATTAGTGCGGTATTTAAGTTGATTTGTTTTATGTCTGCAAATGGGTTGATTTATTAAGAGGAAAATTTAAATATGACTATAATTCTATTACTTTCAACACAATTTTACACAGTTTGTTATCTCCACAAAATTTAAACAATCAGTGATATAAAAAGTGCTTCGAATTCGGATCCTAAAACAAAAGAAGATGTGGATTAAAAATTATGAAACATCCGGTATGTTTTTAAATAAAACTTAGGTACATGAGTTTTAATTTTTGTTAAGTTGAGACAGTTTTTGGTAGATTTGTGACAATAAATTATTACTAATTATTTAAAAAAAGGTTTTACTCTTGGCCCATGTATGGAATTCGGCATGCCTTATTGGTCCCTAATGAAAACCCAACTGAAATTTCTAGTCGGGAATGTGGCAAAAACATACACCATGCTACTTTGGAACCACTTGTAGGCACACCGAATATCACTGCAGATAAAGCTAATGCAGAGAACCAATTATTAAAAAAAGGTTCGGAGAACACTGGATTCAAGATTCAACCCTGGAATGGTATTTCAATTTGCTGATTAAAGACGAAACGCCAGGAACTATACAACCGATGACCTTTAAAGAATCAGCTGTAATGATTCCAATATTAACATAAATATGGAAAAGTAACCGAAACAAGTGCTACGTCGGAAGGGTTATTTAATCACTTAAATAATCGAATTTTTCACCACGAAACATTACCAATGTGAGTAGATGATTTCATAAAAGTTCACATAAATAACATCATTGGATCCATGATTTTATTGAGATCCAAATTTAATTCGATCGAAAACAGTGATGGTTTTAAGTGTCTTCCAAACCAAGAAGACACTGACGTAGAAATTCCAATACAAAAAGACTACAGCAAAAGAAAATATAATGAAGTTGATGATGAAAATTGTGACACATTCGAATTCGAATCTGAAACTGCAGTAGAAAATTGGGGTGGGCTTGGTCAATATAATAAAAAGAAGGCAAATTACTTGGATAAGGACCCTACAGTTTTAATCTGCAATGTACAAAGCAAAACGAAGTCATCCACCCGAGCTCCCGGGACGCAATAATTACGCTGATATGCGTATAGGATTAGTATGAATATTTCTTTAGTAAAAGTAAAGTTACAAATACTAACCAACTTAACAAATATATGAGATTTCCATTCAAAACTTCCCCCTCCCCACGATTTCTTAAAATTCCCTCATTTACATAATGCGATGAAAACATATTATTAACAACCACATTATTGAATGTAAAAGAAGTAATAAATAATGCAGTCACGAATTCTGATAAGGTCACTACATGTTTAAAAATACAAAATGAATTCTATATCAAAATATGAAAATATAAAAAAAAATCACAAAACAAAATATGCTGATATTAAAAGCCACTGGAAGGGAACCATCAACTACAATCGAGTTATCAAACTCTGAAAATCAATTTCAAGAGCTCTTAGGAACTGAAATGAAAGGTAGAATATCGGAGTTTGATAAAGATAACTTTTTTGATTCGACATTAAATGCAAACAAAGAAAATAATAGTTTCAGCTATGACCAAATTAGTATATTCGATGCCCCCTCTGGTATATCTGGTGCTGCTACATCGAAACCTGGTCAGTTTGAAGGAAAACAAATAATTTATTTAAATATAGGTGCGGTTGTACACATATAGTTACATTACGCTACATGTAATGTTGAGGGTATAATTATATTGTAAGAAACCGCCCCTAAATTTAATATTTTAATAGGTAAAGGTAATTTAATTCAAATTAGCTCGATTCGAAAAATATTCCAATAAAAAACTTTTTTTTAAACAGATAACTTTTAAGATAAAAACCTTTGCTGGACCAAAGTATCAAAAGGCTCAAATTGTATAGTTCAAATTAGATTAGACTAAAGTCAATACAAAACATATTATTTTGATTTTATTAATTATGGTATCTGTAATTTATAATCTTCAATAATCTACCATACATTTCAAGAAAAAGCCAACTAACTCTTTAAGGCCACCTCACAATCCGGACGACTTGGAAAAGAATGTCAAGTATTGCAAGATCACATACCATCCGTGGCTAGAATACAAGATTAAGCAAACCTTTAAAGAGGCTGGAGATACAGTTAAAGTAAAATTGGTATTTAGTAACGATTTTAACATAAACCGGTTATTGTACTCGAAGACGAAGGATGGGTGCCCACCCTTGATCGGGCAAACGTTGTATACAAAATTGATTGTGATTTATCATTTATGTTACATCGGACAGATCAAGCAGACATCAAATTCAAATCCAGCAAGGCAGGTTTATCAGAGCACGCTGTCGAAACATCTCATAGGTTCAATCCAGACGATGTAAAAATCTTAGCCTTAGAAAAGAACTTTTCCAAGCGGATGTTCCTAGAACCAGCGTTTATTCGCACGACTGCACAGAACTGTAATAAACAACTTAAGCACCAGGAAGCAACAAAAGGCAGAGAAGAAATCATTAGTTCACAATGTGCATCCACCTTGCAATGAGAAATGCAGAAGAAAATATAGGTTCTGTTTTACTGAAGAAGAGCGAATTCTCATTAACAAATCCTTTTAGAATTTAAATTACATATAGGAAGAAGGGTATTTATTCAAAATAACTCTTTTAAAAAATCAATTGAACGTCGCCGAGGGTCTGAGGAATTTACAAGGCAAAATACATTATTTAAATAGTACTTAAAAAATGAAACTTCCAGAGTGCAGGTTTGCAAAACCTATTTTTTTAACCACATTAGGCTTTTCCAAAAATAACACGGTGATTCATGACGTGCTTACCCAGAGCAATAATTCTCCAAGGCCAGATGGTCTTGGACATGAAAAACCAAAAATCAAATTTCACGCAAACAATAACCCGTGATACCGAAACAGGAAAGTTCATGGTCAAAATTCCATTTCTATAAAACAAAATGAACTTTTAGGAAACTCGAGAAGATGAAGACATAATATGTTATGAATTGAATACTGTGACCTATGGCACCACAAATGCGGCATTTTTAGCTATTAGATGCTTACGCCAGATAGCAAAAGAAAATGAGAATTTTCCGATCGAGTCGGAAATAATAAAAAAAAGATTTCTAGGTAGATAATTTATTGACGGGATCTAATTCACTCACAAAAATTAAAAATATCTATAAATTAATCTTAAGACAGTACGGATTTTAGTTATCGATTGATAAACGATCCTGCTACTATCACTGTAAATTTTTGAATCCTTCTCACTTTACTTTATTTTTACTATTGTCACGTAAATATTGATCACACTGTAGGTATACAAATAAAATTATAGTTGATATACAAAATAGCATTTAATATCCGGTGTGATCAATGATGAAAATATGAATTAAACTTGAAAAAGGAAATATGAATTAAACTTGAAAAAGGAAATGTCATTTTCCGAAAGCTCGTTCTAAATATGGTTTTATTTTGTCCTATAGCTCAATTTATTATTATAATTTATATCTTAATCTTTTAAGTAGGTTTTTAAAATTTTTAAAATTTTAAAAAACGTAACCACGAACAGAAAAACTACAAGGATTTTATTATTCTATAGGTAGTTGCAATTATTGTTTAGAAAATAATGTTTGGAATTATGAATAACGAAGTATGTAAAATTAAGAAAATAAGTAAAATTAAACATGAAACAAAAAACCATAATTTAAATTTAAACATTTCAGTTTAAAATTAATACCTACTTATTTACATAACAGTCAGGAAAATGACAAATGATGAGGAGCAATGTTGAAATACAAGGCACTTTGTGTCGGTAAATTAAATGATCAAAAATCAAGTTTGTCAATTTGTTGACTCCATAGTTACAAAAAACTTTTCTACAATTACTAATTATTACTACCGGACTAGTCAGGGAAATTCAAATTCACTGCGCGTACATAAGCAGGGAAATGTCTCGATGACAATTTCCGGAAAAAGTAATGGTTTAAAAATGTACTTAACATAATATTATATTTTAATAAATTGTCATGCGAATATAAATAATTTGTATCAGTAAAGTTTAGAACATCGACGAACTGTTTCGATAATGTATGTACTCTTCTGAAATCGGTTTACCAATAATGTCCTAGACTAGATAATATCAATTATTTTTACTTACGCGAATTTTGTAATTGACGTCAACGAATCTAGGCAAGTATGAATCCGCCTTTACATTTTTAGGAATTGCTTCAATTTATAAATAGGTTAATCTAATCCTACTTTTTGTAGATTCCGAACAGGACAATAAGGGTAATCGTAATTATTTTGAAGGTGAAGACAGTTACGTCAATCACGAACAACCTTCATTTATTGATGTTTTGGAACTTGGTGTACGCTCTCCTGCTTCTACTACATCTTCGTCGTCGTCTTATTTACCAGACGTAATAGATGGACCGGTAAAATACTAATTTTAAATATCCGATTAGAATAATTACGTCATACACATAAACTGGGGGGAGGGGTAAAGATCTCTTAAACTGTTATTTGAATAGTATTAGCATCCCTAATCCTCCAGCCGCGAGCAGCTTTCATCGCTTTTTACTTACTGTATACAATTCAGCGGGGTAAACTATTTTCACATTGCCTATAAGTTCAGTTTTTCTTTTACATTCTGTTAATACGACCCTTATTATACTACATAATAATTATTATGAATCACGAATAGCCCACGATTTTATAGAAAAAAAGGAAAAAAATTTAAAATTTAAATTTGGGGTTTTAAATTTGTAATCTAAAACTAATTTAATCAACAGAAATTACGTGAACTACTTAAAGACTCCGAAAGAGGCACGGCAGTTTTGACAGAGTATGAAGCAAAAGGTGATTTGTCTGAGGAAAAGCGGAGAACTCTTGTTAACGAATGTGTAAAATTAATGAAAGTAAGGTATCCCGGGCTAAAACCACCTCCAAAATCTGAAAGATGTTTGATGGCTGCGGCTGTGATTGCACTATTTCCAAAGTTTACGGATCCGTGCAGTCCATTGGGATATGTAAGCTTTTTGTTATATACTGAATTTTCAAGAATACAGAGTCGATTTAATTTTAGGAAGCCTTTTACGACCCAACATCGGGTACAGGATTTTTCTCTAATAGGCTTAGTACCATTAGACCTAAGCGATCTGGTAAAAGGCAAAAACTTGATCAATCGGTCACAGTTGCAGCGACTATATCTGAAACAGAGCTTATTGTAACAGAAGAAATCCAAAACGCAATCTCCTTCCTGCAGCATACTCCGGCCGATGCCAGTTACGAAGAAAAGCTTAAAAAAATGGACATCACGTTCGCTTATAGGCAAAATTGTACCGATATTTTGAAGCAATTTCCAAAATTTTTAGATACGTTTGGTTTGGTAAAATGAAATTTGACAATTTAGAAGTAATTATTTTACTGATAGATATTTTTTAAGGTGGATAATGATTTCTCCAAAATGTTTCCAAACCATGAAAATTTTAAATTAGTTTTTCCAACGATGGTTAGAAAAATTCATAAATTATATGAAAATTCAGGACTTGGGGATAGTAGTATCATAACTGACAAGGATAACCCAGATGGTAATTAAGGCGAATTCCGACTACTCGAACGTTGTTTGTTAACACGTAAAATCCTACATTGAATTATCTAATTTATTGAACATATGGAAGTGTAAGATTTTATTGGTTTTCAAAACGGCCGAGTAATTTGATTTAGTTTGTAAAGTTAGAATGAAATTATAACAAAGTAGGAAATTCATCTGTGGCTACTATTAATTACCATGTCTTTCAGCTTGGGACACTAATATTGCTGCGCTTTTAATGTTGATACATTTTTTACATCCAACTGCACGCGGTCAGCGAAACTCTGGACGTGATTCTATAAAAAATTGTATTGCTAACAAAGTAATAACTTTCCACAAGGTAATTTGATTTGCTATGGTTATTTATTGTTACATGTTAATTAATACAGCATTTATTTCCCAGACTGGTGTACCATTGGAAGATATTTGTAAGAACGCAAATACGGAGCAACCTTTTATAGCAGCGATTGGTCCTAATAAGGCAGCTGCGAATCAATTTTATATTTGCGTGGACCAAAAGCTGTTGCCAACTGAAAATACACCCTTGTCAGCAATCGACATTTTATGTAAGGCCCATTACGTATTAAATGTACATTTTGACAAAAATTTGACGGCATTTTATACTTTTTTGTTGACGCAATTTAATAAAATTACTGATAATAGATTCACAATTACTCCTAAACTGAAGCACCTTCGTGCAAAATTAATGCAGTTTGATGATTAAATCATGTTTTCTTTATTAATTATTATTTTTTATTTTATAATTTTTGTATAAACTAATGATGTCAGATTATTATATATTGGAATGCTTCTTATACAAACTTCAAATAAAAGAATCTCAAGAATTAATTAGGCACTTGAGGTTATTCCATTCTCTCCTTGAAGGTCCAAATTTAAAATTGCCATGTTTCTTCAAATTTTGTCCTAGAAAGTTTGTAACCTATAGCGGTTTAAGAAAGCATCTTCGTAACTGCACCCTTGCCCCAAAACCTCGTACAGAAAGTCCGGTTCCAATGGACACATCAGTTCAATCTATTATTTTACCAGAAGATTCAATACAAGATTACGATACCAACTTGAATCAGTCTACTATACCTGAGAAAGAACATAATACTCCCTGTATAGAAATTCAGCCTACTTTGAATTCTATAGAGAAAAATCAGAGCAAGGAAGATGAAGCTTCTGCATTTGTATGTAAGCTCACCGCTCTTGCGTTACCAAACAGCACAATACAAAAAATTATAGATAGTACCAACGAATTCATTAGCATAGTGAAAGAGTCGGAACTCGGTACACAACCAAATTTTGTAAACTACTTTGAGAATTATGATTCATATTATAAACGCGAAAAGTATTTCAAAAGTCAAATGATCCAACCTGTTGAAATTTCATTAGGTGTTCGTTATGATCAAGTTTGGGATCGTAGTATTTTTTCATATAAGCAGGTATCAGTTGCAGCCAATTTCATTTATGTGCCCATTCTTGAGACTCTTAGATTTTTATTGAACAACGAGTCATACTTTAAAATATTTATGAAGGATAGAGGAAAAAGTAAAGTTTTTGCAAGTTTTAGAGACGGTTCTAATTTTAAATCTAGCTCTTTTTTTAAGAAATATCCAAATGCTATTCAATTACAGCTTTATTTTGACGAATTCGAAACTGTGAATCCATTGGGATCGAAGACAGGAGGTCATAAATTGGGAGCCTTTTATTTTATTATTCGAAACTTACCCTCCCATTTTAACTCAAAATTGGAGCATATAACTACCGCTCATAAAAGTATGGACACTTAATTAAATTTGGTAAACCGGTAGTAGCAGCTATATTTTTAACACGAAAAAATTTTAAATGACAAAGATGGTTTCACTTTATGTTTTCAATACATTTATAATACAAGTGCCATAATATTTTTGAAAATATTTCGAAATTTTTAATTTTTATGGGAATTACCAAAAATAATAAATGTGGTGTTATGCTCTTAAAATTGTATTATGTTAAGTAATCTTCCAAGAACTGACCTGGGAAGCAGGTACCAATAAACTATGGTCATAAACTTTCAAAAAAATTGCCAATTTGTCTTTTATATGTATTTCAAACGTAGTTGTGTAAAGAGTTTCTGTTTGTTGTGAGTGTTTCAAATTTTCAAGATTACAAATGCCTAAAGGAAAACCATTAAGTGTTAAAAATCGATCGGCGATACTAACGTTATATCAAGAAGGGTACACCATTCGAAAAATTTCTGAAAAATTGAAAATTTCTAAATCAACTGTGCATTTAACAATTAATCGTTTTAAAGAAACTGATGGTCTCGAAGACAAAAATCGTCCTGGACGTTCTAGAGCAACGACAAGTGCAGAAGATCAGCACATAAAATTAATCAGTAAAAGAAATAGAAGGTTAACAGCACCTGAAATAGCTTCCCAAATCAATCGGGACCGAAATTAAGCTGTTTCAGTAAGTACCGTTAAACGTCGCTTACAAGAAGCAGATTTGCATGGCCGCATTGCGACATGAAAGCCGCTACTACGTCGCGGAAATAAACAAAAGCGACTTTTGTGGGCTAAAACACATAAAGATTGGTCGGTGGAACAGTGGGCAAAAGTGCTATGGAGTGATGAGTCAAAATTTGAAGTGTTTGGCAATAAACGCAGAACATTCGTTCGACGTGCAAAGCATGAAAAAATGCTTCCCCCGTGTGTTGTGCCAACGGTAAAGCACGGAGGGGGGTCCGTGATCGTGTAGGGTGCCTTTTTCTTAGCAGGAACAGGTGATTTGGTTAAAATAGAGGGCATAATGAAAAAGGAACATTACAAAAAAATACTAGAAGACAATGTTTTACCTTCAGGGCTCCGCTTAATTGGCAATGATTTTATATTTATGCATGACAATGACCCAAAACATACGTCATTGTTGTGTAGAAATTATCTTGCAGAAGCAGAAAATAGCGGAAAACTGAAGGTAATGACATGGCCACCACAGAGTCCGGATTGTAATCCTATCGAATTGCTGTGGGATGAACTCGATAGGAAAGTGCGTCAGGAATGCCCTACATCAAAATCGCAGTTGTGGACACTATTGCAACAAGAATGGGGAAATATATCTAATGAAACTTTGAGAAAGTTAATAGAAAGATTGCCTAGAATCAAGCGTGCTGTAATAAAAGCAAAGGGAGGATTCTTTGATGAGAAGAATATATGATTATTTTTGATTAAAAATTTTTGTTTATTTTATTGATATTACTTGTAAATATGTAAAAAACAATTAAATAATTTTTTCTGCTTAATTTTATTTCAAGTTTTCTTTTAGCTTTTAAGACGAATAATAAGTGTCCATACTTCATTGAGCGGTAATGTACATTTGGTAGCACTATGCTATAATATAGATCTAAAAAATTTTGGTTTTAATAGTGTACTAAATAAGATTGTTGACGATTTAAAAATTTTAGAAGTGGATGGAATAATTCTCAAAAATGGGCACATAATACATGGTTGTTTAATTGCTCTAAGTTTTGACAACCTCGGAGGGCAAACATTGTTAGGACTAGTAGAAAGTTTCAATGCAAATTTTTACTGTAGAATTTATTTGATGGAAAGATCCCATGCAAAAAACAGCTTACGATGTTGATGATGCTAAAATAATTCAAAGAACCCTTCAGAATTACACTGAACATTGGAACAAAGTTAATGAAAGTCAAAATGATACTGACAATACTAAAAAAAAAATAATTGATTCGGTTTGTGGGGTCAAGTCTTTTTCAATTATCAACAACTTAACTAATTTTTCTACATTTAAATCTCCAACAGTCGATGTAATGCACGACATTTTAGAGGGCATCGCCCTCTACATAATTTCTAAAAAACTAATAACTCTCGACGAAATTAATAGGCGAATAAGTTCATTCAATTATGGTTTATTAGAGAACAAGAATAAACCGAGCCCTGTGAATTTAGATAAATCTGGAAATTTAATAGGGCAAAGAGCTGCTCAAACTTGGACATTGATTTATTTTATACCCTTAATATTATCAGACATTAACTTAAAATGTATTGAACACTTCAAAATTATTTTATTGCTAATGCAGTGCATGGACATAATATTTTCATGGAAAATTTCAATTGGTATGGTAAATCAATTGAAACATTTAGTTAAAGAACATCACCAATTACTAATTAACTTATTTGATTTCCACCTCACGCCAAAGCATCATTTCCTCCTACATTACACTCACATAATTTGGACGATGGGCCCTCTTATAGATTTATGGACTATGCGATTTGAAGGCAAACATGGGTATTTTAAAAATTTAGTCCGCAAATTTAAAAACTTCAGAAATCTTGCAAAACTGCTGGCGGTCCAACATCAAAAAAACTTTTATATTACGTGGTCACATAAAATACTAGAAGAAATTGAAGTTATCGAAGGTCCAGTTTTACATACCGACAAAAAAGTTCAATCTGAAATATACATATAGTAATTTGAATTTATTTGATATTAATGATTTAGTTTTTATTAAGTGGGTCGAAGTCAACGGTACAAAGTTTTGCAAAAATAGATTTATTTGCTTTTGTGATAATGTCTTACCAACTTTTTATGAAATTAAATATATTTTCTTATTGAATAATATGCCCCATTCTGTTTGTTTGGCATGGATACCCTTTGTTTTATTGAACATTTACATTCATATCATATTTCCAATACTTGCAATGAAGGCAAAAGATATTTTAATCTGACATCGTTAGAAAATAACATTGTTTTTGAAAAGCATAATCCTTTTAATGAAAATATAGACTTAATTGTTTCAAAACAAACGTTATTTACATTATCGTCACTTGAATAAAATAACTAGGTAACTTAATTTTAATTATAGTTCTTAAGAATTTTTAATAGTTATATAATGGTTATAATATGTTTAAATAGTCAGATGTAGTTTAACAATAAATTGTTGTATTTTGTCCTATAATTTTTTATTATTTAATAAAACATTGATATCTTAGAAATTTATTTTTTTACCTATGATGCATAATATATAATTTCACAACGATCCATTCCTCTAATTGCATTAGTAATAGTATCTAATAACAGTGGTGAATAGTATCTAATGCTATTAAACAAATCTACTTAAAAAATAAGACAATATTAACTAATTTTTTATTAGACAATTCATCTAAAAAAAGTAGGTAATTACAGTTACTTTTTTATCTACGTTATGAGATACACTAACTTGATCTATCAGATGAACTTAACTCTTATAGAAGATAACTTTAACTAAAAGGGCCGATATATTCATCTGTTCAGTAAAGTCTCTGTTAACTACGTGTTCAGTAAATTTATATACCCCCTGTTAAAATTTTGGGTATATTCATCTTATTTTATCTATCCAGTAGTTACTGAATACTTACTCAGGTAAACAATGTTTTTAAACAGCTAATACAATTGCGTAGATAGAGACAAAGCTATATGTAACCCTAAGTAAGAAAGAGATAATATGCAGTTTAGGTAAATTTGAGGTTACGGTGTTCAAAAGGATTTTGTGACACCCTTACAACTAATATAAATATAATATGAAAACCCTGTATTATTAATAATACCCCTGTATTGTTATTAATAATACAGGGTGTTGCGGATTGTACATGCGTTAAGAGCGCAGTCGTAGCGATAAAATGTACATTACATTCTGCGTATAATATTTAATAAGTTGCATCGCCATATTGTGAATAAAGTTTAGTTACAATTATTACCTTTTATTATACATAATAAAGTTACACCTACAATTACGAAACCTACAATTATCCCGAAGATACAACACAGGGTTTTCACTGTAACATACGGTCACAGGTAACATTATTATATTTGTAACATCAGTGAAGTGGTTATGTTTATATAAATGTGGAGATATACGTTAAAACGTATTGCAAAATTCATTGGTTTTTAATTAGAATTTAAGAAATTATAAATATTGTAAGTTGTTGCTCGAAATGGCTGATTTAGGTACGTACTGTGTAAAATTGATGTCTTTTCTTTTATCTAAAACGTTATAAAATTATAGCAAACAAACGACAACGTGGAAACAATTTCTCAGTGGTGGAAACAGAATGCCTTGTGAATGAGGTATTAAAGAGAAAAGCGATTATTGAAAATAAAAGGACGGACGCTGTTACTTGGAAGCAAAAAGAAGATGCATGGAAAGATTTAACTGAAACGTTCAATACCCTTATACTATTAAGGGTTTTGTAGGGTTTCAGTACGGTTAGTACTCTAACCGTACAGAAAAAGCTTTAAAAATAAAATATGACGGCCTGAAAAGAACTGTTAAACAAAAATGTATTAAATTAAAGGCCGAAAAGTCTAAGACAGGAGGTGGAACTGCAGAATCGGTGCAGTTCACGCCTTCCGAGGAAAAACTAATGGGACTTATGGTGTTAAGCGTAGAAGGTCTTTCTACACAAAACGACTCCGATTCAGGTAGATCTTTATGCATTTTATTTTATCGGTTATTTACAATTAAAAATATTTTTAGTGCAACCATGTAATTCGCTAGAATCTGGTAATAATAACAACGGTGAAACACATAATGATACCATTACGACACAATTAGTCGATACTGAAGTTGATACTGGAATTATTGCTGTCGAGGTTAATAATGATTTGATCGAGGCAGTCCCCAGCCATAAAGGGTTGACCAACTCACCAATACCAGAATATGTAAGAGCAACGAACACTACGAAAAACAATCGTAAGTACCTATGTTTTTTAACACACAGCGCTTATCGATTTTTCGGGATTTCAAATATGAATATTTAATTAAAGGAATAATATGAGCATTTAATTTCAGCTTTCAGTTGGAATTCTTGGAGTCCTGCAACATTAAGGACACCATTAAATAAAAAATTACGAAAGAAACATGTACCACATGTTAACCAGGAATATACTTCCATGGCAAGCAGTCGTGAAGAATTAATAGCAATTCAAAAACAGGTTGCCGAACAAGAATTACAAAAATTGCAGTTACAAATTGATTTTCTTCGCAAAGAAGATGAGAGAAAAGATCAAGAAAACCAACTAAGAATGCATCTGGCAACAAAAAAATTTGAAGCAGAAATGGAACTAATGGCAATGCAAAAAGAACAATTTTTAAAATAAATTTTTAAAAAAATATTTATGTTTACAGATTCCTAAAGTAATTTAAAAATTCTGCACGATGATAATTATTATCATTCCCTTCGTTAACAACGATTTCCTCAATTTCTTCAAAAATTTCATTTCCAAAAAGTGCTTCGTTATCCTCAACTGTGTTGTTTCTTGCAATATTGTGCAAGACTGCAGTTGCTACTATTATATCTTGTACCAATGGTATTTTGCATCTCATTCCCATCGAAAGACAAGGAAAGCGCCGCTTCAAAATTCCAAATGTCCTTTCAACTGTGCCTCGAGTTCCAATTTGGGCTTCATTGAATAGGTTCTCGGAATTATGTTGAGGGTTTGAAATGGGCGTTATCATGTATCGTCTTAGGGGGTATGGACTGTCTCCTAACAATACAGCATTTCCAAATCTATTTCCTTCAAACATTTGCTTAATATTTGAATTGTCAAAAATATTGGCATCGTGAGAAGACCCAGGCCAGCGAGCTACAATAACTTGTATTCGATAATTGGCGTCGCAAATGCACTGTACATTCAAAGAAAAAAATCCTTTGCGATTTCTAAAACCTTCTGCATTTTCACCTCCTGAAAATTCGTTATTTTTGTTTAACAAAACTGACTAATATGGAGATTACATGAACATACCTGGGCTTTGAATTTTTATATGTGTGCAATCTATGGCACCAATTACACGAGGAAAACGGGCTATCCTCATAAATTCTCTTTGCACATTGATTTGATCTTCTTCTGTCGAAGGCATATAAACAAATCGTTGCCTCAACCTGGCTAATTCAGATGTAACTCGATGTATAATTTTACAGGCAGTTGTTTTGTGGATATTCCCGAAATCTCCTACAGTCACATAGAATCCACCGGTGGCATAAAACCTAAGGGTTAGCAAAAGTTGCTGTAAAGGTGGTATTGGGTTGTTTCTGGAAAAAGTAATAAATTTGATTATTACATAAAATTATGGCTAGATTTTATACAGTCCGCACAAAAGAGTCAATTGCATTTTACCTGTTTGACTGATATAAAAGCCCTTCTTCTATAAGTTGTAGGGTTTCGATTACTGATGGTTTCGTTAAACGAAACCTCTGGAAAAAATCCAAGTCATCCCAACAATTTAAATTATCCCATTGCTGGTATCGATTATGGCTTTGATACGGACGGCGATATACAATATTATCATCCATTTCAGCGAGTATAAGATTAATGTCGTCGATGAGATCTATATTAAATATAAATTGCTAACACACAAATTGCAAATAATACTTGTTTACATTTATCACCTAATAAGTTAAGGTTAGAATCTTCTCTATATCTTCTTATAGATAGGTAAAAACGTTCAGTAAATTTAACTGTCCAGTAAGGCGATTTTACTGAAAGGTTGTCACTACTGAGAGGTGAATATACGTTTACTGATAACAATGTTGTCAGTAACGCTACTGAACACTTTACTGAGAGGTGAATATATTGGCCCTAAGTGGAAGAAAATAATCTATCTATATGCTACAAGAGAATCAACTGATTTACTTACGTAATGCACTTTCACTTTAGATAAATCTTCTATTTAAAGTTGGTGATAAATCAACTAAATTAAATGATGAAACTGTATCTCTTTATAAACAAATAAAAACATCTGAAAAATTCTATGGACTTATATACTCTCTTTTTTTAGATGAATTTCATCTTATATTTTACACCGTGTAATAAAATCCTTCTTTTAGCGGAAGACGAAACTGAAAAAGATAACACCATGTTAGCAACGAAATCAAAAACCTTCTAGGACAAAATTCATCTATAAATAAACAGGAAGGGGAAAGCATCCATAACGATGTGGCAAACCAATGGGAAAATATTCTAACCAAGGGTTTGGAAGAAGGAATTAAATCAACCTTAATAGACCAATACCCTCCTATAACCAACCGTATGAAGGTAAAAGCACCTCAAGTAAACTTCTACCGAGGTTGCTATCCAAAGGGACGAAAAAATTTAAGACGAACAAAATCATCGAATTAATTTTCGGGTTATTCAAATTATTAGTATTTCAAATCAATCAATTTCATTTGGACAAATCAAACGCACAAATTAATCAATTTTTACACATAGCCGGTCCCATAAAAATACAGACCAAATCCCAAATCCACCCACACATTCCCAAATTTCCTTTTAGGTGGGGTGTTAACTATACGGGGATCGTTCTAAAAGTTTTCGCTTTTGGGAAATCGACGGGGCTAGTTCAGTAAATCTTCGAACACTTTCAATTATGGGGTCCTTTTCAAAAATTTAGGTATTTTCAATATATGACAGGGTAATATACCAACATCGTTAAGCAAATGCTAACAGATGAGAGAAGCTGGAAGAGGATCGAATCCTACATCTTATCGATCCTCAACACCAAGGAACTGGCTGAGAGCGGAGCAGACGCAAGCCAGCCAGAGTGACATGCACTTATTTGCAGAACCAGAGGAAGAGTAAAGCCAGTCCAAAGAGTAGGACGAATGGCTAGAGCAAGCTAACAGCCGCCCTCAGGGTAGACCCGATGAAATGCCGAGAAGCGAAACCAGGTCCCCTGAGGTAGGGGGGTGAGTTTAGTGAGTGAAACCTCACACTCCCGGGTTAGATTGATCCGGAGTCTTTTTCAAGATTCTCACGTCCCTGCTCGAAGCAACAAAAAAAAAGTCCCTGTAAGGTATGGTTTTTTGCTTTTGGAAGGTATCAGTTATCCACCTGAGAGACGGGCCTCTATGGCGCAGTCATTAGGACCAATGACAGCACTCCTTATGATGGTTAGATCAGAAGGCAAGTATAGGACCAAGTGGGCTAATGGTTACAAAAAGAGTTTTTTCCCACATCAGTTGCATTTATGACATAATAGAGATCACAAAAATTCAATCAAGAGCAGCAGACGTAGCTCCGATGGTATCTTTACTAGCTGATATATCTCTAATGACTACAACAAGACAGGCCATCAGAATGCACTTTCCTAAAGCTATGGTTTAAGCAGGTATATAGGATTTTGGATGGTCTACGAAAAGGGGACGATTTCTTGAAATTCTTCAATACTTCGGGGGCTGGGGGATGCTACACTTACAAGCAAGCTGGTTTGTGATAAGGACAATAACTAACATAAGAAATTGATATACTAGGGAAGAGCTTGGTAAGTCATTTCAGAAAAGAAAACCATCCCCTGTGCCCGTAAAGTTTGACCCAGTTAAGTTGAGTTAAGTTCCAGCCGTTCTCCGTGGAGGAGCTGAAGGAGGCTGCCAAAGACTTGGGCAACGGGAAAGCGCCAGGGCCCGACTACATCCCCGCTGAAGCGCTTAACAAGATTGCCGAGTCATCCCACACCAATCCTGGATGTACTCAACAGATGTGCCCAGCTTGGCGACTTCCCAAACATCTACAAGAAGGCCAAGCTGGCGATACTAAGGAAGGGCCAAAAGTCTCTCGAGCTCCCCTCCTCGTACAGGCCGATATGCCTACTCAACACAACGGCAAAGCTGTACGAGAAACTGCTGCTCCGTAGACTACAGGGGGAGCTAGCACTAAACGAAAGGCAATATGGTTTCCGGAAGGGTAGATCCACGATAGATGCCCTCAAGCATATCGTAGAGAAGGCAAGAAAGGCTCGAGCGTGTACATGGTGTACGAGGAGGATGGTGGCGCTGGTCACGCTTGACATTAAGAACGCATTCAACTCCGCAGGATGGAAGCACATCATTGACGCATTATCAAAAAAAGGCATAACACCAGGCCTTTTAAATATTTTTAAGAGCTACCTGAATGCGAGGACACTAATAGTTGAAGAGGATCTGCTGAACATCGTGATGGAAGTGACCAGCGGGGTCCCACAAGGATCCGTACTGGGGCCAACCCTTTGGAACGCCATGTACGATGGCATTTTCGAAATCGAGCTGCCAGAAGGCGTTGAACTGGTGGGCTTCGCTGACGACATCACCATCATCGTCGTCGCGAAGACCATCGAAGAGCTTGAGCAAAGGCTAAATGAAGCAATTCGGGCCATCCAAAGATGGATTGATGAAAAAGGCCTCGCACTTGTTCCCGACAAGTGCGAACTTGTGATGGTTACCGGAAGAAGAAGGATCCCTCAGCCGACCATTGTGATGGATCAACACCAGCTGATCCCGAGCAGGAGCATCACGATCCTCGGAGTGACGATCGACAAGAGTCTGACGTTCGCACCACATATCGCCAGAGTGGTGACTAAGGCGGAGAAGAGCTACACCGCCTTAGTGAGACTCATGCCGAACATCCAGGGCCCGAACACCACCAAACGTAGGGTCCTGTCGTCGGTCGTCCACTCCACAATCCTGTACGGGGCACCCATATGGTCGTCAGCGATGAGAGTCGCCAAATACAGGAACACCCTTCCGAAGGTCCAGAGGAAGATGGCCCTCAGAATTTGTTGCGCCTACCGCACCGTATCCGAAATCGCGGTTATGGTACTTGCGGGAATCCCGCCAATAGACCTACTCGTGGCGGAGAGAGCAGCAAACTACACCTCTGCTGCTCAGAGGGCAACAAACAGAGAAAACCTTATGACGGAATGGCGAGCCGATGGGAGGAGTCCGACACGGGACAGTGCACTCGCACCCTGATACCCAATGTGGCAGACTGGATTGGGAGGAAGCATGGTGAGCTCTGCTACCATCTCACGCAGGCTCTAACAGGACACGGGTGCTTCAACCACTATCTAGCAAGAATAGGGAAAGTACCATCACCCACATGCACGTACTGCAACGAAGCACCCGACACGGCGGAGCACACAATCTTTGTATGCCCGGAATGGGCCGAACTTCGAGCGGCCCTAGAAGCGGAGGGGCCCTTCACTCCGCAGAACGCCGTTGCCTCCATGTTGTCTTCCGAAGAAAGATGGAACGCTGTCCAGGACACGGTAAAGAAGATATTGCAGAAGAAAGAAGAGGACGAGAGGCAGCACCAGGCGGGCCTTAATCCATAAAGAAGAAAAAAGTCCCGAAAGGGTGAAAAAGCGTAAATTCCGTGAGCACAGCAAAGACTGATTCCGCGTGCAATCGTGAACGGTGCGATTCTACATCCAGGGAGGGGGTTTTTAGTCAGTAAGAGTCTGACATATCCCCAGACACGGGTCTGGGAAATCCATGAGGATTTTCCCCCTTCCTTCGCACAAACAAAACAAAAAAAAAGTTGAGTTAAGCTAGTACCAAGTCGGATGCCACACGGGACGGACGTGTGTCAAAGTGCTCTGCGAATAAAGTTACACAAATTGGGTAAAATTTAACAAGCAGCATTCCACAAGTGCATAACAACTGCACGTGTACGGTGGTGCGAGAGAGAAGTCGAATGTACGTGCAGGTGGCGTGATTGTGATAATAACATCCGGTCACGTAGTCCGCAAATAAACACACGTGCAAGTTCATCCGGGTACATATGTACCAATACAAACTAATTTAATTTCGGAAACCACCCAAATTTTCTCCTAATATCCCTTTTTTCAGCTAAGAAAGGACGGACACCTGCGCGCCACGGGGGACCAAATATTTCACACACTAGATCCCAAGTGATATTTGGAAATTTACGAGGGAGGATCACATCTACGAGTGATCCTACGTACGGGGAAAGTTCAAGTCAAACCGGAACTCGAAAACATACGGGGTCGGCTCGCTTCAAAATAGAATTTGGAGCGAGGGGCGCCTACAAAGGGTGAAATTGGTGAGGAAGTGTGCGGACCTTTTGGCCACATCGCCAAATACTTATACTAATTGGTTTAACCTAAACTAGATATTATATTTATTTATTAATAGTAACATCCCCATTCACACCATTCAACATATAATATATTATATAAGACAGAATCGTTAAATAAAAAGTTTTAGTTTATTCAGAAGAATCATGAGTTGTTCAGTTTCGTCTTTTAACGAAATTTTAAATATTTTAAACAACCCAACCACAACGGCGATTACCTATATTATAGGTAATCTCTTAGATGATTACACACCGGGGATCATGAACACATAACTAATGCTCGCAATATATGCATGCAAATGCATTAAAAGTAAATTAATTTTATATTTATTATGAAAATTCTTAAGTATTTTTTATAGATCGTACACCACACAATAACAGCAAAGTAAAAGTAAAAATTTTATATTAATTGTACAATTTATATTAGATCCCAACACAATAAGCTGAAAACATCAGGATCAACATGATGATTTGAATTGTTAATAATTTGTAAAATATAGAAATGTTATGGTATTGGCCGAGAAGTATGTTCCAAAAAAAGACATGCCTTTTTATCAGTCTCTAAAATCTGATAAATGTACATCTAAAACTGTGGATTCTGAGGTTTCGAATACCACAGATTCAGAATAGTTTTTTTTTATCTCTTTAAAATTTTTGCGTTTGTTTCATGTTTTACTACTAATAAAAAATTCAGTTTATTTCTGTCTTAATGTTTGTGTTACATATCCTGTTCTTGCAGTCACCATGATTTGATCCAACATTATGCGTGTAACCTATTCCGTTCTTTCACCGTACATCATTTTTATGCCATATTATCGAAAGTTACAGTAATATTAAATTAAAATAAAAAATATACGTTACCCTCTATCATTGGGACACAATACCACTAAAAAACAAATCAAATAAAAATATTTATTTTGGTTTTCCTGAAAAATTTTGAAAATGTTACTTATCCCCTTCTTGCATCAGGGTCTTCAATTGGTTTAACCTAAACAAGATGATATATTTATTTATTAATAGTGGTCCTTAGAGCTTCTAACTAGAACATCCCCATTCACACAATATTACAGAATCGTTTAATAAAATGTTTTAGTTTTTATTCAGATAGTACCATAAGCTGTTCAGTTTCGGCTTTTAACAAAATTTTGATTATTTTAAACAACCCAACTATCACGGCGATTACCTATATTATAAAATTTCATTCATTAACTTATATTGAAATTCTTCATATTCATATGTAATTCTGAAAACTTTTACTACGATATTACAGATAGGTAGTTTAGGAATAATGTTATTTTTACTTCGATTTCAAATGTACGATTATTGTACTGCAGATGAATAAACCTTGGATCAATGGTGTAGTGACTTTTTGTTAGAAATAGATAGTGTTTTAGAACGGAAAATTCTAAAACTCAATGCAATAGAAATAATTAGTCACCTAGCGCAGGTAAAAACTTCTTTTTCAATAATTGAAAAAGAAGAAAAAGAACTAATTTTTATGTAAATGTTGGGTACATTGCAAATTTCAACCGCAGCCAAAATTTTCCATTACAGGACTGTTTTGACAGACGTGTTTTAATTTGGAATGAGCCGAATTGCGAAACATCTGCGTATGACACTATAAAAATGATATTCAGAGGTGACCCTTGTGCAGCCAAGGTAAAATTCAAAGATGACGTAACCATTTATAAGACGCCAATCATTATGCTTTCTAATAAAAATGCTTTTCCAAGGTCAAAGGCATTCAATGACCGTATGATACGATATACATGGTGCGCATGTCCAGATCTTAAAAAGTATAAAATGTATCCCAATCCTATGGTATGGTCATTGTTAATACAATACGACATTACCGTGCCTTAAAGGTGGTTACATGCACTTGCGATTTGCGGAATGCGATTTTTGTTCTGATTGGTTAAATTTGAACGCCGTGTAAACAGCAATTTACTATTTCAAGATTTTGCGATAATCGCAAAACTTGAGATGGTTTGGATTGGTTAAATTTGAATGCAGTGTAAACAACACTTTACTATTGTAAGTGTTGCGGCGACCCCCTGTTTGTTAGGCAACTCGTTGTACTTGCCCCGCTCCATTAGGGGTTTGTTTTATAATTTTGATCGTTTTATGAGTAGTACTCGCTTAGACTCGAAGAGTGCTGGATGTATGTATCTACGCATGTAGCAAATAAAAATTAAAAGTTATACAGTCCATTATTATCAAGAAAATCTAAAACAACAAGTTTGATCGTTAGATCAATCAACAGTAAGGATTTGCGATTTTCGCAAAACTTGAGATGGTTTCAAGATTTTACGGATTCATTTGGTCGTATCTTGAAATACGCATGCGTTTAGGTGCAATTTTCAAAATTTCAAATTGATTTTAAAAACATTACCAACACAATAATAAACTATTTTTTATATTATAAGCAATCAAGTGCTGTTTTTATTGTTTTAATAATAATTAAAAGAATATTTTTAATTTTCATAAAATGAGTGAAGAACAACAAGAGGTATGTATTTATTATGTATATTTTAATTTGCAACCAATCGGTTTAGCAAAGTCGTTGAATACTCACTATTCATTTAATATTTAAGCAAACTGGAAAACCACAGTCGGAGGACAATGTAGTTGAGATCCTAATTGGAGTAATACAAAATAAAAGACCCTTGTGGGACGATAGGTTACCCATTTCCGAAAGAGGAAAAAGTGAAAAAGACAAGCTATGGACCGAAGTTTGGCAAGAAATGGGATGTAAGTTATAGAAAATTAATTATGAACTTGAAATAAAATAAAAGAACTTTTTCATTTTAGGTACAATGGCAATGGACACTTTGCAAAAGAAGTGGAAAAATTTAAGGGGAACGTATTAGATTTTCTTACTAGTACATTTCAATTTTAAATATTATTTTTCTTCACGGCGAATCGTTCACGGCGAAGGTTAAGATAAGAAAATCCTTTTCATATGGTTTTCACCCAGCGTCGTTATACCTAACTTGTATCCTATACGTATAGTAAGTATTAGACAATAACGCATTGTTCTGATAGTTACCAATCGTTTGATTGAAAGAATCGTTCATCCGCTATTGTACTCGTATTATACGAATTCGCGAATATTATTATTATAAATAATAGTCTTAATTATTTATTGTTATTTACTATATAATAGCTAGGTATTTTTGTTTTTGTTAATTTGTATACTATTTGTTAAAATTTAATGTGATAAAAATGGGAAGTGAATGTAGAAGACAAAAAAGTAAAAAAAGCAAAAGTTTGTTGATGCGACGAATTCGAAGGTAAGATACATTTTTGTCGTAAATCTTACTTACTTATTATAATTATAATAAAAAAATAAATATAGTAATATGAATAATTTTTGTTAACCTGTTCAGTTTTTGTAAATATTTAAAAGATGTTATAATTACACTTCATTATTTTCTTAATTGATTGTTAAGGTTATTTTAGAAATAATCTTTCTCAAAAAAATGAATACAAATGTGCCAATTTACATACCACAAATTGTGCGGATAGTCCAAATTTACTTCAAGATCACTTGAGCAAAGTCTCTGAAAAAAGTACTACTGAGAATAATCAAAATCCTAATAAAAAAAGAAAAAGAACTAATTCTGTGGCTAAAAGGTAAATAAAAGTTCTGCATGTATTTTAAATTGACCAAAGGTTCAGCTGAGGAATATTTCGTTTCAATTGTTGTAATAATTAATTATTAAATTGTTAAATTATATTAATTAAAATGTTAAGGAAATTTGAAAACTTACTGTTTTCAAATCGATAAAAAAATGCAAAATATTGAATTTTTAAATTTCAATCTAGAAATTTTCAAAACAAACTCATCAACTTTTATAATAACTGATTTTAATATCAAGTAGGAAAAATATTTTTTTTAAGAAATGCGTAATATTAATTTTTAATTTCAGTTCACAAGAAAGTGAAGATTACAAAGAAGGGCGTAGAATAATTGAGCCAGCTTATTTTTTGCAACAAGTTTTAGACTTTCCACACCATGAACTTTTCTCTTGCAAAAATAATTTTGTTGCAATTAAGAAAGAAACACGAAATGGATTACTCTCAACATTTCATCTCCAGTGTCAAATGTGTAATGTAACACATTTAGTGGACAGTGAAAATACAGCTTCTAAAAAACTAAACATAAATGGTGCCGCTGTTTTAGGAGCTATAAGTGTGGGAATGGGCGAAAGCCAGTTAGAAGAATTTATAACATGTTTAAATGTTAGCCCGATGTCCCACAGCAAATACAACCTGGTACAAAGCGATTTAGCTGATAACGTAGATGAAGCAGCACTGTCTTCTATGCTTGAAGCAGGACGTGAAGAGGCTGAACTAGCAATACAAAATAAGGAAGTTGATTCTAATGGAGTTCCCCTGATTACAGTTATTGCAGATGGTGCATGGTCGAAAAGATCATATGGGACAAACTTCAATGCACATTCCGGAGTTGCTTGTATTGTGGGTTACCGGACAAAAAAGATTTTGTATTTAGGAGTAAAAAACAAATATTGCTCGTTATGCCACATTCATAAAGGAAAACCACATACTTGTTATAAAAACTGGACCGGCCCATCCACTGGAATGGAAACAACTATTATTTTAGACGGATTTAGAAATAGCGTTGAAATGCATGGAGTAATATATAAGTATTTGGTAGGTGATGGTGACAGTAGCGTATATAAAAAAATTGTAGAACTTCGCCCATATGCTAGTTTATTAGTAGAAAAAATTGAGTGCAAAAATCATCTATTTAGAAATTTTTGTAATAAACTTAAGATTTTGGTTACTAAACGATTTAGCTCCGAAGGAAAAATAGTACCTCCAGTTTTAAGGCAACAACTTAAAAGTAAAATTTTGCGCCTCAGAAATGGCATCGACAGTGCAGTGAGGTATTATAGTACAAGCGAGCTAACGACTCAATTAAAAATAGAAAAGCTAAAAAATGATATTGATAACTCGATCTGTCATATTTTTGATCAACATGATAACTGTGCTGAATACTTTTGCAAGAAAGATACTGCAGATGATGGTAGTAAAGTTCTTGCAGAAATGCGAGAATGCGGCTTACTAGGAGACATAGAGAGTTGCACAAATAGGTTAAAATTTCATGCCTCAAGTTTAATTCAAAACATGAATAATAATTATGCCGAACAATATAATTCCATCTTAGCAAAATTTATAGGAGGTAAGAGAATAAATTTTTGTAATCGAAGAGGCTACAATATGAGATGTAATGCTGCACTGGTATCTTACAACGCAAAAGGGAAATATCACAGTGTCATCCACCATCAAATAACCGGACAAAATCCTGGTTATAATACCAAAAAGTATATAGAAAATCTAATGAAAAAAAATGAAAAAGCAGTTGAAAGAAAGCGAATATTTTTACAAAAAAATACATGTTCAAAAAAAGCTTTTCACGAGCCGGATCAAGACTACGGACCTACAGCAGACAAAATTTTAGAAATTGACGGCGAAGAATATATAATAATGAAAACGAAATTTTTAAAAAATCTAGATATAAGCCAAGAAGATAAAATAAAGATCTTTGATTTAACGTCAGAACAAAACAAATGTCAAAAATGGTACGAGGAAAGAAGAAAAAGACTTACAGCATCAAATTTTGGAAGCATTTGTAAAATGAAACCCATAACGAATAAAGACAAACGAGCTAAAAGCATAATAAATCCAACATTCAGAGGCAATAAATATACGGAATACGGAATCGCTAATGAACCCAAGGCAATTGATGCTTTGAGCATAGAACTAAGGAAAAAAATTATACGACCAGGATTAGTTATAAGCGAAAAATACCCTTTCTTAGCCGCGTCTCCCGATGGTTTCATAGACGACGATACCATAGTGGAAATAAAATGCCCCTATAAGGCGCAACATGTTTCGCCACAAGAAGCAGTAAACTCCAATTTTATTCAATTTGCAACAGTAGTTGATAATTTGTTAAGTTTGAAAAAACGACACGATTACTATTACCAAATACAAGGGCAATTGTTTATAACAAACCGAAAAGTATGTTACTTTTGTATTTGGACCCCTAAAGGCTGCATGTATCAAAAAATTATGAGAGATGAAAATTTATGGCAAGATATGGTAAAAAACCTGGAATTTTTTTACATGAATCACTATTTACCTTTATTAATAAATGAAGATTTGAAAGATATGGGTAAAATATAAAATAAGTGTTTTTACTTTCCCTGTACGCAGCAGTATTGTGATCGAGTCAAAAACCCTTTTCTATGCAATTTTTCATTTCTTTGTGCTTGATGGTGCTTGAAAATCATTTATATTGTCATGTTCCAAAATGCTGTATAGTTTATAATTTGTATGTTAATTTAAAATTGTGATTAAAAATTGATTTGGATGAGAGTTTGTTTTTTCTTTGAAAAATTATCGGATTGTGTTATTTACTAACTTGAAATAATAATAGTTGAAGTAGAGATATCCGAATACCTTATCTGGAAAATTCAGGGGAAGGAGTAAAAAACATTACAATATATTATGTGTTTCCCATTGTGACAATAACCGGAGGAGGAATTAAAAAATTTAATTTGTTACTATTAATTTTAAATGGGAAATTCATGTGTTGTGTCACATCAGATTTTTTATTATTGTACATAATAAATGCAAAAATATCATTAGCAAAATCTTTAAATGCGTTTCCTGAAAAATTACATTTATCAAAAATAATAAATCATAATCACATTCATAGTGTGTGTAAGACAAAGTCATGAAGTTGGCCGTTTTATCTCGCGACACTTCACGAACCACTACTACGCAATACTCGTATTAAGAAAGGATAGAATTTATAAGCACCAGAAATTTTACAAAAATGTATGCTTACTTTGAACAATTTTAAAAATAAACGGTTACACTTTTTTAATATTTTCTTTTTCAGTTTTATCATTAAAGCACGTAGGTATGCAGTTACCTGATTTTAATTTGTATTAATAACTATTTAGGACGCTTATTTGCTTATGGAAAACAGTTGCAATTTACGACATTTTGACGTATGTTTTATAATATTAACATTTATATTTTTTCAAAATTTACCAGGTGCCGACAATCTCTATAGTTTTATGCGTTGATTCGTCAAAACTGCTTGCCAAAATATTGATTGGTTTTCTTGTAGTTTTGTTCAAGAAATGCCTCTAAAACTGCAGTATTTTCTGATAATCCGTTCCCCTTAAGGGACCAATTCATGAAAACTAGGGCACAAGTGGAATCATATGTGCCCAGTGGTCATGATGCTGAAATTTCAAGCAAAAAGAAAGTATGGAAACATTACGAAAGTTTGAAGTTTTTGCACGATACAGTTCAGCCTAGGCAGTAAGTATTTTATTAAAAAAATAAACTACTATTGAATTATAATCTCTTTAAAAATTGTAGAACATCCAGTAATCTGCAAACAAATGTATCAATGCCAAATAGCCCATTAGCATTGAATTTATCGGATGAATGGGGTGGAGACATAACTTCGCCAATACCAACTCCGGGGAAGAAAAGAAAAAGAAAGCAAGAAAACTTTGAGGACGCGTTGTTACAAGTATTGGAGAAACCAATAGTGCTGTCAGCACCAACACCAGCACCTCAACTTTCACCAACTATGTTGATGGTGTCATCTTTATTGGAAAAGTTGCCAATGAAGGTAAGAATGGATGCTGAACGTGACATCATTAACAAATTATACGATCTTATAGAGCAGCATTCAAGTTATTAAAAATAAAATTACAATAAGTATATGTTTTATGGAGTTTTTTTATTCTAGCATATTATAATCTATTATATAAAATTTAAAGTTTGTTTGTTCGTTACCCCATACATCAATGAGGTGAATTAAAGAAATTGTTGTGACGCACTCTCCCTAGAGCCACGTAGAGCTGACCGTGACTAAACACGTCGTTTCTCAAGTCGACACCAACGCGAGAAAAGGTTTGGCCCTGGGACTTGTTAATCGTAAGTCCGTAAGCGAGCTTTAAAGGAAACTGTTTTCGCATCATTTCTACTCCGTTATGCCCTATCGTAAATTTAAATGAAATTCGAGGAATGAGTACAGTTTCTGTTGCCAAAGGAAGGCGAGCTTCGATGTAAAAACGTGTGACTTCGACAATGATCAGGTTTGTGCCGTTAACCAAGCCATCTAAAAAGCTAAGGTTTCTAATTGTTTAGAATTGCAATCTGTTTTCATTATTTAAAATTGCCGCTAACTTCATTTATGTTACATTTGCTTCCCCCTGTACATTTGTCGTACGCATGTCGATCTTTGTGCCGCCAAAACCTCAGTAGTACATTGAAAGCTCTTGAACGAGCAACAAGTATCGAAAGCTAACGCACGAGCTACAACTAAGGTTCTGCTAAGCGTACTCCTTTTCATACAAGATTCAAACCCTTTATGAATCGTAACATCATAACAGTTTAGAAATAAATTAAGTGCAACCAAAAGTGTTAATTTATTTCAACCTTGACATTCCACACATAAGTGTTGTTCAAAGAAAACGTTCAGACGCATGTTTTCACGCGGCATCAACTTCGAAAGCAAGACGGTTTTTTCCGCAAACCTTCAAGTGTGTAAGCCCCAATCACTAATTAAAATGACTACCGCGCCAACTTTCAATTTCAAATCGTAATCTGGAACGCCCGACTATTTGTTAAAAAGAAATAATAATTATTTGTTCCATTGTGGTTCAATTGGATTTTCATACATAAAATATTCAGTCAGAGCTTCCCGTACGTTTGCAGCATTTCGACTGTAGGAGTTGCCACCGACCTGTCCAATGCTTTCCAAATTATTCCAAGATTCTCTTCTCCACTCTCCTTCTACGATGTTACCAGCTCCATCTTCTCTATCTGCAAAATTATTTGAACAATACCGTCTTTCGTCTGCTTTATTTTTGTCTCTTGTCCTCAAAAAATTGTGGAGACATATTGTAGCTTGCACTATTGCTTCTACAGTTTCCAGCTTTGCCGAGATAGGTTTTCTAAAAATCCTCCATTTCGCAGCAAGAATGGCAAACGAATTTTCGATTGTTCGTCTGGCACGACTTAATCTTAAAAAATAACAATAACAAATTAATATTGAATACGTATTTTTATAATGTTAATTTATTACCTATAATTAAAAACAAGCTTTTCCTGACTTAAAAATCTTCCTGGATAAGGCCGCATTATATTGCAGCTTAACGGAAAAGCTTCGTCTGCCACCATAAAATATGGTAGTGGTTCTCCACCTTCTTCAATTTCCCTTGCCTCTGGAAGATTTAAAGAATTTTTAAATAGCATTTGGCCTAATGCACTCTGTCGGAAAATTCCTCCATCACTTTGCCTTCCTTTAGCACCGATATCAACTATAGTGAAGCAATAATCTGCATCACATAATGCCATCAAAACTATGCTAAAAGTGCCCTTATAATTATAGAAATCCGAACCACTGTTTGGAGGTGCCTATGAAAATAAAACTATTATTAAACGACTTAAACAGAACTAGAAAAAGTACACCTACCTGAATAACTACATGTTTACCGTCAATTGCTCCAATGCAGTTGGGCATATTCCATTTATCGTTAAAACCCTTTGCTATATTTTCTTCTTTCCCAACTTGCCAGATGCAATTGCAAACAATGTTTACAGTTTCCGATCCAGTGCTAAAGCCCATTCGAAATGCATACGACATCGATACCATGCTATCACCCGATGCTAGATATCTAGAATAAAAAAGCAAGAGTTGGTATTATCTCGTATGATTACTATGATTATTTCACAATTTTACCTTAAAGTTACTGCTAACATCTCAGATGGTGATATTGGCTCAGTGCTGTGATGCTGTTTTTTTAAATGTGGCTCTACTTTATGCAATAATGCATCAAAATCTTCTGGCAACATTCTCATGTAATTGAAATATTTACAGACATCGTTCAGTCCCATTTCATTTATTAAATTATGGTAAGCACCTTGTTGTTTTCTTGTTTTGAAAAAGTCCCGAACAGCACAAGATCTATTTTTCTTACGCTGATTTCTCTTATACAATATATATGCAGCTACAACTTTCCTCCTGCGTTCAACTTCCACATATACTGAATAATTATTTTCCATTGCAACACTTTCGTTTTCAGAAAACGCCTTTTTCACAATCATAAACACTAGTATAAACTACATATAAACACTATAAACCATTTTAGGTTATGGTTATGGGTTATTCTAGAATTGCCAATCTGACTCGATCAATATCTACAAAATACCCTATTAATTTATGAAAAAGTTACTACTTTCGCATTCCGCAAATCGCAAGCATAGATAAGAGAGATAATATAGATAGGCAACTCTCCGTTCTTTTTCAAACCCTATTAGTGCGCCAAAGGTGAATAGAGTCAGTACTAAACTTACACGCGGGAAATAGAGCATATTCAAATTTTCATTTGGTTTCAATTTTTTATTTAATTTTTAATAAAAGTTGATAATAAATAAAAGCTTTTTACACTTAATTTTTTATTAAACAAAAACTGATCACATATAGAATACTATAATATATAATAACATACAAAATATAGAATACAATAGGTCTGTTCGTTTGCTTGCATTAACTTGAACCGAGCAAGCAAAGAACCAATCAGCGAACGCCTTTATTTGCACTAACTTGGTCGGTTCAAGTTAGTGCAAGCAAACGAACAGGCCCTATAATAAATAACATACAAAATATAGAATATATAACATTTAAATAAAATATAGAATACTTAACATCCAAATAAAATATAGAATACATAACATCCAAATAAAATATAGAATACATAATATCCAAATTTTGAGGTCCATGTCACTGGCCCCCCCCAAATCGATTTTTAACAAAAAATTGGTGTCAATCGTTAGTGCTTCGTTAGTGCTTGTTTGTGCTTCCATTCCCGAAGTTTGTGCTCCAACGGTCGCGGATCTATTCGCGAAATCTTCTGGGAGGGGCTGTAGACACGATGCCCCCCCCCAAATCGATTTTTAATAAAAAATTGGTTTCAATCGTTAGTGCTTCGTTAGTGCTTGTTTGTGCTTCCATTACCGAAGTTTGTGCCTCAACGGTCGCGAAGCTATTCGCGAAATCTTCTGGGAGGGGCTGTAGACACGATGCCCCCCCCCAAAGCGATTTTTAATAAAAAATTGGTGGCAATCGTTAGTGCTTCGTTAGAGCTTGTTTGTGCTTCCATTTCCAAAGTTTGTGCCTCAACGGTCGCGAAGTTATTCGCCAAGATATGGGCATTTATAGTTTCTGTGAACTCCGAGCAAGTTCCGCGCGAATGCATAGATTTAAAAGGTCTAAAAATTAATAAACAATAAATATGTAGTCATAATATTTATAATGAAGCTTAAATCTATTGTTATAAACAAAATATTTTTTAAATATAATAAAATGGTTACACCTATTTATTGAAACAAGATATTATAATGTTGCAAACGGTCGTCTTGGTGATAAAGGAGTCTGTAAAAATTCTGCTATTCATCAATTTTATGAAAACCATAAAGAGCGCATGTAATTTTATAAATGTAGCATTTGTTATAATTATAAGTAAGTCGCCAATTATCAACGTAAGAAGTAAAAATATTTGTTTCCTTCATCGATGAAGGACTGATTGGGGATTACCTCAAGTAATTCCTATATTTGAAGGTTAGTACATTTTCTTTAAAAGCATTAATTTTAGTATGTAGCGTATATACAAGTGGCTCAAGGCCGTATCTGATGGGGGTTTTCGGGGTTCAACCCCCCCCCCCCCCCGAAATAAAACGCATGATTAAATTCTAGAATATACAATATAATATATAGGACAATAGTGCATTTTTATTTTTCATTAAAATGCATTCGAAAATAATAGTCCTTTTTTAAATCCATAAAAAAAATTATAAACAATAAAAATAGAAAGAAAGTTACAGTAGATTTCAAAGATGCAAAATTTAACAAACAATAAATATGTAGCTATAATATTTATAATAAACGGTAAAACAATTGCTATAAAGAAAGTATTTTTTATTAATAAAGTGTACGAAAAATATTTTTTAAATATATTAAGAACTGATGATATTTTTATATCAATATATCAATATCGATATATCAACATCAATATATATATATATTTTTATATACTATACACAAGAAATTGACAGTTCATTGCTTTTGTAGTCTGCCTTACAGTTTTAGATGATAGCTGTAGATCATCATAACGATCCCACTGACCCAAACTTACTCGCCAGCAATAGCTAATGTAATGCCCAACTGCTTTGACATTATTTACTAACGTAGGCGGCAAGAAGCTAATTCCTCCCCGGAGGTAATACATGTTTTTACCAAGTTGAATTTCCTGAGGGATTTCTTGTAACGGAATGTTAAAATCTAATGACGAATTTTTTTTTAAATTCCCGCATATTTCCAGGAATATATGGGAACCAAAACGGATGCTTTTTTCGGTAATTTGTCGACAGTGAATACATTGACTACTATTAGAATTTTCTTTAAATAGGTGGTCTAATGCTTTCTGAAGGCATCCAATACGTTCTGTAGGAAAATTAATCGTTATAGTGGAGTATGGAACTATCGTCTCCTTGTTGCATTTAGGACATTTCCTACGCTCTGTCATAGAGGGCTGATTATGGAACAATTCTTTCAATAAATAATAGCATGTGGATGCAGCGTTTAGTTCAACGTGGTTATTTGATAAATATTTCTTGTTGGCTTCTCCAACAACTTTATCCAAAACTAAAGCACGCTTCTTGTAAGTTTGTGCGTTTACTCCATCTCGCATAACATGTGCAACCAGCTCGTATAATGTAGATAATGTATTTTGAGCATCCACAAAATTTGCATATTCTTTGCTTTCCGCATAAGAACAGCACATGATATGTATCACGCTGTCGAATCCGCATGTATTGATAACAGTGAAATGCATTTTGCCAATTAGAATCGGTTTTAAATCCAACATATTTCCATTTCTCAGTAATCCGATTACTGACGACTTCGTTTTGCTTTGATCGTTGTATAGTAAAACTGTGTAATCTTTATCCAAGTAATTGGGTTTCCTTCTTTTTGCTTCTTTTTCGTTTTTTGTGTTTTCAGCCAGACCACCCCAATTTTCTAATGCGGTTTCACTTTCCAATTCAAAATAATTCGGAACATCATTATCTCTGACTATATCGTCATTAGCCGAAGAGCCATCGTTTGCATCGGCTTTTGTTTTATCGCATTCTATTGCATTAGTTTTTAGTTCCATCGTATTATTGTTTTCACCAAGACCACCCCCATTATCTAATGCGGTTTCACTTTGAAATTCAAAATAATTTGGATCATCATTATCGTTGACTATATTGTCATGAACCGAAGAACTATCGTTTGCATTATCTTCTATTTTATCGCATTCTATTGTACTCGTATTATTTTTTATTTCCATCGTATTATTGTATTTGGATCTCGTAAGTATCATAGATCCAATAATATTTTTTATATGAATCTGTAGAAAATCATCTATTCGTATTGGCAGGGTTTTATGTTGAAAAATGCGATTTTTTAACTGATTAAAAAGACTTTCAGATGTTGCACTGGTTTCGGTAAGATTTCCATATTTAAATATAGGGATCATTACAGCAGACCAACACGGGAGGAGTTTACAAAACTTTAACAATTTTTTTGCAATTGCAGGGTTGTACTGCATATTATCATGATCTCCTTCGTTAGACCTACTTTTTGATTCCCTACAACACAAATCATAAATAGCTTTAATTTCTTCGAAAATATCCAACATAACTTCAATTTCAGTATCACCATCTTCCATTTCAATTATATCACCATTTTCATCGTTCATTTGGCATTCCCATACTTCATTTGTGGTTTCGTGCGTTGCTATTCTGCTTTTTAAATATCTTTTTGCCATTTCACAACTTGTAGGACCCCCATCTTCATCAGCATTATTTCCATCTTCCTCGTGTAAAGCCACCGTGAATATATTATATAACAATTTCTTTATATCCTCAAAATTCGTACTAACTACCAATAAACCAAATGAGCGTAAATAAAAATTTTTAATACGTTTTGTGGTAGACTTGATTTCTGGCCAACTACTAAACAAATGCATTACATGGTTAAAGTCATTCCTAATCATGCATAAAGGTACTTCAACATTTGGTTTGTTTTTAATTAGATCTGAACAAACGTTTAAATATTTGGATAGCTTGGAATATTGTGTAAATGTTTTTACTGTTGCCATCATCAAAGCCAGTGATTGATCAGTTACCACAATTTTAGGCGGTACAATAGCGTTCTTCAACCATTCTGAAAGCCAACAAGCTATCGACATATTATCGTGTTTTTCAGATAACATATGTGCCACGGGGAATTGGCTTTGGTTCATGTGATCCATAACTCCAATTTCATACAAGAATATGGCTGACGTTGTTCTTTCGGTAATTAGGTTTACCTTTTGGACCACACCACCTGTTGCATCGATAGTTATCGTTGGAATTTTGTTTTGTTTTGCATATATTCTATACATATCAATTTCAGTTGGCGACCAATAATGAACAAATAAACGATCATTTCCCATATCGCGAATACATTCATTAAAAGGCGACATTCCTTTCATCTTGGATAAAGCTAAAATAGGATCCGAACTCAATCGATTCTTAGCTAAATGTTTGTATTTCAAACATCTCAAGGCATTTGCGGTCGGTAAATTACTGGATAGTGCATCACCGTAATTTGTATGCTTTTGTACCATTTCATTCAAAATATAAGACGGCGCCTTATTTTCATCAACCAAATATTTCACCAAATCGTCACGTTCGCTTTTAGAAATATTTCTCTTTTTTTGTTGGTTACAATTTCTGAAATTTCCAGCGTATGTGCAGGTCATCATCACAAGGGATTCCAATTCAGGAGCATTTTCCATAGTACATTGAAAAATGCTTTGACAGGACTTGCATTGACCTTTTATACGAAGAAAATTAACACCATGTGGATAAATTTTACAACGTTCATATACTATACAACATGACAATTTCGTTTCCTTGTAGAATTGAGTATGAATTATATCTGTCCAACAGTGGGGTTTCAATATTTCATAATTCCTAGTATTACAATCCCGATCTGATCGTTTATAACAATTATTGGGTAAATAAATATTAGACCACTGCTCCTTCGACAACGATATTTTGAATTTCAAACTGTAATCTTCATTTTCGTTTAGTTCCTCATATTCGTTTGGTTCCTCATGTTTGTTTGGTTTCTCATGTTCGTTTGGTTTCTCATCCAAAGTATCGGAAACTTTCTTAGACGCAGGCTGGAAATTTAACTTTTCCAATATATTATGCCTGTTCGTAATTACATGGCTATATATGTATTTTGCAGTACTAGTAGTATTACCTAATTCTTTCGATATTTCTGTCCAACAAGCATTTGTTGGGCCCCAAATCTTTTTACCTATGGGATCATATATTCTTTCTTTTTTTGCAAGGATTATAAAATGGAGCTGCTCGAAATCAACTGTAGATGGTCTTGGCATTCTGTTTATTCTCTTATAGGTTTGTTGAGATTACGTATTGTACACTAAGAAAAAACAATTATAAGTAATAACAAGGTGTATCAGACTATAAAAATTTGTATAAAAACGTTTTATAAAAATTTGTATACAAATGATGTGACGTCATGAGCCATAAAAAAATTTTACGCTGTGTTCCACTGTAAAATGCAGTTTTTATAAAAACACGATCAGCTGTTATAAACTAACCGAAAAGTAAGGTATACTTCGGGGAGTAAATCACCGGGGAGATTTGGTGTACACGAGGCAAGAAATGTGTGGGAGATGTGCGGATATTTGAGGGAGATATGGGAGATATAGAGATGTGAAGGAGGTGTAAGGGAGATGTGGGATATCGGAACCATATCAAACCCTGGATTCAGGGATTACCAAGAATAGGTACCGTGAACTGGCTGAAAACACAAAACTAGGAAACAAAGGGAGATCACAGCCTTTTCAATCCCAATATTCTGAGTAAATCTCGAAAAAATGCCAAATGAAAAATACTTGAAGAAAGAAAGACTATTTGGATTATCATAATATTGTTAATTTTAATTTTTGTTAAAGTTGGCGTTCATAATATAATTTTTTTACTAATAAATATAAAATCTTACAAATATAAATTTAATAAAACCTATCTTTCAAATCTAGGCATGCGTAGTTATTTAAGTATAAATTAAACAGGTAATTGAAAGGTGTGGGAGATTTGAAGAGGTGGGGGAGATGTGAGGAGATATGGGAGATGTGAGGAAATATGGGGAGGTGTGGGGATATGAAGGAAATGTGGGGAGATGAAGGAAATGTGGCGAGATGTGACGATATATTGGGAGGTTTTAAGGAAAAGGAGATGTGGTGTACATATTTTGGCAGGAGATTTACCCCCCCGGTATACTTCATGCGTAAATTGAAGTTGAATGGGGTGTCAACAGCCAATGGAAAGTCTGCTTTTATCAAAATTCTAGAAACTGTTCTAAAACTCTGGTTTTTATAAAAACGTTTTCGTGACGTCATGAAAATAGAAGCACTATAAAAACACTTTTAAGTGCCTCATTTTTACAAAACAATTGGCCTGTTACACTATCAAAACCGTTTTTATACAAATTTTTAGAAAAATTTGGATGGAATTTTCACAGTGAGACAACGACTTAAGGTAGATACAGAAAAATTCTAAATGAACTAAATGAATCCGATAAAGTACATACTTAAAAATTGTAATAAATAAGAACATTAAAAGATGAGAAATGAAAATAACAGTTATCTATGGTAATTATAACGTACCTATGTTTTTCATACTATAACAATAAACACAATATATCAATAGTATAAAAAAGAGAAGTGCGTGTCCGTCCGCCAGTCCGTCCGCATGTTTCAAATTTAAGAACAATGCCTACAGTTTAAATAAGGCCTCTTGCTAAACTTTGCATGGAAGCCTAAAACTATACTGGAATAGTTCTTAAAGTTGAAACATGCAAACGGACGGACACAGTACCAGAACACAAGGCTTCTTGCTATACTTTGTATAGAAGCCTAAAAAACAAAAATGTGATATTATAACATTTGTAGTATTTGAATCTCAATTTATTGAGAATTATGTTGAAAATTGCTACAAATAAAATAATATACTATTAAATATTAAACCTACTTACAATTCCTGTCCACGTGTCGTTTAAGGTTAGATTTCTTCAAGTTTCCAATTCAGTTTGTTTCTTACTGCTACACTACTCGAAATGATACTGATCCTGATGCTGATGCTGATCCTGATGCTGATACTGATGCTGATATTGATGCTAATGCAGATGCTGATACTGATACTGATGCTGATGCTGATGCTGATACTGATACTGATACTGATACTGATACTGATACTGATACTGATACTGATACTGATACTGATACTGATACTGATACTGATACTGATACTGATACTGATACTGATACTGATACTGATACTGATACTGATACTGATACTGATACTGATACTGATACTGATACTGATACTGATACTGATACTGATACTGATACTGATACTGATACTGATACTGATACTGATACTGATACTGATACTGATACTGATACTGATACTGATACTGATACTGATACTGATACTGATACTGATACTGATACTGATACTGATACTGATACTGATACTGATACTGATACTGATACTGATACTGATACTGATACTGATACTGATACTGATACTGATACTGATACTGATACTGATACTGATACTGATACTGATACTGATACTGATACTGATACTGATACTGATACTGATACTGATACTGATACTGATACTGATACTGATACTGATACTGATACTGATACTGATACTGATACTGATACTGATACTGATACTGATACTGATACTGATACTGATACTGATACTGATACTGATACTGATACTGATACTGATACTGATACTGATACTGATACTGATACTGATACTGATACTGATACTGATACTGATACTGATACTGATACTGATACTGATACTGATACTGATACTGATACTGATACTGATACTGATACTGATACTGATACTGATACTGATACTGATACTGATACTGATACTGATACTGATACTGATACTGATACTGATACTGATACTGATACTGATACTGATACTGATACTGATACTGATACTGATACTGATACTGATACTGATACTGATACTGATACTGATACTGATACTGATACTGATACTGATACTGATACTGATACTGATACTGATACTGATACTGATACTGATACTGATACTGATACTGATACTGATACTGATACTGATACTGATACTGATACTGATACTGATACTGATACTGATACTGATACTGATACTGATACTGATACTGATACTGATACTGATACTGATACTGATACTGATACTGATACTGATACTGATACTGATACTGATACTGATACTGATACTGATACTGATACTGATACTGATACTGATACTGATACTGATACTGATACTGATACTGATACTGATACTGATACTGATACTGATACTGATACTGATACTGATACTGATACTGATACTGATACTGATACTGATACTGATACTGATACTGATACTGATACTGATACTGATACTGATACTGATACTGATACTGATACTGATACTGATACTGATACTGATACTGATACTGATACTGATACTGATACTGATACTGATACTGATACTGATACTGATACTGATACTGATACTGATACTGATACTGATACTGATACTGATACTGATACTGATACTGATACTGATACTGATACTGATACTGATACTGATACTGATACTGATACTGATACTGATACTGATACTGATACTGATACTGATACTGATACTGATACTGATACTGATACTGATACTGATACTGATACTGATACTGATACTGATACTGACACCGAAACTGATACTGATACTGAAATCTGGTCCTGAATTGCCAACCTAAATTTTAGTTATAGTTGGCACCGCTAAATTTAAATTCAAATTGTGAGAGCAGGGCCGTCTCTGATAAGAAACTTTAGAAATCCAACCTCAAACTGGATGGCGTGATCAGAAATTTAAAATGAGGTGGCTACTGGTTTGTTGTTGCTATTTTGGCAACAGAAACAAAAATAAAGAAAATGAAATTTGCAACACAAATTGTTTGAAACATTTTGCTATAAAATCGATTTTTATATGAGAAAAAAAAGAATGTTCGAAAGATGCGATTTACATTATTAACATAGGAGTGCATTTCTGTGGTACTAAGGCAGAACCCCTTATGTCAAAGCATGATTTTTCAGGAAGCACTTTTTAAGATTTGCGATGTCACTGAAATTCAGATTTTATATCAATAAGCAATAGTAAGACAAAATTCGTCCAAGTGTTATCTACCATTTTATATATGATTATTGAAAAATTTCTACGGGTAGTAAAAATAATTTGATAAGTTTGATATATCATCCGTTTTTATATTTCTTGACATAATATGGGGTTCTCCCTTAGTACCACAGATTTATAATTTTTGAAGCCTCTGTACTTATATTACAATTATATAACAAAAATGAAGATAATTATATTTTCAACAATATATGTCTAATAAATTTTGCTGTAAAACCGATTTTGATATGAGAACATAGGTCTTCAAAAGGGACGATTTACATTGCTAGCATACGACTGTACGTTTATTTTTGTGAGCTACTGCAGGGCCGTATCTCAGACTGTGATTGGGGGGGGGGATGAACGATAAAGAAATAACTGGTTCCGTCAGTCCGAATACCTGAGAGGGTCTGGGAACACCTCCAAGAATGAAGCGCCGCAGACAAAAATTTATGAAGTTTTCAAGGTCAAGCAAGTCAAACATATTTTCTCCTATTCAGCGCCGCCTCAGATACGGAGTTTTTCATTGTATAACTGCAATTATCTATACTTTTACCAGTAAATACATGTGCAGAAAGAAATACACCATGTAAAAAAAATATTTTTATATATTTTTTAATATCAACTGTAACTTTCTAACTTTCTATTTTTATTGTTTATAATTTATTTTATGGATTTAAAAAAGAACTATTATTTTCGAATGCATTTTAATGAAAAATAAAAATGCACTATTGTCCTATATATTATATTGTATATTCTAGAATTTAATCATGCGTTTTATGTCGGGGGGGGGGGGTGAACCCCTAAAACCCCCACCAGATACGGCCACTTGTATATACGCTACATACTAAAATTAATGCTTTTAAAGAAAATGTACTAACCTTTAAATATAGGAATTACTTGAGGTAATCCCCAATCCGTCCTTCATCGATGAAGGAAACAAATATTTTTACTTTTTACGTTGATAATTGGCGGCTTACTTATAATTATAACAAATGCTACATTTATAAAATTACATGCGCTCTTTATGGTTTTCATAAAATTGATGAATAGCAGAATTTTTACAGACTCCTTTATCACCAAGACGACCGTTTGCAACATTATAATATCTTGTTTCAATAAATAGGTGTAACCATTTTATTATATTTAAAAAATATTTTGTTTATAACAATAGATTTAAGCTTCATTATAAATATTATGACTACATATTTATTGTTTATTAATTTTTAGACCTTTTAAATCTATGCATTCGCGCGGAACTTGCTCGGAGTTCACAGAAACTATAAATGCCCATATCTTGGCGAATAACTTCGCGACCGTTGAGGCACAAACTTTGGAAATGGAAGCACAAACAAGCTCTAACGAAGCACTAACCATTGCCACCAATTTTTTATTAAAAATCGCTTTGGGGGGGGCATCGTGTCTACAGCCCCTCCCAGAAGATTTCGCGAATAGCTTCGCGACCGTTGAGGCACAAACTTCGGTAATGGAAGCACAAACAAGCACTAACGAAGCACTAACGATTGAAACCAATTTTTTATTAAAAATCGATTTGGGGGGGGGGCATCGTGTCTACAGCCCCTCCCAGAAGATTTCGCGAATAGATCCGCGACCGTTGGAGCACAAACTTCGGGAATGGAAGCACAAACAAGCACTAACGAAGCACTAACGATTGACACCAATTTTTTGTTAAAAATTGATTTGGGGGGGGCCAGTGACATGGACCTGAATAATACGCATCACAATATATTATAACTTGTTATGAAATTATAACAACATAATAATATCCCTTTACATATATTAATGAATAAATCTTACCTTAAAATTACTATTTTGTTGGATGTAATTGCATCGAATTGCTGTTTGGCGACACTTAATTAACCGATCCGTTTGAAATAAATTTATTTCTGAAAATGTGAATTTATTTGATTGACTTAAAAAAATTTGATCGCGACTCTCTAACAACTGACTACTAAAAATTAACAACTTCTCCGCGACAACTGACTATCTGATTGACAACTACCCTTCGCGACAACACTGTTTAATCAACGACTTAATGGTAACAGATTACTCAGCTTTAAAATTTCATCACAATTGCAACTTCAACTGCTCTACAACTTAAAAACTGACTTAAAAATTCTATCTCAACTTAGAATTTCATCGCAACTGCAACTTAAGTTGCATTAGTCTTGGCAAAAAACTGAAGTGTTTTGTTTGTCGAAAAAATTAATTTTGAGTTTTGAAGTATTCTGTTGACGGTCCTTGCAAATCTGGAGCTGGTATCAAAGTCGGTGTTGCACGTACGGAAGTCGTGAGTGAACTGATAACTGTCGTTTGCGGAGTGCCGGGGTGACCCCATATCTCCTTCATCTCGTGTGGGTTGGTTGGCGGTTTGGAATGCAGGGTGGAGTCCCCTGGGTTTGCGCGAGGCTCGTCGTGATGGAAGTGATTCCTGAAAAGTTAAAAGTTGGGGCAGTAAAAACTGTGGTTTGTATAATAAATAAGAAACTTGCTTCGAAGGCCGCTGGTTAGCGGTGTTGCGATGGGTCCGGTACTACGGTGGTAGATGATTCCGTAGCGGTTGCGAGTCCCGATGTCGATTGGGCGGAGCCTACTTCAGCGAAGTAGGTGGGTGGAGCCTATCTCCACAACGATGAAAAAATTCCCAAGTTGACCGGGGGTGATGATCGATCTGGTGTGGGTGGGCCTGAGCCGTCGGTTTGTGGGTAGGTTCAAAGTTGGATCACTTGAATTCGATTTCCAAGTTGTTTGATCAACGGGTTTTCTGAAAAGGCACAAAGTTTAATTAGGTTATCGGAAAGTTTACCTATGTGGTCGTCAATGAGTTCGACGTTTCCGTCGGCGTAGAGGCGTCTGTTGGTGATGTAGTAAGGAGCTGTGAGAGCTTTACGAAGGCAGATGTTTTGGACGGTTTGGATCTTGAGTTTTTGGTTTGCAGACGCGGATGACCAGACTGGCTCTGCGTAAGTCATGATTGGCCTGATGATGGCCTTGTAGAGTCCGATTTTGTTGGCTGGTGACATTTTACTCCGCCGGCCGATGAGCGGTTGGAGTTTGGAGAGAGTATTCCTTGCCCTTTGGGTGATGGTCTTGATGTGGGTTGTCCAAGTGAGGCGACGGTCGAGTGTGACACCAAGGTATTTTGTTGTGGGCTTCCATGGAATGGGTTCTTCGAACATGAAGACGCTCGAGTTGTGGCGCTTCTTGCGTTTTCGAAACATGGTTGCGCAGCTCTTGCTTGAGTTGACCCCAATGCGCCAAGTTGCGAACCATCTTTCCAAATCGCAGATGGCTTCTTGGACGTAGTTTGTGGCCATTTCCGGGTTGATGGAGGATGAGTAAACCGCTGTGTCGTCGGCATATAATGAAATTTTCGTCCTGGGGTTCTTTGGAGTAGGAATGTCGCTCATGAAGATATTGAATAGCGATGGTGACATTATCGAGCCTTGGGGCACTCCGGCGTGAAGTGGTCTGCGGGTGGATCGTGAGCCGTTGATTGTGACGCAGAAGAAGCGGTTTTGCAGGTAGGAGGCCGTGAGTTGGATGAGAGCGGGTTTAATGTTGGCCTGAAACATCTTAAAAATTAGTCCGTCGTGCCAGACTTTATCAAAAGCTTTTGATACGTCCAACACGACCAAACCGGTGAATTCACCCTTACTGTAACCGAGATTGATGTGTTCGACAAGTCGGAGGATTTGCTGAACTGTACTGTGGCCCTCTCGGAATCCGAATTGTTCATTTTGAAGAACGTCGTTGTCTAACATTGATTGTTTGAGGTCTAGTCTAGTCTAGATCGTTTATTGGATACCACGGCTGTGCCGTATACTCCGTGTCTTGTGCGGGTACTTAGAAGGCGTTTTTTAGATGGGATCGTACCCATATGTGTCGATTTCGACTTGTCGTGGTGAGCGATCGCATTGCCAGTGTGTTTCGTGGGTCGCTGCGCTGAGATAATTATCCGAGCTCCGCTCGGGTATTTTCCTCAGCGAGCGGCCTCTGGAACCACTTGGCTTCCGCGGCTCCTTTTTGGGCATACAGGACAGGAGCCTTGGCCCTGTCGTGTACGCCGGACTTGGGAGACGCAGGATGCGATGACCCAGCGCGTCGCGCACTTGGTTTAAACCGAGCCGCCGAGCTTGGGATTTGTTTGAGGTGTGGGAGGGGGGGGGGGATAAGGGAGTGGATGGGTGAGGAAGGGATAAAAAAATTTGTTAGGAAGATCATGCGTACTTAGTGAGACGTCGAAGTTATCGATGCCGACGGCTGTAATCGTCGAGTGTTTAGCAAATTCTTAGTCAAATTTCAAATGACCGAGTTTACGGTAGTTTGGCCGGTTTGGGGAAAGAGCGCGAAGCGAGATCGCACAGTCTCCGCAATGACTCCGAGGTCAGGAAGCCGCCACAGAGGCCTGACCCGCAGAAGCGGCGCGAAAAATATCTCCGGCAGTTCGCGAGTACTGCCGAGCGATTATGGTGTTGAGTACAGGCGCTCCTCTCCGCCTGTATTCGTTTGTCTAGTGTGACCCCTGTAAAATAATGTAAAATTGCGGTTAGTGCAGACAAAGTTAAGTTAGATTTGTGTGGGGATCCCCCCCCTGCGCCATCGCCCTGATCGCGCTAAGGCAGTGATTAAGTCGGAGGGGGGGGGGGGGCTGCAGGATGGCCTTGGGTCTCTTGTACCGCAGAAAGTCCTCGAGTTGGTAGATACCAAGCTCGCGAACTAGTGGGTTTTCGGAGTGTTCCGAGGCCTCGTAGAGTTTTTCCGCCGCGTTCCGGATAAACTCTACGATGGATACTATGCCAGCATCCTCCTGAAGCCTCTCGTTTGAGACAAACCATTGGCCCTTCATGGCTCGTCTCACTGCAATGTTTTGCACAGTCTGGATTCTTTTAATTTGGCTAGTTGCCGCAAAGCCCCAGACTGGCGAAGCGTATGTGAGTATTGGCCTGATCACGGTTTTCACCAGGAGCAGGCCGTTTTTAACGCTTAGTTTGGATTTTCTGCTAAGTAAGGGGCCCAACGCGGCCATGGCACCTCTTGCCTTAACAGTAACGAGCGAAATGTGGGGGCCCCACCTGAGTCCCTTATCGAGAGTGACTCCCAAATATTTGGAAGTGTCTGTCCAAGGTATCTCGGTGCCGAACATTTTCAATTTGGATTGAGGAAGGCGCGATTCCTTCCTCACCGATTCTCTCTTGAAGTAGGTGGCCGTACTCTTGGTCGGATTTACCCGAATCCTGCAAGTGCGGCACCATACCTCGAACTCATCGAGAACCGCTTGTAGCTTGGCTACGATCGTGTGCGGTTTTAGTGAGCTCACATAATACGCGGTGTCGTCCGCGTATAATCCGAGCTGCACTTCGTTGCATGGTAGAGTGAGAAGAGGTGAAGTTTTCGGTACATCCCTCGCGAAATAGATGTACAGTATCGGAGCCAGGACTGACCCTTGCGGGACTCCTGCTCCGATAATCCTCACCGATGAGTATACCCCCCCTATTTTGACTCTGAAGATGCGTCCTGTTAGGAAGGACGCAATCAGTCGGACAAGTGCTAAGTCGATGCCACCTTCGATAAGTTTGAAGATTAGACCTTCGTGCCATACATTATCGAAGGCTTTGGCGACATCAAGGAACACAGCTCCCGTCGCACGGCTGCGATTCCATTGCGACGTTATGTGTTCCACAAGTCTTAGCACTTGCAGAGTCGTGGAGTGTCCTGGGCGGAAACCAAATTGTTCAGCCGGCAATGATTGGTTTTCCACCATAGAGCGGTGGAGTCTGGATAAGATTATCCTCTCCAGCAGTTTCCCCAGAGTTGGAAGCAAGCTGATTGGCCTGTACGAAGCGGGAAGCCTCGGATTATGCCCAGGTTTGCGGATCATGATGACGTCGGCCATTTTCCAACGACATGGAAAATGCTCGAGGTGTAGCACTGCATTGAAGATGCGAGTGACTACCGCCATTGCCGCCCTGGGCAGTTCCGAAATTACCCGATTCGTAATGCCATCCGGTCCGGGTGCTTTTCGTTTGGCAAGTTTCTTCGTGTTCGCGACTACCTCCTGAAGGGTGGTGTCTTCTATGTGATCGTCGTTCTGATTTCGACCCCCCCTGATCCAATCCCTAACCTCTGCGTCGACTCTCGTAGTATGTTCTGGGATGGAGACCTCAATATTTGGCTGAAATTGGGCCTCCAAGCTGTCAGCTAGGACTTCGGCTTTTTCAGCTGGGCTGAGTGCAATGCCGTTTGGTCCTGATAGGGGGGGGATTACGCTCGGTTTGTTACGGAGTTTTTTGACTAACCCCCATGCCGAAGGATCACTGAAGGTGAGTCCTTCGAGCATGTTGCTCCAGTTGTCATTTCTTAACTCCGTAAGAGCGTCTTGTACCTGTTCTTTCAGATCATTGTATTTTAGTCGATCCGCCGGGTAGCCTGTGCGCTGCGCACGACGCCTTGCCCGGTTTTTCTCACAAACCAATGCTCTGATGTCAGGTGGTAGACTGTCCTGCTGGTCGCGTAGCGGGACAGCTTTGGTCGCCTTAAGCAAGGAGCCTACGACCTTGTCCTCAAACGACTGTACATAGATGTCGATGTCGACTGTACATAGATGTCGATAGGCGGGTTAAGAAGATTCTTTCTGCGACTTTCCCTATGTTCGAGAGGAGGCTGATGGGGCGGTAGCTCTTGGGATTTTTGAGGTCTTGACCTGGTTTGTGGATGAAAACCACGTCTGCAATCTTCCAGTCCTGTGGGAAGTACCTAAGACGAAGAGAGGCGTTAATGATACCTGTTAATGCCGACATGGCTTTGCGGGGTAGTTCCTTAAGGACACGGTTTGGGATGCCATCCGGTCCTGGGGCCTTTTTGTTTTTGAGTTTGCGGATGATGGTGGAGACTTCCTGGAAAGTAGCCGGGTCGATGGGGGTGGGGTCCTCGACGAGTAGGTTTTGTCTCACATAGTCCGTCACCATGTCGATGTGGTCTTGGTCGGTCCTGTCGGAGTTGGGGGTGCATTGTGCCTCGAGGTTTTCGGCAAAAACTTCCGCTTTCTCCGCGTCGCTCTTGGCGAGGGTGCCGTCTCGTCTTGCTAAGGCAGGGATGCCTCGGTTTTTTGGCTTTTGAAGAGCCTTTGCCATTTTCCAAGTGGAGTTGTCTTTGAAGTTGAGGGATTCGATCTTATTGGTCCATTCGAGGTTGTGGTGGGCGTTGACCTTTTCGGTGACTTGGGTTTTGAGAATGTTGAAGGCGCGTTTGTCGTCTGGGTGGTTCGTGAGTTGGGCCCGCTTCCTAGCGCGGCGTTTGTCACGAATGAGGTCTTTGATGTGTCGGGGCAGTCGGTCACGAATGTCGGGTACGGTCTTGGTCTCGGTGGCTTGAAGAAGAGCTCTGGAAATAGATTTTTGAAATTGGGTTGTGTACTTATCGAGTTCGTCCGGGGTGTTGATGATGGGGATGGGGCCCATGTTGTCCAGGAGGTGGTCGTGGTATTTTTTCCAGTCAATTTTTGGTTGAGTCGGGTTGTTTTGCGCCCTGAAGTTGTCCCCCAGGTGTAACAAAACGGGTAGGTGGTCTGATGTGAGGTCCGGCATTGTCGTCAGGTGGTGTTGGAGCTGCATGTCCTTAAAAAGAGCAAGATCAATGAAAGTCGGGGTACCTGCATTTGAGAAGTGTGTCGAGGCGTCGGGGGCTTCGATTTGAAAGTCGAGTTCCTCGGCAAGGTTGGCTAGATTTCTTCCTGAAATTAGGCGGAAGGTGTTAGACCACTTGTCTTGGGTGCGTATGATGATTGGCGGAATTCTGTAAGAAGTTCGGTTAGTTGGGGTGGTTGGTTATCGTCGGAGTTGCCGGTTTCCATGTTAACCGGGGCGTCGTTTTCTTGTGTGGATGGGATGACTTGGGTGTCTGGAAGGGTGGTGGTTTGCGGGTCTTCATCGTCGGAATCCGTGGCGAGGACGATGTATTTCCTTGAGGGGCCGTCTCTGTCGTGGGAGGTGTCGGAGGACATTGACTTTGCCCGTCGTTTTTCGGCTTGTCGGGCTTTCTTGGCTTGGCGTTTGGATACTACTTCTTCGTAGGGTTCTTCTTGTTGTTGGGTCAATGAAAAGCCGGGTGGTGGAGGTACATTGCTGTCCAGAAGGCTAGGGATTGTCGGAGGTGAATTTATGAGTGGTGCGGTGGCAATTTCTTCGTTTCCTATGGTGATTGGTGGAGTAGCCTGTTGTCGTCTCATCGCCGCAAGTTCGGCGTTTAGGCTGGCAACCTGTTCCATTAGTTGGTCGATCCTCTCCAAGAGGGATATGACGGTGCTGTCGGTGCAAACCATTTTTGAATAAGAAATCTCTAGAAACTCTTGTTGAATTAAAAAATTCAGTATAACAGAATTGAAAAATTCTGGTTTCTGGTTTGTCTGTGGAAAAATTTGTAATTAGTTTTGGTTGTGGGAATATTTGTAATTTACAAAGATTTGCGAGCTGAGCTGGTGCGATTATTTACAAACAAATTTGAAAAATAATCTGCAAAACGACTACAAGCTTGCTTTGTAATTTAAAAATATTAAGGTTCGGAGTAGTAACTGAAATTCAATCTGAAAAGATCGGATCGTAAGAAACGTCTGTGTGTGTTCGCAGTTGGCACTCTACCACTGTCACTACTCTTTTCACTCACGAAACTCCTGTCCCTCCTCCTACGTAAGTTTTACATATGTATGTCCTTTTATAACATTTATTTTGGGAGGGGGTTTCCTCTCCTACTCTCGCGAAAACATCCCTTCTGCTTGCTTCGAGCAGATGTTAAAACCTAAATCTTCATCTTGATTTTCTAATCTTTAGAAAATCAAATATATTGTTAAGTTTCCATTTTACATGGACCATTACTTTATCTAAAATTCTAAGGCAATATCGTTTTTCTATTTTTAAAAGTTACGATACTTTTGCCCACTGTGAGTCGATTGTGATATTTTTACCTTTTCTTTGTAAATTTCGAACGTTATTGTCTACCAAATGTCAATCGATCCAATTTTACAAGTTTTTCTTAAAATATAACCTTTTCTTCTCTTGACTTTGAAGTAATACATTTTGTTAAACTAAGTTTCTAATGATTTTTATGACTTTAGGTATCTTTTTACCAGGAATTTTTGAACATTAGAGCCGGTAATAAATAAGGCCAGGTGCAAATAACAATCGCGGATACAATCTGACAAAACGTGAGACTGCTTTTATACTTTAACATAATGCATTAATTTTCCGTCTTACCAATAATTAACTTAACTATCATTTTTATCATTTTAATTAATTTTTCTTTAGCCAGGTTACTACAAACATGCTACTACAATTTTTCACTCTTCTATTTTCTACACCTTTACCATCTAGAATGTTTCTTTTACAACATTGACATTTTCTTACTTTTGGTAAAACTGTTTTTGAAACAAATTGGCTAATGTCCGGCAATACGGTTGCTTCAAAATCATTTAGATTTTCTAAAATTTCAGTAATCTTGTTGTCTTCATTACTGTGGAGTACTGGCTGAACTTCAACTACATACTAAAATAATAATTAGTAAATTAATATTTCTATAACACATGTAAGTAATTACCTGCTGCACAAATTTCTTCAATGAAACTAAAATATCTCCTTCATCATTTTCACAATTACGGTCTTCTGAATGACCCTTGCTGTAGTTATTTACCAACAAACTCTTGTAAAATGGAGTAAATGCAGCTACTGTTGTATTTGTAAATCTTACTCCCCTCTGTCTTGTCCAAAAAAATTTTCCAAAGGATCCTGGTTGAACTTCCTAGGAAACATGTTCTTGAAACCAAAAACTTTCATACTTGAGTAGATGTCAATAAAGCCCTGAAAATTGCAAGATATGAAACATTAATTATTTATATTAGAATTATTTTATAAATTACTTCTAGCGTAGTAATCCAATTTTTTAGGGATGGTGGCGTGTGCTTCCTTTTGAGCCTCTCATTCCTGTTTGTATCATCTGTATCGCTAGTACTGCCGTTGTCATCTTTATCAATAAATACCATCGTCTTAAAAATTTTAATAGCTCTCCTCCAAAATTCAATATGATCAGATTTGTCGGTGACGCAGGTTCGTAATTTCTTGCCTGGAACTTCAACTTCGACATGACCATTAACGCTGTCGAACAATTTGTCGAAGAAGTCAATCCCTTTTGCAGTTTGTTTTTCTCTTGGTTTCAACTGTAACATTTCACCATTACACTCGTGGGTCGTTCCTAAATAAAATAATAAATTAGGTAAAACTTTTCTCAAAAATAAGCTCGATTAATATACATACCTGATATAGCCATGACATGAATAGCAAGAGAAACCGCACGGCTGAAGACCTGGGTGCAAGAAAAGACTTTCATTTTTTTACCAGGTTTGGAACAACGTGATAATCAGTTAGTTTAGGCATCATCCTAACTTCGCCAAACGCAGGATCAATTAAATACGCTATGTGAATATCGTCCCACTTGGCAATTAGATCAACTCCATCTATAGTGCATTTTAAATCTCTTGTAAGAAGGTTGTTTCGAATACCCTTCAATAAATGGGGAGGGTCAAAGAGAGGTAGTACTACAAGTGTATCTTCAATTTTAAAAAATGTACTTCTCACCTCCTTCTCTTGTCTGAGATACTTTGCTTTAGTATCTTCAACTAAGTGATTAATTGCAGATTCATTATTGCGTCCATGATCACATACTGTTGCACAGACAATCAAACCAATTTCAGCCAGTTTCTTAATTAATAATTTCAAAATACGCTCAATTTCAGAATGATGGGTAGCACCGTTTACGAAGTTATAATAAATGGGCTGCTTCCATTTCGCTTCTATGTTGCGCACCATAAATACCTAACAAAAATATATAAAATTTAATTTTAATGTAATTTAGAAAAACAAAAAGTATACCTTTACATGATTTGCAATTTTTTGAGTTCTCCTATCTCCAAAATCTTTGAAGCCTAGCACAATATCTCGCTTTTGGTCATATGTAAAAGTTGGACATATAGACATTTCGTCAAACATTAAAATACAATATTTTCCAGTACTCTTTTTCAATGATTTAACTTGACTTGCTAAAACTTCAAATACGTATTCGTTAATTCCAGGTTGCATTGGTATTCTGTTCAGATAATTTGTCAATGTATGTCTAGATGGTAAAGTAAAGATATCTGATAAAAACCTATAAGCAGGACCACTCTGCTTATGCAGTGCAAGAGCTAACACTTTATCGTCTTCGCTGAATCTTTTACTCTTAGGTTTCTTCGAAGCATTTTCCAACTGAGATTTAAAAAATCTCGAAACAACCTTCTGCACTATTGCTGTTTTTTGTGTAAAAAGATCATGTTTACTAAAATCTTCTGCATATTGCAACCTTTTCTTACAAGCAGCATGTCGAAATTTTGAAGTTCTCAATTGACGTTGTAACTTAACTGCTTCTTTATACATCAATTTAGCTTTAGGGGTAAGTTGGCTTGCTCTTCTTACATTAACAGTGCGATTTTGATTTGATGATTTTAACCAGTCAGCTCCAGCTTTCGCGACGGCTCCCGAGAAGTTATATTCAATTCCGGCTTTCATAGTTTCTTGTGTTATGTCCTTGTCAACTTGCTTAATGTAAACTGCTGGCCAAACTTTATTCGGTTCTCTTGCTTCAAGGCCCGCTTGTTCCAGGAGTGGGTTTCCCATGAGGTTTTTAATGGATACGCCTGAGGATTCTATTAGCATACCCTTGTTCCTTACCATGAATAATCTGTCGAGTTTTATTTTAAGTTGGTCCAGTGGTATTTTTGTTAAGGTGTTTTTGGTGTCTGTTGAGGTTTTGTTAGGGTCGTTGGTTTTGGGATAGACAAGAATTTTGTATTTCTTGGGTTGGGATTGGGTATCCGGAGTTGGTTGGGATAGAAAGGCTTTGAGATAGTCTCTTGGCGGATTTTGTTTGGTTTGTGTGTTTTCAGTGGGTACGGGCGGGATAATTGTTTTGATATGAATACCTGTATTCAGTTTAGGGGCCATGTTCTGTCTAATTTCTTTAATTATCGTATCTGTCTCGATCTTGTTGTTGTTCTGGTTTTCGTATTTTTCATATTTAAGTCTTTCGCTTAGTTCATAAGCCATCAAGATGTTAGTATTAGTGTTTTTCTCGTATATTTTTAGCATATCGAGTGCTGTATATCTGTCTTTTAGTGCATCCTTGCATTTAAGCAAGTATTGCCTAATCTTGTGGGCAAGTTCGTAATTTTCTGCCATAATAGCGTCGAGTTTGTCGTGGTTCATTTTTCCTTCGTGTTCTTTATTGTTAACCGGTGTTGGGATCGTTTGTGGGGTCTGTGTAATCTTTTCAGTTTGGTGTGTGTTGGATTTTTCGTTTTTGTTGTTTATAATCATTATAATATATAATGGGTGGTAATGGGATGTCGTTGGAAATTTGGGGTTCGAGAGTGTTCTCTAGTTCACTGTCCGTTTCGTTACTTAGGGTTTTGTTTTTCTCTTTGTTTCTAAGTCTTTGGTTCTTCCTGGGTTTCTTCTTTTTCATGGGTGTATTATTTTTAGCTTCTTCGGTTTCCATATATTCGGCTGTATTTGGTTTTTTTGTTAGGTGTTCATTATGTGCGTTTTTTAACGATCGATTTCGCGGGCAGAACGCCAGCCAAACTGGCACTACAGATTTTGATGGGAAACTATAGCTTAGAGTATATATACAATTATAGACATAAACCAAGATATCGAACAATGGATAACGATGAGGAAATGGAGATGAGTGTTAGACAGCCTCACAGTTTACAAGATTTGTGCAGAACAAGAATAAATAAGTGTATTAAACGAATACCTGATATCTTTTCCCTTGCCGAGCAACTGCCTGAACCTTTAATATTTTATTTGATAAACAAATGGAACTTAGAAAAAGGTATTAGTGTACAAAAATTAAAAAGTGATTTGACGGTCTTTTTAGAAACTTAAGTTGACAACTTTAAAATACTTATACTAATCGATTAACCTAAACTAGAAGATATTATATTTATTATTAATAGTATCATCCCATTCACACAATTATATATATATATATAAGACAGAATCGTTAAATAAAAAGTTTTTAGTTTATTCAGAATCATCAAACTCAAACATGAGTTGTTCAGTTTCATCTTTTTACGAAATTTTAAACATTTTAAATGATCCAAACACAACGGCGATTACCTATATTATAGGTAATCTATTATGTGATTATACTATGTGCGAAGTGCGCGATTTATTGTTTGACGAGTTTTACGCATATTTAGCGACAGGGGACCACGAACATATAAATAATGCTCGCAATATATGCACAGAAATGGATTAAAAAATGAGTAAATTAATTTATATTTATTATGAAAATTCTTAAGTATTTTTTATAGATCGTACATCACACCGCACACATTAAACAAAAGTAAGTTTTTATTTTCGGGATTAAAAATTTTATATTAATTGTACTATTTACATTAGATTCCAACAAATAGCTGAAAACACTAGGATCATCATGAAGATTCGAACTGTTAAAATTTCTTTTGTAGTTTGTAGTAATAAAATTGAAATAAAAGTTGTGAATTGTGTGAGTAATTATTTTTGATTTGTTTTATTTTTGGAAGTCTTCCAAATTGGGGTAAAGTTGGTAGTTTGTTGTTTTTGAATTGGGAAGGTTGAACGAAGTTGTTGTTTTTGCTAATTAATTAGTGATGAAATTGGTTGATTCGAAGTTAAGAGTTTAATGTAAAGTGGATAAATTTAAATTAAATTTGAAGGAAATGCAAAATTTGAATTAGCTGGTGAATATCTGTGACGATAAGGCGCTTGTAATAGCCGTTCCATTTGATAAATGCGAAAATTTAATAAGTTAATTTGGATTGAGATAATTAGGAAATTTTATTATTTTTGAGAATTGAAAATATAAATTGGCGCCACAGGAACGACTCCTGAGAAGTCTCTCTTTGCTTTCTTCTACGATACGAGCTAACAGCGGAAAATTACAAGTGAAAGGCTAGGGAAAAATAATTGTTATCGAGAATCCACTACAATATATTATATTTTTAAAAGTATTAAAGCAGTACGAAAATTTATTTTGTTGTAAAAATGTTTGTATTAAAAGTTTTGTAAGTTTTGGTTTTCCCACAAATTTGTTACACCGAGCGACAGCTAGCGACAAAATCAAGCTTTGGCTATTTAAAGCTGCACGAAGCGCACGCATACGGAGTTGTTCTCCGGTAAAATTTTGCTTTGTAATTTGCGATTGATTATTGAATTAAAATTATTTGAATTACGTGAGTAATTTTTGCTTATTGCTTTAATTGAGAGTGTTGCAATTTCTACAATTATAAAGTGGAATATTGATTATTAGAGATTATAAGTAATTGGTTTAATTGGAGAATGAATTGAAGGCAACGAAACTTATTTTGATATTGCAACGTGTGAGCTGTGGGTCCTCTCTCACACATTTAGCATGCTATATTACCAATGTAATATTTATTCTAAACTTTTAATTTAAATTTGTAATTTTGTAATTTGAGTTTGAGATATTTTGGAGGCTGTAAAATGACACTTCTTAGATATCTGGCTGGTATATGTAAATTTAATAAACCGCCGTAGCATACCACTATGTTTTATAAGAATAATGTATTATTCTTATGATATGAACCTACAATAAGAAATATCATAACGATGTTGCACCTGTAAAGAAAAACTATTTCAATATTGTTATTTAATGACTTCATAACTGATTAAAGTAACATTAGATATTATTTGGTATGGGACGGCATAACACGATAGATTCGTTCTATCAAGATCGCATTCTAAGAAAGGAATTAATATTGTTAGCACAGCAAGCAACTCATCAATATCCATATTTTTCAGCAGCAGGATTTTTCAATGTTAATTACAGTTTGCTGCTAGGTTTACTTGGAACTGTGACATCATACGTCATTGTACTAATTCAAATCAACCAATAAATTGATTTTCATACTAACTTGGCTGGTTAATTTTATTAAAATTTTATTAAAACAGAGGAAAACATAAAAATATTTTTAAAATGCAGGTAGTTGATAACTGAATTCTTATCCTATTCCATCGCGAATATGATTTTTGCATGAATTGTGTTTATCTGTTTGAAAAATATTTTCATGTCTTCCTCTATTCCTGTCCATATACACCGAAAGCATCTTGGTTTCGATATGCTCCCTAAAGTTTTCTTCCAGGATTGTTGACAAAAGTGATCCCATAAGTATAGTCCGTCTTTCACATTATAATATTCTCCATGAAATGTGAGAAAATTCTGATTTGCAACCAATGTCACTAGGTTTTTGATGTTTTCAATATCCGTTGGATCCAACCAAGTAGTTTTTAGAAAGTTCTCGGATATTATTCTGTTAAACCTGCAAGAATAAACGAACGGTTTCTGTCTTAACATTACTCAGGAAAGGTTCTGTGTTGGGAAATGGTTTCCTTTTTGTTGTAAAACATGGAAAATTTTAGTGTTTTGTTGTTTAAGTTTTTGGGTTCCAAAATCAAATTATAAACACAGGGTGTTCTACGGAGCACTTTCCGAAGGGGTCGAATTGACATGTCATAAGGACAGTACAGGGAGGTGTTGAGGATTGAACCTCACTCATAACCTTAAGGTTATTATGGCCGTAGCTTATTCTAGCTACTGAGAATTGTAATAATTTAAAGTTAAATCAATGTAATCAAGAACACAACAATGATAGACAAGTTTCGACCTTATTAGGTCTCATCAGTATCATATAGTTGCATTCTTGAAAAAATCAAATCAATATTTTCAAGAATGCAGCTATGTACTACTGATGAGACTTAATAAAGTCGAAACATGTATATCATTGTTGTGTTCTTGATTATATTGATTTAACTTTGAAATTTTGGGTTCCGTTATAGTCTACGTAGACCAAGAACCGTTCTGCACTTATCACAAATTTAATTTAGCAAATTCCAAGGTATTATTCAACATTGCGCAAAATTTCTATTGAAAATTTTAAGAGAACCATTAAAATACCACCATCCGATCAAAATCTTCACAACCCGTTGTAGACAAACTCCAGTTGGATCAAGAAACCTGGTCAGTTTCCAATATTTGTAATCCATCTGGGCGATGATCACAGATTTCATCATCCAACCACGTTATTCAACGTCCATCTTGTCGTATCGTTTTTCAACATTAATCCACGTTTAACCTACAAAACTGTAAGTGACTACAATCTTTCTAATTAACCGTTCCTCGAAATTTGGTTTTGCCAACAATTCACGGTCCACCTTGAACTTGACTTCTCAAAAATTTCCGTTGTGACGTCACCAAGTGACCTTGTTGGTTTGAACTATTTCCAGCAATTGTGATTACAGGTTGCATTTTTACAACCAACCTAGTAACTTTCAAAATATTAAGAAATCAACTCTTAACTTTCATCTTTATTTAGTTTAGTGCAACCGATACATTGCTCCGTTAAATCCTATCGGGACTTCAATTATCCATTTACTTGGCAATAATTTTGATTTCACTACCATAATAAATTCAAGTGCTCCATGCAAACTTATTTTTAGTTAATTTTAAGAGCTTTTAACTAACATTGCAAACTTTGACTTGATTTGTTGGGGGTATCGTTACCACTGTTTTGGGTTCAGACTTTTCCGACACCTCTACGAGTCGGGATTACAAAGTAATATTGTGTTATGCTTGCTACTCTAATTTGACTTGAGCTGCATTCACATAGGGTATTGTATGTGGATTTGGATGGTAGAATTCTTGCAACAGATTCTTACACAGGTTATTACACCAATCACATAAACTTAAAAGTTGGTGTAACGATGATTAACGATGTTCAACGATTAGTTGTACTTTCGGTAAAGAGACAAGTACAAGCACCGCCCTTCGACGCCGCTGATTGGCGCTTGTAAGAATTCTTGCACGATGCATTGTAAAAGTTAAAAGTTTGTAAACTTTTCAACAGCCCGTCGCACCAGTTCTTACAACGTGCAAGAGATTAAGTTTATCTGAACGCTTCTACCTGAGTTAGTGCGTTTTAGCTCTTACCTATTCTACCATCCAAATACATTCCCCTATGCGAATGCTGCTTATTATCAATATTGATGCTGTGTAATTTCTACTCATGTTGATTGGATTGTCTAATTATAAGGCAACACTTTATTGTGTTGAATTTTTAATGTTACAAAAACATCTATGTGAAAAATTATCCTGTGTGTCTGAGCGGATAGCCATTCCCCGCTATCAATTTTTGACTTCGGGCAATCTGAGTCCGTCTCAAACTTATCAGAAAATGTTAATATAAGGGTTATTTTATATCAAGTGGTCCAACCCTGTGGTTCGACCACTCTAAAAAAATTTGATTTTTTTTGTATAAACATCCTGACATATTAGTAGTACTGCTAAATGACCATTATTTGAATTTTATTGTCTTTTGTTTTCGTGTGAGAGCCATATTTACTTTGCGATGTGCGGCATATTTTGCAATTATAAGAGTTTACAGCAACCGAAATATTTAAGCTCTTATTTGTTCTATCAAGATGGGAAAAAAATGAAATTGTTTAAAAAGAAACAGACTATAATATTCCTTATTGCATATTTTTACCTAAAAGCAATTCTAAAGGGTAAAACTGTAGCCTCAATTCAAAAACATACATAGTATGTAAAATTAACGTAAATATATCAGTGGCGTAAAAAGTAGGTGAAGGACCCGTGTGCAAAATTGTTAACGAGGGCCCTGCTTTTTTTAAAAGACAAAAACGAATTTGTATACAGGACTCAAAATTCCGATAATTTCCATGAAATTCCAGTGATTTCCAAAGAATTCCTTTCAAACAAGAGCGGATATAGAGATTAGTAACTACCCCCCTTCCTATTTATTTTTATTAAATATTTAAAAAAATATACAGATGAGTTTTTTTATTTTTCAATTTTCTGAGATTGTCTAAATTTCCAAAAATATCTTAGAATTTTCTGTGATTTCTTAAAATTTGCCGTTCTTTGTTTAATAATAAGTGGAAAAATGATGGATAAATTGTCATGGAAAATTAAAAGGAAATTTTAGGAAATCTAGAATATTATAGACTATCTTTTTTTTGCTTTTTCCATTTTCTGAGATTTTATTGGTTTTAAAATTGTTTAGATTTTCTAGAGTTTTCTGCATTTTTCTCGATTTCCTATTTACCGAAATTTTCTAGAAATTTTTATGGATTTCTTGAGATTTTCTATATTTCTACAAATTTCTTGTAAGAATGTGTTTCTTGAGATGTCTTGGAATTTTTCAGAATTTCTTCATATTTCCATTCACTAGTACACACAATTTTTCCGATATACAAAAATGAAAAGAAATTCAAGCAAATTTTAGAGATATTTTATGAAATCTTAGTAAAACTTAAGAATGTTCCCAAGGAAATTTTGGGAAATTTAGGAAATCTTTAAAATATCAAAGCCAAAGATTAATTCTTTTATTTTTTAAAAATTTTTTGAGATTTACTTGCCTATTGGCTCTCCTAACATTTTTTAGAATATTCTAAATTTTCCCTTTTCTAAGTTGCCTGGCAAAGGCAGATACAACAGGATATCAACCTCCACACATGAACTTTAAAAAAACAACAAACAAAATAACATTTAAAATGGAAATGTAAAATATGAAATACAAAAGTAATTTTTCATAAAAATAGTTTTAGTTCTTTTTTTTTGTTAATTTAATTTATAATTAATTTTTTGACCTAAATTATAATTTATTAAATAAAGCAGGATTTAAAAATCGCTCAAGACTTTTAAATATTTAAATAACAAATAATAATAAACGAAAAACGTTTCACTTCTAAAAATTTATAATAAAAATTTATAAAACAATTAAATAATAAATTTTTAGATCTTATTAATTCGAGAAAATTAATTATTATTAATTTCTAATAAATCAACATTGTATGTTATTTAATAATATTGATTAGTTACAGAGGGGGCCCAGGCCTCCTAGGCCCCGTCCCACGTAAATACGCCACCGATTATTCCTTATACAACAATTGCAGGGTTCCCACTTCTTTGGAAAATCTGGAAAAGTCATGGAAAATTTAAGATTTCTCTAATTTTGTCAGTGAATTTTTTATTTTTAGTGCCAAGTCCAGTAAATTAAATTTTCAGTCGAGGTAAACAATTTAATTTAAAAGTTTTTTTTTATTTTAAAATAAGTTTGTTTTAATTAAATATTAATCTTTTTTAATTAAAAATTTTTAATTCCTTGTAAAAAGGATCTAAGCCTTGGATCAAAAAGTAAAATAAAACATTTGATTTTGACAAAAATAAATAAAAAACTGGGGGTTTTTAACTTTAATTTGCTTTTTCAACAATTATAATTGCTGGTGCACTGGAGGGTATTTCATATTTCCCAGACCCCCCGGTTTGACAATCCAAATGTGTGTGTATACGTTTTGTGATTTATTTTTGTAATAAAAATTTTTAATTTTATCAAAATAAATACATTTTTACGTCATTTGTATACAATTCATACCCCCAGTTTTATAAACAAAAAGTCTTGGTGCATATTCACACATCATGTGCCGTAAAAATTTGCAACGGGAGGTCTGGGGGTGTGGAACACTCCACAGAATATAGTAAAATTCCTCGTACGGAAATCACAAGTTTAATAGCATGGCAATCATTTGAACATAATTGCTGATGACCTGGGCGTCCCCAGACTTCAAATAGCATCTAGTTGTGCACCTTCTATTTTTGAGATTTTTATTAAGATTGAAAAGGTCACAGTACAACTGGGGGCCCTTTTAGCAGGGGGCCCGCGTGTATCGCACCCACTGCACCCCGTTAGTTCCGCCCCTGAAATATATACTAGAAAATAAACGCAAAATAATTTTTTAAATAAATTTTAATTAATTAATAAAAAAAAAATTAATTTCCAATTTTCTGTTTATTTTATTAAACTTCATCCTATTGTAACTTCCAAACGAAGGATGTTAAAGAAAAATTTTTTATGTGGTTTGTTTATTTGTTACATAGAATATTATAAATAAAATTTTGAATATAACTGAATCGTCAATGTAAAAGATAAATCGACGATCATACGTTGGTTCGAACTTTTAATTTCCAAATTTTTTAATTTTACATTCAAACCAATTAAATACTTCCAAAATCCAAATATAAATTTGAAACCCAAATTGGGGTGATTCCAAATCAAAAATTAAATTCACTTTATTGACAAAATATCATAACAAAACTCAAAGTATAAAATCTCAAATCGAAAATATCAAAAGACAATTTTTGTCCCGACCGCTTATGGCTCTCCAAACGGTAAAAGCGTCGTCTTTATTGCTACCTTAACTCGTTGATGGAAAAATGAAAATTATTCAAAAATATTTAAAAATCCACAATCTACAAATCCTCACAAAATAATATATTCACATAATAATTATCAAATTTTACAAAACCAAACATCAAATTAAATATTGAAAAATCAAATAGGGGTTTTAGTAAAAAATAATAAAGGTAATCCTTCAGTTTTTGAATAACTGTTACGTAGTTATTTTTTAACCTCGGGACGATATATTTCCATGTACCAATTTAAGGTAATCAATTTGTTGTTATTATGGATTACCTCAATATTTAGTTTGTATTCGCCACTTGGAATAAAAGGCGGAAGGTGAGATTCATCAATAAGAAACCCATTTACATAATATACTGCATCCTAGAACAATAAAATATTGAACTTACTAATAGTCAGCGGTCACGGTCCCCCCAAGTTTTTTATTATTTTAATTTTAGAAACTCCCTAATAATATTAGATTAGGTATAATGTTTTATTACGTACTTTTTTCCAAAAACAAAGAGTAGCATTTCCGTAATTTACAACATTCTTTAGTCCTCCTGCATTAGTTGCAATTGCTCTGCATACATTAAATTGAAAGCGCATTGGGAAAAGACGATATTCATTACTGGCCCGTTTGTATGCTTGCAATACACACTAAAATAGATAATATTAAAAATTTAATTCAAAATTTTCACCTAACAAATGGCTAATCTAAATTGTGGATTCATAAGTTGTTTACTTACTTCAGTTTTGTCTTCCAGATTAATTTTTGGTGAAAAGGTGCAATTAAACGCAGTAGTTGTACGATTATATTTATATCCAATTGCTTTAAAAGCATTCATATATTTATTATTTACGTATGTTACTTCTACTCTAATGTTTCTGATGTTGTAATCCGTTTGGTGAAACTATAAATGAATGAATTATTATTAATGATTATAATCAAAATTGAGAAAACTTGACGTGTGTAAACTTAGCCCCGCACTTTTTATAAAAATAATTTTTGAAAGTTGTTCCGGGTTTGTTTTATATTGCTCCCAAATACTTTTTTGAAATTTGAAAAAATAACGCGAAAAATCGCCAAAAACCGTTTTTAGAGTTGGCCCCGCACTTTGAAAATAATTAACTTTTGAAAGTTGTTCCAGGTTGTTCTAGGTTTGTTCTATATTGTTCCAGAAAATCATTTTAATATATTCAAAAATAAAGCCGTGGGAGGAGGTGCAACATTTAAGACTAGCCCCGCACTTTTGAAAAAATCAAATTTTGAAAGTTGTTCTAGGTTGTTCTAGGTTTGTTCTATATTGTTCCAAAATATTTTTGCAATAACTCAAATATTAACACGAAAAATCGCGAAAAACCGTTTTTCCAATTATAGCAATAATTTTCTAGTTTAATAAAACACCAACCGGTAGCGCGAAATTACTTATCGCTTATAAATTTAAATTGTTCAAGTGCCAACTACTGTTGATTTAATTTGTTATATTACCCATATTATAATATAATAATATGTATAGCACAACCTAGTATTAATATATATAGTTATATAAAATTTAAATTGTTCAATAATTTAAATTTATAAGCAATAAGTAATGTCGCGCTACCTGTTGGTGTTTTATTAAACTAGAAAATTATTACAATAATTGGAAAAACGGTTTTTCGCTATTTTTCGTGCTAATATTGGAGTTATTGAAAAAATATTTTGGAAGAATATAGAACAAACCCAGAACAACCTAGAACAACTTTAAAAAATTGATTTTTTCAAAAGTGCGGGGCTGGTTATAAATGTTGCTCCCTCTCCCACGGCTTTATTTTTGAATATATTAAAATGATTTTCTGGAACAATATAGAACAAACCTAGAACAAATATGGAACAACTTTCAAAAATTAATTTTTTTCAAAGTGCGGGGCTGGCTATAAATGTTGCTCCCCCTCCCACAGCTTCATTTTTGAATATATGAAAATGATTTTCTGGAACAATATAGAACAAACCTGGAACAACTTTCAAAAGTTAATTATTTTCAAAGTGCGGGGCCAACTCGAAAAACGGGTTTTGGCGATTTTTCGCGTAATTTTTTCAAATTTCAAAAAAATATTCTGGAACAATATAGAACAAACCTGGAACAACTTTTAAAAATTATTTTTATAAAAAGTGCGGGGCTAAGTTCACACACGTGAAAAACGTTATCAATTTGTACTCTAAAAGTGTCTAATGCATTTTTCAGTTATTTAATTCAAATAAATTGTCTGTAAGAATCAAGTAAATATATATTTTTTTAAATTTTCTCGCTGCCTTTTGCATATTAATCTGTGACTTCATATTATATAAGACTTAAATAATTATTAAATAGGTAATGAATTCCGAACAAAAATTCATAAAATTGATATATAGCAAATGACATTCTATACCGATCGTATGCTTTCAAATATTGTATAAATTTTTTTATGTCTGCCTACATCTCTAAAATATTATATAATTTAAAAATGTTGTAAATTAAGTTTACCTTTGATAGAATATCTAAGCTGAAACACCCATGATTGACAAAAATCAGTACTTTTAATATCAATAATATTTTGAAGTACAACTTCATCTCCATCAATTCCATACCACCAAAGATAAAAACTATTAATAAACAAAAACTTAAATTATTTGTTATACCGACGTATTTTCTTGTTGTAAACAATCTACAAAATATAGAACAAACCGCAATGATTATATTTTTAATAGAATTGTATACACAGAGGTACATACATACATATTACCAGAAAAATATTATTTTATATGTATATGTATCTAGTGATATAATATTTTTTGTCATGGACAATAAAACAAAATTGTATCAACCTCGGTAATATTATAAACATACTTCAACAGAAAAAAATTTAAAATACTAAAAAATATACAAAAATCCATCATTGATCAAAATTATCCTTGAAATTACCTAGACTTAAATGGGTTGTGACAGAAAAATAAAAGTTACATAATAAACAAAATAACATACACAAAAACACTCAAAACCATTATCCCGATGATGTTTTACTATATGTAGAATAAACAAAATCTCACCCAGTAAGTATGATAAAATGAGAAGAGGATCTCTGGTTGAGTAGGAATGCAAATCAAACACTTATATCATGTATGTCATATTTTCATCTAGTCCTGATGATAGAGAAATAGTTGGCTCTGAAACGTTGACATACATGATATAAGTATTTGATTTGCATTCAATTTTGTTTATTAATGAAACAATAATGTAATAATTAAACAAAAGGTAAATTTATTTTTAGTACACAAATACAGCACGAACTGCACTTCAGTGACTTACAAAAAGATCTGATGAATTTAGTTTAGTTTTTGAAAAATAAAATGTTTACAATATGATATTTAGTGCGCTATTAATTTGAAGTGGATGATTTAAACAGAAAATATAGAACGTTGAGAGTTTAAAGTGCAGATAAGTGGTCTTATTCTAAGTAGTTACCACGTAAATATTTTGTTAGTAAAATAAATGTTTTTAAAATTATATTAGTTGATTAATAATTATTTAATACATAAATCCTAAATTTAATTTAACATAACTCTTCCCTCCCTAAGTCAGAAAATAAAGGTTCTGAAATTTTCTGTAGTTGTATATTAGTTTCTTGTGGCGATTTTTTATTTGATATATAGTTTTTAATGCACTTGAAGTATATGATCACTATTATACAGGCCATAACACAAAAACACACAATTACACTGTTGATCCAAGAATGGTGTCCATTTGGAGATGATAACGTGTTAGGTTGCAAATTTTCTGCCATGATATTGATGTGCTTTAATTCGGATACATCTAGGGTTTGAAGTCGAATTGGTTTTATTTGAAGGTCGTGATTTTTGTAGCCGTCTAAAGTTGTTTTTAACTTGGGTAACTCAAAGATTGATTCTTCGTGTAAACTTTCTTCTGGTTGGAATGTTTTATTTGATGTTTTAATTTTACAACCCTCTAAGAATATAACACTTGGTTGATTTATTTCGTATAGTCCATCGTCAGAATTACATTGTGTATGTACTTTTATTGGTTTTTGTGGTATTATCAATATTTGATCCGAATTTATTTGAATGATATTATCTTCCGTGAAGTTGATTAACGTTTTCTTACACTGATCCTCTCCGGTTTTTATTAAAATAGCTAAACATGGTTGATTTTTCTGTAATTTTTCTTTACGACAATAGTAGAAATTTTCAATTTCTGGACATTCTTCTGATGAGGTCCAATAATCGTTGTCGTTGAGCAATAGGAAAGGTTGTTGTGGTATTATAGTGAAATTTGAAATGGGAATAGGATACAATTGAAAGTATTTGAATGGGGAAGTAACAATAGGTATATGAATTTTGAACACTATTATATCTTGTTTTATGATTACTTGTGTTGAAAATAATGAATAATAATTCAGAATATTTTTTAGGTGAGGAATTTGTGTGACTTGATAGAATGAATTTAATTTTGTAATAATTGATTGTATGTCTTTTGGTCGTATGATAGAGTCGTGTAAAATATTCAAACGAGCAAATGAAATTGCGGTTTCTATATTATTTATTAAATTTTCAACCATTTGCAATTGCAATATTAAGTTGTCTATGGTATTTCAAAGAGAAAAAGCTTTTTCAATGTTAGAAATTTTGTTAATTTTTTTTGTTAACAGATTTACTTGATTTTGTAAAACGTTTTGGTTGTTTAAAAGTATAGAGAAATTATCATTATATGTTTTTGTGATTTCTTTTATTACAGTTGTTTGTTTTTCTAAATCATTATGCATCGACTGTTGATTTGTTTTCAAAGTTTGAAGATAAGAATTGATGTAATCACCATCATCTGAATCTAGAGTGCCAAATAGCCATTTAGATACTTTTCCGATGCCGTTTATCATACCTCTTTTTTATTACGAATCCCGTGTGTTAAAATACTTAATTTTTCAATTAAATGATGCGTGATGCTGAAGGCATTTTCTATTTTGTTAAGTAAAAGTATAGAAAAATGATTTACGTCCGATTTTGAAATATGTTCGTATAAATATTCTAATTGATTATTAATTTCGATGGTTGAAGTTTCTGGTAAAGTTAAATTAATATGGTAAAAGAAGGTGTGTTTTGATTCAATTATTTTGTTTTGTCCTAATTGAACTGGAAGGATCGGGTTGTTTATTTCTTTTACTTTGAGACCTAGTAAAAGGTTTGGAAATACTAGAAGTATCAGACACTGGATTGGGGTCATTTTCAGCATCTGAAACAAAACGTTGTGGTTTCAGTAAAGTTTGATGATAAACTTTATCGTTTGATTTTATTTTGTTATCGTCAATGATTTCTGGATTTTGGACTGTCACGAAAGGTTGGGTGACCTTTTTTGAATTCGTGAAGCGAGTTTCTTTTCTGTAAAGGGGTTTCTCTAAATCTATTTCGGGATTTTTTCTGCTTTGATTTAATTTTTCCAAGTTTGTTCGCTGTTTGTCAATTAATTTTTTATGAATTATGAAGTTGAGGGTTTTTAAATTTTCTGAATGTTCATGGACGTATTGAGCGACTTTGGATTGTTCGTTTAATTCGAACGGGTTTTTATAATTTAATTTTCCTCGTGTAATTTGGAAAGGCGTATAGTTAGTAGAATTATGAACGCTGTTGTTATAATGTAAAATCGCGTAGTTCATAATATTTGAGATACTCTCATGTGGTTTTTCTCTTTGGAGAATCCGTAAGCTTTCCGCTAGGGTCGAATGGAATCTTTCAACGGGGCTGTTACTGTTGGGATTGTAAATGGTGACGTAATGAATTTCGATTTCGTGGGTTCTACAGAATCCTTGCATTACTTCGTTTTTCCATTCGATACCATTGTCACAAGTTATTTTCCTAGGAATTCCGAAATGCTTTATGAACTGTAACACTTGGTTTGTGGTTTCTACGGCATTTAAGCTTTGAATTGGGTATGCTAATCCAAATTTTGAGAAACTGTCTATGATGGTTACGAAACATTGTCCGGAAAATTTATAAGTGTCAGTATACAAGTGGTCAAAAGGTTCAAATCCGATAGGTGTTGGTTTAAATATTAATTTGTTAGGGTGGCGTTCGTATTTAGTTTTCTGACATGTTCCACAGGTGTTAACATAGTTTTGTACGTCTTTGTCCATGTTTGGCCAGAAAAATGATTGTTTTATAGCTTTTAGGTTTTCTTGAATACCTCGATGACAGGTTTTTGTTTCGTGATATTGTTTTAATTTTAGATTTCTTTCGTCTTGTTCGAGAACGTCTGTTACAAAATAGTTGGAAATTGTCAGATTGAGGCTTTTATTTTTAAAGAATTTTTGTACGGTTCGTATAAAGGGTAATTCAAAGTCTTTGTAAGTGAAATGTAAACAATAATGTTTTAATGGTTCAAAGTAATCTTGTATGATTTTAAAAAAATGATCTTTCGTTTTTGATCTAGGGATTTTGAGATAGATGCGGTAGTTATCGAAAACTTTTTGTTTAGTTATTTTGGGTTGGTCATTATTTTTTGAATCACATAGAGATATAATTATTTGATTTTTGAATGTGTTAACTGTTCTTTCTGTGTATGGTATTGTAAAAATTGGATTTTCTTGACTGGTGTGTACTGTTTCATTGTCAGAGACCGTTTCGTTTAAATTTTCTATTTCCGAAAGATTCTCGTCTAAATTATCAATGTTTACGATCATTGAAGCATTGTCATTAGTTTCGAGGGGGTGTATTTCGATACGTGATAGTGTGTCAGCGTTAGTATTTAATTTTCCTTTTTTATAGGTAATCTTGTAATCGAACTCTTCTAGTTTAAGCCGCCATCTCACCAATTTTGAGTTTGGTTCTTTTAAAGAAAATAACCACTGTAATGGTTTATGGTCGGAAATTATATTAAATTTAACGCCAAACAAATAAGGCCTAAAATGCTTTACCGCCCAGACTATTGCAAGAAGTTCTTTTTCGATTGTACTGTAATTTATTTCGGCTGGGTTGAGAGTTCGTGATGCGTAAGCGACAGGAAGATCTTTACCTATATGGCCTTGAGAAAGAACCGCCCCTATTGCAAAATTTGAAGCGTCCGTGGTGAGATTAAATGGTTTTGAAAAATCTGGGTGTTGTAAAATCGGATCGTTCATTAAAAGGTTTTTGCAAGTTTCGAAACTTTTTATAAATTCTTGGTCGTGTATAATTTTTGCGCCCTTTTTTAAACATTGTGTTAAAGGTTTTGTTAACTTGGCGAAATTCTCAATAAATTTTCTGTAATAACCTACTAGTCCAAGGAAACTTTTGATTTCTTTGGCTGTTTTCGGAATAGGAAATTTTTTTATGGATTCTATTTTTTTTTCATTTGGTTTGATACCTTCAGGGGTAACAACATGACCTAAAAATTCGACAGATTTGCAAAGAAATTCTGACTTATCGAGTTGAATTTTTAATCCGGCTTCTTTTAATTTAGAAAATATTAATCTTAAATTATTAATGTGTTCCTGCAAAGATGCGGAGAATACAATTATATCGTCTACGTAAATTAAACATATTTTATTTATTAAATCTTTCAGAATATTTTCTATCGCACGTTGAAAGGTACTAGGTGCATTTTTTAAACCGAATGGAAGTCTTAGAAATTCGTAATGCCCGTTTTCAACATTAAAAGCTGTTTTTTGAATAGAGTTAGGATGCATTTCGATCTGGTGAAAACCTGAAGCTAAATCTAAAGTGGTAAAATATTGACACCGTCCAAGTTTATCTAAAATGTCGGTAATATTCGGAATGGGGTACCGGTCATCGATTGTTTTTTCATTTATTTTTCTATAGTCAATAACAATTCTCCATTTTTGTTTGCCACTAGCGTCTAATTTTTTTGGAACTATCCAAATGGGTGAAGCCCATGGAGATTGTGAAGGTCTTATAATGCCATCTTGCAACATTTTTGAAATTTGATTCCTTACTTCTTGTTTGTGAACGAAGGGGTATCTATAAGATTTAGTATGAACTGGAATTTCGTCTGTTGTTAATATTTCATGTTTAACTTTGTTTGTAAAAGTTAATTTGTCGTTGGGATGATGAGAGATTGTTTTGTATTCGCGTATTAATTTTTCCAAAGCTATTTTTTCTTCTGTGTTTAAATGATTGGTTCGTAATTCTGGGAGATTGTTATCTTGGTGTTTGTAATTGGAAGAAAGTAATTCTTCGCATTGTAAGCATTCAAAAGATTCATTAGAAAAATTAGAAATAAAAGGTTTTAAGAATTCTTCGGTTATTTCAAAGATTTCGGTCTTAGGTGTTGTGTTTATTATTTCGATAACTGTCGAACCGTTTTCTATTTTTAATAAACTTTCTGGAATTATTAATGATTTTGCATGGTTGCTAATTTCGGGAATTAATACTTCGCTATTTGAGATGTTAGTTTTTATGCGCTTTAAAACGGAGGACATTGGTGGAATTTCAATTTTTTGGGTTTCGAAGTTTGTTCTATAATACAAAGGTATTGATAAATAATCGTTGTACAATGATTCATTTTGAATATCAATATTAAGTTTAAGTTTTCTTAAATCTCTTATGCCTATAATTCCGTCAAAGTAATCATGAAAATCAAATAATACGAATTCTAAATTATCTTCTAATGGTTTAAATTCTTTAAAAAGAGGTATATGTGCTTTAAATTGTGCCTGTCTAGATCCTGTACAAGTAGTGATGGGTGTATTTGATTTAAATATTGTATTACAAAAATGATTTTCTGCAATAAATGGTCTAATCAAAGAAGGGTAGCAACCTGTATCGATTAAAAGCTTTAAAGGAGGATCGGAAATTTTTATGTATGGTAATGAATTGGGCTTTAAATTATTAAGATCTACGTGTTGTTTTGAAAAATTTTTGTTTCTTGAAAATTTTGTGCGTGGTTTTCTTCTTGGACGTTTTCTGCGTTGTTGCTGTCTGGTTGATAATTTTCAAAATCGGTTTCATATTGTTGTTCAAAATTTTCGGTTTGATGGTTATTAGGGGTGTAAAAATAATTATCGCGATAGATTTGATTATTGTCATCGTATTCGTAGTTTTCCATTTCCACATTGGTGAGTTCTTCCGAAATAAAGTTTTGGGAGTTTCTATTTTGAAAATTGTTTCTATTTTGTCTAGAATAAAAAGAAGGGTTTCTAGACATTGTTGACATAGGTTCCGGTTTATTAAAAACATGGTTTCTAGATGTTGTGGACATAGGTTCCGGTTTGTTAATGGGTTTATGCGAATTTTGTGGGCTGAAGACATTTTTTGGTTTTCCAAAAACTTGACTATTTGTAGGAAATCTCTGTTGAATTGGACGACTCTGTATATTAATTGGTGAGCTAGGAAATTGCGTACGTGATTGTTGAAAATTTTGTGAAATTTGGTTATCATTTTTTATTTGCGAATTAAATGGGGACCAATTGTTACTATTTGTTGAATAATTAAAATATGAATGATTTGGGTGAATTCTATTATTTAAATTTGTTTGAAAACTTTGACGTGGTGAATTAAATTTTTGCTTATTTTGCGGAATGTTAGTGTTTTTGCCAAAGTCTTGCAAACCTCTAATTCGTTGTTGATTATAAAAATGACGCGTAACGATATCACTTGCTTCTAACATATTTTTGGGTTCTTTTAAATCTAATTTTACGCGTAAATTATCGTCTACATTTGAAAATAATACGTCAAGCGCGTTCGCTTCATTTTGTTCTACTAACAAAGGTTTTCTTGGGTTAGGTATAGTGGAATCGGACATGATTTTAATTTCTAATCGCGACTTCATTTGTTTTATACGTTCTAAAAAATCTATAATATTTTCATTTTTATTTCTCGTGAGGTATAAAAATTCGCGAGTTAAAGTTTGTCTATCGATTCGATCACCGAATTGTTCTCTTAAAGCAGATTTAATTAATGACCAGGTATTTAAATCTGGTCGACACATAAGGTAATTACTTACATCGTCTTTTACTTTAGATTTAATAGCAGTAAATGTAAAATGATTTAAGTTGTTATCAGTGGTTGTACCGTAAGTATTAAAGAAATTATCACATGCATTGATAAAGCTTTCTAATTGCATAAAATTTCCATTAAATGTTGGTAAAAAATCCGCAACAGCTTTAGCTGCTTGAATTGTCGGAGTAGTTAAAGACATATTGTTTAAACAATTTGACAATTCGTTTATATCAATTTCTTTGTTTATCATTAAATATAATATATTTTCTTTTTATTTAAATTAATCTTAATGACAATTTTGAAAACACTCGTACGAGACGAAAATGAATCAAGTTTTATTGTATTAATCTTGAAATCAAAAATTAAATTTTTAAGTTACGTTTTTTGTTATGTATAAATAAAATAAATTGTTTTTAATAATAAAAATAATTTTTAAACACTCGTCAAGTTCGAAAATGAATAAAATTAATTTATTTAATGTAATAGTTAAATCGAAAATGATTTTATCTATAAAATCACTCGTTATCCTAATTTAAATATTTTGAATAATGATTTTGAAAATGATTATAATAAAAATAACTCATCAATAATTCAATAAGATTTCAAAGTTGTTCAAAATTCACAAAAGGAGTGGTAGATGGAATAAAAGAAATGCTCAACGACTTACCAAATAAACGTTCGGAGATTTCTTCTAAGGGTGTAGATTCTGGATCGCGAATTAATGGTTGAAACCAAAGGTAGATGCTGGTATTCCAAAATTCTTCCTTTCGAGATCCTACCGACTGCGCCAATTTTGTTTATTAATGAAACAATAATGTAATAATTAAACAAAAGGTAAATTTATTTTTAGTACACAAATACAGCACGAACTGCACTTCAGTGACTTACAAAAAGATCTGATGAATTTAGTTTAGTTTTTGAAAAATAAAATGTTTACAATATGATATTTAGTGCGCTATTAATTTGAAGTGGATGATTTAAACAGAAAATATAGAACGTTGAGAGTTTAAAGTGCAGATAAGTGGTCTTATTCTAAGTAGTTACCACGTAAATATTTTGTTAGTAAAATAAATGTTTTTAAAATTATATTAGTTGATTAATAATTATTTAATACATAAATCCTAAATTTAATTTAACATAACTATTCCCACTCAACCCGAGATCCTCTTCTCATGTTTTGCTATATCTTTAAAATGAAAAAATATAATTTTAATTTCATAATTTTTTTTTAAATGTTTATTTGAACGTTTAACCCATTTCGTCCCGATGTTGCGTCAACGCAACAGTCAACTTTTACTTTTCATAAAAAGAATTTAAAAAAAATAAGTGAATATTTATACGTAATATCATGAAGTTTGATATTTTGACAATATAAATAAATATATTTTAAACTTATTTAATTTGTCGTCCGGTGTAGCCGGGAATTTCAACCCCCTTTTTAACCCCCTTCTCTAGCGAAATTTTATCCCCGGTAAATATTCCCTATTATTTTACCCACAGTAAAAAATGATTAGGGGGTAAAATTTCACTAGAAAATTTTTACCGTGGGGTAAAATTTCACTAGGGAATTTTTACCGGGGGGTAAAATTTCACTGGGGTAATTTTTCCCGGTTACACCGGTTCACCTGGTCCTTTCAAAAAAATTTCCAAAAAACCGAAATTTTTAAAAGTTAAAAAAACTAATTTTTTAGCTAAAATAAGGCATTCCTGAAAATTTTGTTAAAAAAATCCGACGTCCTAGGCGCTTGGTCCTTAACGGGTTAAGTATTTTGCTATTACTTTTACTTTCCCATTTACGTAGTAAAGGAAAGTATTGTAATCGAGTAAAAAAAATATTTTGAATTACCATTTTTTCCATAGTTTATGAGTTCGTACAAATCGCTTGAGACAATCGTTTTGCAATGATATTCGGATCTGGGTGCGTTTGTGTGCGTATGTATGTCTGTGAACACGATAGCAACCAAACAAAGTAACAAGATCACTCCAAATTTTAAATTTAAGTTTTAATCTGTTGTGGCACAAAGCCTATTAAAGAAGAAAGAAGTAGAATGGAGGAAAAACGGGGGATTTACATGAAGCAATAAAACATAATCCATCATAACTTCGAAACGAAATGAAATAGGTAAAAGTTTATTATGACAAAACATTATCAGTATCACATTTCTTACTTTTGCTCTGATATAAAATTTTTTCTAAAATAAAAAAAAATAAAATTTTTTTTTAATTAACATTAATCACGACCAAATTTGGAATGGTAGTAGGGTTTACGGTAGAAAGATGAAAATAAGGTTTTTGTCGCGATCTGTCAATCAGGAATGCCACAACAAGAAAATAACACAAGATTTTTATAAACGAGTTTATTATGTGATAAGTTATTTTAAAGACCTTGAAAAGCTTTATCCAGGATATGTGAAATTATCTTTCTATCTCTCATCTGTCAAAAATTAAAAAAAATACAGAAGGAGTCTTAACCAAATTTTGTATGTAGGAACATTGACCCCTTAGGACTTGACATCATATTATGAAACCATTAGATAAAAATTATAAATTCAACATGAAAAACGAAGATGACGCTTTTTTAAGAAATCTTGAAAAAAGTCCTTGTCCCTCGATTTTCTTCGTCATTCCTGCGTCGATGGCAATCAAACTTTTTTGGACGTATGTGTGTCTGGTGGGTTCTAGTGGTGAAAATAAGGCTTTGATAGATAAATCTTTGCCAGGGCTACCACAATACAATAAATATAAAAAATGTTATCGTACCTGTAAAATGTTTAACCGGTTGTCATAAAAGTTCGTGTGCTAATAGAGCTTTTAAAATATAAGTATTGGCGAGGAAACAGTTGAGCCAAATGTAAAAACAAAAAAGTAAAAGCTAAATTGTTAGATGGCTTGTAAAAATATGACATACTGCTCTGTTAAAGATGGAAGATGTTTAAGAGTCCATACTTACTTTATTGTATGCAGTGAATGTAAAGCTTAACGAACCTCTGCTTCCAGATATGTGTGGAACGAATAAATATTTTTAATGCAATTTTTTATTTCAAAGAATCTTCAGAAATATTTGAATGAATGATTGGTTTTATTTTTAAATTAAGCAAAAAATTGAATTACAAATTTTTAAATTGAATAACATTACAGTACAGTCTCGGTGATCCGAACACACGCTAATCCGAAAACATGCGCTAATCGGATCATCCAGTAACCGAACAAAAGCAGAAAATGAAAGAAAAACTATTTGTGCGAACCACTGATATTTTCTTCTTGTGTTCGGATTACTGGATGATCGCATTAGCGCGTATGTTCGGATTTAGCGCGTGTTCGAATTACCGAGACTGTACTGTAATTTAACAAATACTATGTTAAAGTAAGAAAATCAAACTTTAACATTTCAACCGACCGTATTATAATAAATATAAAAGTAAAACTACAAAAGTAGCCATGTAAGTGGATTTCGGCCGTGAAGATCTATCCAATGATAGGTACTCCTTTCACAATATGTTACCAATGAGTTGTCACGGGCTCAAATTGCCCGACGTCCCAAAATTGATAGCGGGAAATGGCTATCCGCTCAGACACACAGGATTGCCGCTGACTCGAGACGGCGAGGTCGTGGATCGCTGAAAAACAAGGAAATCCTGGGTCCAAGTAAACGATGGTATTCCAAAAATATTTAAAATTGTCAAATTCGAGAGGGCGCCACTCGAGCAAATGTTGCTAAATCTTACCTGGAGTTGAGTTCGGCTCGAGATAGAATCTTCAACTAAATACGATTTTGGGCAGGTAGATTCGATAGAAAAATATCTCCATGAAAGATCAACAAAATTTAATGACGTGTAAGTTAATGACAAAAACAAATTATAAAAATGTGGGTTGGTGAATAATTTGCAAGCGTATATAAAATTGAATCTTATACGTTGATAATAATTTTGGTTTCCGGACACAGTTATAGTACTTAAAATTAAATGAAGAATGAGATGAAGTTTAAAATTAATTTTCAATACCTGTAAATAATACAAATTTTCACATATATGTTTCGGTAACATTTAAATTTAACACAATAAAGCGTCGAACACACCACAGCGATCGCGGTTGCGGTAGCGATCGCGGTGGCGATTAAGTGGCTGCACACACCGCGATTGCGATCTAATTCTGACACAGAGAAAAAAATTTTTTTAATAAAAAATGCGCACGCACGATAAATTTATTATTTATTGTATTTATACAAAATAATACATTATTTTATTTAAAAACTCGATTATTATGTAAAAATTGGAATACCCTCACTCAATAATTTTTAGAAATTTAATGGTTTTAAACAATTATTTTAATGATTAGTAATGCTCAAAAATCTTAAGAATAACAACAAATAAGCGGTCAGACATTGAAAAATCCAAATTTTGCAATATCTCCGAAGATATTTCTCTTCACATATCCCGAATACGGTTTTTCAACTCTTCGGTTGATTAAAGCTGTTAATATTTTAATAAATCTGTCGTGAAATCATATCGCACATGTTTTCTATGAGGTTTACATCAAACCTGTAGAGTGACTACTTCAAAACTGCAATATTTTTTATTTACACCATCCCTTGGTGGTCCTGAAATCACGAATGGCAGCATAATATTGTTGATAAATAAAATTTTCTTCAAGAAAAGGTGGTGCATTTTCCAAAAATGTTACTTTTAACCAGAGCATATTTTTAACTGAGTTGGGCTCTAGGCTCTAGCAAATTTTTTTTTTTTATTTTACCCCTTTTATTCGAGTGTAATAACAAACTCTAGACCAAGCGGCAGCACCCACCTCTCGAAAAAAACCAAGTTTTTGAAAAAATGTATTACGTTTATTCGTATCGGTAAACTGTACGACTATCACCCGGTCGGTCCAGGTTTTAATTTAAAACAAAACAATTTCAAAACGGAAAAAATTTACTCTTTGAGGAATTGAAACCTGGGACCGACCGGGTGATAGTCGTATAGTTTACCTCGCGACCATCGCGATTATCGGTTAATTAATACAACCAAGCAGCTACATATGTATGTATATGAATAAACGTAATACATTTTTTAAAAACTTTGTATTTTTCAATAGGTGGGCGCTGCCACTTGGCCTAGAGTTTGTTATTACGAAGTACTTTTCTCCCCCAAAATGACTTTAAAATCCGTGACCCGCAGGACGAGTCCCCTCCTTGAAAGACGTATCTCTGTTTGATTACTCCAATCATATCAGTAATATTGCCATCCATCAGGACCCTCTTAGTAAACCTTTTTTTAATCACTGAAACGTATATTCTTCCAGTGGTAGTGCTTCGTTCCTTTATGTAAAACATCAGTGCAAGTTTACCGACCTTCCTTTGGTGAGGGACGCGAGTTGGATATGCAAAATTTGACCAACACTTCGGATTATCACTGGTAACTGTAAATTAACCCGTATTTATTTAAAAATGTTAAGCTAATGGTGACGGTCCATCATCCCCAATGAAAGGTTTAGAGGGATTTAGATTACAAAATATTAAAGTGTTAAAGTAGCCACTTTTCAGGTTTGATGGAAACCCTATAGAAAAAATATTATCCCTGAAGATACATATTACAACATTTAGATTTTTCAATGTCAGACCGCTTATTTGTTATTAATCTTAAGAATCTTGATCATTGCTAATCATTAAAATTGTTAACTAATCATAAAAATTCTGCAAGGAAATCCCATACCTAATTTACTTTTTTACGTATGTCCTTGTATTCTGGTTGAGATAAATCGTATAAAATTTTATGATTTTTAATATTCTCAATTAAAATTTCGACAAAACTATCGTTGCTTTCCATTCTTTTTTTAATATCGCAAGGCCAAACGCAGCACGCAGCGTTCTACCGCGATCACAACACAACAGCAAAAACAAACGTAAGCAAAAATTTTGACGTTTGTAGTCAATATGCAAAGGTGCTTGCGATTTTATATTTGCATTGTAATAACCAGCGCGATCGCTACGATATAGCACGGGCAAACGCAAGCAAAACTTCAGCAGATCGCCGTTGGTGTGCAAAGGTACATAAGTTTACATAGGTTATATTTGATCGCTACCGCCACCGCGATCGCTGTGGTGTGTTCGACGCTTAAAATGTTGCCTTATGATTAGACAACCCAATTAACATGAATCGACAGTTCGTGTTTTGATAATAGACAAATCAATTAAAGTGGCAAGCATACAAAATCTTACTTTATAATCTCGACTCGTAGAGGTGTCGTGAAGCGTCTAAATACAAAAGTTTGTGTGACGATAAATCCAAGAAATCAAGTAAAAAGTTTGCAATGTTAGTAAAAAGCTCTTAAATTTAACTAAAATTAAGTTTGCGTGGGACACATCCATTTATTACTGTAGTGATATCCAAATTATTGTCGAGCAAATGAATAATTGAGGTCCCGATAGAACTTAACGGAGCAATTGTTTTTGTTGTCGCACTAACTAAATAAAACTGAAAGTTATGAGTTGATCTCTTAGAATTTAGAACGTTAATTAGGTTGGTTTTAAAAATGCAACAACCTCTTATCCCAATGATTGCTGGAAAATAGTTTAAGCCAACAAGGTCACTTGATGACGTCACAACGGAAATTTTTAAGAAGTCCAATTCAAAGTGGACCGTTAATTGTTTGTAAAATCAGATTTCAAGGAATGGTTAAAAAAAATTGTAGTCACTTACAGTTTCATAGGTTATAAGTAGATTAAAACGATAAACAATATGGGCGTTTACCAACGTAGTCGGATGATGAAATCTGTGATCATCGCCTCAATCGAATGTAAATATTGGTTACTGAACAGGTTTCTTGCTTCAACTTGAGTTTGTTTACAAAGGTTGATAAAGATTTTGATGGGATGATGATAATGTAATGGTTTTCTTCAAATTTTCATACGAAATACAATCGACCTAGATTTGCCTTGGAATTTGGCAAATCAAATTTGCAACGAATGCAGAACGGTTCGTGGTCTCCGCGACCAAAACAGAACCCTAAAACTTAAACGACACGGCACTAAACTTTTCTAAGCTTTACAACAAAAAGGAAACCATTTTAATTCCCATTCACAAATTTGGGAGTCCGCTGATCTTAAAGGACTGCCTTAAGTGAGCGTTGCGTAATTCGTCATCAAAGGAGAGAGGAGATTTTTTTTTACAGGTACTGCATTTGATTTACAAAAGCGGGATGAAACTTAATTATTCTATCGACCGATAGAGGGCATAAGAATGTCCTTTATGAAATTAAAAATGACTAAATTGGTTTGAATACAAATTTTGAATGAAACCTGAAGCAAAATCTCGATTCACATTACAGAGTAACGTGGGGTTATTGCAAAATCAAAATCCCCAGTCAAAAAACTTACATGCAGATAGCTTTACACCACCACATGGACCGCTAGGTTTTATCGTACTACCGACGGTTTCGAGATTACTCCGTAGAGATTTCTCTGCATCAGGCACGAATTAATCCGCAGTGCCGATGCATGGTTGCAAACTTCCGCATAAAAATATGTAATAATCTTTTATTAGATCATTTATCATATCCAAGTCAAATCTGATTTTAAATTCTATTGAACATCTAAAATGTAAGAGTAATTATTCCACAAATTTGAAATTTTGTTACACCGACATGAATATACTTTGTTACATGATTTTGATATACTATTACACAGGGGCGGACAGGCGCGACGTCACCGACCCGAGAAAAATTTGTTGAAACGGCCAATTAATTCTAATCTTTAAATAATATGGATAATAATTAATAATAACATTTTTTCTGTAAAATATAGTTTGTATTATAGCAGCTGCCGTTCGGAAACCAATTTATTATAGCAGCGGCCATTCGGAAAATTTCCCGCGAGTTTGATTCATTGGGTTTGTCGACCTACGACCAACAAGTGGTGAATTTATTTTCTATCGTTGTTTATTAACTTGTAATGTCAAAACGTCAAATCAAATCTCCCACGAATAACCCCACTTTCTAATCTGAACCTAGCCCTCCTAAGCGCAATTATGGTGGCAACCAAACCCGCAATGCCGTATCGTCTAATACTAGGACCCCCACGTTGTGCATAGAACCTACCCCGACATTACATCCCCAGATGTAGCACTTCTCTCATATCGAAGAATAAACTTGAGCAAAGCAAATGATTCGAAAGAGACGCAAAGCGAACACGTAATTAAACACAGTAAATTTTGATGTTTATAATTTGTCAGTTGTCATTACATTTGTCTATTCAACCTTGGGGTTAGCTTTTGTTACCTTATAGGTTATCATATCAATTCTTTCATTTCGTCAGGTAAATTACTGTTGGGTTTTTAAATGATACACTTGTATTGTTTATGTAATATTTATTTGTGATATGTGGATGTTATTGTGTAGCGAAATGAACTCGAATAGATGCCCCGAGCCTGCCGCTCCCATCCCATTATGGACGCCTGCGCACCTGCATGGATACACACAACACTTTTTTATCTACCTATCTCAACAACATACATGTTAATATTCATAATATTGTCAATGTTCATAATGGTTTTATCATTTAAGTTTATATATTGCATTTTGCATAATTTGGTAATACATAAAATACACAGTGTGATTCAGAATATAAAGAGATTGACATCCTTAATCTCCCATAAACTGTTAAAACATAGTCAGTAAGATTCCCACGTGGATCCAAAGAATCAAGTCTCGTGTCGTGCCTTTCATTACAAAATGGCTCCCGCACAATACCCGAAATTTTAATGTTATTTCATCAAATCTTGAGATGTCTAAGGTTCTTGAGGTTCCTGATTTTCGGCTCTGTCTAGTAGTCCCACAGTGACCCATAGGTCTCCTGTGAGTTTTTACTACTGGGGCCTCAGGGCTCGCCCCTAACAATTAGAATTTATAATTTAAATAATCATGTTCATTGAATTCGATTACACGAAACTCGTATCTTTAGAATATATCAAATATAAACATTATTACCTTTAAATTGGTTGAAACCCACAAAGTTGAATAACAATTACAAACTGTTATATACAATTAAATATTGAAAGCACGTGTTCAACACAGCTTCAGCAAGATGTCTCCCTTCTTCCTTTCTACCGTTCCCCTGCCGGTGACTACCCTTTCATCCCCACCATCATTCTTCGTCGTCATCGTTCCTCCCTCGGTTATGTCGAGCGCTGTAAAGCCATAGGTTGCCATCTCGTGCATTATATCCAAAGTAACAAGCATGCATTTGGTGGTAATTTCAAATGATTTAAAATCGTTCTTTAAGCGCCAAATATAAACTACGTTTATAACATTACAAACTTTACAATTAATTGAATTTAGATATGATTTTTGCAATATTTAGACATGTTTTGTTATAAGATATTGCACTGTTAACAGTGGAAGACTGTTAAGAGTCCATACTTACTTTCTTTATAATGCAATGAATGCACAACTTAACGAACCTCTGCATCTAGCTGGTGAACGAAATAAATCATGATCAATTTTTTTAACAAAATATTTTTCAAAGAAACTTAAATTTTTGAAATGAATTTAAAAAATGTATTTTCAGTTAAATTAAACAAATGAATTACAAAGATTATGATCCTAAAATTCCGCCTAGCAATGCGCTTGTCCCGTATCTAATAACTATCCGCAATAATCCGCAACAACACTTTAAAAATCAGTTTATGCAAACCTAAACAGCAGTAACTCGTTCTTCCGCTTCTTCCTTAAAATTGTTTGTGGTCTCCTTTTCTGTCTTGTCACCACGTGAAATGGAGGTACGTCCAAATTAATTCCAAGATTTTCTAAGCCACTTTCCAAATAGTTTTCCAAATCATTTGTAGCACCTTTGCTTCTTAGATTGAATTTGTTTTTATTTTGCCGAAATTAAATTTATTATCACTTCGTGGATGGTTTCCTGTTTCTTTGAAACCACCACTTAACAACTTGATTGGACTCAAGTCCGTGTTCCGATGTGTTGGACCTTTGTCCAAAATTGAACTACCTCGGAACGTGTCCAGAGATCAACCTTCTCGGACCTCGTCCAACGATTAACTAAATATTTCCAAATTGTTTTTTCAGCCGTTTCCAGGCAATTCAACTGTTTTTTTCAGATTCACACATTTTTATTTACTGCACGTTACTCCTCCTATGATTCGTTTTTTTCTTGTTCGTTTACAAGCGCGCATTGTACCGTCCGTCGCTACATCGTCACTAGCCACATGGCTTGCCCTAACATTTCAATTGTTTTACTTAACCTCAAAACTGTAAATCGTCAAATTTGACATTGTCATATTTTATCACATAAGTTTCTTTGACATTTAAATGACAACATATAATTTTTGACTTGACAGCTAATGACATCTGCATTTGATTTGATTAAGTTGCATTAAAGGACACTGCAATATATTTGAGTAATGTCAGTGGGTTTTTGTAATTCAATTTCATTGGCAAAACATTTCAAACATGAGCGGTTTATTGATAAAATATTTTACAGTTAATTAGAGTAAATTATAAAATAATTAAATGTAGATAGATTGTTTGAATTTTAGTTAAATTAGAGTATTGGTAGTAATATTTTGGTATAAGTTAATTCATATTTTAATATTCAACGTATTTGAAACAAGTTAGTAGATCATATTTTTGTATTAGCAAGCGTTGTTTCGAATTCTAGGTAAATCTATTTTTCTCCAAACGTCACGAAAGTCAGCTAAACACGAAAGTCAAACTTTTCCTTACCAACATACATAAAACCACGTGGCGTAGAGTTTTTTCGAAAGTAAAACTGTCGGCGGCAGGAAAAAAATAACTAGAAATGTGACATTATTTTAATAAAAATGAGTAATTTTGGTATCTACCTTTTCTAAAAATTATTTTAAGTGTATTTACCATTTCAAATATAAAATTTTAGAGAGTAATTTAAAAATAAATAGATGTAAACTTTGACTTTGACATTTAAATCCTTAGATATACCAACTTAAAATTTTATTTTTAACCAAATAAATAAAAATTTTGATCTTTTAACCAAAAATTTTAATAAATGTCACAATTGAAGTTGCCAGTTGCAAATTCAATTTAAAAATTACCAACATAAATTGAAAATAGTTGACAGATTAAATCAAAATGTCACCTAACTTTTGTTTATTTTTATTACAATTTGATTAAATTAAAACTGGTTGACCGATTAAAATTATCTACCTTTCGAATTTTTTGCGCGCGATCGATCTGAATATTTGCATATGCCTTCTTACCGATAATTCACGAGGGGTGTGTACTAAGCGAAGGGGGAGAATTTTTTGCTCAGTTTTTTGATATCTAGCGCCGTTCCCGAGTTATTGCTAATTTTGAAATTTATTTTTGAATTTTGTTCGTTTGGAGAAAAACTAACATGTTTTATTCGGACGGAAAGGTAACTTTTCCTGCCACGCAAGTTTTCCATTCGCTCGGCTCGTTCCACTCGCCTCGCAAATATGAAAAAACTCGCTTGGCTTTCCATCCTAATAAAACAATATACTATTTTAAACTTGAACAAGATTTCTTGTTTTTTTTTAATAGGACATGAGTCAGTTTTTATTGGTTCTACATTTTTTACTAATGTAAAAGGTTGTTCAGGGTGGTTGTTTTGCAAATGACGCTATGCAGTTGTATGAAATTTCAGTTGGAATGGTATTTCTTTATTGTAATTTGGATCACAACTTATATAATATTTAAAGTCCATAGCATTTGAAATGCATACGGATATTATAAAATTAAATCGACAATGATTATAATTTCAAATTGAAATGTATATGAATGCTTAATGTAGAAGAAAAACTATTCCCAGTTTAAATGTATGAAATGTATGAACCTCGAAGTCTAGAAGAAATATCCCAAAACCCACCCGGCAAGACCCTAAAAGGTTTTTAGCCAATTCAGCTTTAATCCTTGGAATTCCAAATCGAAATTACTAATCATTGGCCTGATGTTATTTTAATTCGGGGGTGGTTACTTGGTTTCAACGAACTTTTAAATTTAAACATAACCCAATCATCCACACAACATTTATGACCTTGGCCCAATCATCCACACAGCAGTATTTTTATAACAACTCAAATTTTACCCTGAATTAATTATTAGATATTTTTACATTATGAGGTTTACCCTATTACGTTACCCATTGCAGAATTTAACAGAATTAACAGAATTTAATCTGGAAATAAATATTTGACATACCATCAAACAGGGTGAGTCAGGACATAGGGGGTCAGTCGGGACAAACATGTTTTGCTGATAAATAGCGGTAGATTTTAATTTCAAGTTTCAAAACCTAGTCACCGATTTCCTCTAGTGAATGTTTGTATTCTATCCGTGCTTATCACGTACGTGTTCGTCAATAATTAAAATTTGATTATCAAAAAAAAAACAATTTTTTTTTTATAAATAATATCAGTTTGTTTGGAAATTAAATTCTTGTTAATACTTCTTATGTTGACGTTTCAGAGAATTTATTCCTCAATTTTCAAGACTAAAAATATACACAAATGAGTCCTAAAACTAGTGTTGACAAAATTCTATTTTGCTCACCAAACAAATTCGTGATGATGATAAATAGTTTTTTTTTTTAGTAACTCTTAACAGGAATTTAATTTCCAAACAAACTGATATTATTTATTAAAATTTTATTAACATTGGATGAGGATTATCTACATTTATATATAATAACAAGAGTTTTTCAAAGTTTTTAAAAAATTGCCGGTTTTTTATTAATTAGATAGAGTCTGTTGGACCAAAAGGAGCCCATTTTTGTAAAGGTGATGTGTATGTTTTTTTTAAGTCATAAAATATATCTCTACTCTCCCCAAACACGGGAAAAACGGGCCAAACTGGGCATTTTAAAGCGTTGTCCCGACTCACCCCAAACACTCGGTTGAGTCGGGACAGCAAACAAAAATTGTTTTCTCCAAATTTGGATAATTTTTTGCTAAAGTATTTAGTTCAAGTTCTAGCTTAGGCTTCGATTGCAACATGGTTAAATACTTGGACCTACAAATGTAACAGAAAAAATGCAGTCATTCAAAATATACCAAAACCTGTCCGGACTCACCCCGTTTGACGGTAATTTGTTTTATTTCTGTTGTGAGTTACGATCGTTTCCTCTTTCGGAGCGATTATGTTTGTTTCAGTAAGCAATTTTGGTGAAATGAAAGTTTTGTGCGTACAGTGCATATTCGTAACGGGGATTTCCCCTCAAACGCGGCCGATCGAAGAAAAAACCAAAGATTAATAATTGTTTAATTTTAAATTTCTTGTCGCCATTTATTGTTTATATTTAAATCATCCAACGGTTTCCTTTATTTGCTCGCGTGGAGTCGTAGTAATACATAAACCAAATAACAAACTATTGATTCTAGCAGTAAAATCATTAACGTAATGGTAGTACTTAATCACTTAAAACTTGCCTATGTTCAGTACAAAATAAGTAACAATCGTAGTTAAAATGAATTCGAATGTGATAATAATTGGTTATTACGATAACATGAAACCATTGCTCAATTTGGCTACGTTTCTTGGATTAGTAAGCAGTAAAAGTACAAAATTGTGGCATATCGTATATTCAGTTTTAATATTGGCATCAATAAACATTTTCGGTATTATAAATATGTACATACATTTTTATGCAAACGCTACCCTAACAATTTTTACCTGCGTAATTAGAATTATATCAACATTTGCTGTATTATTATTTATCAACACATTTATAATCACATTTTCTGTAAGCACTCGGTGTAAGTACAAATACAACAAATTTCTGGATACTTTTTCAAATTTTCCGATTAAGCGCAGATACTATATTTGGATTCAAATTGTAGCATTTCATTTTGTTTACGGAATAATCATAACAGATAACATTCAAGTTGTTATATTTTTAAGAGAATATAAATATATTCCTGTTTACATCTTAATTATTATTTTAAATTATTTATTGTCGATATCATGCCTAGTGATGGTCAATTATATAATTTTACTAAAGGTACGCTTTGAAGTGATCAACCAAAGATTGGAGTCGATATTTTCAGTTAATTTAAAAATAAACTGATAACATAGAAATGCAAATACCTCAAAGTGGCAGCTCCAATAGCGTTAAAAATATTAGAAGATCTTACACATCATTGACTAGAGCTGCGAAGTGGTTTAACCAACTCTTTGGTGTTCCGATACTAATTTTATATTTTTACATCTTTACTGGAATTCTGGATTGCATTAACATAGTTATTATGCTTATAAAAGGAATTTTAACAAATGACACGAGTTCACCTTGGATTCATATGCTCACTTCAATATTATTAGGGGTTGGTCATTTATTGGTAAGTGTTCTATGAAAATATGTAATTTATTCTTTAAGGCTAGGATATTGCGATGCGCTCTTGTATAACCAGCTTGCATTCAAAAACGGCTGAATAGATTTTCTTCAAATTTTGAAATTATATTAACGGTAAATTAAGGACTGTTGTAAAATAATTTTTTTTGCAATTTGTCTAATTTAGAATTAATTGTGTTTAAATACCCCATTTGTAATTTTTTTAACAAAAATTAAAATAGATGAAATAATTACTAACAAAGAATTATCAATTAAAAAATAAAAAAAATTGGCCAGGTGCAAAAAAAAATAGTAAAGCACCTTGCATTAAAAAACGGCTGAATGGATTTTCTTCAAATTTTGAAATTATATTAACGATAAATTAAGGACTGTTGTAAAATAATTTTACAATTTTTTTCTATTGGCTTAAATCATGCTAAAACTATCCTAGAATCAAAATCTACAACGCCCAAGTACTGATCTAAACTCAAAATTCGTTTAAATCAATTTTTACCGAACACCTTTTATGCTGCAAAATCACCATCAAAATCAATCGGTGAGCAGTAGAACTGAAAAAGTTTACATCCGATTGACTTGAAATTTTAACTGTAGCTTTTTCATTAGATTATCTAGTGAAGTACATACGATTTTAGCGATTGAAAAAGTTATAAACAATTAAAGGTGAATTTTTTTTTCGAATATTTTATTGAGACTGTTTATTTTAATTATTGAGTAGTAAAATTAAAGACTAATTACGCAAGTAATAATTTTCTAGAGGACCCCGAAAATTTAACTACCTAGGGGGCCACAAATGTTTAATCCGACATAGATTAGACCCCACGGCTGCTTAAAGGGGTAGGTATTCTAGTTTAGAGGCATGAATTTCGGGCGGTTTTTGAAGCTCTGTACAAACGAAACAAAAAATATTTTTACTATCAATTTTGTTATCATTTATTTATTGATATTTTAAGATTGCATAAAAATTAACCGAAAAAACCCTCAAAATTCACAAAGTTATGAGCTGGCAAAGTGGGAGGTCCAAAAAAGGGTGTTCGAATGTACCGATTTATTTGAAATTTGGTGTGAATGTTCTTTATCGATGCCGTTATAGCATGAACCGTGGAAAAGTAAAACAATTTTTTTTTCACGAAATGGCGGTCGTTAAAAAATTTTTTTTTTACTTTATCATACAAAATATGAAAAAGTATTGTTATCGTGCAGAAAAAGAAATTTGAGATTGATTTTGATGAATTTAGGCATATTGGGGTTCCAGAAGCGGAAAATCATCATTTCCAAAAAATGTCTGTAATCTGTATGTGTGTGTGTATGTGGTCAAATTTACCTCAACCTCTACTTCAAAACGTAATATGAATTTTTTAACAAAATTTCGTATTTAGTATTACTGATATATTGGAACTTAGAACTGATTAGATTTTGGTTAAAATCGGTACACGGAAACGCAAAAAACAATATTTGGCAAATTAAAAAAATTATATTTTTCTTTTTTTCAAATTTTAGTTTTTTATTAAATTCGTCTCTATAATAATAATAATAATATTAAAAAAGTATTAATCAATAATCGTGTAAATATCCTATTTTTGTATTTATTCTTTTTTCAAATGTAAAAAAACTTTTTTCTTAATTTTCAAACTTTATTTTTTTATTATACAGTAAAACTTCTCTATAACAAGATTTTTGCTATAAACAGTCAGTTTAACATGTAAACAAAAGTCAAAGGACTAAATTTTTACTCGTTATAGCCGATTCTTCGTTATAACCGGACTCGTTATAGAGGGGTTCTACTGTATTTTGCTCCATAATAATAAGTATGATAAAGTTATGGGCATGGCCACATCCGATTTTTTTTACATGTTTTAATTAACAATTCCGAATTTTTTAAAAACAGTAAAATTAAAAATTTTGATCTGAGCGTGGTTGAGGCGATAGAGGAATATATAAAAAACATTCACACCAAATTTCAAATAAATCGCTTCATTAGAACTTGAGATATCATGCACACCAGTTTTTTTTGGACCTCCCACTTTTCCAGCTGATAACTTTCTGAATTTTGAGTTTTTTTGTCGGTTTAGTTGTTATGTAATCTTAATAATATAAATAAACAAATGATAAAAAAATGTATAGTAAAACTATTTTTTTCGTTTGTACAGAGCTTCAAAAACCGCCTGAAATTTATGCTTCTAGACAGAATACCCCCTTAAACCAGATAGTTACAGCAAAAACTACTCTGGATAACTGTGAGACATTTTCCCGACATGTTTTGTATTAAATTTTTCCGAAAATTGTAAAACATCGAAGTTTTAAAACACTAATGCCCGTATTCACCAACTACAAATAGCACTATTTGTCGAATAAAATGACATTATTACAATGCAAAACAATGCAAAATCTTGTTTTTATTCGACAAATAGTGCTATTTGTAGTTGGTGAATACGAGCATAAGAACAACATTTATAAATAAACTCATGATTGAAATAAGCACCTAATATATAAAACGTATAGGTATTCTAAAAAATTTGGGTGGGCACTTGGTTGGGCACTCCAGTCAATAGGGACTGGACATGTGTCCACCCTGTTCCCCCCTCTGGCGCCGTCACTGTGTAATGTATAATTATATTAATTTCTATTATGGTATGGTGGTACGGTCTTCCTAAACCAAAAACAATACACGTCAACACTGAATATCTTGATTATGTATACATTGTACAGTGTTGCGTATTGCTTAATCCTAATCGCATTTTTTACAACGCTGGTCTAATGTGACCTCGTCAATGCTATCGTATTGTTTTTGGTTTAAAACAGACCATAGCTTAAAATTTAAATTTTTACTTTTTCAAATACTATGTATTATAAGATTATTATAACATAAATTATAATAATAGTGTTGTAAATCAAATACAGTGGCCGAAAAAAGTATTCGTACACCCCTATCTTAACCATGTAAATTGTACATTTTGAAGTCATTCTTTGACACATAAAAGTCGCTTTTACAACAAAACTTTTTAGAAATTCTTTGTTAAGAATTTCATTGTCTTCAATTTTGTATCTATACATTTTTCTATTTTGTCGCCCCGTTTCCGACTGACAACAGCTTAAACAAGACTCCGTAAAATACAAAAAATATTATAATCTGTATCTCGGAAACGGTGTGACAAAATAGAAAAATGTATATAAACAAAAATGTATGGTATAAAATTTGCAACAAAAATTACTTATACATTTTTCTATTTTGTTGCACCGTTTCTGAGATACAGTCTTGTTTGAGCTGTTGTCAGTCGGAAACGGGGCGACAAAATAGAAAAATGTATAGATACAAAATTGAAGACAATGAAATTCTTAACAAAAAATGTCTAAAAAGTTTTATTGTAAAAGCGATTTTTATGTGTCAAAGAATGGCTTCAAAATGTACTATTTACATGGTTAAGATGTTAAGGGGTGTACGAATACATTTTACGGCCACTGTATATGTGTATTCATCATTTTGAACATAATAATATAGTAATCTTCAATACAACATAATATTATAATAAATTATCGTTGGATAACTGCAAAAGCAAATTGGAATACTTCAGTTTTCTGCATTCGTTATCTTGGCAAGGTTAAATCGCAGATATGCACTGTGCATGGTTTTATACGATTGCAAAATTTTTTACAACATATGCGAAATTATAATATTATACCGAATTTATATTATGCATTTATACATATTTTAAATTAAAAATAATCTGTACGTAAATCCAATTCCTAATTATTATAACTTGTAAACTAATCTTTGAAGTTTATTCGAATTTCCTATGCTTATAGTTATAGTTTATAGTTCGAAATAAGGTTTCTTCCATTTTATTATAAAACAATTTAAACGATCTTATAATATATTTAATGGAAACAATAAGAATTAGATATTAAAGTAAAGTGCAAAATTCCCACCCTTACGATTGATATAATTTTAAAAAGGCGGAGCTTATATTTCAGCTTAAACGTAGGTTTTAAAAGTAGATTCCTGTAAGTTGGCTATTGAACTACCCATTAACGCAACCAGACTATTTGTGAAGCTTGTTGCCTACCAACGAATTAATTAATTAATTTATACACCATAGCTTGAAAGCCCCCTCGCGTTCGTGAATTAAAGCTAGATCGACGAAACCACACCTTAAACTTGTTTTGAAAAGAAAGAAAAGTTTATCAAGAATTCTACACGTTTATATAAAATAATTGTGTAATTTTAATCTGTCAAACTTATTCTAAAATACCTAAACAACTGATTAGAGACAATGCTAATTTATAATCTTGTTTAAACAAGATGTTTTAAATTTAAAACATGTATATGATGATCACCTGGTTACCGACATGTGGTTAAAAATTTCGGTCGATATGTGCAGAGTGTTGGAGCGAATCATATGGATTTATTGTAATTAATGTAGAATCGAAAATAAACGAAGGCCGATATAGGAACGGTTTCGACTGCTATATAAGTGTTTGAATTTAAATTTTACATTATCATCACCCAACTGTCCGGTACATAACAGTTCGTACAGGACAGCGGGCTGTTCGTCCAAAACAACTGCCAGTTCATCTGGATGAACTGGCAGTTGATATAGACAAACAGACCAGTTGAAAAGCTCTTAGGGTATGTTAGGGATTACCCTAAGAGGGTAACCCCCCTAAGAGGGTAACCCCTAACATACCCTAAGAGCTTTTCAACTGCTTTTCAACTTTCAATTAGCAAAAGGGTCTATATAATTGTCATTGCATAAAACATAATTTAATATATTATTAATTGTAAATTCGTCAAGTCTAAATCTTATCCTCCTATCCCATAATGTATTATTGAAATATCGGTTATAATTAAATTTATATAGTTCTAAAAACACCGTCAAATCACTTTTTAATTTTTGTACGCTAATACCTTTTTCTAAGTTCCATTTGTTTATCAAATAAAATATTGAAGGTTCAGGCAGTTGCTCGGCAAGGGAAAAGATATCAGGTATTCGTTTAATACACTTATTTATCCTTGTTCTGCACAAATCTTGTAAGCTGTGAGGCTGTCTAACACTCATCTCCATTTCCTCATCGTGATCCATTGTTCGATATCTTGGTTTATGTCTATAATTATATATATACTCTAAGCTATAGTTAAACTTTAATAACATTAATTAACTTACTTTTAATTAAGCGTTCGAGACTCACTGCAAAATTTAAAAATGACACCTTCAATTTATGCTAAATATTGATAAACAAACAAATATTTTAAATATAACGTAATTAATAATCCGAGTATTTTAATAAATTAAACTGGGGTTCTCAATGGTTGTTATGAATTTTTAATTACTTTAGGTTTTGCCAGACAAATAATTTTGAGAACCTCTGAGATATTATAATTTTATTAAATAGATCAAATTTTTTTAATGAGGTAATTATTAATCAGCAAGGTTAGTCATATCATATTAAACATTTTTGGCTTTTACTATGGAGATTGTTCCATTTTAATGGTTTGATAATATCGGCAAAAGAATTCATATTATCACTAGGACAATAAATTTGAACTTCTTGTATGCTTCCTTGATGAAAATATGTTTTTATATGGAAATTATGGTGATAAATATGAAAACAGCGAATAAATTTAAACAGATTGTTACGATTTTATTAATATTGCAATTTAAAATACATTTTTAAACACATATTTATAATTTAAGAATGTTTTTCTAAATCCGGTATAAAATATCAGTTCATAAAATTTAAAAAGTTCATTATTCCATATATTTTTATTTAAATGGTAAGATCAGGAGGGAGCGTTCCTGGATACTTCATTGCGGTTATTTAGTGTGCGAAACGTCAAACTAATAAATTTAAAATTACTTTAGTATTCAGCAGATCAAAATTAATTATGCATTATGTGATTTTATTTAGGATAATTTTTGCTATTGACCAGTGTAATTAATGTTTTGGGCTTAAACGAGATGAACCTATTCAACATACTTTCTGATGATAATAAACTTTTCAAGTTAGTCTTTGATTTGTTTTTATTTTAACTTAATACATTTACATAAATTTATAAAGCTATAACTACCGCTAATTAAAATTTTATAAACTATGTAAAACTAACTAAAAATATAAAATATTGATGATTATGTGGATGTTCCATTGCTATAATTAAAAACAAAAACTTGTAGCAATTACATATAATATATATATAAAATTAATTTTCTACTTACATTACAGCAAGTAGCCAGAAAATTACCAGAAAATTAATCACCGCAAAATATTTTTGACCTCAATATGAATAGTTCATCTGCTGAACTACTTTATGGACAGGAACTTCGAGTTCCTGGGGAATTTATTGTGAAAAGTAAATGCTCAGACTCTCATGATGAATTAATCCAGCAGTTACAATCTAGCTTTGCCAAAATTAGACCGGCTAGAATCGATCAACTTTAAACTGGATTGCAGCCTCCATATAGCGGACCTTTTGAAATATTAGAACAAACTTCAAAAATTTTCAAAATTAAAGAGAATACTAAAACTGAAAACGTGAGTATTCTGACTTAATTAAACCAGCTTTTATGAATAATAATTTAGAAACCGAAAATTCCAACTCAAATAAAAAGGTTTCGTTTTTATTATAATTTGTTTGTTATATTGTCACTGGAGGGGGAATATATGTAGTGTATTTTATTGTATTGAATCCGAAAATCTGGTGATATATGAGTACAATTCGACATGGGAACACAAATATTATTTGAACATAATTTGGAAGGGTGACGTCAACTAACGGGTATTCCACTTGATTACAAAGTCTCGACTGGCGACGCACAAAATACGTCTAATTTTGGATCTGCCCCATCCACTTCTGATTCAAATCGTAGAAACTCACGTGGTACTTTGAGGTATTCTCCCTACTCACGAAAATGTTTATCTGATTCATCAGGAAGCGATAATTTCAACAAGGTCTCCGAAATTTTAATGGAATCTCCCCAAGCTTCCATTTTATTAGAGTATTACAAAGTTTTCCAAATTAGAAGAAGAGCAAAAAAATAACAATTATTACTAGATACTATGAGGACAACTAGATTACTATAACTAGCAACCTATTGTTTGGAACAAGAAATTATCGAAAGATTTGCAAATGAAAAACTGGTAATAAATTTACTGAAAATCATTTTGGTAAAACTTATCTAGATTAACTTTTAACACTTGTAGTATTACAGTACCAATAAAAGAGAAAAACTTTATAATATGGCAAAATTTAAAAATATCCTTTAAGCGTTTCGAACTACCTTATATCAAAACCCAAAAAACAGACGGACACTAAGAAACCTCGAATGAAATTTAAGTTTGGTAAAAATATATGACGTATTTAATTTCTATTCATATGTCAATATTGAAATGACCAGAAATTCTAAATTAATTAAATTTTTCTGTGAATCATTTTAGTACCAGAAGAAAATGCTGAGGCGACAATAAGATCTCTGATATTTGATAATTTGTCATCCGACTGATTTGATCATTGTTGGAAAACGTGCTTGAATATAGATTGGAAGAATTTAATACATTCGATTCATTTTCCAACTAATTTTATCAGCTTTCTATTGAACATAGAGTAGAGACCGAGCCCCGTGGGTGCTCAGGTCTTTGGCTCGACCTAGCGAGGCGAACCTCTGTCAGCAAAAAGTGGCGATTGGCCGTGTAACACCTCCCGCCCTCTGCCGATCCAACCTGACATGACGCGCTGGCCTCGCCGGGGTAAGATGTGGAGACCCAATCCCGGAAGTTTTCAAATGCCGGTGGAACGGATGGCTCGCCCTTCCGAACTCTGACGCTCTTGACCTTGTGTCTCGAGCTAAGAGTTATTGTCCGTTGGCATCGAATTATGGAGGGGGTTAGGACCATCTGCTCCATCTCGAGCTCTGAGATGCGGCCGGGCGACGTACTCCCTGGCAAATGAACATTCTTCTAGCTCCGAACAACATCCGTCAACGTACTGTCGTCCGAGCAACGCACATTACACCAAACATCGGCGGGATTCGAGGGATGGTCCAAAGGCTGCGGATCTTCGGCGAGAAGATCCGAAGATCTTCCAAAGCCAGGCCTTCGGGTCAGACCGGACTCAACGCCTTCTCGTGGCGGCGCTGTTTCTACTAAGTTGAGCCGGATCGAACAGTGGGCGGAGAGCTGCAAATGTCCGCAGCGGCATGACGGTGTGTCGCGGAGGAGGCAGCCCCTCCGCACCGTCTAGCGTGCGTCGGCTAACCACCAGCGCACGTGAAAATTCCAGGTAGTTAGCAGTTCTAAAAAGAAAGCCTCGGATATAGGACGGTCGCCCGGTAACGTCTCTGACAATGCCCCACGGGTTTCTAGCAAGTTATTGGGTTATCCCATCCCATTCAAAAGCAGTCCCTGCCATCTCTGTAAACGCTGCTTTAATAAACCCGTCCTACTGATGGACCACTACCTCTCTCACCACCCGAGGCAATTTCCACGGTTCGTTTGCGGAAAATGCAGGATTTCTGAATTTTTGTTTTAAATAATTTTATAATTTTTGTAAATTATTGAATTTTGATTATTTTTGTAATTAATTAAATAATTAGTTGTAAGGTATGTAAAATTTTTTTATAATTTTTGAATTTGTTGGATCTTTTGGTGCTAGCAAATTTAAATGTTGGCACTAAAAGGTGAGATAAGTACTTAAAGCGGTGTCCGTGGATGAACACGGACGTAATTTTATGAGTCTCTTGAGTTTTATTTTATTTGCGTCCCTATTTGGGGACGTAATTTTTGAGAATTTGGAAATAAAGTTATGTAATAACGTGAGTAATCATTTTGATTTATTTAATTTTGGAGATTGTCCAAAATTTGGATGTTTCTTGAATTTTATGGGATTTGGAGGATTGGATCCATTGAGTTATTACAGTGACGAATGAATGAATGAAACGAATGATTGTGAATGATAGTTACAAGTTATAATTGATTTTTGAATAATAGTTAAATTCAAATTGGAAAACTTAATAAAATTAAGTTTTTTGATTGTCGCTGTAGTTAGTCATAACAAATTTAATTTAATAATAAATGTCACGTTAAAACATACATTGTAGAATTATTAATAACGGCCCTTTTCCATCACGAATTGGAAAAGGCGGTTTCCAAAAGCACGACTTACAACCGCTGCTAGAAAGAAAGAAAAATTCACAAGCAGCGAAATAAGCCATCCACGTTAAGAAAATGGATATCAAATTTTGTCGTTGTAGCACAGCTTCCTGAATTCAGGCTGACCAACAGCTTTATAATATAAGAGCGGTGCTTCGGCTAACTCAGTTCTCAGAGAGTTCTTTATAATAAAAAAAGTAATGAATGCCAGACGTCACACGATTTTTTTCCGCTCTAAAACTCTTGCTGTTATTATATATTAAAATCGTGAAAGCTATAGTGCTAATGATTCTTTATATTAATAAAACTGCTGTATCGGAAATATTCTATTTTAATCAAAATTAAATAAAAAGATTTAACAGCCAAATCACCAATTTCCACCTATATATTATAATTAATCCAAAAACAAAATGAACAAGATAATAAATGATATCGCACGCGGAACAGATCTGTAGGCGTTCACATAAAAATTTACAAATACGGTCAAAGTTGCCGCATTTATTCGCAAACAAGAAGCAATATTTAGGATGGAAAAAAAATAATCTTCTGTTATAGTAATCTTCCGCGACACAATTGACAGTTTATTTTATCAAAATAATACCACACCGAAACAGGAGTGGTAAGTAAAAAAAGAACAAATAAAATAAAATAAGTAACTTATCTTGACTATCCTGAAATCTACGCCACTGCTTGTTTCACGCCTACGCTGCTGTTCACCAAAACAAAAGGTTTGACATCAATGACTTCTACTATAAAAACCAAAATATTCCAAGACAACTGCTACCGGTTATTCTTGTTAAACCAAAATAATATAATATCCTCAAACATACGTGTATCCAACCCACGAGATGAAAGTGAAACCAAGGGAAACTATATTCTTCCAAAACGGTTGAATTTTCAAATAAGATAATTATTATAAAATAATTTGAGGTTAATGATGTATTAAGATATCACTTTCCCAATTAATTAATTAATCAAACTATTGATCATCCGCGAGTGATTAAGACCAGCAAGACTAGTAACTTTCGTAGTGATCGATCGTAACTTCCTCCGTACTACAGATCGTCGACCCGCAATTATACTGTCGTACATCACAAAATCAAAAAAAATTAGTTAAAGATAGCCATTTTGTATAATTTTTTTTTTCTCTATCGATCTGTGTTATCAGAATGTTTCAATTTTGTATAGTTTGCGAGATATTGGGTATGAATTTTGCCTTATACGCCATAAAATACCGTAGCTTTAGTATTATATTACCGCAAACGCCAAATTTTTGGATATACGACAAAAATCACTGTAAAATTGTATAAGAAAATTATCCTCAATTATTTTGACGTAAGTGTTCATATTTAGTGTTATATACGGCACTATAATAGAAATACAGGTGAAGTATTATGCTCGTATTATCTTACGTGCATGGAATTTGTGGTTTTTGGTGCATTTTTCATGTAACTTATGATTTAATTTGTGATTCAGAGATTTTGAATTTGACAAAGAAGTAAATCCTATATTTTTATATCTAAAATTGATGTTGAATATTACAACAGTTTATTGAAATAATTTATTAATATGAAACAAATAAGTGCAAACACATACACACCGCCATTAATATTAATTATGTTCTTATTATTTTATTTTATTATAATATTTTTCTTTAATTACAATCTATTTTTATTATTAGAATGCTAATTTTGTTACTTTTTTAAATGCAGAATATATTTTATTTATGTTAAAATATAATGAAACTTTAATTTAACTAATAAAATTTGAAGTATTATGTATGGAGACGGAATTTACTAAAATGATATTTTTAAAATATATTTCATATTTTCATTATTTTTAGGTTTCTCGTACTAATTAAGCATATTATTAACCATTATTTTGACATATATAATCACATTACTTTGGCGTATGTGGCATGCTTGCATAAAAATTTCGTCAAAAGTGGCGTATACGGTAAGATACTTTCGAACAAAAGTGCCTTAAAATCCGAAATTTATTTATAAAAAGCCTCATTTCTTAGTACCAAAAGAACCGCAATGAAATGAACTACAAGTGACCAGAAAATAGAAGCAAGTTTTTCGAGACAATTTTTTTTTTATTTCGTTTCAATCTTTAACATCGATTTCCCAAAACTCGATTTTTCGGATATACGACAAAATAATTGCGGGTCGACGAGATGTGATCAGATATCAGATCCCTACTAGAGGTTATGGACGGTATCGTACAAAAAAAATAATACAGCTCCAACTTGAACACGTAAAAGATGATCCCAAAACTGGTAAGGAATATAATAACTTCCAACTCTTAAACGAATTCTATCCGAATCAACTATCGTAGGAGAAAAATTACACTTCTATCAAAATTAACGTCTCTCTTTTTTAGATACTCGCAATTATCTGCATTTCCGGAAAATTATCAAAAATTACTATTCTGTTTCCAACTATGAAAATTTTAAATTACAAATTTAAAAAAAAATATGTAAACAAGTACAAATCAAAATATATTAATATTTGTTGAAGAAAATAATGTTATTAAATAATTAAAAAAGAAAAACCCAACAAAACTATATCCTTTATCTTGACGAGACGTAAAAGCAAAAATCGGAGGTTACATCGTAAACCCAGGAATTTTAAAGTGTTCTAATGTTAATGAAAGTAATATGGAATGGCTCTGCGTCATATTATTCTATTGCACTAAATATTATATTGTAAACATTTTATGTTCATAAAATGAAGAAACTAAACCGAATTAAACTGATTTGTTTTGAAGTCACTGAAGTGCGGTTCATACTGTATTTGTGTACCAAAGAATAAATTTCACCTTAATTACTCCGTTGTTTCATTAATAAACAAAATTATAAACCCATTTCCTCTCAAGTCGACGTAGAACAGCTGAAGAAGTTATATGCAGCCGATTAATCATTATAAAATGATTAAAAGTAATAAGTTAATATTACAGTGTTGGTCGTAACAATAATTCTGAACATGAAAATAAAGAAGTACAATCACAGAGCGAGCCTGAAAAAATCCAAGATTGTCGCACATGTTAGAATCTGCGTTAATGAAATTGAAAGAAAAAAGAAAAGAAATGAACCCGAGTGTTTTCAAACATTTCATAATGTAAGTGTTGTGCCCATTACTTCAAAAGTTGTGAAGTAATCGTAACTGACAACGCCGGATTGATGATCCAATTTCAAGTAAAACGTGGATGTCCCGAAGGTCAATATGTAGCTCATTCGTTTGGATACTACTTATGAACGAATTGTTAAAAAAATTGCGAGCAAACGGAGCTAAAGTTGTCGCGTACGCGGATGACCGCTTTATTTTGAGAACATCGCGATAAGTTCAGGGGTATGGCTTCACAAAGAGATTATTCCTGAAAAAAATAAATTATTTCCTATAATATTTCACATTTGCTATAAGAATTTTTCGAAATTCAATTTTTTTGCAATTTTTATATATTTCTGGCGTCATTTTATTCGACCAAAACTTGACTCGATTTCTGGCGTAAATTTATTCGATCTGCATAAATATTATCCAATTATAATTGATTTTAGGTGTCAATCAATTCGACCTTAACGGGTTTTTCGTAACATATATTTTTACGAAATACTTTAATTAGTAATTCGGTTTTTAATTAAAAAAAAATTGTTGCTCCGAGCAACATGCGTTCGTAACGAATTAAACAATTTTGGAGCTCCGAGCAATATATCTTCACAGCTAGGTCCTCCGAGCAACATACCTTGAATGGAAAGTCTCGAGACTTGACCCTCTCGAAATTTAACGAATTACTTTAAATAGTAATTCGTTTTTTTTTTATCAAAAATTTCAGGAGCGTCGATAATTTACGAATTACTTTAATTAGTAATTCGTTTTTTTTTTTTTAAATTTCAGGAGCGTCAAGAATAACGAATTACCTTCAATAGTAAGTCGAATTTTTTATTAAAAATTTCAGTAGCGACGAGCAAGGGTGAAATAAAAAATAAAAAAAAGATAACAAACGAAATAAAACAAAAACAAAACAAAGTAGCTGCTAATCGGTAGGGGGTGGTGGCGGAGGCGGTGGTGTCGGGCCGGTGTATGCATAGTAGTTGTACTGTCTTATGCCGCCGAAAATCTGCAGCGTAGCGGGAAAACCTGCAGCCGTCATAGCGTCGAAAGTGGAAGGGCCAATGTTTACCACGGCGGGCGTAGGCGGAGAAGGTGGTGGTGGAGTGGAAAAAGTAGGAAGGGCGGATGCAGGAAGAGGGGGAAGAATAGAAGGCGGAGGAGGTGAAGGGGGCGGAAACAGGTGGGAGGGGAATGCAGGCCGTAGGAAGGGGCGGAAATGGAGGAGCCGCAGCAAAGGAGGATATGCCGGACGGCCCGGCAATGCCCTCCTCCAAAATCACAGGAAGAGCGGAGGGCGTAAGGAACCCACCGTGGAACGGTGCTTCCCCGGCTGCAGGTGTATATACGACGCCGCAGTCTTTATGTCCTTGTGCCCTGGAAAAGAGGAAAGAACAGTAGTAAAAAATAAACAAAAAATAGAAAAAAACCTACCGGTGAAGTTCACTATCATATGTGCCGGCACGTCCGCATTAGCCAAAGATCGCGCGCTATGGTTAGTGAATCGGCGACCCACTAAACCAACAGCGGCGGTTGCAGACTTCAGCCACTTGCTCATCGTGTTCTTGCCAATGGGGACGTTCGAGTACCACGGCACGTTGGCCCCCTTACGCCAGCGGTGGTGGGGGTTGAGAAACACGCGGTCAGGTGCGTGGCGGGGTCGGTGTCCGGCCAACGACCGGAAGAGCGTCACTGGGCAGAATTCGGGACGGCCTTTCGAATGGCTGCAGCCATTTGTCGTTGGCCAAGGAAGCTGCTCCACCCTGCGCCGACTTGTGCATAACGGGGTTGTATACGATCCGCCCCGTCTCGCGGCCGAAGTTGTCCAACTCGAACTTAAAGAACGAGAACTTCGCCGCCGAACCCTCGTTGCCCCGCCAGGCCAGTTCGTAGCCGGCGATCAAAAAGAAACCCCGGTTGAGACCATCCGGCGTGTCAACGGGGAACTGACCGTACAGGAGCTGGAGGCGGTATGGTGAGAGGGGCGGAACCTTGCGTCCGCTTGGTCGGGTCGCGCTGCAGCTCCCTGCGCTTATTGTCCCGCGCCCTAATGGCGTCGACGAATTCGACGTCCTTGAGGGGGTCGCAGGACAATTTGAACTCTGAAAAAATAAAAAAACATAGAAAACACGAAAAAAAAACAAGAAAAAAAGGCACTTACTTTTGTACACCAACTCCCGTACGTGGCAAGCGGTGGAGTTCCAGTGGGACTTCAAGGTGCCTTCCTTGTAGTCCCCACCGTCCTGCCTACGCATATTGACCGCGTAGTCCCGCAGGATGTCGGCCAGATCGGCCTTGGTCGAGGAGGCGGTGATCGTGAAACCCCGCTCCGTCATGAAGGCCTCGAAGGCCCTGACGCGGCTGGTACGGCCGTAGCGAGTCTGTTTTGGAACAGATCGGACGGCCAGATCTTCCGTACCGGCACGCGTCATCGTGCCAAAACGGCCAGGCTTCATAACTGCAGAAAAAAAACAAAAATTAAAAAAACAATAAAAAACAAAAAAAAAATTACCTACCGGAGGGCTCCGCGGAGGAAGCGCAGTCGCCGCTGGTGTCGAAAGGATCGCGGGAATATCAGCAAACTGGCTTATGGTCACCTCAGCGCGGCGGGGTTTTTTGGAGCGGGCCTCTGCAAAAAAAAGCGTAATTAGAGGGGAAACAACAATAAAAAAGTAGAAAAACATACCGACAGCCTCGACGTCGGCCAAAACCGGGGCCAAATCCAGAGAATCGTCGAAGGGATCCTCGGGAAGAGATGGATCTGAAAAAATATAAAAAACGATAAAAAAACAAAAAAACACGAAAAAAAACAAACTCACCCTCGACAACGACCTCTAGCGCGGCCAAATCCAGCGAATCGTCGAATGGATCCGCTGGTAGGGATAGATCTGAAAAAACAATAAAATGTTAAAAAATCAAAAAAATACGAAAAAAGTAAAAAAACTCACTTTTTGTGGTAGGGGGGGGGGGTCGAGGCAACGGTGGGCGCAGCAGGGGGGGCCTCAGGCAGCAAGGGATCAGGCATTAGAAAGGCTGCCACGTCAGCCTCCCTGTCAAAAAAGGAAAGGGCGGAGGGGGGTACAGGATTAGACAAGGGGGTGGAGGAAGCAAGAGGAGGGCGGCGGGAGGGGGTAAAATAACAAAAAGCGACGGGAGCGGTGCAAAGGAGTCACCAACAGCGGCTCTTCGGAGTCGCTGACGATGACGAGAGGTGCTGCCTGAGGCTGTAGAGCGGCGCATTGCGGCGTGGGAGCCACTGGAAAAAAATCACAATTGAAAAATAAATTACAATTAGGAAAATACACAAAAACTCACGCATTGCGTCGATAACGCCCTGCAATTCGGCAATTTCAGCTTTGCGCTTAAGTGAACGGCGTGCCATTACTAAAGAAGTTAAAAATAAACCAAATAACAAAATAAAACTGTAAAATAGAGAGAACATACCAAAAAAGCGCGAAAACACAACAAAATGCCGCCAAAAACTTTACCAACACAAAAAGTCTACAAAATAGTGCATAAAAACAAAAAAACAAACCGAAAACAAAGGGGTAAACCAAAAGGGTACTAGGTACAACAAAACTAAACAAAAAATGCACAAAGGGCGCAGCACAAACACAGCTAAAACTTAGTACAAATAACACGACCGAATGGTACCAAGGTGTGATAAGCTATGCTAATACAGGGCAAAGGAAGTGCGGGCGGATGTGAACGTGCCAAGGTCCAGACGGTCCAGACAAGTCGGCATTCCGATCAACGGTCGTTCTGATAAAGGACTTAGCAACAATTTTGTTATAAAAATGGATTAACGAGATTCCACCAGAAAACAACAAATGCATATGGTGTCAAAATATCAAGGCGAACGGACCAAAATTGACGGAGATATGAGTTCTTTTTTTGAGACGCGCATGAATAGATTAACGAGATTCCACCTGATTGAAAAATTTTGTTAAAAATGGATTAACGAGATTCCACCTGAAAACAATATAGCGCCGAAATTTCAAGGCGAACGGAGCTGAGCCGACGTAGATATGAGAATATTTCTTGTGACGCGCATGAATGGATTAACGAGATACCCCGCCTGGTCTATCATCTAATCTAATGGAGTTGATCCCACCCACCTTACGGCATTGGGCTCCAGATCCCACGTACGAACCAGCTAGTCCCAGTCAAGAAAACCCATCCTCCTTATACCACTGCCATCACCTTTGGAAAAGTCAGCGGGGGGGCCCTAAGCCCCCCCACTATGAATTTAGTAATCAAACAATAGATAAAAGTGAAATGAGGAAGGAAGACTCCTGTAGGAATGGTGATTATTCCCTGTAAGTGAGAGCATATTAAGGTGTGGACGTCCCCTACTCCCAGCCATAGTCAAAGACCATGGCCTCAGCCATATTATTAATGCTTTGTACAATAGCTTCGGTTAATTCATCGCGTTTAAACAAGAGGGGCCATTTCAGTTGACCGTCGGAATCTCGTTAATCCATTCATGCGCGTCACTAGAGTGGAAAAGTTCCCGAGACCCCATATAACCCAATGCATATTTTGGAGGGATGTTCTCCGTTAAACACACCCGTCGCCCGAGCGTCCGGCTCTTTGACTTTCGTTAATCTCGCGTTAAAAAACAAAAAAACACCAAAAAAGTAAAAAAAACTCACCCACGACAACGTCCACAAGCGCGGCCATATCCAGGAAATCGTTAAACGGATCCGCTGGTAGGGATGGAACTGAAAAAACAAAAAAAAAGTTAAAAAATCAAAAAAATACGAAAAAGGTAAAAAAACTCACTTTTTGTGGTAGGGGGAGGGGGGTTGTGGCGACGGTGGGCGTAGCAGGGGAGGCCTCAGGCAGCGAGGGATCCGACATCAGAAAGGCTGCCACGTCAGCCGATCTGTCAAAAAAGGAAAGGGCGGTGGGGGGGACAGGATTTGACTTGGGGGTGGAGGAAGCAAAAGGAGGGCGGCGGAAGGGGGTGGACTCGTCGTCGGAGTCGACAAACACCATAGGGCGACGAGAGCGCTGTAAGGGAGACACCAACAGCGGCTCGTCGGAGTCGCTGACGATGATATGAGGTGCTGCCTGAGGCTGCTGAGCAGCACATTGAGGCGTGGGAGCCACTGGAAAAAAATTACAATTGAAAAATAAATTACAATTAGGAAAATACACAAAAACTCACGCATTTGGTCAATAACACTTTGCAAATCCGCAATCTCTGCTTTCCGCTTTAGTGAACGGCGGTCCATTTCTAAAGAAGTTAAAAAAAATTCAAATAACAAAAAAACTGTAAAATAGAGAGAACATACCAAAAAAGCGCGAAAACACACTAAATTGCCGCCAAAAAGTTAACAATCACTAAAAGTGACTTAAAAACTGCTTAAAACTAATAACCAAACCCAAAAACAAAAGTGTACACCAAATGGGCACTAAAAATAACAAGGGTAACAAAAACGCACAAAGGGCGCAGCACAAATTCACCAACAAAATAAACACGTACAACACGACTGAATAGCACGAAGGTGTGATAAGCTATGCTAATACAGGGCAAAGGAAGTGCGGGCGGATGTGAACGTGCCAAGGTCCAGACAAGTCGGCATTCCGATCAAGGGTCGTTCTGATATTGAACTTGGCAACAATTTTGTTAAAAAAATGGATTAACGAGATTCCTCCAGAAAACATCGAAAGAATATGGTGTCAAAATATCAAGGCGAACGGAACAAAATTGACGGAGATATGAGTCCTTTTTTTGTGACGCGCATGCATGGATTAACAAGATTCCACCTGATAGAAAAATTTTGTCAAAAAAATGGATTAACGAGATTCCACCTGAATACAATCAATACATTCAGATTTGGTAAGAGAAATAATCGTAACCAGCACACTTCAAGAGTTTACTAAATGTAAAAATTATATCTTAAAAATCAGCAAGTCGAGTATGCATTAAGCCCGGGAGATACAAATTTCGTCCAAGTTTGAAAATTCACTACCTATAACTCAAACTGACGAGAACCATTTAAATTAAATATTTTCTATTTTGATATGGTTAAGTTTAATCATTAATTTAATTTTACTGTAGGTACTTCTTATTTTGTAAATATTTGATTTTGTTTAAAGGCAGAAGTTGGAGATACCTATAACAAGTTCTGGTTGTATAGCCTGCTATTTCAACATGAACCGGAAAGTCAAACAAATTACTGAAACACAAAAATGTTGGCAAATAATTAATAAACATCGGAAATGTTATTTATTTATTCAAAGCAATTGATTTCACATTATTGTACCTAACTTTTAATAATATATTAAGAATAATAATTATAATTAATAAAAATAATTAATTACTTAATACTTCATAAGCTACCCTGACCCAAATCGGTGGACTGCTCTACGTTGACCATTTTAGAGTTGGGGATTAAATATCGACCATCGGTGGAAAAGTATGCCGTCCGTTAGTAATATAACAAATGATAAAGTTTCTTCAAGTTTTTTTTATCTCATGACAACGATGATAATGAACGACTTGAAAATAGTTATTGTGATTCTGATTTCGAAAATTCACCAAATATTTCCAAAATTTATCTTTTGTTCAAATAAAATACCAAGGAATCACATATTTATAATAATGCGTATATTGAGTAGTCTTTTAAATTTAGTTTTTTAACTTTAAATTTAACCAAAAAACAGTTTGGTGAGCAGTTCTTCAACCAGTGAATTAAAATCTTCTATAAATGGTATTCTTGAGCGATATAAATCACTTGGTGATCAAATGATGTCGGAACACAAACATTTCTTAAAGAAAAATGTAGTTTTTAAACTGTTTAGTTTAACTTATCCACCATAACGTTAAACCACAAGTAGATCATGCTTAACCGACGATTGTAAACGCGGGACTAAGTAAAATATTCCTATTACCAGGATTTTTCAATTCGGTTAAAGAATGTGACGAAGACTTACAGCGTGAACAAGAAAAGTTGTGGGGAGGCAAAACAAAATTCTGTTGCAATAAATTTGTGTTACCGATACTGATATTTGTACATTTTCCGGCAACGGCTAGGTGTCGCGCTGTCACATTGTGGCAAAATTTGAATTTCTTAGTTTTTCCGGAAAACGATTATTTACGAAAAAATGTTATCGAATAAATTTATCAACTGTAATAAAAGCCAGAGTAAATACCCGAAATTAAGAATGTATAGATATCCTACACAAGAACCAGATCACCTGCAGAAATGATTAATAAATTCAGGAAATTCACGTTTACTTGATATGGAACCGAAACAACTACATAATTTTGTGAATTTCATTTTGATCAAGAGTCATTTGTAAATTTTTCAAAACATCTTCTCGTTTCTTTGGCAGTTCCCTTCAAGTACAATATTTCTGATACTTCATCTACAAACATAAAAGTTCCTTCAAATGTCGACTTATTTTTCCCAGTGTCCAGTGCCCAGTTTTATCACTGTCACCTCCTCTTCAAGAAAATACTCCTAAATATGTTTACAAAAATAAACCAAAACGTACTCCGGCACTTCAGTTATCGCTTAACGAAGATGAGTGGAAAAGCACCACACCAAAAAATGATTCGTCACACTTGGATGTGACTTTGTCGAAAATGCAATTGGGAAAAAAAAACAAATACCGTGGACTCAAAATGAGAAGGATATTGCACTTATGATATTTTACAAATCTCCAGCAACTTATAGGTTTTTAAGGAATAACTTAAAAATTGTTCTGCCATCGTCTGGATCAGTGATCAGATCAGATTCAATCAAATATAAAACTAGCTTTAAGTATAAAATATAAACTAGCAAAAACAAAATTTATTTTAAAGTCTGACATGAAAAAGTCATGTGTATTATGCATAATGAAATACTTAGAATATTCGAAAAGCATGGATGTTAACAAAGGCTTTGAAGATTTGGGCCATTTGGGAAGAAAAAACAAATGTGCGAAATTGGCATTCGATTTTATGATTAAAGGAATTTATAGTTCATGGAAATTACCTTTAGCCTTTTATGAACCCAAAATTGAGAACTTTAAAACATAAGTAGATTTGGTGTCCAATTTCATTCAAAATTTCATATACAAATTTTTTTATGAATGTCAATATATTAGACAGGGTCTACAAAAAAAGCATTTTTTTTCGTTGCCCTGATTTTTTCATTGAAGTTTGAAGATTAAGAACGTAAAAGTTATGAATATAACGAAAATTGGCCAATATTGGCTCTAGTTTTTATGTTATTGTAATATACGAGGTATGTTCAAAATATATTGGAAATTTTTGCATTTCGCACGATGTAAGTTACCAAATAAAATAAAAAAATTTTTTATCAAAAAATTGATACAACTATGAGTAATGCTCATGTCAATTTTTAGCCATATTTTTGGTACAGTTTGTGTTTAGCAAATTATTGTTTATATATTGCATAATTTTAAAAATCCGCGATTTTCAGAATTCATTTTTGTTTTAAAAACGTTATTTGCATTAAATTCTGTGTTCAAAATTAATTTAAAAGTGTAAGTGTAAGAAATGTTGACTAGTTTTTAGTGTAGAAACTAGGTCAAAAAATACAAAAGTTTACAAACATTTTCAAGAAATCGGTGCAGTTTTGAGCCTATGAGCATGCAAACACATCTTTTAAAAAAAGTTTCTGAATTTTTTATATTTAAAATTTTCTTTTTTAATAAATTGAGTATAACCAAAGCCATTAATAGTGTTTTATTGATCGACTTTTCATATTACAAAAAAAATGGAATTTTTCATTGAAATAATGCATTTTTGAGTCAAATATAAAAATATCAAAAAAATAAATAACTAGAGCCAATTTGGAAAAAATATTGCTACCCTTAGTGTTTTATACATAAAATTTTTCAAAAATTAATCAAAAATCCAGGGCAACAAAACCACTGTCGACCAGTGTTATTATTTAATAAACTATTTAATTGCTATATGATTTTAAATTTGTTTCACCCAATCTTGAAAATACATGAATTACATTAGCACCTGTTATCAAAAAGTACAATTAAACCAAAAATTACAATCATTAAAAATTATATCGTCAACATGACGATATTTTCAATTCCTTATTTCAATTTTTTTAATTACACAATTGGTTTCCAAAACTTGCATAAGGTTTGCCTATCTAAATATATTCTGGTATATTTTAGCTTACCTACTACTTCACGAAAATATTTGTCAAAGCTTGATTCAATTAATTTGGTAATGCTATTTAAAAGTATTCATAGAAAACATTTTGGTAATGAACGAATATTTCAAACACTAATTGATGAATTAATATTTACGTGAATATGGAATTGAAATACTATCAATGGTGAAGTATACCAAGTTTATTTTGAGTTGGGAATAGTATTGGCGACAATCTTTGTCAAAATTCGTTGCTCGGATTCATCGGCTATTCGTGTCGACAATGTAAAATACCAAAAGCACTTGGATACAACTTTTGTGAAGCAGGTAAAATCGATAGTATATTATTAATATTTTATAAATAAACCATTTTATTATAATAGTAAATATTTACGTTGCTATGAAAAATAATCAGTTAGTAAATTTATGCCAAGAAATAATCACTTTCTAAATTTCTTTTACCATTATCGAATGTGCTTAGATAAATATACAAAAAATTACAGAATTAAACACACAAGGTCACGTTTTGCAAATAATTGCCTCCAACATTATTGAATCTGCAATAAATAAAACTGTTCCCGTAAATACTAAAAAAACCAAGGCATTGGTATGGTATCAATTTAAAGAGTTCTGATGTGAGTTAAAAAAATACCAATTACTTGAAGAAACCACCGCAGAAGAACTTACCAAAATTTTAGCTAATTGGGGTAATAATATAAAACAATGTGGAATATTACAATTTACAAAACAATTCAAGAGTTTTATTATAAGTTCAATAAGGTAATTGAGCCATTTAAGTATTCTTAGAGCCCCGACAACTCAAATGAGACATCAAACTATTCCACCAAAGACGATTTCTAAGACTGTCAACTTCAGTATTAAAAATATCTTTAAATAATGTAAATTGTAATAAATAATTCAATAATTCCAAGATCTATTTATTCAAGAAATAATCATGCCGAATATCTCTCATGTACCCTGTCTAAATTTTGACGTTTTTTAAACAAAGTTTTGCTAAGCAATATCTTTGATTATGTATATTCAGATAAGCAAAGCTTATGCAAGTTTTGGAAACCAATTGTGTAATTAAGAAAATTGGAAGAGATGGCGCTGCCATCGTCAAGTTGGCGATATAATTTTTAAGGCGCTACTATTCCTGTTCTGTAAAATATTGTTGGTGAAAACGGTCAGGTTCAAGAAAAGATAGACGTATATAAAGGTTGTTGATGACGTGTTGTACAATTATACTGACGTGTACTAGCAGAACTGTCTTGTGGATAGAGATTTGTTCCTTATCTCACCTAAGTTTATAAACAAAATATCAGTTTCAAGATTAGATATTTTTTGTATAAACTCGACTCATTGTTTACTTATTATTATTATTATTTATATTATTAGGGACCGGAATTCTAAGCTTTATGCTTATTGCGGCAGTTACAAGCATTCAAAAAATTTTAACAAATGAGCGCGATTCAAAAAAAAAACAAATCGTTTGACACCTACTTTTTTCTGCTTTTTTGTGCTTTTTTCAGTGAATTTTTATTCCATATTTAAAATTTTTTTTAAAATTAAAAAAATCAATTTTATAGCAAAATGTTTCAAACATTTTTTTTTGAAAATGTCATTCTCTTTATTTTTGTTTCTATACATTTTTCTATTTTGTCGCACCGTTTCTGAGTAACAACGACTTTAAAAACACTATGTAAAAAATTTAATAAAATTAACATTGCCCTTATGGGAGTTTTATCTAAATTTTTACAGTGTTTTTAAAGTCACTATTACTCAGAAACGGTGCAACAAAATAGAAAAATGTATAGAAACAAAAATAAAGAGAATGCAATTTGCAACAAAAAATGTTTGAAAATTTTTGCTATAAAATCGATTTTTATATGAGAAAAAAGATCATGGAAATGTCCGTTTAACATTGTTAATATAGGAGTGTATTGATAATTTCTGGAGCCACCGTATCTAATTTTTTGTATTTTCTTTTTAAAAATAAATGTTACTTTTGTTTGTTTTCTAACGTTTTATGGTTTTTTTTGCAGAAGTTTATGCTTTTTAGATGCAAATTTCGTGCTTTTTAAAGCGCTTTTTTCCGGATTTTTTGTGCTTATTTATCCGGAGCCTACATATTATAAAATAATGTACACACACTTTTAGAACTGAAATGTTTTAAAGTTATCACAAATAAAATACACTGTAAATATAAAATATCGCAAACGTTTTCATCATATTATGGCATCATCAGGCGATGAACTAGAAAAAATTTAAAGAGAATCTGTTTAAATGCTGTTCGGAGTGGTGGCAGCATCAGGTATTTTTGAAAATAGAAGAGGTTTTTCGGAAAGTGATTTATTAAGGGAACGGAGTTAATTATTTTTCGAAAATTCTACATTTTTACTTTTTGTCTCTACAAAATAATGTATCATTATTTTGATATTAGACAAAAAACAACCCCCCCCCCTTCCCATAATATTCCTACCAGGGGCCTCTAAAATTTAATTAGCATCAGGCTCCAAAAATTCACTATCCGCCACTGTTAACAACCCCTTTTTTTAACTATGCCATGTTAAAGTTATTGCTTAATAGTTCTTGTTGAGAGTCGACAAATTTCACCAAAAAGTATATAAAATCTTTAACTGCAAGAAAAATTAGAACTATTATTAGAAGATCACAGTGCCGCATTTAGACTTGATTCAAGTCCTTCAAATATTATAAAACCAACAGAAATCGTGTTTAGTTCAGAAGTTCTTGTTATTATTACAGAGTGTCCCCGTCACCCCGTGACCGTGGAGAACCTTCGAAGTGGTGATAAAGGGCACTTTTCTAAGACAAATTTTCAAATAAAATTTTTATCCAAGTCCAAACCCTTGCGGGGTACCTCTCTTTAAAGCAAATTTTTAAATTTCTGATTTGAAGCGACCATAGCTCCGATATTATTGATTTTTAAGCTTAACGGATTAGAACTTTTTTAGAGATAATTCGCTTATCTACAAATTAAGTTATAACCTCTTATCGTCTAGAATCAATGTATTTCGAGTTATAAATTAAATTAAGCGACAAATGCTAAAAAAATACAGGTTTTATTTTTTTTTACTTTTCTTGCGAACTCCGTATCTCTTAAATGAAACATGTTAGAAAAAACTAGAGTCTTAAACCGGATAGGGAATTTTACGGGCTACAACTTTGGTCAAATAAATTGTTTTGGGAAATTAGCCCTTATTAGAGAAATTTTGAAAATAATCAACAAGGTGTAAGTAAAAAAAATAAATTTATAAAACTTCTTTTTAATAAATTTTCAAAATGGCATCCCTCATAAATTATTATCATAAATTAACAAAATAATTAACGATAAACTAATGTGCTTTATAACAATGTCGCTCCAACGATGTTATAGGCAAAGCTATAGGTTACCTACCTAAATCAAATTGAGATTTTTAGCAATTTTGTAAATATATTTTTTGTTTACCTACACCTTGTTTATTATGAAATTATTTTGTCAAGTAATTTGTCATTTTACATCCTTGAAAATGGGTCATAAATAAAAGGACTCGAAACGTCGGTTAATTAAATTGATTAAAAGACTTAAAACTCAACAATTTTTATTATTTAAATATTAAAAAAAAGGTCAACGATAATAAATTATTACTAATGTTATGTTTATATTAAGAATGGCAGTCTTCATTTAATACCTATTCATGCTAAAACTTATAAATTTGCTTATTAATTCAAGAATTTTATCAGTTTTTTAATTTAATGAGCGGATTCTTAATTTATTTCTCAAGCAAATTTCTTTGAATGTACTGAAAAACATCACTGTGAAATAATATAATATAACGTTTAACCGTGTCAATGCATTTTTAGGTTACTTTTCTAGTCGTAAGTTATCGTTTTCCGGAAAAACTAAGAAATTCAAATTTTGCCGCAATGTAGCAGCGCGACACCTAGCCGTTGCCGGAAAAAGTACAAACAGCAGTATCGCCGCCTGGTGTCAGCCGGCAAACGGGGTGTTACCAATTTTTGTATAGAGTCTGCCTATCTGAATATACATAATCAAAGGCAATATGTTGAGTAAACTTACTGTTGTTACTGTTGATAATTTATGATAATATTTAAATGAAGATATTTTGTTGATTGATAATTAGTTGTAAACAATATGAGGTTTACCCGAAACAGCAATCATCAATTTTACAATAATTACTTGATCAGGTCATTATCTAATTAGAATTGTTTGTGTCCTACTCGGGTAAAATATGATCCTTCACATTAAAACTTTGAAAAAATGTACATGCAACTCACCCCCCCAAAATAATGGTTCAAGTGTATACGTTGAATTAGTCCATGTATTTCTTGTGCTACGATTCCAGCTACACTAGCCACAAAAAGTCACCGATAGATGAGCCTACAAAATTCAAATTTAATTACAACCAAGATTATGACAAATACAGTGTGTTCACGATAAGAAGCAACAGTGAATAATTTTTATATCTTACTAGATACAAAAAAAAATTTAAATAGTTTTTATTCAACTCAAAAATTACCATCGGAAACTGCAGTGATAAAGACAACACGTCTTTATGTTAGCATTTTCGTAATCTGTAGTTTTTTTTCTATTCTTACATATATAAAATTATCATAAGGTTACAGAAGAAAATTTTCAAAAAAAATGAAAGATTTAAGCAAAAAATAAATTTATTTAGTCTGGTTTTGGCCGATGTGGTAGAATTGGTGAATTATTTTAATTATTTTAATTAATAACTTCTAGTCAAACTCTAGTTAAAAAAATATCTTCAAAAATCGATACTTTATATAATTTCAAAAATTCGCCAGACTGATTTGCGACCGGTTACAATCTGCCAGAATTGTTTTAAAATACTTATAATAGTATAAAAAAGATGAAAATAAACTATTAGCTTTAATAAAATAACTTTAACATCATTGTTAACCTTACAAGACGCTGAGCGTCGCGACCGCAAAGCCACAGCCAGAATCGCCATTTCGTTTTCAACACAACTTAAACTAAAGAATAAATATTATTCCAAGTTTTATAAAATTACTTCAAAAAATGCATGTGACCTCCAGGGCTAGTACTTTTTTGTAAAGTCCACGGTTTTTGATAGTAATTATTGTTTTACAGCCTGCAAAAAAGCGCGGTGCAAATTTTTCCGTCAGAGAAAAGGAAGAGGTAATTTTGATAATCAAAAAATACGCGTCCGTTATGGAATGTAGGCATACAGATGCTGTCACCACGAAAGAAAAAGAATCCACTTGGAAGTCGATCACCACCGAGTTTAACTCGAAAGGGTTAGTAGGTGAACATCGGTCGACTTCCAAGCTTAAGAATCTTTGAGATAACTTGAAAAGGAATTCAAGGAAGCATTTTGCAAATGTTCATAGATAACAGTTTCAAACAGGTAATAATTTTTTTCTTGCATATCTTTTAAGTAAGGCCTATTATTTTATTCTCATTATAATTTATAGGAGTAGATGAACCATCATCCATCAACGTAGAAATAATCCCAATAGAATTCGGCGAAGAGGAGGTATATGATAACTTGGTAAGCTTAATAAAAACATAATGTAGATAAATAAAAGGCACTATTAGGTATATTGTGTTAACAAAATTTGAAAAAAGTGAACATTATTGTTAAAACAATAATTAAATAAAACCAATGGATAAAACGTTGTAACGCAGGTCTGAACTTGGTGTTCTTAATTATTAGTGTTATTACACTAATAGTGCTTTTCTTTATCTTTTTTAAAAAATGTGTCCCACCAAATCTCTTGTGTAATTTGATTTAAATCCTAATTATAATTTTCACTACAGAATTGGTCAGTTTGGAATCCGCCACTGTTAAGAACTCCAAGGAGCTAGGCTTTAAGATTGTAATGGTTAAAGGTCCTCAATGATTTCAAATTTTTTTTAAATTGAATTTATTAAATTTTAATTAGTTGGTTGCTATAATTATGGCCAATACTGTAAGTGTCCTCTATCACCACTGAAATTATGTAAAGTGTATCCGGGGAAACCTCTTTTATAAGCTTCCAAAATAATCAATTAAATTTATCTGAGTTGCTGTTGTTGGTGATTATCAGCATAATGTTGTCTATTTTCATTAAGGATTGCATCCCATTGAATATTTATTGCTGAATCATCTGGGGGTAAAGGTTCTGCAGCAAGTCGTGCTTTATTATGCAAGACTGCAGTTGCCACTATTACTGGAAGAACATTTTTTTGTTGAAATCGCATTCTAGTTGCTAAACATGGAAATCTACGTTTCTAAATGCAAAACGTTCTTTCGATATTTGTGCCTCGTTAAAGAGTTTATTGGCTTTTGTTCGAGGGTCTAATAATGGTGTTATTAAATATGGTTTTACCGCATAACCACTATCGCATATGATTAATCTATTACCAAATTCATTGTCTTCTAGCCGTACTTGTAATCGAGAATTGTTTAATATCGTGGAATCATGAGTACCTCCAGGCCAGCGTGCAACAATGTTTGATATTTTTAAATGAGCATCATATGTAGCTTGCACATTAATAGAAAAATAATCCTTTGCATTCCTGAATATTTCAGCATTGTTCCCTCCAAACGACTGTACTTTAACATGTGTACAATACAGTGCTGCAATAACTCTTGGAAATCGAGCAATTTCGTAAAAGTCCATTTGTGTAGATGTTATTTCTGCTTGTGGTAGGCAGCTTTACATAAGTTGGGCGTAATCTGGCAATGGCTCTTGTCACCCGACGAATAATTCTATGTCCACTGGTTATATCACTCCTGCAAAGTCACTGATTGCAAGCAGATGTGATCCTGTAGCATAATATTGCAAAGCAAGCAACAGTTGCTTTTTAGGAAGAATCACGTGGTTTCTTAAAGTAGTTTCTTCCAACTCGTGTTGAATTTCAAAAAGTAGATTCTCTACTGTACCTTTTCGCAGGCGAAAACGTCGAAAAAAATCAAGATCGTCATAGATTTCGTGAAAGTCGGGTCTTGGATTTATCACTCGCGGTCTTCTATAAATAAAATTCACAATATCTTCATCAGAAGAACATAAAATATTGTTGTAAAACATTGCAGATTATATCGGAAAATAATCGCTATTAAAACTTTGCGTTTTGCTTTTTAGATTATGTATGTTCAAGATATCAACATTATCTTTCACCACATTTGAAAGAAATGCGCATGCACCGACCATTAACCATGATTAAACTCGTCTAATCGCCCACAATCGGTCGATTAGTTTAAAACTGCTTTAACCATGATTAAATACATGGTGGATCACTCTTTTACATTTAACCATGATTAACCCAACTAACCATGATTAAAATATTTAATCAGAGTTGGTGGAATCGGCTCTTAGTATGCTATGAAAAACAAAACAACTGTCATGTACCTAGATGAGTTATGTTTTCTGCACCGTAATGTTGTTTTGTTTTTCATAACCCACTAAATAAATTAAGTAAATAATTAATAAATTTAGTGTTTGCTTAAATCTTGCATTTTTCTCAAAAATTTTCTTGTGTAACCCTGTGATAATTTTATTATAGAGAAAAAACTGCAGATTAATGCTAAAAAAGACATATTGAGTTTGAAGTACAAAAATATTTACCTCTGCAGTTTCCGATGGTAAATTTCGAGTTGAATAAAATACTATTTAAACTTTTTTTTGGTATCGAGTATGATATAAGAATTATTCACCATTACCTCTTTTCGTGAACACATAATATTAAAATATTGTAAAACTGAATACGCAACTTACCCCCAAAATGATGGTTCCTAAGTACACGTTGCATTAGTCTATGTACTTTCCATATATTCCTAAAATTCCAGCTACATCAATGACAAAAGATTAGCGATAGATGAACCTACGAAATTCAAATTCAATTACAATCAAGATTAAGCCCATTGTGACAAACATTACAATCAGCAAAAATTTACTTGAAATAAAACACGCAATTCACGCAAAAGATACGAAAATTAAAATACTTACGGTCACAATTTGCAATAAGTTTTGGGTATTTTCCAGACCACCAACTTGACCGTAATTTATGCAAATCATTCGAATTCATTTCCATATCACTTCAATGATTAAATAATTACCAATTAAGTAATAATTAATCCAAACAAAAATTCCACAACTTGTACATTAGTACGCATTTGAGGTTAGGAATACAAAAATGCGCTCTTAGTTTAATTTGGAGTCTTCAAAATTAGCTACAAAAATGTGGCTTGAAACGACAATGGATTAATAGAAATTTAATTAATTACCTGCATAAACTAACACTCCAAATTTGTGGACTTGCTGCTTGTAAAAACTAACAATTTTCTAATTTCAATTCGAACATCAAACTCACGGTATGCTACTCAATAACAAACTTTAGTATCGTATTTTAGCGCCATCTATCCGTCAGGGTGCCCATATAAAGAGGTAGGGGAGACAGCGGCAATTTTAAAATGTTTATTATTTCATTTAGAATTTATAATTGCTAACTTTATAATCATAAACTTTCATTAAATCTTAAAGTAATGTATTAAATAGCACTAATAAAGTGTATACATATACATTACTATAAGAATTAATGAAATTTTATGATTATAAAGATACATTGTAATTTTGATGTAATTTTAAAATAAGACATTCCGATTTATTATTAAATTGATTTTATTACTACCTAAATAAACCTAATATAACAATAAATAAAATATAGTATAGTTATTTAACATGTGAAATATTATAGTAAAAGTAAAATTATTATTTACATGTTAGAAAATTAAATTAAAATTGAAAACAAACTTTTTGTTTTTAAAAATTTCGATAAAACTTTGCAAATAGTTGAAATATGAAAATTAAATATTAAATAAGTAAATCATAAATTACAAATTATAACTTAAATAATCTATGAGGAATAAAATTAAAAGCTAAAATCAAGTTAATTAAACTCATTAAAAATCGCTTTAAATACTGAGCTTTTAGACAAGTAATCGTCCTTTTACAAAGTGTTTATTAATAAACAGAGTTTATTTAACCTGATTTTAGCTTTTTAAGTTTATTCCACGTAGAATTTTCACAAGTTAATAATAATATTTATATTTAAATAATCTGTAAGTCAATATTAATAACTTTGGCATAAATAAAGAACCATAATATTAAAAACTTCAATAAAGCAAGTTAATTAAACGTTTCTGAAATCTTAAAAATATAATTCTTAATTTTTATTAGTTTAATTAACTTGCTTTATTGAAGTTTTTAATATTATTTTTCACAAGTTAACAATTTATAATATATTTAAATAAGGAATGAGTGATAAACACCGTGTTTCTGGCTTATTAGCCTTCTTAAGTACCGCATACACATTTATTTACATAATAGTTCTCGACAAAGAAAAACTGTTTTTGAAACAAATGCTCTAATGTCCGGTAATATATAGTTGCTTCAAAATCTTTTAGATTTTCTAAATTTTCAGCAATCTCGATGTCTTCATCAGTGTGGAATACTGGCTGAACTTCAACTAGATGCTAAAATAATAATTAGTAAATTAATACATTATGTAGGACACTTATATCGCTACCGTCATTCTAATACCACGTATGAAACTAAATCAAAATCTCTTATTCGAATTAAGCTGATACGTGGTATATTTATGGGTAAAGTTGTTCAATTTCTGATACGTGATATTTGAATTGAGCTTTTACTTGGTTTTTAATTATTTCTGATACGTGGTATTAGCACCAATGGATAGTGTGAAAAATTGATTAAGAATGCATCAAAATCTAATTTTTGCTAAAAATTCTCATACGTGGTATTAGAATGAGAGTAGCGATATTACATGTAAGTAATTACCTGCTGCACAAATTTCTTCAATGAAACTAAAATATCTCCTTCATCGTTTTCACAATTACTGCCTTCTGAATGAGCCTTGCTGTAGTTATTTACCAACAAACTCTTGTAAAATGGAGTAAATGCAGCTACTGTTGGATTTGTAAATCTTACTCCCCTCTGTCTTACTTCTCCAAAAAAATTTTTCAAAACATCCTGGTTGAACGTCCTAGGAAACATGCTCTTAAAACCAAAAACTTTCATGTTTGAGTAATGTCAATAAAGCCCTGGAAATTGCAAGATATAAACATTAATTATTTATATTAGAATTATTTTATAAATTACTTCTAGCGTAGTAATCCAATTTTTTAGGGATGGTGGCGTGTGCTTCCTTTTGAGCCCCTCATTCTTGTTTGTATCATCTGTATCGCTTAGTACTGCCATTTTCATCTTTATCGATAAATAATACCATCGTCTTAAAAATCTAAATATGATCAGATTTGTCGGTGACGCAGGTTCGTAACTTCTTGCCTGGAACTTCAACTTCGACATGACCAATAATGCTGTTCAACAATTTGTCGAAGAAGTCAATCACTTTTGCAGTTTGCTTTGTTCTTGGTTTCAACTTTAACATTTCCCCATTACACTCGTGTTACAAAACCAATACGAATATACCAATGTAATATATCACACAATACCAATATAAAATATCACAAAATACACAATCTTACAATAATAACTGCAATTTATAGCTTAATGCTTTGGAAAACAAATTTTGAATCGATTTAAATACACGTAGTAAGTTCGCAATGGTTCGCAAAAACATGAAACAAAATGGACGGTTGGTTAGTGGTTAGGCAACCATCAAGCAATCATGAACAAAAAAAGAGACAAAAGCTAAAAAAAAAGGACAAAAACTGGTAAGAACGCCATCTATTCCTCAGGGTGCCCATTTTTCAAGGCCACACGAGATGTATCAGGAAGCCCCATAAGACTTCGCGGACCGTGATCAAACTTGTCTTTGTAGCTTGTTGTGCTCACGATACACTTGCTGTGCTCATGCGCTTGGAACCATGGGCGCCGACTGCATAGGTGCACCGAGGATAGGGGCGTAAATAATATGTTCTGTGGGGCGCATGCACCTATTGAAAATAACTGTATCACGTAATTTTATTATTATAAATGATCAGCGGTCGGCAACCTTTTGGCAGGCAAGGGCCACATAGTGGCAAATTGAAATAAAGGAGGGCCGCACTCAGGGACCACGAATACTTCCTTGTAAAATAGGAGGTATTAAAATCCCGATTTTTTTAGGTTTTAAGATTTCCGTTTTGACCTTCCCTAAATCCATTTTAACTAGTTTAGTTGTGATTATTTTTGGTTGCGATTGTCCATGCCAAATGTCATGACACGCACAAATGGATTAAGAGATGATGTTACAATCATTCAGCAAAAATTTTTGCTCAAAAGGTAATTCTTTAAATAAAACTATGTAAATGTAAGTATTCTCTCCGCCCAGCTTAGTACTTCTATATAAATGGGGAGAAAGGCGCGCTGATAGATTTTTGCCTAAGACGTTACATGCCCAGCCAGCGACGGCGCCAGCATTTTTGAAATAAGTGGGCACAAATTGGGCCCAATATATTTAGGGTTGACAGAATTAAAAAAATAGATTATTGAAATAAGCACGAAAAAAATTTGGGTGGGCACTCCAATCAACAGGGTGGGCAAGTGCGCACCCTAGCCTACCCCTAACGTCGTCACTGTGCCCAGCGCTGGCACTGTATTTACATTATCTTGTAGTTTATGCCATCGTAATTAATAATTTATATTCCTTTAAAAAAAAATAGAAAAATATAAGGACCTATACTATTAGCGTCATGCTGATCGTCATTTTTCTTACAACTAAATAACATTAGTAATATCCAAGTCAATGAGAAGCTAGCACCGGGCGCCTAATAGGCTAATTACAGCACTGATCACATACATTGTGATCCATTTCTTACACAGAAACCCGTGACAGAAACTTTTACCCACCAGTTGGGTGCATAACCCAGGTTAATTATTGTGTTGTGTCTCAATTGTTTTTAATTCTTTGTTTTGTGCCTAATTAATTTATAATTTGTGTTTTAACTATTAAAATATGTGTTTATGTATTTAATATAAGTACGCAGTACATTTTTCACTTTATTTATAGATTTTTATTATAATAACTATATAAATTATTATTTTAATTAATATTTACGGTATAAGTAGTACCTACATATATAATATTTTTTATTTTTAAGTTTTGTGCTCTCCTTTAGAAAGCTCCATGTCCCCGGCACCCCCACCTCAAAATATTGAAATTGGACTTGGTGCAATCGTTTGTACCTCGTTTGTAAAAAATTTAAATTAAAAATACTGTGTTTATTATAGGCTCCATTTGAATAAAGGCGCCGAAATTCAAAAATTTAAATTATAAATATTGTATTTAAAATATAAAATTTACAAGTTCAAATTAGAAATATTGTATTTAATATAGGCGTCATTTTAATAAAGGTGTTGTTTAAATAAAGACGCCGAAATTCAAAAGTTCAAATTAAAAATAGGCGATGATTAAATAAAGGCGTCTAATTTATATTTTCTTGTTGGTAAAACTATATAATCAGTTTTTTTTAAATTTAATAAATTTTAACTGAAAGTATGTCTCAAAATTCGCCATTTTACACCAAATTCAAAAAACATTCCAGGGGAAACCCAGGACCCCTTTTAGGGAGAGAATAAACCCCGCCCCCACCCTTTCCCTTAAGGCGCATTTTTCGTAGTTAGCCATGGGCGCCAAAAGTTCTAGTTACGGCACTGTGCACTAGGCTGACTAATCGGCCTAGGGCGCCGTTTTCGGAAAAGGCGTCAACTTCCAAAATTACAAGTGGCAAAACAATTCTTAAATTCAAGGGTTTAATTTTTATTTTTATTAACACATTTATGAAAATATTCAAAAAAATATTACATTACTTAGGTCGAACATCTGTAATGCAGTTGGTATAACAATTTTGGAAATTTTAAAGTATAGTCGCAAATAAAAGTGTTTCAGGTAATACGTAAACACTCTATAAAAATGTCATCCCTATTTATTAAAGCGGCTTTTAAAATGCTAGGTACTACAAGTTATTAAAATGCCCTTAACCTGTGTTAGTTACCACGTGTTAAAGATAATCAGTTGTTAAACTTTGGATTTGTTACAAGAATTTCGTGCTATTTGATTTTCTTTAAGTAAAATTGTTTATACGTCGTTAACTATTTGGGATTGGAACCAATTTAATTTTCATTGGTAGAAATTTTTCTATAAATTTTAATTTGATTAATATAGATGGCGATGGTTATATCTTATTACTATTTTGTTTTAAAATTTTATCTAACGAAAAATGTGGATTGATAGGAAAAGGAAAAAAAGAGAGAGATTTTTGAAAAATTTTTAGAAAGTAACGTCGAAAACCTAGTGAGTTGGTCTAATTAGATTACCTGTTGTTCCCACGAAGATTTTTTTTTGGTCATCAATAGCCTCTGTGTGGCTTGTTTTGCTCCCATTCTGGAAGACTGCAAATTTTGGGTTGTTATCTTTCCTTGCACCTTTACGAGCACACCTGGCAACTTTCCTGGAAGAAATACCGTTTGCTGAAGTTTTTCCGGAAAGATTGGTTCATCCTCTTGTAAATATTGTTACCAGAAGGGATTCAAAGGGGAATATTTGGAATCAAAATCAAACGACCATAGGACCCCAACATCTCATCCAAAGGTCAGACGTTTTAGTTTTACTTTATTCTGGTTATCTTTATAAACCCATGTGGATATACATCTACCTGAAATTTTGAAATTACTTGAAAACGTTTTCGAATTTCCAAGAGATTTTATTTGTCGAACCGTTTTATCGTTGGTCATCCGTTAATTTCTATTAAGACGGGAAGATTAATTTTGAAATCAAGAAGGAAGAATAATCTATTATGTTATCAATTTATGTTCGTGTGTTTGTTTGATAATTTTGTAAATTTTCATTGTCATTGATATTACCGAGTTAGTGGTAGTAATTATTGTAAATTTGAAATTGCTGATTCAGGAGTGAATAATTTTTTTTAATTAATTTAATTTAGGAAGTAATCCGATAAGTAGTTTAAATCTTTGTTGTGAAGCGTTACGCAAAATTTCGGATGTTATTAAAATTTAAAGTTACCCGTGCACATCCTGTCGAGGTGTGGTGATCTTATCATAAAGGAATTGCAATTCTTCGTGGTAGGTGCGACAATTATTTTTCAGTTAAATACAACTACCGTAGAAAATTGTTATTATTTACAATTCATTAGTTATTAACATTTTGCGTACCGACTGAATTTTTATCTCCATTCAGTTTACTTTCGGTTACTATAATTTTTCTTTATCTATTTTTGATTAACTTCGATTTAATCTCTTTGTTTGTAAATTTGTTTTACATTATTTACATTAAACTCTGTTCTCGCTCCTGTATATTGACTTTAATTTCCCTACTTTTTTTATTTTTTTGAAGTACCAAGGTTAGTAATTTCCTAATCTCACCTGGTGACTTATTCTATAATTACTTGGCGCCCTCATTATCAACTTTTTCGACAGGTGAGCCACTGAGCTAGACCAGGGAATATTTTTGTACCCTTTTCTTATAGCTACAAAAATCCCATGAGCCCTGAGATCCAAGGTACGTTTTAGATCATTTTATTTTTTTTTAATAGGTAGGAATTATCGGGGTACAAATGGGTTGCAGCAACGTTTTATAATCTATAATTAGTTAATCTCCAATTATGCGTAATATAGTTATGGTGGTACTCCTGAAACGAGAATCACGCCCAGTTTATATTGTAAAAATTATCATAAAGTGAGGTTCAAACAGTTGTTACAGTGTAAAGGTAAGCGTTCACTTGTCCGCATCGACCTCACCGCCAGCAACGCCGTCATCGCATTTTCAGTTGCTTTGCATTATTTTAAATGAGCTAGCGTTCATTACATCGTATCGTTCTACACGGGCTCATGCATATACTAAGATTCGTACGATGCGGACGGTGACGACGATGCGTATAAGTGAACGCCTACCTTAATAAATATATAATTTTCAATATTTTGGTAACAATTGTAAATAGTTGCATTACAACAAATTTATTAACTTCTTGATAAGTGTATGATAATGAGAGCGAAGAGAAAAAACTCAGTGGGTGGTATAGAAAGAAAGTTTGAAAAGATAGACAAGAAAAAGTTAAAGTTTTACTAGAGAAAGTGCCAAAATTAGACTCATTTTTTAAGCAACAAAATCAAATTGACGTCCCCGACCATGAAAAACAGGAATTCGAGCAACCATCAACAAGCGCAAGAGGAGTATTTGATGTAGCTCATACAAGTAGGTAAAGTGTAGAGTTGTAAAATTTCTAAATTTCCACACATGAAAATTGAAATATCGCTTCTTATACTCCTTTTTCGTATACTTTAGGTAGTCAAGTGAAAACCACTAACCCAAAAATAAATTTTGAACATGATATTTCCGTTATCGATATAGAAAATGCCGCTGCTGCTAAATTTTCAGGCGCCACTACTGAAAACTTTGTATCTTCTTATCAGTTATCAAATAATGAAATCAAAGATCCGGCTAAATGGAAAATTGACGATACCGTCAGAGATACCGTCAATTAAAAATCATTTTTTCTCCAAACGTCACGAAAGTCAGCTGTTTCATTATCGATTTTAAACACGAAAATCAAACGTTTCCTTACCGATATACATAAAACCACGTGGCGTAGAGTTTTTTCGAAAGTAAAACTGTCGACGACAGGAAAAAAAATAACTAGAAATGTGACATTTTTTTAATAAAATTGAGTAATTTTGGTATCTACCGTGGTGTCAGGATTATATGGTGTGCCTATGCGCAGATATTTTCTATCCTTGTCGCATTTTGTTCCGAACTGACGTCATCAGTACGGAACAAATTTAAAAAGTTTTAACCTATTATTTCGTATTTAATTGCAATTAAGAATGTCTTTTCTATTGAAATGCACCCTCCGTAACCTATTTTTATATAATAGAACAAAATTACATAAATACATAAATTACATAAATCTATTTATTAAAATTAATATTAATTAAAACAAAATTTGAGTTTATTAAAATTTATTCTTTTACATTAGTAAACTTACTTAGTTTTTTTTTGGATCGACGTATAGAATTCTCTAAACTAAGTTTGGGTTCGCACAATACACAGAATAACATCCAACGGAATAACAACGTTTAATTCTAAATAACTTTTATCGGTAAGCACAGCATTAGCCAATCTTTGGAAAATTAATGATTCCTTAGAAAAATTGATGCCGTGCAAAATATTTTTTTTTGCATTTTTTGATTTTTTAAGTAAAGGCTAAATGAAATTTAATGCTTGTATCATTGTAGTTTATATTATTGCATTATTTTTGTATCTTGCATTTTTTCTCCAAAAAAAATTCGGAAAGCAGGAATTTGCATTTAATAAGTTTTTACATGTTAATTTCCTATGTTCAGCCAACTCATTTAGCACCCTGTATAGAGATTATTGTATTTAATGATTTATACTTTTTTGAAGTAATGTAAAATCTTAAAAAAACGACTTTTAGAGTGGTGAGACAATGTTATTATAGCTATTATTCCGTGACAGTGTTCCGTAACTGACGTCGTGCGCAGAAAGTGTGAAAACTCGTCGCAGTTTCGAGCACACCATACAATCCTAACACCACGGTATCTACCTTTTCTAAAAATTATTTTAAGTTTATCTACGATTTCAAATACAAAATTTTAGAGCGTAATTTAAAAATAAATAGATGTAAACTTTGACTTTGACATTTAAATCCTTAAAAATACCAACTTAAAATTTTATTTTTAACCAAATAAATAAAAATTTTGATCTTTTAACCTAAAAATTTTAATAAATGTCACAATTGAAGTTGACAGTTGCGAATTCAATTTAAAAATTACCAAGATAAATTGAAAATAGTTGACAGATTAAATCAAAATGTCACCTTACTTTTGTTTATTTTTATTACAATTTGATTAAATTAAAACTGGTTGACCGATTAACATTATCTACCTTTCGAATTTTTTGCGCGCGATCGATCTGAATATTTGCATATGCCTTCCTACCGATAATTCACGAGGGTGTGCGTACTAAGCGAGGGGGGAAAATTTTTTACTCAGTTTTTTGATATTTAGCGCCGTTCACGAGTTATTCCTAATTTAAAAAAATTTATAGTGGGTATCGGCAGGAAGATCGAAGTTTTTTGCGCCCGATCGATCTGAATTTTGGCATATGTCTTACTTCCGATAATTCACGAGGGGTGTGCACTAGGCGAGGGGGGAGAATTTTTTGCTCAGTTTTTTTATATCTAGCGCCGTTCCCGAGTTATTACTAAATTTGAAATTTGTTCGTTTGGAGAAAAAGTAACATGTTTTATTCGGATGGAAAGGAAACTTTTCCTGCCTAGCAAGTTTTTTCATTTGCGAGGTGAGTGAAACGAGCCGAATGTTGAGCTTTCCATCCTAATAAAACAATATACTATTGTACAAGACATATCGAAAATGGATTTTGATAAGTCTAAACGAGTATATGTACGGTACGCAAAGCAGATACGCTTCAAAAAACATTTTTTTTTAAAAGCTTTATAACGGGGAAACTATAGGTCGTAAATGGCTCTTGTATATTCACCAACAAGCTGCAATGTACATATACTGTTTATATTGCAAATTATTTAATAATAATGAAAAAGTCAATTCGTTTGTTCATGGGTATAATGACTGGAAAAACATTTATAGAATTTCCCGGAACATGAAAACTTTCTGGAGCATTGCGAAAATGCCAAAACGTACATTAAGCGGTCCAATACCTTTATTTACAGTAAATAAAAATAAAAATCATGTATTTTTATTAATATTAAGCCATTTATTAAAGAAAAGCTATAAATCTAAATTTTATTTGTTGTTTTTCAAAACAATTTCTAGTTTTGAGGTTAGAAATCTTGTTATAATTTCTCGTTAAGTACTTTTCATAAAACTTTTAACGAGCCGTTAAGCCAGTAACAAGCCGTTAAATCCAAATTTCGATTTCATAAAGGCTTGTTAGCACTAATCAGGCGTTAACTTTTAACGCACCAAATTTCTCCAGTTAAGTACTTAACGAGAGATTATAACGAGATTTCTAATCTAAAAACTAGGAATTGTTTTGTAAAACAACAACAAAAATTTAGATTTATAGTTTTTATTTAATAAATGGCTTATGCCCGTTTTCATAAAACTTTTAACGAGCCGTTAAGCCAGTAACAAGCCGTTAAATCCAAATTTCGATTTCATAAAGGCGTGTTAGCACTAATCAGGCGTTAACTTTTAACGCATCAAATTTCTCCAGTTAAGTACTTAACGAGAGATTATAACGAGATTTCTAATCTCAAAACTAGGAATTGTTTTGTAAAACAACAAAAATTTGGATTTATAGTTTTTCTTTGATAAATGGCTTAATATTAATAAAAGTAGATAATTTTAATTTTTATTTATTCTAAATAAATTTAAATCCTATAATACAGACCCGTGCGCAAGAGGGGGTTTGGAGGTTCAAATCTCTCTCATTACATATTTTTTTACCAATTCAAGTAAGTACTTTTTATATATTTCAAAAATTGATATAAACATAATACATCAATCATGTATTTAAATATTTTATTAATTAAAAATTATTAGTTCTTGAAAATAATATAAATTAGAATTATCAAATTTAATATGAACTTGAAAAAGGAAATGTCATTTTCCGAAAGCTCTTTTTAAATATGTGTTTTATTATGTCCTGTAGCTCAATTTAATAATTCTAATGTACTTATTTTAGAAATTTTTTTTACAAACCCCCCCATGAGGAAATCCTGCGCACGGGCCTGCTATAATAATATAATATTTTTTCAAGAAGAATATTTTTCACAAGCGAAACGTTCACGAAATAGAAGATATTAATAAAATACTTTACTTGAAAGTTTAAATTCTATTAAATTGTCTACTTATAAGAATATTGACAAGTAAAGGTGAAGTTTTAGTTCGAATACATCCGAAAAATAGTGCAACAATTACTAGAATATCTAGTGACATTTCGTTAGTTAATTTAACAAGAGATGCGCTTTATGAAATTGAACAAAATTTAACGGCTTGTTAAAGTTAACAAACCATTAGTTAACGAATGATTAGAGCAGTCTTTATGAAAACGGGCATTAATATTAATAAAAGTAGGTAGATAATTTTAATTTATTCTAAATAAATTTAAATCTTATAATACAGGCCTGTGCACAAGAGGAGGTTTGGAGGTTCAAATCCCTCTCATTACATATTTTTTTACCAATTCAAGTAAATACTTTTTATATATTTCAAAAATTGATATAAACATAATACATCAATCATGTATTTATTTTAGAATTTTTTTTTATAAACCCCCCCATGAGGAAATCCTGCGCACGAGCCTGTTATAATAATATAATATTTTTTCAAGAAGATTATATTTCACAAGCGAAACGTTCACGAAATAGAAGATATTAATAAAAAACTTTACTTGAAAGTTTAAATTCTATTAAATTGTCTACTTATAAGAATATTGACAAGTAAAGGTGAAGTTTTAGTTCGAATGCATCCGAAAAATAGTGCAACAATTACTAGAATATCTAGTGACATTTCGTTAGTTAATTTAACAAGAGATGTGCTTTATGAAATTGAACAAAATTTAACGGCTTGTTAAAGTTAACAAACCATTAGTTAACGAATGATTAGAGTAGTCTTTATGAAAACGGGCATTAGTGCGTTAAAAGTTAACACCTGATTAGTGCTAACAAGCCTTTATGAAATCGAAATTTGGATTTAACGGCTTGTTACTGGCTTAACGTCTCGTTAAAAGTTTTATGAAAACGGGCATAAGACAAAATTTCAAATAAAATTTCAAAGTCCAAACCCTTGGGGGTACCTCCCTTTAAAGCAATTTTTTGAATTTATGATTTCAAACGATCATACCTCCGATATTATTCAGTTTTTAGGCTGAATTGATTTAAACTTTTTTAAAGATCATTAGCTTATCTACAAATTAGCTTATAACCCCTTATTGTCTAGAATCAACGGATTTTGAGTTATAAATTAAGTTAAGTAAAAAAATGTTTAAAAAATTCAGGTTTTATTTTTTTTACTTTTCTTGCGAATAAGGGGTTATAAGCTAATTTGTAGAAAAGCGAATGATCTTTAAAAAAGTTCTAATCCATTAAGCCTCAAAACTGAATAATATCGGAGGTATGATCGTTTGAAATCATAAATTTAAAAATTTCTTTACAGGGAGGTACCCCCCAAGGGTTTGGGCTGGGTCCGTTAAAATTTTATTAAAAATTTAAAAATTGGCAATTGACAAAAACGTCAAATTGGACCCTCTTTTTTTCAATTTTATTAAATATTTAATTTTTCTTCATATTATTTAAAATTACTTTTGAAGTGCTGGCGAGTGCTGTAAATGTTTTGAAGATATCTATTTTATTAAAAAATTATAAAAATAAGCTCCGAGCAAGACACATTGAATTCAGAAAAACTTAGGAAAAAGGAGCTTTCAACAAATCGATGTTTATCTTGGGTTCTAACTCAATATAAAGAAATCAACTACCCTTCTCTTAACTGCCTAGTTTCAATTTTAATTTAAATTTTAAATAAATAGAACATCAAAACACCAAAATCAATTCAGCACCCATTACACACACCAATCCCCTTACAGTGCTCAACTCACTAATAGAAAAACCAATTAACAAATCAAACGAACAATACAATAAATAAACATAAAACTTCTGTCTAAAACTTTCAAAAAATTTAATGGGTATCATAGCTTCAAAAAATTTACAGCACTCGCCAGTACTTCAAGAGTAGTTTTAAATAATATGAAGAAAAATTAAATATTTAATAAAATTTAAAAAAAGAGGGGCCAACTTGACGTTTTTGTCAATTGCCGATTTTTCAATTCTTAATAAAAATCTAACGAACCCAGCACTTTCAATAAAATTTACAGCACTCGCCAGCACCTCGCGAGCACTTCCAAATTATACAAAAAAAATTAAAAATTCCAAAGTGGAGGGGGTGTGTCAAGTTGGCCCCTTTCGACCCGAAAATTGTATTTCGCTAATAAAAAATTAACGAAGCCAGCACTTTCAAACAAATTTACAGCACTCGCCAGCACTTCGCGAGCACTTCCAAATTATGCAAAAAAAATTTCAAATTCCAAAATGGAGGGACCAACTTGACGGAGCCAAGGTTTTGGTGGTTTTTTTAATTTACATTAAATTTATAAACAAAGCAAAACAATAAATAAAGAAAGAAAAAAATTAAAAGTAATTAAAACTATCACACACGATTAAACAATCCACGAAAATATCTGGGTATCTAGCCTAAAAATTGTAATAATTCAAAATTATTAGTGCCTGCAGAGAAACATTCTTTTAGATTTAGATTTGCATTATAATATTACTGTTCAGTTCTTCTAACAACGTTGTTCTGCCATGGAATGATGCCTTCAGGACTGTTAAAATATTCCATAAATGCGTTTCTAACCTCAAATCCATCTCTATTTGCAATTTGCCAACCGGTACAAATGGATTAAAATTTGAGAATGCCGCTAGCGCAGAACCATCTAATTTATGGTATGGTTTGTTGGTGTTTTCAAGGTATGCATCTCGCAGGAGGTTATGCAAACAACATGCTGCGATAACCAAGTGGCCTACGGTTTTTGGCAGCAAAGCAATCGGAGTGTAAAAAATGCGAAAAATTTGACTCAGTAACGCAAATGAATTTTCGGAAACTCTTCGAGCCAAAGAAAGACGGTAATTGAAAATAGCTTTTCTTTCTTCAACTCGTGCTGATGGTCTAGCAAATGGTTTCATCCTATGTAGATCCAATCTAAAAGCTTCATCCCCAGTGAAAACGTAAGGCAAAACTTTATTGGAATTCGGCAACTTATTTGGAGGTGGAAATATATTTCCACTTCTAACAGGCTTTCCAATATTGGATTTATCAAAAATTCCACTGTCTCCTTCTTTTCCGTATGATCCAACATCGATGAATATAAATTTATAATTGGCATCGACGACGGCAAGCAACACAATTGAAAAAAATCCTTGTAGATACAGTACAGCGAACCTGTTTTCGCAGGACAAACAATTCTCACGTGTTTGCCGTCTACAGCACCAATACAATTTGGAAATTTCCATTTTTCATTAAACTGATTGGCTTTCATTTTTTTTTCTTTATCTGACAATGATGGCAGATATATAGGCATTAATTTTTTACTTAATGCTGGCAGCGTTTTTTGAAAAATTTTGCTAATATAGCTAGTTGACACCCTGAACGCAAATGGTAAAGAGTGCAAGGATTCTCCAGTTGCCATGTACCTGAAACTATTTTACTTTATACACTGGCTCACAGAATTATTGGCACAAAATAGATAAATGTATATGAATAAAAATGTAGGGAATGAAATTTACAAGAAAAAATTCCTATTCAGTTTTCTATTTTGTCGCACCGGTTTCGAGATTCAGCTGAAATTATTTTTTGCATTTTACAGAGTTTTGTTTAAGTCGCTGTCGGTTAGATGTAGTGCGACAAAATAGAAAAATGTATATAAACAAAATTGAAGGCAATGAAATTTGAAAAAAAATTGTCTGAAAAGTTTGTGCGATAAATGAAAATTTTAACAATTTTGAAAGCATTTTTTGACCCTGTAAGTAAAAGTTAGATGAAATGTAATGCTATTATCATTCGTAGTTTTTATTTCTGCATTATTTTTGTGTCTTTCATTTTTTCTCTAAAATAATTAGGGAAACAGGAATTTGCATAATTAAGTTTTTACATATTAATTTCCTATGTTCGGCTAACTCATTCAGCACCCGGTACACATTTCAGTGAACGTAATTTCTTTTTTTAAGGATGGTATTGTTCGGACACAAATGATCTGCATACAGTAGAAGCTCGATAACGTGAACACTCGATACTATGAACATCTCGGACCTGTGAACACACAATTTCATCTCAATGTCAATCAATGTTCTTAATTACCAACATTATGCATTATACGTTTTATCAGGAATGAATATATGCATAATATTAGTTCTTCTACACTCCGGTTAATGTGAAAACTTGCGTTAAGTTGAACATACCTTTGAATTTTTGTGTTCACAGAATCGAGCTTCTACTATATACATTTTATATTATACACGAACAATACATTGTCCGAACAATACCGTTCTTGAAAAAAGCAATTACGTTCACAGAGACATGTACATTTTTTGACATTTTATGATTGCTATATCTCGGCTTGTAGTCAAATCTCAAACTCAATTTTTTTTTTGCGTAATGCCATTCTGTAGTACTATTATGACATTAAATTTCAAATTTTTATCTGATACCCCACCAGCGGTATTTAGTGCCAAAAATCACCGTTTTGTTAAATTTTCAAACTTTGAAATTCTTTAGAAGAAAAGACGAGTAAATTTTAAGGTTAATATTTGGAGTGTGATTTCAACTGCTTATCGTCTCTTTGTGAAAAAAACATTTTACTTTGAGATATCCTCCCTTCATGCATAAACTTTCGTTTAAAAATGACATTTTCTCATAAAATTAGATAAGAATTGAGGCGGCAATTTAACCCTTTAGGATTGCTTTTATGTAAAAATATGTAATACGGAATATTGTAGTCTGTTTCTTTTTAAACAATTTCATTTTTTCCCATCTTGATAGGACAAATAAAAGCTGAAATATTTCGGTTTCCGTAAACCTTTAAAATTGCAAAATATGCCGCACATTGCAAAGGAAATATGGTACTCACACGAAAGCAAAAGACAGTAAAATTGAAATAATGGTCATTTAGTACTACTAATATGTTAGGATGTTATACAAAAAAAATTAATTTTTTTAGAATGGTCGAACCACGGGGTTGGACCACTTGATATGGAATGACCACTGATTTATTTAATAAATTATAATTTAGGTCTAAAAATTAATTATGAATTAATTTAAGTAATGAAAAAAGAACGAAAAATATTTTTAGGAAAATTTATTTTTGTAGTATGTCATATTTTACATTTCCATTTTAAATGTTCTTATTTTGTTTGCAATTTTACTATTAAGAAAAGGAAATAAAAGAATTAATCTACGGTATTCTAAAGATTTTCTAAATTTCCCAAGATTTCCTTGGGTCTTAAGTTTTTCTAAGATTTCATAGAATTTCCCTAAAATTTGCTAGGATTTCTTTTCACTTTTGTATATCACAATTTTCCCTTCGGTTTTACAGTTAGAACAAAACTAAAGGAAAATCGCCGGTGAATGGAAATCTGAAGAAATTCTGGAAAATTCCAAGACAATTCAAGAAACAGATTCTTTGAAAATTTGTAGAAATATAGAAAATCTTAGGAAACTCGAGAAAATTTTGGTAAATAGGAAATTGAGAGAAATGCAGAAAACCTAGAAGAAAAGCCAATATTCTAGATTTCCTCAAATTTCCCTTTAGTTTTGCATGACAATTTCTCCACCATTTTTCCACTTATTAGTAAAAAACGAGCGGGAAAATTTATGATATGAAAATTTTAGAAAATCCATAAAAATGTCACTAATTTTACAATTAGGAAATGTAGAAAATTTGAGGAAATAGAAAATTCTAGAAAATCTTAGCAAAATATCCAAAAAAACTTGTGAAGTGGGGAATCACAGAAAATTCTAGGGTATTTTAGGAAATTTAGACAATCTCAGAAAACATATATTCTCTATATCCGCTCTTGTTTGGAACACTGGAATTACATGGAAATCGTCGGAATTTCGAGTCCTGTACACAACTTTTTTTTTGTCTTTTATAAAAGTAGGGCCCCCGTTAACAACTTCGCACACAGGTCCCTCACCTGCTTGTTACGCCACTGAAGAAACGGATCACATCGAACGTGACGCCATAGTGTAATACTAATAGAATAAGTAGTTTCACTCCCTGTCGGCACGTTTGAAGTTGGTGTCTAAAGTGTGAACTCGCGCAGGCCCCTACGCGCACTAGTATTAGATATAAGAAAAAAATTAAAGTGAACTATACAAGCAACAGCTGACAAGGATACTGAATAGCCGTGGGCTGCTATTGGTCCCTGGCCTGCGGGTAGGTGCCTGCGCGAGTTCCAACTTGGGATAAAAAATCACGGGAGTGAAACTACTTATTCTATTATACATAGTATTATACTATGGTGCAGGGCCGGATTAACCAATAGGCAAACTAGGCAACTGCCTAGGGGCGCCGAGTAGGAAAGGGGCGCTTAAATTATTTGACCTCATAATGAAACTAAAAAACCACTTAAAGGCTTAAGCAAATAAATTACTAAAAAAATTTGGATTATTGAAATCCATTGATTATTGAACTTTAACTGAATTTTGGTCCGTCATTTTGAATAAATGTGGCAAAGTCAGCAAATCTCTTCGAAAAATAGAAACAGATTTATCAATTAATTGCTGTTTGAACCAAATTCTACAATTCAGTATTATAGGATACTTTCGTTCTCTAAGAGATCAGTATACTCGTATGAGAAACTCTTATAAAAAGCGAATTGTCGAATATTTATGAATATAAAAACGAAGACAGTCTGGCAAAAGTAAGTATGGTAAAGTCGGGTTTGGTGGGAAAACTATGAAATGAGAATTAACACTTATTTGCAATTATAGACAGATTATAAGAAGAATTGAAAAAAAGTGTAACTGACTATAGCAAAATTGAAAATAATTTTAGATTTTTAGATAATTTGAAAAACCTTGCGTAATTTAAAAAAGAATTGGTGCCTCCGCGATATCTGATTTTAAGATAAATGAATATGTATTTGTAGGACAAGAATTTCAAGTTAAATTTCAAAAATTTAGGAATATCCAGTCTAAGATCGAAAGTTTTCTAGAAACATTTATTTGGGGGGGGGGGGGGAAGCTTAAAAACTTTTGCCTAGAGGCGCATACATTAATAATCCGGCCCTGCTATGGTGACGCGTTTTTAACCGGTCGGTAGACTTGAAAATTAGCAGGAGAGGGAAATACCTTGACTGTCTTCGCGTACTAGCGTTAACTGATGTTTGGGCAGCGACCTGCGTGGCGCTTATAGTACTTTAGATAATGTTTTATAGTTCTATTTTGTTTTAAATTTTGAATATTATTAATGATACTATTAATATCATTAATTATGACGGCAAAATCTGCAAAATAATGTAAATATAAAATATATTTTTTAAATAATTATTTTAAGATAGTGCTTGTTTTTGGTTTTGGGATGGGAGGGCACGTGCCCCTGTGCCCTTTAGGACAAGCCGCCACTGGCAATTTGTCATAATAAGGTTGGCAAAGTCTTAAAACAAAAGAAATCTAAATTTAATTAATTAAAAGTATAAGTGACGCAGGGTGCTAACAGCCGATTATCATATTAGCAAAATATTATTTTGTTTGGTTATTTGGTTATTTATGTTAAAATTCTAACATCATGTTAATTGTGGTTTATAGAATTGGAATTAAAATTAACATCACTTTAAAATTTTAACACAATTTAAAATTTAACATTTTAACCACATGTTAATCAGTGATACGCAGTGGCGGAACTACCGAGGTGCGGTGAGTGCGACGCACGCGGGCCCCCGGCTAAAAGGGCCCTCCAATTCTACTCTGACCTTCCTCAACCTTTTTAAAAAAATTTAAAGCCATTAAAAATATAATGAAATAATCTAGTATTAGTATTTAATTTCAAATATTAACAATAAAATATTATATTTTGGTAGTCTTCTCTTATTGAGGTAAACAAAGTGGGCATCATTTATCTTTACTTTAAATTGCCGACACTACATCATACAAATGAATATGGAATGGTTTCCCATTTTAGCAGCAGTACAATTTTTTGTTTAGTGATTTGTGACTTCAGCTTTGCCAGAAAAATCATTTTCGAAATTCAAGTTAATCAGAAGCCACTTAAAAAGTAGAAGAAGACTTAAGAAGCCTCATAGATGGCTAAGCAGTTTGACAATGCTTTGTATTGCCGATGTAAAAAAATAGTTTAACTCATAATTTTTCTAAAATGGTAATTTTAGTCGGATAAATCTGGTATAACGTTAGACTTAGTATTACCATTATTACCAATAATAATTCAGTGTTTTCACTAAATTTTCCAAATCAAATCCTGGTATTTCCAGGTTTTTCCTGACAAAGAATAAAAACTTTCCCTGACATTTAGATAAATCAGAAAATAAAAAGGTAAAAAAAGTCTTAATTTTTGGGTTTTATAAAAACAGGGCCCCCGTTCACAACTTCGCACACGGGTCCCTCAACCGATTGTTACGCCACTGGTGATACGATGTATGTTATTCAGTAATTTACAATAAATGCAATTGAATTTGGTAAGAAAAATAAATGCTTCAGGAGTTTACTAAAAAATGTCTTACCGATGACCTCGAAATATTAACCAATGAAATTGGTTTGAAATTAGGTGGTTCACGCTAGCAAAATTTACGTGTTGTTGACAGATAACATTTAATTTTTTGTATTATATTAAATAGTTTCTATACAGTATTACTTTATTTATTTTATCAAAATTACATTACAATTGAAATAAATTGGTAAAAATACGATTTGTAGACGTATGAAATGAACTTAAAAACATTTTAGATTAGGCAACACACGTAACAAGATACTCATATACAGTGGGTTCACGATAAGAGGTAACAGTGAATAATTCTTTTATCTTACTAGATATTAAAAAAAGTTTAAATAGTTTTTTATTCAACTCGAAATTTTCCATCGGAAACCGCGGAGGTACATCTTTTGGACTTCAAACTCAACCGGAAATAAACATGATTTTTTTTTAAATCGCAACATGTCTGTTTTTTAATATTTTTGTAATCTGCAGATTTTTCTCTATAGATACATGTAAAATTATCATAGGGTTACATAAGAAAATTTTTGAGAAAAATGCAAGATAAATTTATTAATTATTTTAATTTATTTATTAATATGGATTAGTTATTAATAGAAACCGGATTATATGCAATAGGGAACCCGATATCTGGTATGCGGCATGCAATTTATGCTTGAACACAAGATATTATACATATATAAATTACATCCCACACACTAAATATCGGGTTCCCTATTGCATATACCTAATCCAGTCTCTAATTATTAACATGTGAAATTATTTTCTAAATACAATTAATTGTTTACATGTTATAAAAATTAATGATTGTAAATGCTTACTGTTTATTTATGAGAAAAATATGCAAATTAAGTAAAATAGTTTGCTACACATGGGCACAGGTGTTTCGAATTTCGGATTCTCATCAGACAAACCTGGAAAATATTACTGACGCGCACATTATTCAATGGACAATTTGCATAAAATTCAAATTCACCTCAAAATGGCATTTATTGATAGTTCAATATACCTATAATCAGAATATTTGAGTGATTTATCAAAATTCTGTATTGTCAGCCCGCAAAAAATTAATGAAATGTTCCCAAATTCCAAAATCTCATGGGTTGTGAGTTTGTTTTGAAATCTTTTTTTTTTAAATAGGATTTTGCAATCCTATACAATTAAATGTTATAAAATGAACATAACTATTATGAAAATGTTGATATGGATTAGTTATTAACATATGAAATTATTTACTAAATACAATTAATTGTTTACATGTTATAAGAATTAATGATTGAAAATGCTTACTGTTTATTTATGAGAAAAATATGCAAATTAAATTAAACACATGGGCATAGGTGTTTCGAATTAAAGAAATTTACTTCTGCAGTTTCCGATGGTAAATTTTGAGTTAAATAAAAAACTATTTAAACTTTTTTTTGTATCCAGTAAGATATAAAAATTATTCACTGTTACCTCTTATCGTGAACACACTGTATTAATGACGTTTTCTTTTGTAAATGTGGTTTTGCATTTGACGTACCATCTACATTTTTAGTATCGTGGATCGACTGTATAGGTAGGTACTGTGCTTTAACTTTAACATTACTTTTTATTACACCTATTACAAAATTTACTGAATCAAAATAAATCATACAGAAATTGTTCTCGCAACAAAATAAAAATTTAATTTAGGTAGCCGTGGAGTCTAAATGCTGATATCTTTTTCCAAGAGAAAGAAACCAAGTGTTCCACATCACTGGATAAAGAGGTCTTAAGAAGAAAAAGCTTAATATAAATGCCTATTTAATACTCAACAAGTAACGTTAATAAGTTAATATAGAAGTTACATTATTTCAATCTATTGAAATTTATAAACAATACATACATTTTCGATGGGTGCACGCGCCCGGATGGATTTATAAAGTCGGCGCCAATGGTTGCTAGCGCATGAGCACGGCAATATGACGCCAGTTTGACATTTGATTTGTGTCAAAATAGAAAGTTTAGTTGTCATAACCTGGCAAGCCCGTAAATTTCTATAATAGTGTTTGTTTATGTAGGTAATTAATTAAATTTCTATTAAATCATTGTCGTTTCAAATCATTTATTTTAGCTATTTGTGAATTCCAAATGAAACTAAGGACGTCGCATTTTGCTAACCTTGGATGCTTACATGATTATTCAAGTAAAGTGCAATTTTGTTTGCAATGTAAATTTTTGTGCGGATTATTATTTAGATATCATATAATTGCTAATTATTTAATAATTGAATAAATTGATATGGAGTTGAACCTAATTATGATATAACAACAAGTATTGAAATGAATTCGAGTGAATTGCATATTAGTATATCAAAGGTTAAGTTAGTGGTCTGGAAAATACCCAAAACTTATCGCAAATTTTGACAGTAAGTACAGTAAAAGCCCTCGTATCCGAAAATTCTTAGAATTTATCGCGTCAACCGAAAGATGCTTGCGAGGTCAACTCGTAGGCAGACTTCCGTTTCATGTTATGGTATTTATATTTCAACCAACCATTTATCCGAAACATTCGCTATCCGAACGGAAATGGGTCCCGTTCATTTCGGATACGAGGGCTTTTACTGTATTTTAATTTTCGTATCTTTTGCATGAATTTAGTGTTTATTTTGAGTTTTGTACTGATTTAATGTTTATCACAATCGGTTTAATCTTAATTGTAATTTGAATTTTAATGTCGTAGGCTCATCTATCGCTAACTTTTTGTCGTTGGTGTAGCTGGAATCATAGCACGAGAAGTACATGGACTAATTCAACATGTACTTGAAACCATCGTTTTGGGGGTGAGTTGCATGTACATTTTTACAAAATTTTAATGTGATGTATTATATTTTTGTCATAATCTTGATTGTAATTGAATTTGAATTTTGTAGGTTTATCTATCGGTGACTTTTTGTGGGTGTTGTAGCTGGACTCGTAGCACGAGAAGTACATCGACGGAGAACCATCATTTTGGGGGTGAGTTGCATGAACATTTTTACAAAATTTTAATGTGATGGATCATATTTTGTAAACATTTTACCCCAATAGGACACGAACAATTCTAATTATTAGATGTATTGTAAAATTGATATTCGCTGTTTGGGGTAAACTTGATTCTGTGTACACCTATTATTTGTTGATGGATTAATCAACAAAATATATTCATTGAAATATTTCTATAAATTACAACATAATCAATAATAAAAATTCAAGCAGTGAATTTGCGTAGCAATGCCTACTGCTTTCACACGATCAGTATTATTTACAAGGTATGAATAAATTTATTTAACTGTTGAACAGCTGTGAACACGGTTCCATTACAAGTATCACAAAAATTACAGCGTAAAGTTAGTGCAAACTGACCCAAACTGCAGTTTTTAATTTTTTGTTACAACTTGTGGTTATCAAATTGTTCCATCGATTGGATGGCTTATTTGCAATAATACGTCAAGCAGTTAAGAACCTTGAAAAACTTGGTAATAATTTTAAATAATTTGTGCAAATTTTTGTGATTTAGGTACGCATTTTTATAATTTAGTCAAGTCGAGAGAGTTCTTTTTAGATTCCTGCTACCTATTGTAACATATGAACGAAAAATATAGTATCTATTGAAAGAAATTTACTTTTTGCATCTGAAAATTCTTCTTTAGTTATTATTAATAATGCAAGAATAAAATTTAGTTCTTACAAAAGAACTTTGATTTCCTTAAATAAAAAGTTGAAGGTAAAATGTTAAAGGATATCATGTGCAATTAATTTATATAAATTAAACTTGATAAATAATTTGCTGTACCTGATCTTGACTTTATTTCTCATACTTTAATTTATTGCATTGCAAAACTTCACTGTTGTGTTTAATTTTGTTTATTAATGAAACAACAGTGTAATTAAACAAAAGGTGAAATTTATTCTTTCGTACACAAATACTGTATGAACCGCACTTCAGTGACTTCGAAACAAATCTGATGAATTTAATTTAGTTTAAACATTTTATGAAATTTAAATGTTTACAATATAATATTTAGTGCGATATTAATTTGAAGTGGGTCATTAAAAAAAATATAGAACGTTGAGAGTTTAAAGTGCAAATAAGTGGTCCTATTCTAAGTGGTCTGAACTTAGGTTTCACATATGACCACGTAAATATTTTGTTAGTAAATAAATGGATTTTAAAATTATATTAGTTGATTAATTACTTAATATATAAATCTTAAATTTAATTTAACATAACTGTTTACAATATTATCGAGTTTTCAAAATTTTATATTGTGTACTGGCATTGTTTAGATTTGATCCTCAACTTGGCAATAATAGCTGAGTGGACCGTAAAGAATTGATAGGCACTTGAATTGTGTCATGAATAAGTGTTTATTTATAATAATTTTAGTACAATTATTTGGTGCTCAAAAAATAGGTTACCAGGAAAGTTTTTCTGGAGTTTTGAAATTTGTTGATTTTTTGATTGCAAAACTGGCGCCTAAAAACTGTTTTTTGATAATATCTCCTATCAGACTCATTTTACGATGACTATTGCATGCTTATGTACAGGAACACACACGAACCAATAGAAAAATTCGGAGAAACTTCAAGTGTCAAATTTAGAACCAATCCCATGTTAATTAAATGAAAGTGTTACGGTGACACTTATCGATTTGCACTTATCGATTTCGTATTATCAAACGCACAACCAACGAAAAATTAAATTCAAAAAATAATATAATTTAATTATTATTTATTAATATTAAATACGCAATTATTATAATTAATTATGTACCACTGTGGTACCACTTTTTTATGTAGTTCAGTTCCTGCTTTCGCAGTCATGCAAATTTTCGTCGTAACAAATTGTCATGCATTTTAGCCAGTATTATCGGAAACTCATTATGCACTTAATACATAACGAATGAAAATAGTTATGTAATCAATTAAACTAGAGAAAATTTCCTATAATTTATGTATAGTAACCTTTTTTTTATAAAATGAATAGTTTACAAAATATAAATAAAATATAAAACACTCAACAAATAACTGACCAAATGGCATCTTTTTTTGTTGAAAATGTTTCTTTTGAAACGGACTTTCTATAAAAAATATAGAAACATTTTTGAAAACGATATTACTATTTCATTTTCTAGTTTAAAAAATAAATTATAATTTTTAACTATGTATTAAGATTTTAGTTATTCATGTTGAAAAATATCTAAAAATAAATTTATACTCGGGAACTTTTGAAAAATAAATAGTAACACGGATAGCTAAAAACATGAAAATTAAAAATTCGAAAAAAAATGGATCCCATCGTTTGCTCATTATGAGACTAGGCTTAAAATTTGTTAAATGGATAAGATATTTACAAAAAATTTTAAAGAAAATCGATCAGTATACATACAATGTTAAAAATGGCGATTTATTTTTGAAACTTGAAAATCTAATAGTAGTAATATCGTTTTAAAATATTTTAAAATATTTTTTATAGCAAAGAGAAACATTTTCAAAAAAAACATGCCATTTGGTGAATTTCTAAAAAAAGTAGCGTAATTATCTGAAAATTTATTTCTTGAATGGCTTGAGTAAAAAAATCAAAAAAAGTCATGGACGCTAATCGCAACTAGTAGGTACTAAAAGAAAAAAAAATGATTTAAAAAATTCGAGATGAAAAAGCAAAATGGTGTCCGATTTGGCGTTAAATGCCCCAAATATTTCTCTTTTACTGTAGACTACTTTCAACAGTTATCTTTGTCACTACATCTATTTAAAATTAGTTTTAATTAATCGGATATTTAAAAAAATCTTTCAATTTTTGACAATAAATTATTTCAAAAGTATGAATGTTATTATCCGATTTCTAGTTTTCTTCAGATATTTCTGTCCAAACTTCTCGAATTCTGTTTTTTAACTCTCCAGTTGTAAAAAATTGCTTCCCATTCTTATAAATTTGCCTTGAAATAATATTCCATAAGTTTCTATGTAAACCATGTTTGGTGGCCCTGATGGCAGCATTGTCTTGTTGAAAAATGAACTTTTTTCCAAGTAGTTCCTCTGCATTTTCCAACAAACTCACCTCCAACACTTTTAAGTACTTCTCGGAGTTCATCTTAGTCGAAACCTAAGCTAAGGGAATAGTGCCATAGAAGACGTACTAAGACGTACCTCCGTTTCTCTACGTAGATCGTGCCCAATAGTGGTGCCATCCATCTGGACCATCTAAATTAAACTTTTTTTTATAACTGAAAAGTACATTTTTCCATTTATTGGTCCACGCCATATGTGTTCTTGCGAAGTTCAGCCTATCTACCTTATGTTTCTCGGTAAGCTGAGGTTTACCTACCTCGTCGGCTGGTCACTGGTGACTGTAAATCAGCACGAATTTGCGACGTCATGTGCTGAGTTACCGCTTTTGTAAAAATTGCACGTTTTTGACGCTTACTTAATTTTGATTTGGCCCCTGTTTTGTTATTTTTGCCATAATTTTCTTTATTTTTCATAAAATTATTTATAACTTTTGGCGATCTGCTAGTTCTCCTTGCAATTTGACGATTTGTTAAACCTTCATCTTTGTATGCGTTGATTGCAGCAATTTCTTCGTTATTCAAACGTTTACCTCAACCCAGTTGACTACAAACATTAAAATTTGCAAAATTATTCAAAAACAGTTTTTTAATAATAAGCAATGACTTACCTGTAAAGTTTGATGTACCTATACATTTTTTTTCCAAAAAATAATTTATATTGTTTATAAGTGAGGCTATTCTAATTTCCACTGAATTGTAAAAATTTCACAAATTTTAAAATAAAACCAAAAATACACTTTAAATAGTCAATAACTAGCCGGTACAAAGTTGGGACAAGACTAACAATGAATTGGACCCACAAAGTTTTTTGACAAATTTGTGTTTGCAGAGTTGCATACCATTTATCTAGCGAGGCTATTCCAATTTCCACCAGTATAATATGTTGTATAAGTACTTAAATATTAAATATCTAACTTACACTTAATTGAAAAATATTTTCATCCTCTTGATGTAGATCGTGCACTACAAGAACCTTTTCGAGCAGTAATGTGATATTGCAAAAATTACATTTTCTCCAAATAGGGAAAACTACTTTTGCACACCTCCGATCCAGAACCACTGGGTTTATTGCGGAGCTTTGCCAATTCACTACTAAAGCGAGCTCGCAGACTATTTATCTTCGCCTTAATTTCGTTAACTGCAACCATAATTGTATATTAATACAAAATTATAAGTAAATTACACTCACGGAATATGTATAAGGAATATGTTTGTAGATAACTTTCAATTTCAAATTGCAATTTCAATCCGTTGCAAAATTTTCTAAGTGTGTCCTCAGTTTACGCATCTTTGGTGTAAAGATTACGTTGTCAATTTTGTAAAAATATGATTGTAAACATTTGAAAATATTTTTAAATCTCCGTTGTACTTCGTCTTGAAAACGAAATGCCCCATGAAAAGGTAGTCAAAAACTTAAATTTACTCACATTAGATATTTCAACCTGAAGACGGACCTGTTTGATAATTCTCTCATGATGAATCTACAAATGCGTAACATGAATGGGTGGGAAATTGTAGTAAATATGTAAGATGAAAATTGTAGATCCTCGAAACGAGTTGGGTGATTTCAACATACAAATCCGCCGTTCCACTTTTGCGAATCTTCTTAATTAAAATCCCCTAACATTGGGTCAAGTAATCCCACATGTGATATCCAAACGTTGTGTTAACACCAAAAAAATGAAGATACGGGTTCCATCAGTTGTAAAATTTTACTAACTTACAATTGCACCATTTACTGATTTTTTATCACCTATCATTTCATCGAACTCTATCACTGCATATTCTTTTATATTATCTAACGTTTGACTAATGAGTTGCAGATTGATGGAGGCAACTTCTCTCATTCTAACTGCAATGTTTGTTAATTGTTACACTAGTTTGCAGTAATTAATATTCAACTTAAGTAATATTAAACTTAAATTATTAAATTTTTCTGTTAAATGCTTTTTGTTCCGAAACAAATTTCTTTTATTGCTATTGTTAAGTGCATTTTCAAATTTGGTCTAAATGACCAAATTTCTCTTTTTCTCTTTCCAAATACAGCCAACAGTTTTCTTGGATTCTAGAACATTTTTATATTGCTTCTTTCTGTTGAGTAAAATTCAAGGTACTGTGTTTACTATTTACTTCCATATCAGAAGAATAATACCTCTAGATAGCGTTGTAAGTATTTATTTTGTATAATAATTACAAAAACAGTAAAAAAACAAACAATTAAAACTAAGGAAAATCAAAACTTTCTTATATTTACCAAAAAATTCGTTAAAATTATCAGCAATGAAAATATTTTTGTTTAATTATATACGTAAAGAAATTAAATTTTCTTCTCGTCGAAGAAACCACATTTGGAGTTTACAACTGCTTTCACTACTCGAGGCATTCTGTTAAAGTGTTAAAGGAAACAAAACTAATATAAACTTATTAGAATATTAGGATATTACGAGTATCATAGGTACTTATTTCCTGTTATGAGTGAATATTTTTGTGTATGAAATTTTATTGTTATTAATACATTTTTACAGTGCTTTTTCTACAACGATATTGCTATAAATTTACATGAGATAAAGACTGTCCCAGATGAAATCCGACCACTTTAGATTGTACATTAAATGAAAACGAATAAATATTTTTGGGAAAATTTTTTTTAAAATTATTTACCTATAATATACATCTATACAAAAAAAATAAAAACCAAAATTTTTTATGAAGGGCTATAAAATTTTTTCACTTTTTGTTTTATACCCTTCATTAATACTTGAACATCATCAATGCTAAACGAATCGGCAGCTTTTTTATATTTTCTTCGGAAACTAACAATGTCCGTCGTTGTCCCTTTTGTTTTTTTAAATTTCGGTACGCGACAACTCGGCACTTTTAAACTCGGCACCGGATAACTCGGCACTGTCAACTCGGCACCGAGACAACTCGGCACCGGCAACTCGGCACCATCAACTCGGCACCGAGATAACTCGGCTCCGAGATAACTCGGCACCGAGATAACTCGGCACCGGGACAACTCGGCACCGTAAGAACTCAGCATTCAAATTTTTAATAAAAAATATAAAAAATATTTTATATTAATATCTTCTTGTAAATATATAAGTTCTTATAAAATATTAATATATTTTGTTGCTATTGAAAAACATTTATTATAAAATTACATTTATTAATTTTTTTAATTTAAAAGACGGGTATTTGTAGATATTAATCCATTACGTAATTATGTGACAAACCGCGCAAATATTCTAACATATTTTCTTCCTCGTAATTTGTCACTTTATTAAGGATACGCAGATCTGCGTCTTCGTAGCGTTTTCGTTTTGGTGGTGCTTCATACCCTGCGACAAATCGTTCGTAATCGGCATCGAATGTCTTTTGTAGTTTTATTAAATTATCGATAAATTTAAATAACTGAGGATGTGCTACCCCATTTCCTTGCTGTAGCTTTTTATGACAAGCTTCCGCAAAATTATTCGTTCGATCAACACCAAGCAACGTACGCTGATATACCGACCACACTCTGTAGGGAAACAGAGGTGGGGCTCTTGTTCCGTTATTTCTCAGTCTACCAATATATGTATTAGTGAACCAACTAATTATTGGTTCTAGTTCTAGGGGCAGATAGTCTTCCAGAACGTTAAGTGCCGTATCAATGCCATCTTCCGGAACAAAAGCTACCGAGGTTATCATACGCGATTTTAATGCAAAATCAGAATCGGTATTATAACGACCAAGAAGGTGAACTTCTGAAAGATGTTTGCGAAGATTTTGAACGAGATGAAAGAAGCAACCTCTAATATTGACATCCGGAAATTCAGCGCGCAGAGCATTATGTATGCCAATCTCATAATCTACATTAATGGCATCTGGATTAAATTCTGGCCACATATCTTTAATCATTCCAAAAAGTTTAGAGTAGGTTGTTTGTAACTTGTTCGGAAGCAGACAAAAAAGAACCGGAAAAACAAATCCGCGACCTTCACCACGACGAACAAGCAAGACAAATATTTGGCTGAATAATGGAGGAGTTAACAAAAACGTACAATCCATATAAACCTCTCGCATTTGTCTACTCCAAGTTTTATGGTATTCTCGCCCAAATATCAAAATTCGTTGTGAATCGCCAAATCCAGAATCTCCCAAAAGGAACAGTTCAAACTGTCCAGGATGACTTTCATATTGACTATGTTGAATGGGCAAAACTATTTCTTCACGTGATTGTGGATTAGGTGTTGCATTTTGATCAACACGAGTCCTGTTGACAAGTCTTCTCATCGTTTCTCGCGAATGTAATTGTCCTAAAGCAGCTTCTGAAATATTTTGAGAAACCCCAGTTCTGATTTCTTGGGGGCTTTCCATTGTTTCTTTAGCTTTTCTTTTAACAGCTGTGGTAATTTTTGCAATTTCAACTTGAACGGCATTACCGGTATTACTGCACGTATGTGGGATTCGTAAGGAATGAAAAGATCCGTCAATTGTGTTTGTCCATATGCGCCCATTACAATACGTTCTATTGCCAATCAAATTTTTTCCATGATCCTTATTTTGACAACGCCAAAAAAATCTCAGACCGTTTATACTCGGTTTATCTTTAACATATATGTAACCATCATGATTGTATCTATCTACTTCTCGTTGAGATAAAATTTCATTGGGATTCATTTTAGTTCTGTATTTATTCACTGCGATAATTCGTTTATTAAAACTAAGAGTAAAAACTCTCTTATATACTTAACTTTAATTACCAACCGTGTCGGATTAAGATATTATCTGAAAACGGTATTAAAAATTGGAATGCAGAGTTCTTACGGTGCCGAGTTGTCACGGTGCCGAGTTGCCGGTGCCGAGTTATCTCGGTGCCGAGTTATCCGGTGCGGAGTAGTCTGGTGCCGAGTTATCCGGTGCCGAGTTGACAAGTGCCGAGTTGTCGGTTTCCCTTGAAGACATTCCTTCAGGTAAATTTCCGTATTTACCGAACCTGTTGTCACAAATGGTTTCGATTTTAAGCCGCAAGAACAAGGCGCTTGCCAAATCAGGTACTTTTTGGGAAACTTTGAAAGTTTTTGAGTTTTATTAGCTTCAGGTGCTTGTCCTCGACCCGCGGCAACATAAAACTCCTGTCCTGGTAGCTGTTTAAAATCTGCCTTACAATAGGTTTCATCATCCATAACTACACACGAAAATTTTGTTAAAAAATTGTCTTATAGCTTCCGTGCTCTAGTTTTTGCTCTCAATTGTTCTTCCGATCGATTAGCCACTTTCTGTACTTTAAAACTTCTTAAACCACCTCTGGTTTTCATTCGCTGCACAGTTGATTTTGAAGTACCCACTTGTTCAGCCATATCTCTTACCGATAAGTTGGGTTTGCGTTTGTATCCCCTTATCACTTCTTTTTGTAAATTTTCATCTACTGAACCACGTTTTTTTCCCGTACCACGTTTTCGTTGTACACTTGGCACTTCCTTAAATTTAGCTAACACATTTTGAATGGTCCTTTTAGCAATTTTTAACGATTTCGCTAATTGTCTTTGTGATATTCCCGGATTTTTCAAGTAACTGTTTATAATTAATTTTCTCTTTCGCTCTTGTTCACTCTCCATAACTAACAATGTTTACTTAACGAATGCAACAAAAATACTATGTTGTTTAGAAACGTATTGCGAATACAATGGTATATAATTTTTAAGGGATGTCATAAAAATTCTACCTGAAAATTACCACTAAAAGTGGTCGGATTTCATCTGGGACAGTCTTTAGTTCATTTAATTCAATACAAACAGGTTGAACTGCTTTAGAAAGCAGTAGGTATTTTATGAATACAAGTAATGTAGAACACAATTTAAAGTTTTATACTGCTTTAAAATAAAACAAATATCATTTTTATTATTTTTTATCAAAATAAACAGGATACTTCCAAATAGTGGGAAAAAATCCTCATTCTTTATAAATAACACATGGCCGGGTTTATAAATTATTATACTGTTAAATTTAACCCAGTTAATTGCAAAATAGTTATTAATTTCTTTTCCAATAAATTGCTTAAATATGGAATACTTTCGTTAGATTTAAAATCTAACGAGGTGATAAAATCGAGCGTCACGCTGGCGATTTAAAATAGCGGAATCGTACGGAATAGGGTAGGCATCTTTTTACCACGGTTTGCTCTAAACCAAATTAATGCCTTGCCAGAAAATAAATTAATGGCTTCAGCCATTAATTGAGTTAAATCAGCGCACACCAACAAAAAGTTTAGAGAGCGCGTGATATAGTTTTCACAACAACAGTTATTACAAAACTGATAGGAAGTTGTGGTTTGCATTCATGTTGTTGGTTATATTTTTTTTATAAAAGATTTGTCAAGTCGTTGATACTTTTTAATAGTAGGTAGGTACTATTTAGACTTGCCATTTTGACAATTTTCCATTGTGATGCTGATTGCACCCGTAAATTCCGTGAATCGTTCTTTTTTCTATAACCGACAACATTGATGGTGGATATCTCGAGATTTTGTAGAGGAATTCTTCCTGATGGTTTTAATATCGTAGATGGTGGAATAATTTAAGTATGAGATAATGTTTTGAGTCTGCAAAATATAAATAATAATATTAAATTGTAATTTTTATGTTATATAAATAATTTAGTACTTTCTGGTGTATTGCCATCATAATAACAAATGAAGTTATGTCGAATCTCCACTTTTAGTTGATGGTGCTTTCTTTTGGCACAATATGGACATTTAAAAAAAAATTTATTCCAGCCACTTATTAAATTATGGTTTTAGTTTCCATACAGATACTCGAAATCGATGTTAATCTTTCAAAAGAAGTTGTTATAATAATTATTATTTTGCACTTAAATGTATATTGTACATATAAAATTATTCATAATCTTCATAAATTCATTCATAATTTATATTTTATTGTACGCCGATACGTTGGGCGCCAAAATTGTCATATATTTTTCTCTCACCTTCACCATTCAATAAAAAGTAACAGATTTAACAATATTTTAATTATTCTTTTACAAATTAATTATACTTTAAAAATATCTCAATTCCAATTAAATTACAATTACCATCTGCCATCATTCAAAAAACAAACTAGATTCGAATTAAATTCCTATTACAAAATTAAATCACAACTGTAGTACTCCTGTTATCCTTCAAAAAAAAAACCAAACTTCTTTACTTGATCCTATATTTTCCATGACAATATAAATGGCCAATTATGGAATTTCTATTTCTAAGAATCTTCTATTCTTTTTACACTACAAGATATATAATTTTGTTTATTTCCCAGGGTTTGTTATTATATTCATATTTCAAGGTCCGAAGGAATTGAATGCAATCCTATGTTGAGGTACTTTGAGACATTCATTTAACGAAATACCTTAAAATTGAGCCTTAGCTCGTCACCAGAGAAGCACAAGCAAACTGCGTGAAGGTTGAAAATCAAAGAGGGCAATACCATCGTTTTCCTTATCATACACATGCATGATAAATTTATTATCGACGTTAACATTTTCAGCAAATAATCGTATTGCACTTTCAGGAACATCTGATTCTTGAACCTGTCTTGATTTAAATATTTCTATATCGTTTGCAGTGATTTGGCCTACGGCTAAGTTATTTAAAGCTTCAATAAATAGTTTCTCATTTTTTGTCTCATAATTTGCGTTAGTTCAAAATATTCAAATTCGTCCCATAAAGGATTTATATTAAAAACCTAAACATTCAGTATTTATAGATATCTTATAAATAGGCGAATCCATTACAGGTGGTAATTGATTCAAATCACCTACTACAATAATTGAAAGGTTACCAAAAGGTTTATTTATACCTCGCATTTGTCGTAATCTAGTATTCACACAGCTTAAAAGTGTACTTCCTACCAATGATATCTTATCTATAATAATTAGTAATTTTAAATGAAACTATTTTTCTCTAATATTGTTTGCTAAATCAGCTGATAGTTCAGTCATTATTTGTCTCAGTATGTCAAGTTACTCCGTTTATAAGAAATGCTGCTTTCCCTGAAAGCGCACAAAGCGCACCTTATTTATCTTTTTCAGAGCCAGGTAAATTATCATGGTAATTAGTACTCATTTGGTAAATACATTTAATTACTGTTGATTTTCCAACTCTTGCGGTACTGCTTAAGAATAGTTTTAATGGTAATTTGTTTTTTTTGAAACAATTCAACACGTGTATTACAAATTCACGTTGTAAATTATTTAACTTGGACATTATATTTAGCAATTCTTTATGTGAAACTCTTTTTCTCTTTTATTTGTAAAACACAACGGTTGTAAAATTTATCTTTTGAACCTTCTTGTTCTAAAATATCAATTCGTTGATGCGCAAGTAATTCGTCAGCTATAAAACTATTAATTTCTGCATCTCGTTTCGATAGTTTTTGTTGAATTATCGATTAATTTCAACTTGTAATAAAAACTGCCAAGTGTTTCAAAATCGATCGTAAATGTACAAATATCGATGTTTTTGGTTACATCCATTAATTTCCATGAACAATTATTATTAGCCTCGGAAAAATCATTTTCGTACTCCAAACAGGCGTATCCAAATACTATTGTATAATTTTATGGCATTGTTTATCGAACAAAATGCCATTTCAAATTTATGATTATTATTACATAAAGGGACTTCTGGATAAAAATTGCATTCCAAATCGTCCTCATTTTCAAGTTGTTGAAAAACTTTTCTCCCCATGTCCTTTGCAAAATACTACATCGGCATTTTCGGTTTCCTGAATTATAATTTCACTAAAGTTTTTTTAAATTCGTTGAACCGGAATTGAAAGGTATGCCGTGATGATGGTTTTCTAACCAATGCACTTGAATTTTACATTTATCGTTCAGTTCACCAAACAGACATGGCGATTTAAAAAGATAATGTTTTATAGCTTCATCGTCATAAATTGCTAGTTCTTTTGGTATAAATTGAGGTATATTAAATCCTTGAATATCTTCTATTGAATAAATCGTATGTCTCACTTCAACCATTTTAAATGAATAATTTCTGAACCGCTTCCATAATTATATTTGGTCGAAGAACCAAGACTTCATTCAGGATGCACAAATTTTCAAAACTACTGTTCACGTCAGCCGGTTGTACTATATTATATCGAACGTTATCCAAGATATCGCCACCCAATTTCATGCAGGAATACAAAGTTTCATGGAAATAATTTTAAAAATTTAAATTTTTTAAATTTCCTATTCGAACTTGAATGATTTCATCAAATTGAAATATTCCTTTTACACTTTCTTCACCCAAGTAAATATAACGATCATCCTTTGAAATTTTGATTAACAAATCTTCATTAATCTTTGCCGATTCCACAATTAGTTCTGTTATATACTGGGATATTAATTCTAACTGAAGATAACTACGACTAAAGTAATTTTCTATATGGTACTTGTTGCTAATGATAACATTCCATTCAAATTCGGTTAAAAATATTTCTATTTCTTTTGAACTGCATCCATCTTCGGTAATATATAGAAATCCGACTCCCGGATCACCTTTCCGATCTTTATTTTTCCAAATATATCCAGCGCCGTTTTAGAAATGAATAAAGAACAGCTGTTACTATACTATAATATATATTTTATTTTTTAAAACATAATATTACAAAGACATAATTCCCCAATAACCCCAGGCCATTGTATCGTACGAATATGGAAGTAATCTTCTTTTATCGTCATTAATACTTAAGGTTATTTCCGTTTTATAAATCGAATACAAATTTGATTTCTTAATACTAAATTCTTCTTTGCTAAACCGTTTTTCGTTTTAACACGTTAACTGCTAATCGTATCGGCGTACTTACCCCCTGGGGCTAAGGCAAAAATTTACGTCGTTTGGGCAAACCCATTGAGGAAACACTTTAATAGTGCAAAATAAGGAAGTTTTTATAAAATTTAGGGTCAAAAGGGCCATGGCATATATATCGACCACGCGCACTGAGCACTGAAATTGTAACCTAATGCTAATGGTATATTTATATACCACTATGTAAATTACACTACATGTAGCAATAAAAATAGCACTTGTGAAAAAACTGTACTTATAATAATTTAAAAAACATTGTTTACAAGTTTTCATGGTAATTTTTGAAACAATCGCCTACACAAAGGGACGGTCTACCGGTACAAGACGGGCAGTAATACGATGTCCTCTTCTCAACCTTTTTGTGGTTGTAGCACCAGGTACATCTCCTGGATATCGCCTTTTTGCCAGTCTTATCCATGGGATGTTTTTTTATATTATGCAATGTTTCCAAGGGTATGGGTGCTGGCAACCTCGCAGGAACCAGGGTTTCAATAACGGAGAGTCGAAAATCATACAACGACATTTTCGATTTCGTGTGCTTCTTATATAGCAGATGGGCATTGATAAGAAGCATTTGAAATATGTGAATCCCTAGCTTCTTGTACCAGCGGAGACATTTCCTTTCACAGGGATAGTAGGAAAGCAACTGGTCTTGTCTATCTACCCCTCCCATGTATTTGTTATATTCATAAATTGGAGCAGGTTTTTCTTTTTCCCTGTCCAATTTATCGGGATAGGTGACCATTTCATCGGTGAACTCCGTTGTTATGTAGGCCACTTCCCGCTTATCCCGCCATTTGCCTATCAAAACCCCATCATCGCTGTATTTTTCAATGGTTTCTCCTTTTTTTAATTTGGTACTCTTTATCTCAGGTGGAGTATTCTTTCTTTCTGCCCTCAAAGTACCCGTGCAATAGGTATTGCGGTTTAGAAGTTTGACGGCGAGGTCATGACTGTTGTAATAGTTGTCCATGTAGACTGCATGGCCAACATCGAGGCGCCCTTCAAGCAAATGAAGAACAACATTAGCTGCGTGGCCCTTGCCGCCAAAATCGTCCAGTTGCCCAGTGTATACAGCAAATTTTAAAATGGTGCCGCAAGGCTCTGTCAGTATGTATAATTTTATACCATATTTGTGTTTTTTATTTTTAATATACTGGCGGAAGGAAAGTCTTCCTCGAAATAAGACCATAGACTCATCCAGGGATAGATTTTTGTCGGGATAGTAGAGCTCTGCCATTTTCCCGTTGAAGTACTCAATGAGCGGCCTAACCTTGAACAGGCGATCGTCCGGTTTAGGTTCGCCCTCCCTCGGGTTACGCGTGAAATGTAGACACCTGCATTGAAAAAAAATTTTTTTCATTTCAAAAAAAATTCAAGTTGTAGTAGTACAACTCGCCTCATAATCAATAAAAACCTGTCTCGGCTCATTGCGGCTGCAAAGAACGGAATGCTAAACAGACGCGAAGTTTTCCAATAGTCTTGTAGCCTATTTGTCGTAATCGTCCCCATGTGAAGAAGTACGCCGAAAAAGATTCGCAACTCTTCCGGGGTCACATTATGCCAGCGAGTAATTCGCGACGAGGGAGATGTCTTCTCAGACAGAAATACATCCACGGCATACGCATTCGTTTCTTCCGCAATCATTTCATAAAAGTGGTCATCCACCAGCATGTTAAAAAAATCTATGGGTGCATTTCCTGTAAATTAGAAATTTAATTGAGACTTTTCAAAGCAACGCGCCATCCCCTGCTTCCTCTTTCGGTTGATGGAGTGCGGATCGGATGGGTGCGCATTGAGAAAATGGAAACAAATCTTACCATCTGGCACAACAAGGAACTCCATTCGCTTTGTGAAAGGAAAGGTTTTCATCGCCCGATTGTTTGACCATTTAGGGCCGGGGGGTGGTACAGCTGCAGCCGCTCTAGCTGGTTGGGGTTGCGTCGGAGCTTGTGTTTGCTGCAGTTGAACACGTGTTGTTGGTTGTTGCGCTTGGATTTGAGAGAAAGCACTCCTCTGGTCCATATTTTCAATGACTTCCTCGGAGGAGGCATCACTCTCCCCCGCTATATAATCATCATCGGAGTCAATTATTTCAGGGTCGTCATCTTGAATATCCGCGTCGGAATCATAAAGGAGTTTTTCTAACTCCTTATCAGATAATGGAGGCTGATAGTATCGTTTGGGGGCCTGTCGTGGCCTTTTGGGAGTGGAGGGTCCTGCTTCGTCATCCGCCATGACTAACTCCACCAAGGGTATTTTATTTTGTAAATTACACTTATCAACACGCTCACCAAAATACGTCACCTCACGTCCACCGCTAAGATCACACTGAACGATATAAAGAAGTGACGCAGATGGTATATTTATCGACCACGCGCTTATGCCACCTACCGCGCATGGCTGATTTATCGCCCATCAGCACTTAACGTGTTAAACTCTTTGTTTATTTATTTAAAAATAAAAATTGCAAGCTTTTGTTGTACAAGTCAATGTACGGTTTTAACCATGCCAATTGTTTATACTGTAAAATTCTACGAATTTTTTAAATTTTGAGTCCACGTTTTAACGCCTGCTTTAAGGTGGTTACATGCACTTGCGATCACGGGCTAGCAACTCTATTGTTATGCAATCGGAACTGTTTTAGTGCTTACTCTCGTCACCTCTGGCGCTAGTTATGCGCTAGTTTGTGGTTTTTTAAATTTACCGCATTATTATTTTTGGTTAATAAGTTGGTATTTTGTTTTGAAGTTTCGGGTGCTTATATAATAAACAATTTGTAATTATGTTTTCTGTAAAAACGAAATCTTCAAAAAAGTGTTGCAAGTTAAAATTAAGTTTGTTAAACATGGGTTTTTCTTGTTGTGTGCGTAATTGTAATTCTGTAAGTAATCACATAGGAATGCATTGCTGTACATCAAAGAGGAGGTCGAAGTACACTCAAGAAAAGAAGTTTGCCTACATTGTTTTTACCAGGTAATTATTTAATTATGTTTACTTAAATTTGTTATTAATTAATTTTAGGTTTTAATGATATACCCACCGAGAGTAATTCTATTTTAGAATTTTTCTTGCCTGAAGCTCTCGGCATTACTGAATGTGAAATTGTTGAATCAAGTAATAGCAATGTAGTTATGAACGTTCAAGAACCTCAGATAATGCTGGAAGAGATATTATGGAACCTAGTAGATCGAATGTAATTATTAAGGAAACGGAAGATGTTGAACTACCTCAGACCCCTGTTGTTGATCAAGAATTTCAATTTCCAAGTACGTCTGCATTGAAAACACCTCGAATGAAACGTAAAGGTAAAACATTATATTTTCTTAATTTTACTTGTGATAACGGAATAATTTTTTTGCAGATTTGAAAAGAAAATTTAATTTATTAAGATCAGTTGGTGTAAATCGTATTAGCGAACTTACACCAAAGGCTCGGAAACTGCACAAAATAGCAAGTAGTTTACTTTTATAATTATGTATTATAGAATCCAAAATTTGAGGTCCATGTCACTGGCCCCCCCCAAATCAATTTTTAACAAAAAATTGGTGTCAATCGTTAGTGCTTCGTTAGTGCTTGTTTGTGCTTCCATTCCCGAAGTTTGTGCTCCAACGGTCGCGGATCTATTCGCGAAATCTTCTGGGAGGGGCTGTAGACACGATGCCCCCCCCCAAATCGATTTTTAATAAAAAATTGGTTTCAATCGTTAGTGCTTCGTTAGTGCTTGTTTGTGCTTCCATTACCGAAGTTTGTGCCTCAACGGTCGCGAAGCTATTCGCGAAATCTTCTGGGAGGGGCTGTAGACACGATGCCCCCCCCCAAAGCGATTTTTAATAAAAAATTGGTGGCAATGGTTAGTGCTTCGTTAGAGCTTGTTTGTGCTTCCATTTCCAAAGTTTGTGCCTCAACGGTCGCGAAGTTATTCGCCAAGATATGGGCATTTATAGTTTCTGTGAACTCCGAGCAAGTTCCGCGCGAATGCATAGATTTAAAAGGTCTAAAAATTAATAAACAATAAATATGTAGTCATAATATTTATAATGAAGCTTAAATCTATTGTTATAAACAAAATATTTTTTAAATATAATAAAATGGTTACACCTATTTATTGAAACAAGATATTATAATGTTGCAAACGGTCGTCTTGGTGATAAAGGAGTCTGTAAAAATTCTGCTATTCATCAATTTTATGAAAACCATAAAGAGCGCATGTAATTTTATAAATGTAGCATTTGTTATAATTATAAGTAAGCCGCCAATTATCAACGTAAAAAGTAAAAATATTTGTTTCCTTCATCGATGAAGGACGGATTGGGGATTACCTCAAGTAATTCCTATATTTAAAGGTTAGTACATTTTCTTTAAAAGCATTAATTTTAGTATGTAGCGTATATACAAGTGGCCGTATCTGGTGGGGGTTTTAGGGGTTCACCCCCCCCTCCCCCGACATAAAACGCATGATTAAATTCTAGAATATACAATATAATATATAGGACAATAGTGCATTTTTATTTTTCATTAAAATGCATTCGAAAATAATAGTTCTTTTTTAAATCCATAAAATAAATTATAAACAATAAAAATAGAAAGTTACAGTTGATATTAAAAAATATATAAAAATATTTTTTTTACATGGTGTATTTCTTTCTGCACATGTATTTACTGGTAAAAGTATAGATAATTGCAGTTATACAATGAAAAACTCCGTATCTGAGGCGGCGCTGAATAGGAGAAAATATGTTTGACTTGCTTGACCTTGAAAACTTCATAAATTTTTGTCTGCGGCGCTTCATTCTTGGAGGTGTTCCCAGACCCTCTCAGGTATTCGGACTGACGGAACCAGTTATTTCTTTATCGTTCATCCCCCCCCCCCCAATCACAGTCTGAGATACGGCCCTGCAGTAGCTCACAAAAATAAACGTACAGTCGTATGCTAGCAATGTAAATCGTCCCTTTTGAAGACCTATGTTCTCATATCAAAATCGGTTTTACAGCAAAATTTATTAGACATATATTGTTGAAAATATAATTATCTTCATTTTTGTTATATAATTGTAATATAAGTACAGAGGCTTCAAAAATTATAAATCTGTGGTACTAAGGGAGAACCCCATATTATGTCAAGAAATATAAAAACGGATGATATATCAAACTTATCAAATTATTTTTACTACCCGTAGAAATTTTTCAATAATCATATATAAAATGGTAGATAACACTTGGACGAATTTTGTCTTACTATTGCTTATTGATATAAAATCTGAATTTCAGTGACATCGCAAATCTTAAAAAGTGCTTCCTGAAAAATCATGCTTTGACATAAGGGGTTCTGCCTTAGTACCACAGAAATGCACTCCTATGTTAATAATGTAAATCGCATCTTTCGAACATTCTTTTTTTTCTCATATAAAAATCGATTTTATAGCAAAATGTTTCAAACAATTTGTGTTGCAAATTTCATTTTCTTTATTTTTGTTTCTGTTGCCAAAATAGCAACAACAAACCAGTAGCCACCTCATTTTAAATTTCTGATCACGCCATCCAGTTTGAGGTTGGATTTCTAAAGTTTCTTATCAGAGACGGCCCTGCTCTCACAATTTGAATTTAAATTTAGCGGTGCCAACTATAACTAAAATTTAGGTTGGCAATTCAGGACCAGATTTCAGTATCAGTATCAGTTTCGGTGTCAGTATCAGTATCAGTTTTAGTGTCAGTATCAGTATCAGTATCAGCATCAGTATCAGTATCAGCATCAGCATCAGTATCAGTATCAGCATCTGCATTAGCATCAATATCAGCATCAGTATCAGCATCAGGATCAGCATCAGCATCAGGATCAGTATCATTTCGAGTAGTGTAGCAGTAAGAAACAAACTGAATTGGAAACTTGAAGAAATCTAACCTTAAACGACACGTGGACAGGAATTGTAAGTAGGTTTAATATTTAATAGTATATTATTTTATTTGTAGCAATTTTCAACATAATTCTCAATAAATTGAGATTCAAATACTACAAATGTTATAATATCACATTTTTGTTTTTTAGGCTTCTATACAAAGTATAGCAAGAAGCCTTGTGTTCTGGTACTGTGTCCGTCCGTTTGCATGTTTCAACTTTAAGAACTATTCCAGTATAGTTTTAGGCTTCCATGCAAAGTTTAGCAAGAGGCCTTATTTAAACTGTAGGCATTGTTCTTAAATTTGAAACATGCGGACGGACTGGCGGACGGACACGCACTTCTCTTTTTTATACTATTGATATATTGTGTTTATTGTTATAGTATGAAAAACATAGGTACGTTATAATTACCATAGATAACTGTTATTTTCATTTCTCATCTTTTAATGTTCTTATTTATTACAATTTTTAAGTATGTACTTTATCGGATTCATTTAGTTCATTTAGAATTTTTCTGTATCTACCTTAAGTCGTTGTCTCACTGTGAAAATTCCATCCAAATTTTTCTAAAAATTTGTATAAAAACGGTTTTGATAGTGTAACAGGCCAATTGTTTTGTAAAAATGAGGCACTTAAAAGTGTTTTTATAGTGCTTCTATTTTCATGACGTCACGAAAACGTTTTTATAAAAACCAGAGTTTTAGAACAGTTTCTAGAATTTTGATAAAAGCAGACTTTCCATTGGCTGTTGACACCCCATTCAACTTCAATTTACGCATGAAGTATACCGGGGGGGTAAATCTCCTGCCAAAATATGTACACCACATCTCCTTTTCCTTAAAACCTCCCAATATATCGTCACATCTCGCCACATTTCCTTCATCTCCCCACATTTCCTTCATATCCCCACACCTCCCCATATTTCCTCACATCTCCCATATCTCCTCACATCTCCCCCACCTCTTCAAATCTCCCACACCTTTCAATTACCTGTTTAATTTATACTTAAATAACTACGCATGCCTAGATTTGAAAGATAGGTTTTATTAAATTTATATTTGTAAGATTTTATATTTATTAGTAAAAAAATTATATTATGAACGCCAACTTTAACAAAAATTAAAATTAACAATATTATGATAATCCAAATAGTCTTTCTTTCTTCAAGTATTTTTCATTTGGCATTTTTTCGAGATTTACTCAGAATATTGGGATTGAAAAGGCTGTGATCTCCCTTTGTTTCCTAGTTTTGTGTTTTCAGCCAGTTCACGGTACCTATTCTTGGTAATCCCTGAATCCAGGGTTTGATATGGTTCCGATATCCCACATCTCCCTTACACCTCCTTCACATCTCTATATCTCCCATATCTCCCTCAAATATCCGCACATCTCCCACACATTTCTTGCCTCGTGTACACCAAATCTCCCCGGTGATTTACTCCCCGAAGTATACCTTACTTTTCGGTTAGTTTATAACAGCTGATCGTGTTTTTATAAAAACTGCATTTTACAGTGGAACACAGCGTAAAATTTTTTTATGGCTCATGACGTCACATCATTTGTATACAAATTTTTATAAAACGTTTTTATACAAATTTTTATAGTCTGATACACCTTGTTATTACTTATAATTGTTTTTTCTTAGTGTACAATACGTAATCTCAACAAACCTATAAGAGAATAAACAGAATGCCAAGACCATCTACAGTTGATTTCGAGCAGCTCCATTTTATAATCCTTGCAAAAAAAGAAAGAATATATGATCCCATAGGTAAAAAGATTTGGGGCCCAACAAATGCTTGTTGGACAGAAATATCGAAAGAATTAGGTAATACTACTAGTACTGCAAAATACATATATAGCCATGTAATTACGAACAGGCATAATATATTGGAAAAGTTAAATTTCCAGCCTGCGTCTAAGAAAGTTTCCGATACTTTGGATGAGAAACCAAACGAACATGAGAAACCAAACAAACATGAGGAACCAAACGAATATGAGGAACTAAACGAAAATGAAGATTACAGTTTGAAATTCAAAATATCGTTGTCGAAGGAGCAGTGGTCTAATATTTATTTACCCAATAATTGTTATAAACGATCAGATCGGGATTGTAATACTAGGAATTATGAAATATTGAAACCCCACTGTTGGACAGATATAATTCATACTCAATTCTACAAGGAAACGAAATTGTCATGTTGTATAGTATATGAACGTTGTAAAATTTATCCACATGGTGTTAATTTTCTTCGTATAAAAGGTCAATGCAAGTCCTGTCAAAGCATTTTTCAATGTACTATGGAAAATGCTCCTGAATTGGAATCCCTTGTGATGATGACCTGCACATACGCTGGAAATTTCAGAAATTGTAACCAACAAAAAAAGAGAAATATTTCTAAAAGCGAACGTGACGATTTGGTGAAATATTTGGTTGATGAAAATAAGGCGCCGTCTTATATTTTGAATGAAATGGTACAAAAGCATACAAATTACGGTGATGCACTATCCAGTAATTTACCGACCGCAAATGCCTTGAGATGTTTGAAATACAAACATTTAGCTAAGAATCGATTGAGTTCGGATCCTATTTTAGCTTTATCCAAGATGAAAGGAATGTCGCCTTTTAATGAATGTATTCGCGATATGGGAAATGATCGTTTATTTGTTCATTATTGGTCGCCAACTGAAATTGATATGTATAGAATATATGCAAAACAAAACAAAATTCCAACGATAACTATCGATGCAACAGGTGGTGTGGTCCAAAAGGTAAACCTAATTACCGAAAGAACAACGTCAGCCATATTCTTGTATGAAATTGGAGTTATGGATCACATGAACCAAAGCCAATTCCCCGTGGCACATATGTTATCTGAAAAACACGATAATATGTCGATAGCTTGTTGGCTTTCAGAATGGTTGAAGAACGCTATTGTACCGCCTAAAATTGTGGTAACTGATCAATCACTGGCTTTGATGATGGCAACAGTAAAAACATTTACACAATATTCCAAGCTATCCAAATATTTAAACGTTTGTTCAGATCTAATTAAAAACAAACCAAATGTTGAAGTACCTTTATGCATGATTAGGAATGACTTTAACCATGTAATGCATTTGTTTAGTAGTTGGCCAGAAATCAAGTCTACCACAAAACGTATTAAAAATTTTTATTTACGCTCATTTGGTTTATTGGTAGTTAGTACGAATTTTGAGGATATAAAGAAATTGTTATATAATATATTCACGGTGGCTTTACACGAGGAAGATGGAAATAATGCTGATGAAGATGGGGGTCCTACAAGTTGTGAAATGGCAAAAAGATATTTAAAAAGCAGAATAGCAACGCACGAAACCACAAATGAAGTATGGGAATGCCAAATGAACGATGAAAATGGTGATATAATTGAAATGGAAGATGGTGATACTGAAATTGAAGTTATGTTGGATATTTTCGAAGAAATTAAAGCTATTTATGATTTGTGTTGTAGGGAATCAAAAAGTAGGTCTAACGAAGGAGATCATGATAATATGCAGTACAACCCTGCAATTGCAAAAAAATTGTTAAAGTTTTGTAAACTCCTCCCGTGTTGGTCTGCTGTAATGATCCCTATATTTAAATATGGAAATCTTACCGAAACCAGTGCAACATCTGAAAGTCTTTTTAATCAGTTAAAAAATCGCATTTTTCAACATAAAACCCTGCCAATACGAATAGATGATTTTCTACAGATTCATATAAAAAATATTATTGGATCTATGATACTTACGAGATCCAAATACAATAATACGATGGAAATAAAAAATAATACGAGTACAATAGAATGCGATAAAATAGAAGATAATGCAAACGATAGTTCTTCGGTTCATGACAATATAGTCAACGATAATGATGATCCAAATTATTTTGAATTTCAAAGTGAAACCGCATTAGATAATGGGGGTGGTCTTGGTGAAAACAATAATACGATGGAACTAAAAACTAATGCAATAGAATGCGATAAAACAAAAGACGATGCAAACGATGGCTCTTCGGCTAATGACGATATAGTCAGAGATAATGATGTTCCGAATTATTTTGAATTGGAAAGTGAAACCGCATTAGAAAATTGGGGTGGTCTGGCTGAAAACACAAAAAACGAAAAAGAAGCAAAAAGAAGGAAACCCAATTACTTGGATAAAGATTACACAGTTTTACTATACAACGATCAAATCAAAACGAAGTCGTCAGTAATCGGATTACTGAGAAATGGAAATATGTTGGATTTAAAACCGATTCTAATTGGCAAAATGCATTTCACTGTTATCAATACATGCGGATTCGACAGCGTGATACATATCATGTGCTGTTCTTATGCGGAAAGCAAAGAATATGCAAATTTTGTGGATGCTCAAAAAACATTATCTACATTATACGAGCTGGTTGCACATGTTATGCGAGATGGAGTAAACGCACAAACTTACAAGAAGCGTGCTTTAGTTTTGGATAAAGTTGTTGGAGAAGCCAACAAGAAATATTTATCAAATAACCACGTTGAACTAAACGCTGCATCCACATGCTATTATTTATTGAAAGAATTGTTCCATAATCAGCCCTCTATGACAGAGCGTAGGAAATGTCCTAAATGCAACAAGGAGACGATAGTTCCATACTCCACTATAACGATTAATTTTCCTACAGAACGTATTGGATGCCTTCAGAAAGCATTAGACCACCTATTTAAAGAAAATTCTAATAGTAGTCAATGTATTCACTGTCGACAAATTACCGAAAAAAGCATCCGTTTTGGTTCCCATATATTCCTGGAAATATGCGGGAATTTAAAAAAAAATTCGTCATTAGATTTTAACATTCCGTTACAAGAAATCCCTCAGGAAATTCAACTTGGTAAAAACATGTATTACCTCCGGGGAGGAATTAGCTTCTTGCCGCCTACGTTAGTAAATAATGTCAAAGCAGTTGGGCATTACATTAGCTATTGCTGGCGAGTAAGTTTGGGTCAGTGGGATCGTTATGATGATCTACAGCTATCATCTAAAACTGTAAGGCAGACTACAAAAGCAATGAACTGTCAATTTCTTGTGTATAGTATATAAAAATATATATATTGGGTACATTTACACCGAGAGACTAAATGGTGACCTGACCTATTTGTTTACCTAAGCCCTATCCCATTTACAACTGTTTACACCATGTGGAATTTGGACCATACCTACGCCGGCTTAGTCGACAAATAGGTAGAATTTGGGTGTAATGTTATTATAAATATTATAGAAATCTGTTTTATTTAACCTTATACTTTAGTCGCCAGGGGGTCGTTAAACTGAATTTTGAAATTACGCGTAAAAATGAAGTTTGTCTAATAATAATTAGATTATCTTGTATAAAATCATCACTCTTTAGTATAATAATGACGCCGGCTGAATATTTTGTTACATATCAGTACATTAGAGCTGCATTGATGGTAGAATACATAGTTCAATAAAAGCACGCGTCTCTTCCACTGTCCAATTTACCCCTTTTCTGCGGGGTACCTTAGACAATCCCAACTCGACTTCCTTTGCGAACTATCGCCTAACTCTTCAATATCGATGGAATAGTTCAAATTCTCCATTGTAATAATAATTATACAAAAAATATTTAAACTTTATTTTGTTTTGACATTAATTTGATGGTGACGTCTTTATTTTATTTTATTTTATTTTATAATTTTTAATTATTTTTCTAGTATAACGCCGTCTATTGTATCAAATACAAAACAAATTTGTTGTATTTGGTGTAAAACAGTTTACACCGTCCGGATAGGTCGCTAATCTTAGGTGAGTCCAAGGAAATGGTCGACCTCACCTCACCTAAACATTTGGTCAGATAGGTCGGGTAACAAGGGTTTACATCATCCCACCTAAATTATTTAGTCCGAATTTAAGGTTTGGGTCTCTACCTAAGTTATCGGTGTAAACCAGGCCATTAATTGATGTTGATATATCGATATTGATATATTGATATAAAAATATCATCAGTTCTTAATATATTTAAAAAATATTTTTCGTACACTTTATTAATAAAAAATACTTTCTTTATAGCAATTGTTTTACCGTTTATTATAAATATTATAGCTACATATTTATTGTTTGTTAAATTTTGCATCTTTGAAATCTACTGTAACTTTCTTTCTATTTTTATTGTTTATAATTTTTTTTATGGATTTAAAAAAGGACTATTATTTTCGAATGCATTTTAATGAAAAATAAAAATGCACTATTGTCCTATATATTATATTGTATATTCTAGAATTTAATCATGCGTTTTATTTCGGGGGGGGGGGGGTTGAACCCCGAAAACCCCCATCAGATACGGCCTTGAGCCACTTGTATATACGCTACATACTAAAATTAATGCTTTTAAAGAAAATGTACTAACCTTTAAATATAGGAATTACTTGAGGTAATCCCCAATCAGTCCTTCATCGATGAAGGAAACAAATATTTTTACTTCTTACGTTGATAATTGGCGACTTACTTATAATTATAACAAATGCTACATTTATAAAATTACATGCGCTCTTTATGGTTTTCATAAAATTGATGAATAGCAGAATTTTTACAGACTCCTTTATCACCAAGACGACCGTTTGCAACATTATAATATCTTGTTTCAATAAATAGGTGTAACCATTTTATTATATTTAAAAAATATTTTGTTTATAACAATAGATTTAAGCTTCATTATAAATATTATGACTACATATTTATTGTTTATTAATTTTTAGACCTTTTAAATCTATGCATTCGCGCGGAACTTGCTCGGAGTTCACAGAAACTATAAATGCCCATATCTTGGCGAATAACTTCGCGACCGTTGAGGCACAAACTTTGGAAATGGAAGCACAAACAAGCTCTAACGAAGCACTAACGATTGCCACCAATTTTTTATTAAAAATCGCTTTGGGGGGGGGCATCGTGTCTACAGCCCCTCCCAGAAGATTTCGCGAATAGCTTCGCGACCGTTGAGGCACAAACTTCGGTAATGGAAGCACAAACAAGCACTAACGAAGCACTAACGATTGAAACCAATTTTTTATTAAAAATCGATTTGGGGGGGGGCATCGTGTCTACAGCCGCTCCCAGAAGATTTCGCGAATAGATCCGCGACCGTTGGAGCACAAACTTCGGGAATGGAAGCACAAACAAGCACTAACGAAGCACTAACGATTGATACCAATTTTTTGTTAAAAATCGATTTGGGGGGGGCCAGTGACATGGACCTGTATTATTCAATCTTTTATTTAGGCTTGTTGAGGCTTAAAAACATAATACCTGTGAAAAACCATAAATTACCTGTCGGCAATAAAAGGTGAGATAGAGAGAGAGGTTCATCCTGCGCTTCCAAATTTAGAATAAATATTAACGCCACGCTTACCCAAAATTTCCTTTTTTTTGCTTTGTTTTATCAACAGTGATTACGATGTGATGCATTCGTAATTAACGACAAGCGACCACCGAAAACCCATCAACCTCGCACCACCAGCCCGACAATGACTTCGAACCCGAAGATAGAATGGAGGACAACCAACCCTCCAGAACCGCCAGCCGTTCCAGTTCAATCCCCTCCCGCAGGAGCAACAGTAACCAGTCACCTACCGCCCAACCTCTCAAACCAACCAGGACAAGAATTCCACCGATAACACTCCGAGACGCTGCAAAATGGCTCACAATATGTGCGGAAATGGACAAACTGAAGATCGCCTTCACAAAGGTGAGAAACGTAGCTGGGGGTATGGCCATCACCCCAGCATCCCCCGAGGACCACAAAGCGATGCTGAAATTCTTCGAAACCACCCTCAAACCTGAAGAAGGGGGGTTCTATTTCCACCAACTCAACGAAGACAAACCACTCAAAGTGGTCATCAGAGGCATCCACCCGGATGTCCCAATCACGGCCGTTCACGACGACCTCCGCCGACAAGAATTCGAATTCACGATAACAGCCCGAATATACAGAGGAAGACACCTTGCCCCTCTACCCCTCATCATGATAACACTAGTGAAAAACGAAGATGCTTTCTTTTAGTTGATGGTGGTTATGCCTATAAGAGCTACTTGATGCCACCATTGCATCATGCAAAAAAGAAGGAATGAAAATTTATAGAACGAATCGCAAATACGCTGTAGAAATTCAAGGGAATTTGTTTTTGTTTGAAAGTTTGTTCCTTTCTCGTTCTTTACTTGACAGATGAAGAAGAATTTATATATTATAATTAGTCTGTTTTTGGCTGTAGAATTGGTTAATCATGATTAAATTAATTTATAGTCTAATTTTTATTTATCATCAGATTTATTTTATATCAGATATTTTCACATTAGTTATTAGTTATAGATATTTTTTATCAGTAAGAAACCATAACCATAACTGGAACCTTTATTAAATTTCATTACAACAAAATTCTAAATTATAAAGAAAATTTGTTTTAATAATTTATTATTAACCTCGCAATTAAAAAGTTACATACTTTTAGCCATAAGAAAACATACTATTTTAGACTGCAGAGATCTCAAAATCGAACTTAAATATTAATTTTTGCATATATTATCTATCATTTATTTATATAACATATTTTAATTAGGATTCTAATATTGTCATCGAAAAAGGCGATATCAATCTTGGTGGCATTGACGATCCAGAAAATTTGAATACTAGTTCAAATATTTCTGAATTTAGAGACTTGTTCAGTTCTACACCTGACCCTTCACATGATCCTTGGCCACTTCTGTTAACTGCATAACAGTTACAACACAACAGAACGACGATATTAAGGTTAAGTATCTATTTTTTATAAATAATAATTTAAGTCTAAATTGTTAAACTTTTGTAGACTTACATTTTGGATTTATTGGAAAAAACAAATGATGGCAAAGAGGTTTTGCAAACATATCGAATTAATAATACTGTTAAGCGAAACCTTTTGGTAAAACTTATTATCGAAAAAAAAATTGGAGAGTGATCCAATGGATGGAAGGTTAGTCTCTTATTATTCTTATTATTTATAATATTTTATTAAAAACAAAGTATCACAGACACATTCCTGATTAAGCTAACAACTTACTAAAACCGTACTAATTAATGTTTATTGTTTTAGAATAACAAAGGAGCGCTTTCTTGATTTGGCAATGAGCATTTGCAACATTTTTCCGTGTGAGTTCTCTCGAACATATTTTGTGCTTGCATGCAGAGATGCAACAAATAAACCCTTAAGTGCCCTAGGAGAATATTTAAACTGGCTAGTTTACAATAAACAACCATGGATGAAAGTCGAAGATTATTGAGGGAAAACTTCTAGTGCCAGGTTGGAAAAATATCATCGGGACAATAATCCAATTCACGAATATTTCCGCACTTATCCTGCTCTTTAGCTACCACTAGGTTACACTTTGTTTATTTCATTTTTCTGGGTTTTAGATTTTACGAGATTTCGAAATTTTATACGAAAACAATATAAATCATCTCTTCAATAAGTGGTGTGGATTGTATAAAACAATAATTAGCTTGGCGAAGAAAAAGATATGTTCCATTTTTGACATTTCTAATACATAAATATGAGAACTATGAACATTTATGTGAAAGTGTGGTACAACGTAGGTTTAAAAATAATAAGAGTGCATCATACTAATTTTATAATTTTTGTAGATATCGAAAAAAACACTGTAAGGCATAGGAAAGAAAATATAGGCATTAGGAAAGTTTCTAAAATAGAAACGCAGGAATCGTTCCTAGAGGTAATTTTATGACTTATTATAATTTAAAAAAAGTTGTTTGTCATAATATTTGGTTTTTTTTTGTAGAAAGAAGATCTTACTGTGGCATTAGAGGAGCGCGAGGCTCGAAATGCCGAACAAGGAGAATCGGAGCAAGCGGGGATTATTTTTGTTGGAAAATTAGAAAACCCTAAGTGTTTGGTGAAAACTAACGACATTTTGTAAGAAGTTCAAAGTTCCCTTACCGCGTTGGATTTGTGCTTTAAATTGTTTATGGTTTTAAACGCGTCATATCCAGAATCAAACTGCCAGTGCTGGACGTTTATACAAACCAAAATTTATGAAATGCAAACGAATAACGACTCTTCATTTATTGCAGTGAATACTGTATATATTCAGACAATTAAAAACAAAAAAATGATCTAGTTCTGGAAATTGGCTTAAAACGTATTTTATTTATATATAAAGTTTATAGAAATTCCTGGAAGTTTGTGGAAGTTTCTAGAAATATGCATTTGGATATAAATTGCAGCTCGATTTGCTGTGAAAAACAAACAATATACTCACATATGAACCTTCCAGGAGAGCACATGTGCGATAAAAACTTGAACTCTAGTGGAAAAACTTCAAAACTTAGCGACAGACTGACCAAGGCCAGGACCTCAGGAATAATCAAGCAGAAAAACAAGCTTAACACAACGAATGCAGATGACGCCTTTCACAAAAAGTTGAATCTGATTTTGTTAAAAGCCAACCTGCCAACCAGAATCGAACAGCATCAATCCAAGGAAAATCCACCAATAACCATGGAAAATGGAAAAACCGCCAGCACACCGTTGCCCGTGTTCAACGGATATGGGATTTTGGACACTCTGCTCGAGGACATCAATCCATGGACGAAAGTCAAAAGGAAGCAGAGGCATCCACCAAAACTACTGACCGCAGTATCGTCGGCAGTAAAGCGTTCCCCACCACCCATTATCCTCATCCATCCAATTAATGACATTTTAAAATTTCAGTCTCAGTGCAAAGCCGTGGCGAAGCAGAACGTCACTTTCCAAGCCATGAGAGGTCAAACATGGATCTATACACAGACCATAGAAGGGATCTCTTCTCCAATGGCGCGCCAGGATACACCTTTTAAAATGACGAGTAATCGCCACGGAGGCTCGTGATTGGCCAATCGGGACTTTAAAATAAATTTGTAAATATTATTAACTAGTTTTATTTGTTTTCTTTTCCTAGTTTATTTAATCATTCCATTGGGTTTTTGTCCTCCTTTTTTATCTTTAAAAATTATTATAATTAATTATTAATTTAACCATTGTTTGTATTCAATTCATAATTATCCGATAAATTGTAATTTAGTAGCAATAGGCACTGACATGTAATTACCATAATCCACACATTTGTTAAATGACTCGTAATTATTATTATGAACAATATAGAGTTTTGTCTGTCTCTGTAAATATCGTAGAAATAAATAGTAGTGTAAATAAATATACCGGGTGTTACATAAATACAGTGAATTTATTAGACTGCGTGCCAAATAGAAATAGAAGCGTCAATCATCATAGGCCATGCCTATGCCTCCAACCAATTAAAGACCACTAAGTCACTCATTAGCGCGCCGTGAATTTCTTACAAGTGTTACTAATTGTTTTAGTTTTGCATTTTCTTTCAAATGTACAAGTCAAAGCTACAAGTCGTCAAAATTATTTTATAATTAAAACTTGAATTTATTATTCACATTTGTTATTAATATTGTTGTTTGTTAGTTATTTATTTAAACAAACAAGTATTAAAGATACGCGTAAAGACTAAATTGTGATTTTAAAATAACTAAAATAATTTTATTTTGGTACGCCAGTGTTCATATAAACACTGCATACATGTTATCTTTTTAAAAACAATTGACATGATGAATTCTAAACACCTTTTCACCTCATATTCGTCACTACTGAACCGGTTGACTTATGGGAGGTTTCTATTACTAGTTCGATTCACCATATATTAATCGGCAATGCACTCATAGAAAATGCAACAGTATGTCTTTTAAAAATAATGTTACCAACTATAATGATTGACGGTTCTATTTCCATTTGGCACGAACTATAGTGTAGTAATTGTTCTATTGTTGTTAACTTTAATTGTGAGAACGGTTCGATTCCATGACATTTTTGGAAAAACATGTAAGATCTCGAAAAGCGGTTGCTTCCGCAATTCTCTCAGTCGAGAGTGAAACGCAGGCAACTTCTTCCTTTGTACGAGATGTGGAATCCTCCATAATCATATGATAACAGGGATACGAACACGGCAAGAAGGTTTCGGCTTATTGCGAAGTAGGCTTCCAAATCGATAATTTGGAAAAGCTTATAAAACTAGAAACTGATTTAAATGACGCATGTTGTGCGGTAAAAGTGGCGAAACAGTGAGAATCGGTATTAACTTAAAAACAGTTGCAATTTTTATAATTTTAGATAATCGGTTTTCTGTTGTGGGGGGGGGGAGCACAGATGTTAGAAGTTCAACTATGAATATTTTGAAATATTTACTTTCAGACCAGCTCGCATCTCAATATAATTAGGAAGGCCGAGAAAGAAAGAACTTGGCGTTTAAGAACATCAAATCAATGGAAGGAAGAATAACGGAAAATAAAATGTGAAAGGTTTTCTAAGCGAAAATCACATAAAAATATTAGTAGCCGTTCTTGCTGAATATTTAATATCGGAAAACCAAGGCATGTCGTTGAAATTAATTGTTGAGCATTCGGATGAGATTACGAAATTGTTTCCTTCAGAAAGTAAGTTCATTTCTACTTAAATTTTTGTTAGTTTGTCTCTGAAAAATCTAACTTCCTAAACAGATATATTTAAAATTATACATGGTGTTGCAAACCTGTCAGTTGCAAAACGTAATAAATACTCTTATTACAATAATTAGATTATTTAAATAATTATTTATCCTATATTATTTTAGCGGATAGTACTTTAACAATAGATGGTGTTGAGCCCATCATTGATGAAGTTGTAAATAGAAATCAGATCTGGCAGTAATTGGCTTGAAATATTAGAAAAATGAAAAGTAACTGGTTAAAGTCAGAAATTTTCAATGTTTGACCATTGACATTGTAAATATAATTGAGGAGTGGCCTTTGTTTAAGCACCCAAGAAGTTCGGTTTTGGTTCGGAGTATTGAATAATATGATTTAAAAACTGCAAACTTTATTTTACAGAAAACTTCTGATGGATGCAACAAAATCGAGAATTCGCTCCTGACCTTCCGTTACCACCTCAACGAATTATTATTACCAGATGAGACATATGGCTTGATGCTGCTGTTGTTATCTATGCAGTTAATTTTGAGCAAATAAAAGATTGCTTTCTTGCATTTGAAGATGATTCGGTACATTGTAGAGAGTAATATTTTGAATCTGTTGACTTTCGTTAAAGCTATCATCTGAAATTAAAAAGTTAGAAATCGGGCCGATGCCCTTAAGTAACGCCTTTACGTATTCAGGTAAGTTATTACTTATTAATATTAAAATTACCATAGAATAATACTATGTTGCCTTTTTCAGATTTTCTACCATGTTAAAAAATTGTACATTTCTCGTATAAGCGATGCATGAATGTAAACTTTTTGATCATTAGATAAACATGATTTAATAATCAAAATTAGATTATTTTCTAACAAATATGAAATTTTCTAGGAAACAACAGTTTGCCTACTTTAAGTCCAAATAGTCTTAAAAATAAGTTTAATGTGAAGAATACTTTTTACCAGAATTTACTACATCAAAAAAATTAAAGTAATGTGCGGTGCCTTCTCCAGCAATTTTAGAAATATCTACCCAACTTCCACCACTTTTACATGTTTATTCTTCATTTCCCAAATAATTACTTCAATATTCACCACCATTACAGCAACCAACAATGGCTCAAAAAAAAAATCACCTTCATCTGATAATTACTTCATTACCAATTGGATCGATATTCCATCGCCATCAACGTCAAGTAAACCTTGTGGAAAGCGCAAACCATTTTCAGATGAGAATACTCAGAGAGAAAATATTGAATCAGAAGAAGCAACTCCAGAAAAAGTATTCTCAAATCAATAAGCTAAAAGAAAAAGCCAAAAAAATAAAGAAATATTATTATATAGATTTATTATAAATATTTAATGCATTTTTTAAAACTTCATGCCTACCTAATCTAAAATAAAGCCTTGGTAACAGCGAACAGCGGAATTTCACGTCACTCGACATTCAGTCTCCATCTGTCCACCCCCGTTCCCCGTTAAAGTGCACTGTAGTGTCTGTAGTTACTCCACGACTACTCACCGCACCGTGTGGATTATTTATGATATGATATGTGATTAAGATTATAACATTATAAGAAAGTTTTTAAAGTTAGTCTGTAACTCTGTTTATGTTCAAACTTCAAACCCTAAAATCGTGTTTAGTTTAGTAAGTAGCAGTAGTTCCTTCCTGTAAACAAATTAAATGTAGTAGTCCGTTGCCTAACGGGTAAGGCCGATGAATGAGCAATGCTTCAGGAAAACGCTTGGAACATTTTGATGAATTTGAGATTAGTTTTCTTGCTTTCTTCTAGGGAAATTCGAGACAAGATGCTACAGAAAGTCGCAGATACGTGTCCGAACGATCTTGTAGCCTAATCGAATACTGAAGCAGATGGCCCAGCTGAAGACGCTAAAAACCTCCAAGACACTGGTGGAACAGATTGACAGAATGTTACAACAGTTTCCATCGACAGTATATGCGGCTTAGACGTCACACCCCGACAAGACAATGCAGGGCACCATCAAGTTCCAGAAAAACCAGGATCTTGTGGAATCAATTAGAATAAAAGAGACACTTCCTCGAAACAACGAAGGCAGAAATCATCTTGATATCACCAAGCTGGTATGACTACAGTAAGTGCGATGATGCCTAACTTTACTTAGCCACCCCGAATGCCAATCCAGCAAATCTTTCAAAAACACCAAACAACAAACCCAATAGGTTTTGTATCTTCGTATCATTTTGTATCTTAGAGATATCTAGAGAGGAAAAATATACAATAGCAGATTCCCAACATTCGTTTGTGTATTTGCTTGGTTGTATGCAGGAAGTAGATGAACATATTGCGCATGTCAAAACATTGAAAGACACCGCTCATCCATTTATAATTTGCGTCGGAAGTAATATAGTTCCGATATAACTAATATTATTGGGTTCTTTCACGACCACAAATTTGTTTTTAACACTTTCCTTAAAGCTGTTGATACTTGCTTTAAGATCATTTCGTGTTTCATGTTGATTTTCCGAGTGCATCCAAAATAGCATGGAATTTTTTGGTACATTTCTACATACACAATAATTGTATATTATTTGAAAAATAATGATAATGTTGAACAACAAGAGATACGTTAGAAATGCAATGTTTGAAGTGTTATTATATTACATTTTTTTATTATTTAGAATTACCCAATTTAGAAATAGTAAAGGAGAAGACAAGTTGGCTAAAACACCGCTATGGTCCTTGGGTTAAAGTAGAACAATATTGGAAGGAAACAACAAAGTACAGAATTTTAAATTGTATAATATTTCATTAGCTAGCATTATAATATATTTTTTGAAATCATAAGCTGGGTGCATTTAATAAAGATTTCATTGCTACTAAATTTTGTTTAAATGAATTTTTTTTAAATTAGCCTGCATTGTTTGTAATACTATCGATATTTTGTTTATAGATAACAATTGATTTCGATTCCTTATATCCAAATAAGGAAGCGATGTGGTTTAATAAATGACCTTACTCTGCAAAGCCACAATAAATGTTGCAAAGAAAAAATCTGGACCAATAATTCAAGATTGTGTTAAAAAATACACAAATCGAGAAGGAAATTTTATTTGTAAGTGGTGTTATCTACATTATGCGCAGTTTTTGCTAATCTAATCTGATATTTTGAAATTTTTAAATCTTAAGGAAACCATAGGGCTTTTACTTTTCCCGCTACTGTTTCCAAACACTTACCGTGCCAAAAAGAGAACAAATGAATATTCGAAAATTGAAATGCAAACTTCTTTTATGGCTCGTGAACATAAAATTTTTCACGTATATGAAACTAGCTGACCCGGCGAACTTCGTATCGCCTCAGAACTTGAACCATATAAATTATTTGTAAAATTCTAGAACATCGTACCGCCTCAGAATTAATATACCAAGTGACTCGGCGAACGTTCTGCCATATAAATTATAGCTGGATACCCGGCTTCGCCCGGGGTCTCTTTAAAAATAAAATACTTTGCATTAGTCTACGTACTCGAACGTTTTCCAATCTTGCTTTCCGTTACTCGTTTGTTTCATACGAACGGACTTCAGCAATGCGTACACAGAACAAAACAGTAATTTTGGTTTTTCTTTTGTCTATCTATATATAGTTATGGATCTGTTGATCCGATGTGTTATGTTTATTATGTTATAGTTTATTATGTTATCCAAGTCTTTACGTTGGTTCCATTTAGGTATATTCCATTAGGTTATCCAAGTCTTTAGGTTGGTCCTGTTCTGGTATACTCTATAAGGTTCGAGGTTCTAGGTTGCTAAACCCTAAGTATTATTTTACTTATATAGATAATTATAAAGATATCGGATTATCAGATTATCTCTAAATTATCTATAACACGATGAATAGGCACTATTTGCCACATATTTTATTAAAGTTTGTTGAAAGCCGTTCTAAAGTAGCCTATCTTCTTCGCAGCATCGTAATTAGCTTATACACCAAATTTCATAAAGATTGGTCAAGCGGTCTAGGAGTCTATAAGGAACATACATACATACATACATACATACATCCATTTTTATATATATAGATAAAACGAAGCAGTAGTAAGCGAAGTGTACCGTCAGCAGGCTACTATAGAGCTATTAATTTGAAATTAACAGGTAGGTCTTACAACATTAGTTTAAGTATGTAAGTATATGAATATTTTTATACTCGGAAGAGAAATTTGCAAATTTATTGTATCAAGAAAGGATTCGCAGGCCAGCCGAAACGGCAATAAAGATGATTGATGATCAAAAGACGAGAAAGCAAATTAGTAATAATGTAAGTATTGTATCTGAAAGATTTTTATTCTTTGAACAAGAAAAACAGTAGCAAGCTCAGAAAAAAAGGGCCACAAAATTAACGATATTAAAACTCGAAACTGTTAAGAAACTAGTATAATCAGCAGAGCTGAAAGTAATTCAATTAAAAGGCTTGAAAAAAGTATTTCAATTACTCAAAAGTAATTCAATTACTTTAATTGAATTACTTTTGGAATTAACATAAAGTATTTGGTATTTGAATTACTTTAATAAAGTATTTGAGTATTTAGTAATTGGGTTTTAGATCTTTCTTCGGTAATTGAATTACTTTCTCAGTAATTGAATTACTTTTGAGTAATTGAATTACTTTCTCAGTAATTGAATTACTTTCTCAGTAATTGAATTACTTTTGAGTAATTGAATTACTTTCTAGGTACTTAATTGAATTACTTTTTCGGTATTCTAAGTTTTTATTGGTGTTGCGTGCTAGTTCCTTTCATGCTTATTAGTTACAAACTGATAAGTGAATATTTGAACCACCCTGTATGAAAAACATTTGGAAGCTTGTTATGATTAACCCATTAAGTACCAGCGTCTTTATTTGATGACAGTAACTTTTATATTTTTTTAACCTTTAAGTATTGTGATGAATTTTTCCTTTTAGTAGTGTTAGCGGTATGACATACCTTAGCGGTCCATGAGATTACACGCGTTGAAAAATTGATCTCACTACTTAAAGGTTAAAAAAAATAAAAGTTGCTGTCATCAAATGAGGACGCTGGTACTTAATGGGTTAAGAAGGATAATACGTTTAGGGAATTATGTAGGTACTTAGCAGATAATCGGATTATTATGCATTATGCAGTTACATTATAATTATAATGTAACTTGGATCTTGAAATATTTGAAATAATTGAATTACTTTGAGTAATTGAATTACTTTGAGTAATTGAATTACTTCGGTAATTGAATTACTTTTTTGTTAGATTGAGTAATTGAATTACTTTTTGGTTACTTTTTAGATATTTCAATTACTTTTATGAAGTATTTGGTAATTGAATTACTTTTTCTTAGTAGAGTAATTTAGTAATTGACATGTCAATTACTTTTAAGAAAATTTGGTATTTGGTAATTCAAGTATTTTCAACATTAACAAAGTATTTTGTAATTGGTAATTGAATTACTTTTACCGAGTGCTTTGTACAGCTCTGATAATCAGTTACCAAAAGTTCTTTAAGACACGTCGGATTATGCATCATTTACGGAATACATGGAAGTGGTAAGAAAAATTAAAACAATGGAAGCTGAGATAATTGAGCTTACAAGGAGGGGACCCCTACTCGACATCACCGATTTCGTCCGGATTTATAGTGTATGGAAGGCTTGACTAGAATTGCAAGTGATACAAATTGTAGCTCCAGATGGCCAAGCGTTTAGGAATGAAAATTTACTTTGCCCCCCCCCCCTACTTAAAATTTTTGGCCACGAACCTATAGAAATCCTCATTTAAACTGGGGGGGGGGGGGCTAAATTTTTCATTGACGGTTTTTTAAAGATTTCGAACTTTCTGACTTTATGGAAGTACATGAGATAAAACATTATCCGAAAGAGTCGCTGAAGATTCATAGATGGGAATGAACGTTGTTCCCAAGAAGAGACTCCGAAAATCATATTTAGAACCTCAGTCAGAAATGGCTGTTGTCGATTGGACGAGAAATAAATAAATATAACGACAATTGAACTTTTCATTTATTTCCTTTCATTTTAAAACCAATGAAAATCTTCAAATAATAATTGATGAAGTTAAGAAACACTTGCGGACTAGATGCACTAATTCAAATATTTTGTAATGGATATTGTGATTCGTTTGTTATCAAAGAATACATGGAATCAATTAAAAACAGCAATAGGTTCGCAAAATTAGTATTCCAAGTTTGTTACGCCTACGTTTTTTTAATTTTTTAATTTATAATTATGCTTGCTAAGTCCCGTTGAGATGGCGTGAGATCTGCGTTTGCAGCACCTGAATAAATAGAATTGGTTTTGCTTATTAATTTCCGTTAAGATAAGAAGGATTATGTTCCTTAGCACTCGATATTTATAATTTTGCCTACTAACATCCGTCCAACGACACGTGTGCGGATGCAGGTCGCCAAGATTATCAAGGGGGTGTGGAAGAAATTACATATAAGTGGGATAAGCGTGGACCGATGGTCAGTTACCATAGAATTATCATTGAAGGCAGTCACCTGTCATTTTTAGGAAACGATCTAAATTTGAGATTGTTCATTAAAAGTGTCGGTTAATTCAATGTGGTTGATTTCGAAATTGTATTCGGTAGCAAGTGTCATAGTGATTAATAAAAATTGTTTGAATCAACGTCCAACGAATGGCAATGTGATTAAACCCCCAAATTGTAATAAGGTCAGATCTATTGTTATTAGTTTAAGATTTTAAAACTGTAATATTGAACTAAATTATTCTTGTTTGTTATGTTTGTTGTTTCTGAATTTTTCTGAGTTATTAATCAACGCCACCCACGCCTGAAAGGAAGTCTCAACGAAATTAAAGAAGGTCGGGTTATTAGAAATTTGATTTTTGGAAAATTATAAGTACCAAAATTAAAGTAAGTATCGGTAAAGTAACAGTTGGCGCATGAACGTGAGGCGACGTTTAGGCAATAGAATTGATAACTCATGAAAGATTCAGAAAATCAATTATTATTGATACAAATTAATTGTATTTTAAATTTTTGTGAAATTGTTAAACGAAACCTTTGCAATGGAGCCTAAATATTTGAGTGATTGGGAACTAAAATTTGAATTGGAGTGCCGAAACATAAAACCGCGAATAACAAAAGTGTCACAACGGGTTCAGTTAGATATCGCGCTTAAAGACAACACGATAAAAATAAAATTAGATAAAATCGATTGGGACAATTTTGAAATGGAAATGCAAAAATCCATTAAAGAAATCGGGAACGAAATGGAACAAAATGCGACGGAAATTAGTGATGCAAAACGGGACGGGTTAACAACTAGGTTTATGCACTTGGAAAATCGGTTGGAAATAAGTAAAATGCATATCGATGACGAGGAAAGAAGTTTTGCTGTTGCCATGTTGGAAGCCGAAATTAAAATTATGGAGGGCGCGATGTTAGAAATTAAAAGCGAAAAACCAAGGGTAAACACTCCGACCGTTTGTAATCAAACAACGGGAAATACAAGCGCGAATAATAAAAAATACGCTCAATTACATAAGTGGAATCTAACGTTTAGCGGCCACAACAGTAAAATTGGAATAATAGAATTTTTGGAAAAAATAGATGATTTGAAAGAAGCCAGACAAATTTCGGAAGATGAATTGTTTTTAAGTTGCCATGATCTATTTTCGGAAGACGGTACCAAATGGTTAAGAAACATAAAAACTAAAGTGACCAATTGGACAGAATTAGTGAAAGAATTAAAAAAGGAATTTTTACCCAGAAATTACGAAAACCAATTAAGAAAAGAATTCCAGGGCAGGATGCAAGGAATAAAAGAAAATGTAATGGCATTTTTATTAGAAATGGAAACGTTGTGCAAGAGATTAAGCCCAAAAGTTTCTGATCAGGAATTAATAGATCAAATCATTCAAAACTTAAATCCTTACTTTTCCAACCACATTGCATTGGAGGATTTCGATCACTTAGAAAAATTAAAGGAACGGTGCAGAAGAGTGCAAGAATTAAAAAATCGAAGTGAACAATATCCACCAACCACAAAAAATCCGTCAACTTCCGCTACTGAATTTAAACCATCAACTACAGTAAATTATGCAAGAAAAATGTTTAGTCCGCCATTAAGATCGAAAACGTTTGCAACCAGGGTTGACAACTTTCGTTGCTGGAATTGTCAACAGGAAGGACATTCGGCAAATAATTGTGAATTGGAAAGAAAACTTTTTTGTTACGGGTGTGGACAACCGGATGTGATTAAAGCTAAATGCGCGAAATGCTCACCGTATCAAACAAACGACAATACAAATTCGGGAAACGAGAAGGAGGTTGTACAACAAGAGGGTGCGTCCGACCTCAACCGATCCACCAGCCCTCTCGAACAACAAGTGCGACAGTTAAATATTCATCCGCGCGGGGCATTCCGAGGTCAAAATTGGAAAAGAGGCCGAGGACGAACCACATAAACAATCCATGTAAACAATTAAATGAAAAACAGTGGAGTGCGTGGTTACGGGTCATAAATAAATTCTATAATAAACAATCCATAAAAGTAGATCCGGTTATGACGAAAAAACCTTTAGACAATCGTCCGCATTTAGAAATTGTGATAAACAATAAAACAATAACGGCACTAGTAGATACGGGCGCGATGACATCCATAATTGGGAATAAAGGTTTACGATATTTAAACTCCATGCAAAGAAAGAACATTAAAGTGTCTAAATTTAAGGAAATTAAGGTAGCCAATGGTGGTAGTAGTCAGGTTAAAGGGGTTTTGCCTTTAGAAATTCGACTTGGAGGTTTAATCAAAACAGTTGATTTTTTAATTGTACCGGATTTGTCATATGAAATCTTGCTAGGAGCAGATTTTTGTAAAAAATTTGAATTAACCTTGCACTTTAAAAACTATTCGTGGCAAGCGCCAAAATTAAGTAAGGTAGCAGCTACAAAAGGAATTTTAGATAAAACCACTTTAGATGCAAATCAAACACGGAATTTAAATCAAATAGTTAATAAATTCAAAACTTTAGCTACTAATGAATTAGGTTGCGTCAGGGGAGTTGAGCATTATATAGATACGGGCGATGCACTTCCGGTGAAAAGTAGGCCTTATCCCTTAAGTCCAGCTATGCAAAGCAAATTACATGCCGAAATCGACCAAATGTTGGCTGATGGGGTTATTCAAGAATCCACGTCCCCTTGGACTAGTCCCCTTGTTATGGTAAAGAAAAAAGATGGCCAAACTCGTTTGTGTTTCGACGGCAGGAAATTGAACCAAATTTCTCGAAAATCTGGGTTTCCACTTCCTAGGCCCGATAGCATCTTAAATAGAGTGCGAAATGCGAAATATCTGTCCTCTATCGACCTTAAAAAAGCTTTTTGGCAAATTCCTTTAGAGGAATCGTCAAAACAAAAAACAGCATTTGTAGTACCGGGTAAGGGGTTGTTTGAATTTAAGGTTATGCCCTTTGGACTTACCAATGCACCAAAAACGCTACAACAAGTAATGGAAAAAACATTAGGCTCAGTATTACATCAAGGCGATGCTTTTGTGTATTTAGATGACATAATTGTAGCGTCAGAAACTTATGAACAACATTTGGCCACTTTAACTTTGATTTACGAACGATTAAGAGACGCAGGATTTAGAGTTAATATTGATAAATGCGAATTTTTTAGGAAATCAATTGCATTTTTAGGTTTTGTCGTAGATGAGTTAGGACTACGCACTGACCCAGAGAAGGTTAGTGCTATTAAAAATTTTAATACGCCAAAAACAACTACGGAGGTCCGGCGGTTGATAGGTTTGATTAGTTATTATCGAATATTCTTACCCGATTTATCGTCTATTTCCTCACCCATTTCGGGTTTGATTAAGAATAAAAAGAAAGGACAAGGTGTCCAGTGGACTCCAGAAGCCGATGAGGCATTCAAAAAGATTAAAGAATTAATTACCAGTGCTCCAATTTTGACTAGTCCTGATTATAGTCAGAAATTTTATGTACAAACCGATGCGTCTGCTGTAGGGGTAGGAGCGGTTTTGTTTCAGGAAAAGGGAGGATTAGAACACCCAATTGCATATGCAAGTAGAGCCTTAACGTCCGCTGAACAAAAATATTCGGCCACCGAAAGAGAATTGATTGGTATCATGTTCAGCATAAATCGGTTTAGGGGTTATATTGATGGCACTGAATTTGTGGTAATTACTGATTGTTCAGCTTTACAATTTTTAAATAATATTAAAAACCCTTCCGGTAGGTTAGCTAGGTGGGCCCTCTATTTAGCACAATATGACTTTGAGGTTCGTCATCGTCCAGGAAAACTTAACGTCGTACCCGATGCCTTATCACGAGATATCGCTTCCTTAAATATTGATAAATTATGTCCTGATGAGTGGTACACGGATATGCTTGAAAAGGTTAGACGAGCGGAAGACGATTATTTTAGTTTTAAGGTAATAGAAGGTCGGTTATTTAAATTTGTTCCGTCTCTTTTACCAAATCCGTCAAATGTTCCCGAATGGAAGTTAGTCGTTCCCACCGCAAATCGAGCAGAGGTATTGCAACAATGTCATGATGAACCCACCGCAGGTCATTTCGGGGCTGCAAAAACGATAGCCCGAATTACTGAATTGTATTATTGGCCAAAATTAAAAAGGGATGTTCAGAAATATGTAGCCAATTGTAAAATTTGTGCGGCCTATAAAAATTCTACTCAAGCCAGACCTGGATTAATGGGGCAGTATAAAAAAATTTCGTTTCCGTTCCAATTGATTTCGGTAGACCTGTTAGGACCCTTGCCGCGTTCAAAAAAGGGAAATCAACATTTATTGGTAGTTTCAGACTGGTTCACAAAATTTGTATTAGTACAACCTTTAGCCAAAGCCACTGCGGCAGCCGTAGTCAAGTTTATGGAAAACCAGGTTTTCTTATTGTTTGGAGTTCCCCAGATCATAATTTGTGATAATGGAGTTCAATTTGTTTCAAAAGAATTCACTAAATTGGCTAAGGACTACAAGGTCCAACATATTTGGAAAAATAGTGCTTATCACGCCCAGCACAATCCAGTAGAACGAGTAAATAAAGTTTTAGTTGCGGCTATTTCCTCATACTTGAATAAAAATGAACATAATAGGTGGGATGAAAATATTCATAAAATCGCTCAAGCCATTCGAACGGCAAAGCATGAGGTTAGCGACTTTACCCCTTCGTATTTAATGTTCGGACGTTACATACCGATAGATGGAAGTTTCTTTGGTCCTGTACCGGATGACGAAAAGATTCCTGAATTTGAGGAAAAAATTTGTTTAGATAAGGACCAACAAGAAATTCCTGAATTATACAATAAGGTACGCGAAAATTTAAAAAGATCGTATGAAAAAAGTAAAAGGTATTATGATTTAAGGAAAAGACCTTTATCTTTTCAAATTGGGGACACGGTTTGGAAAAAGAATTATGTATTGTCAGATGCTAGTAAGAAATTTGCCGCTAAATTAGCTCCAAAATATATTTTGTGTACGGTTATTAAGAAATTAGGTCAACTATCTTACGAGTTACGAAACGAAGAAGGAAAAAATGTAGGTGTATGGCATGTAAAGGATTTAAAACCATACAAAGGGGAGCAAATTTCGATCATGCAGGAATAAAAACTTAGGTGTTAACCCAATAATTACTGGTCCAAGTGGATCTAGTTGTCTTGGCAAATTGATGGATTGTACGTGTTTTTTTGTAGGTGACTGACGAGTCACCCCTGATCAAAATTACACTAGCCCAGTTATGAGCAAGGACATCTGGTTTAGGTGAGCCTGGAATTATTGGTTAACTAATGTAATTTTGCCAGGAGATTAGGTTGTTTCTGGTTAAGAAAAAGTTTGGAATTAGAATTGTAAGAATAAATTGTTAGGGGTAAATTAAAAATTTTTGATTGAGTAAGGTTAGTTAGGATGTGAAAGATCAGTTGACCTACATAATAATGAGCTTTTGTTAGCCATTGCTTAAGAATTTGATTGTAATTTACAAATTTGGTAATTATAAATTCAAGTTAGTTAGGTAAAACTAAATTTTAAGTCAATAATTAATCAGTTAGATTCGATGATTCCGTACGTTTTGTGTAGTTACGTTTTTGATTTGTTGTTCCGAATTTAAGATTCGATGATTCCGTACGTTTTGTTTAGTTACGCTTTTGATTTGTTGTTCCGAATTTAAGATTCGATGATTCCGTACGCTTTGAGAAGCGCTTTTTTTGATTTGTTGTTCCGAATTTAAGATTCAATGATTCCGTACGTTTTGTTTAGTTATGCTTTTGATTTGTAGTTCCGAATTTGACAAGCATGCTAAAGGACAGTTCTGAATTGTCCGCAAGATTGTCACGCCTTCCAATCGCACATAGGCGTGCACATATAAAGGTAATTGGGCAGGCCACCCAATGATACCAATTCAATTAGGCATAGGATAATTTAGTTTGACTTATCCAATACCTTCCTTTAAATAAAATTAACTTTGGTTATTTTATTAAATCTTAATTAATTACATTCCCTTGGTAAATCTAACCAGTGAAATATTTTATCCACTTATTCAATTACATTTTAATCTCTAGGTTAATCAGTTTTTTTTCCATGCTGTGCCTAGCACTATTATTGTACCGATCAGTTTGTTGAATGAGCTTAGGATTTCAAGGAACCCGGTTCTCTAATTGGTGCGCATCTTGCAGTAGGAAATTTCTTTTATTATTTTCTCTAATTTTAATTGTAAATATGATTCACCTTCGTTGACATCTACTAGAATTTCTTGTACCGACCAGTTTGTGAAATGAGCTTAGGATTTTCAGAAACCCGGTTCTATGCCATTCCTGTAGATTTGTTAACTATTTCAATAATTCTCAGCGCAAGCTGAAATTATTTTACATTATTCCGTCCTGGGTAAAGACGTTAAACTGCATCCAGGCAATGGTTATTGTCTTCCCCTCTCCTTGTACGAGGACTTCCGTCCTCCCAATCACCCCTTATACGATTACAAATATATAATTTTTCTAAATCAAATAATAATGATAATTATAATGCAATGAAACATATTGAAGGAAGCCTTTAGCTTTATTAAACAATAAAGTGGAATTTAAATTAATGTAATTAATTAATAACATCTTTCGGTCTCTCCGAATTTTCTTATTTATTTCGGAAGGCTAATTTCATTGAGAAAAAATAAGTGGCGCTCAACTTTTGTAAACCATTTTGGTTCTGTTATTTTTTAGGTTGCGTTCAGTTAGGTACCCTTTAGGTTACGATAGGTTTAGATACGCTTAAGTTGCGTTGGTTAGGTGCGTTTTGATACGCTCTCGTTGTGTTATCGTGAAGGGGATACCGGAACTACGGCTTCGGAATGGGGTCACCCGGTGGAGGGTAACCTAGGATCGCATCGGGTGCCACAATCAGTTGCCGTGGAATCTTGGGTCACTTCCGGTAACGGTTGACCAGCGTAGGTGGTCAACGTACGAAACCCTTGCCAGGGACAAGGTGATTTCAGTTTGGAAGGTGGTCTAAATTCTCCCGAGTGTTGTTGTCAACACTATACTACTGCGGTCTAGTGCTGACTAGGTAGTGAAGGTTAATCCGGCTGGGATCCCGTCTTGAGCGGAGTTGGGTTAATCACTTATTACCGCACCCATACGGTAATAAGAACATTTCCGTGATTTTACCTTGGTCCTTTATCTTTATTATTGATTCGTATAAATCTGTAGTTAGCAATAGGTTTACGCATTTTTTTTTGTTTTTTTGTTTGACTATTTAGCGGGTGTTACGCCTACGTTTTTTTAATTTTTTAATTTATAATTATGCTTGCTAAGTCCCGTTGAGATGGCGTGAGATCTGCGTTTGCAGCACCTGAATAAATAGAATTGGTTTTGCTTATTAATTTCCGTTAAGATAAGAAGGATTATGTTCCTTAGCACTCGATATTTATAATTTTGCCTACTAACATCCGTCCAACGACACGTGTGCGGATGCAGGTCGCCAAGATTATCAAGGGGGTGTGGAAGAAATTACATATAAGTGGGATAAGCGTGGACCGATGGTCAGTTACCATAGAATTATCATTGAAGGCAGTCACCTGTCATTTTTAGGAAACGATCTAAATTTGAGATTGTTCATTAAAAGTGTCGGTTAATTCAATGTGGTTGATTTCGAAATTGTATTCGGTAGCAAGTGTCATAGTGATTAATAAAAATTGTTTGAATCAACGTCCAACGAATGGCAATGTGATTAAACCCCCAAATTGTAATAAGGTCAGATCTATTGTTATTAGTTTAAGATTTTAAAACTGTAATATTGAACTAAATTATACTTGTTTGTTATGTTTGTTGTTTCTGAATTTTTCTGAGTTATTAATCAACGCCACCCACGCCTGAAAGGAAGTCTCAACGAAATTAAAGAAGGTCGGGTTATTAGAAATTTGATTTTTGGAAAATTATAAGTACCAAAATTAAAGTAAGTATCGGTAAAGTAACAAGTTGTGAATAAAGGTGTGAACATTCATGCATATAGAACTCGAGCAGAACTATTCTGCCGCCCTAAGGAAGAAGGTCCCATCTGCAAAATTTACGTTTTCGAGATTTTTGATGCTATCTATGCTATGCAATGTATTTTACCTATTTACCAAAAAAGAAAGTCCTAACTACAGCAGAAATAGGTTCTTTTAACTAAATATTTTGTACTTGGTTAACAATTCAGAATTTTTTAATCATAGTAAAATTAAAAATATTGATCTGAGCGTGGTTCATGCGATAGAGGAATGCATAAAGAACATTCACACCAAATTTCAAATAAATCGGTTTATTAGAACTTGAGATATTAAAACGAACAACGGCATTGAAAGATACGTAAAAGTCGAATTACTCACAATCAGTATTTTGCAGATAGGACCTTCTTCCTTAAGACGGCAGTATTGTACGAACATTTTCCGAAACATTATAGAAATCAACTCTGATGATATAGTATTACCAATACAGCTAAAATAACTTTAGGAAGTTTTAAGATAGGAATGCAAACGGGCGAATGCAACAATTGCAAAAATATTCAGAAAACTGAACTAATAGTTTGAATACTAATTCATATTTGAAATTCTTATTAATTGTATGGTTTTGATGTAAAAGCTTATTAATGCAATAAAAAATATAGTTTTTATCAAATCATGTTAAAAAAGTTGAAGATATTGTTGATTACGAGTTGTCAGAATTAGAATATGATAGTTTGGAAAACATAGCTGGATTCATTGCTTTTAAATTAAAAAAAGAAAATCTTGGATACATTCCAGACTACAAGGACGTTTCATTTTCATGGATAAGCAATCTTTCTGAAGATGGTTTAATGAAACCTACTGAAGATTTCCTCATGAAAGATGGAATCCATTTTTGTAAAAATTAATGGAGATAGTTTATTAATTTGCGATGGCTGTATAAAAAAACTTCTGAAATCTTCTGAACATATAAATGTAAGTATAGAAGCAAAAAAATCACTATTTTTCAGATGCAAAATGTATTTCAGAATCCGAATTTTGAATAATAAATTTAAAGAAGCGTCAAATGTAAGGAAAAGAAAAAAGAAAAATTTTGATCCTTTATCTAATTTTGTATTTATATACTGTAAATTGCATTAGGTATAAACTTTTAAATTTAATTTACCAAGAATTTTGAAAAATAAAATTTGAAATAAAAAAAAGTAGAACATCGGCAATCAGGGCCGTCTTTAGAATCAATTACGAATAAAAAAATAGAAAGAAAAAAAATTATTAAAAATTAATGAAACGAATAATCGAGCAGAATTATTTATGAGCGTTCTGGCACGGTTTAATTGTGGTAAATGTCTGAATTTGAGTGGACGAGGTTCTTTTGATATGAGGTGCGATTTGACGGTACTAAGATATAATTTGGGACCATCATGGCATGTGAATTCTTACAAGCGCGTAGTAGGAATGAGCCCCGGAAAATATTTTCAAACTTATATTGACAGATCTGTTCGATGTAGAACTTTGATTGCCGGTCGTAGAAAAAAATATGGATTACGGAGTATATGCGGAACAAGGAGAACCTACTCCAGAAACAAGTAGAAATATCAAAGAAGCGCACCATGCAAAAACTGTATGTAACCGAAGAACAACGTAACGATATTGCTATGTCAACAAAAAATCAATTTGAAAATGATCGTTACAGAGTAGAAAAAATACGACCAGATGTCATGGACTTGTAAAAGACATACTTTATCCATCCGAGGTATGAAGTAGTTGCTCTTACTCAGGTGTTATTCGGGGGTAGCATATTTCCCCCCCCCCCTTTGGTGATATGTCATGAGTAGAGGGCGGATTTATATTTACTTATGGCAAATAATCGCATATTGCTCCGAATTCAGTAAAGTCGGAAAAGGTGAAATTAATGTTGTCGAATGCTGCAGCTTATATATTATGATCAAAGCAAGGCAGGCTTTGAAAGTCATTAACCCCAAGTTAATCCATTTCACATGTATGGCTCATGCATTAAACCGGTTGGCTGAACTGGTTCGACTAGAATACTCTGAAGTAAATAAATTAATAAATAAATAATGCAACGAAGGCATTTTGAAAAGCCCCGGTGAGAATACAAAAATATAAAGAGTTTCAAAAAATTTAAAATTTATGTATTTATGTAACCGTAGCTCTATTTTCTAATTATAATTATAACCGCATATAAAAATCTTTTTTGGGCTAATTTTAACCGCATAAAAAAATGTCTTTGTTTTTTTTTACTAAATATAAATCCGCTCTCTAATTATTATATGTATACCAGTGTTTTATAAAAAGAAACTATAATAACTATTATTATTTTAAAAATTTTACGTTTGATTTAAACGCTGTAACCTTGAAAAAAACAAAAAATTTCGCCCGCGGCGTGTCTTGTTAAAATTGACCAAGGGGCTTCCAAAAACAGTTAGCCCCGGGCCTCATATCCTTAATCCGGCTCTGTAAAGCGATCGATCGCTGCGATAAGTTGCAATTGTTGAGCGCTTCGTGTAATACAAAATCGCTCATGCGATTTGTTGCTGAAACCTTGCACACGTGCGATTTTTTAAATTAAAACTTATTCTAATTTTATGCGATTTTTTCGTGCAATTTCTTACTATAGTCCATTTCATTTAAGAAAATAGTTAGAATTTGTACTAAAACGATGACCTCGAAATAGTAACCAATGAAATTGGTTTTAAATTAGGCGGTTTCACACTAGCAAAATTTACGTGAAATTGACAGATTACATTTAATTTTTTGTATTATATTAAACAGTTCCTATGCAGTATTTCTTTATTTATTTTATCAAAGTTACATTAAAATTGAAATAAATTTGTGAAAATACGATTTGTAAACTTAGAATTGAAATTTAGAAACATTCTAGATTAGGCAACACGCCTAACAAATTATTAAATGACGTTTCCTTTTGTAAATCTGGTTCAGCATTCGATCCGTTACCTACAGTTTTAGTATCTGTGATGGACTATATCAACTTTGGAAAATGTTTCTTTATAATTTTCTATACCTACATTATTTTTGATATTATATAAAATTAATACAATCAATAGGTTGGCATTGCAGCAAATATGTCATGTAATTATAATATTTTTTCTAGTTGTCAAAAATAAATATCGCACTTGCAAAAATGCGCAGCAATTTTGCGCACGCCAGAAAATCGCTGCAACTTATCGCAGCGATCGATCGCATGAAAAAATCGCCTCGTGTGGTATGGCCTTAATTATCATATGTACTTTTTTCATAAAAATAATGTGATCACCATAGATAATGTATAATTTAAGTTGTCTGTTATGTTTATAAATTGTCAAGATAATAAAATAGACATAATACCCTACCCGACGAAATTATCAAAATTCGACTTGATGTGTTAGATTAGATAAATAAAATAATATCAAAAAGTACTTACCCATGTTAATTCAACATTTGCACTTCGTAATTTTTGCTTTCACTATGTGGATCGGTCACGCGGTTGCACATTTCGATAGAAATATTTCATTCTTTTTCTTTTATTTATTTTTAGTGTTCAACATTTTCATAACTCCAATTTTGAAAGATTATAGATTATAATTCACACAACCAAGACACGATTGTCACATTTATGTAGTCAATTTACAGAATGAATATAGCCACGGTATGCTAACTTCAATACAAACTTTAGTATCGTAATTCAGCGCCATCTATCCGCCACAGCGCCCGTTTTTTAGAGGTGGGGGAGACAGCGGCAATTTTAAAATATTTATTATTTCATTTAGAATTTATAATTTCTAACTTTATAATCATAAAATTTCATTAAATCTTAAAGTAATGTATTAAATAGCACTAATAAAGTGTATACATATACATTACTATAAGAATTGATGAAATTTTATGATTATAAAGTTACATTGTAATTATGATGTAATTTTAAAATAAGACATTCTGATTTATTATTAAATTGATTTTATTACTACTTAAATAAACCTAATATAACAATAAATAAGATATAGTATAGTTATTTAACATGTGAAATATTATAGTAAAAGTAAAATTATTACTTACATGTTAGAAAATTACATTAAAAACTTATTGTTTTTAAAAATTTAGATAAAACTTTGCAAATAGTTGAAATATGAAAATTACATAATAAATAATTAAATCATAAATTACAAATTATAGCTTAAATAACCTATATGAAGAATAAATTTAAAAATCTAAAATCAAGTTAAATAAATCATTAAAAATAGTTTTAAATACTGAGCTTTCAGATAAGTGATCGTCCTTTTACAAAGTGTTTATTACAAAACAGAGTTTATTTATCCTGATTTTAGCTTTTTAAGTTTATTCTTCATACCATTTTCACAAGTTAATAATAATATTTATATTTAAATAATCTATAAGTCAATATTAATAACTTGGCATAAATAAAGAACCATAATGTTAAAAACTTCAATGAAGCAAGTTAATTAAACGTCGCTGAAGGCTTAAAAATATAATTTCATTTCTATTAGTCTAATTAACTTGCTTTATTGAAGTTTTTAATATTATTTTTCACAAGTTAACAATTTATAATATATTTAAATAAGGAATGAGTGATAAACACCGTGTTTCAGGCTTATTAGCCTTCTCAAGTACCGCATACACATTTATTAACATAATAGTTCTCGATAAAGAAAAAGAAAGAAAAGAAAACATTCACATTTTCTTACTTTTGGTAAAACAGTTTTTGAAACAAATGCTCTAATGTCCGGTAATATATAGTTCTTTTAGATTTTCTAAATTTTCAGTAATCTTTATGTCTTCATTACTGTGGAGTACTGGCTGAACTTCAACTAGATGCTAAAATAATAATTAGTAAATTAATATATGTAGGACATTTATATAATACATGTAAGTAATTACCTCCTGCACAAATTTCTTCAATGAAACTAAAATATCTCCTTCATCGTTTCAACAATTACTGCCTTCTAAACGACCCTTGCTTTAGTTATTTACCAACAAACTCTTGTAAAATGGAGTAAATGCAGCTACTGTTGGATTTGTAAATCTTGCTTCCCTCTGTCTTACTTCTCCAGAAAAATTTTCCAAAACATCCTGGTTGAACGTCCTAGGAAACATGCTCTTAAAACCAAAAACTTTCGTGTTTGAGTAATGTCAATAAAGCCCTGAAAATTGCAAGATATATACATTAATTATTTATATTAGAATTATTTATAAATTACTTCTAGCGTAGTAATCCAAGTTTTTATGGATGGTGGCGTGTGCTTCCTTATGAGCCCCTCATTCTTGTTTGTATCATCTGTATTGCTTAGTACTGCCATTGTCATCTTTATCAATAAATAATACCATCGTCTTAAAAATTCTAATAGCTCTCTTCCAAATTCAATATGATCAGATTTGTCGGTGACGCAGGTTCTTAACTTCTTGTCTGGAACTTCAACTTCGACATGACCAATATTGCTGACGAACAATTTGTTGAAGAAGTCGATCGCTTTTGCAGTTTGTTTTGCTCTTGGTTTCAACTTTAACATTTCACCATTACACTCGTGTTATAAAACTAATACGAATATACCAATGTAATATATCACACAATACCAATATAAAATATAACAAAATACACAATCTTGCAATAATAACTGCAATTTATAGCTTATTGCTTTGGAAAACAAATTTTAAATCGTTTTAAATACACGTGGTAAATTCTAAATTTGCAAAAACATGAAACAAAATGGACGGTTGTTTATAAAGTAGTTACTGGTTAGGCAATCATCATGCAATCACACGATACACAAGTGTATCGTGTGCAATCATGAACAAAGAAAGAGACAAAAACTAAAAAAAAAGGACAAAAACGGGTAAGAACGCCATCTATCGCTTACAGTGCCCGTTTTTCCGATGTATCACGAAGCCCCATATAACTTAGCGTACCGTGAATATAGCATGAGTCCATAATTTACAGTTACCAACTAAAAATTACTATATTACCGACTAGTCAGGGGCGTAGTTTGAAGAATTTGAAGATTATGTAATTAAGGATGTATAGGAGATACAATCGGAGACAAAAGTAGGATTAATTTGAATATCACGAATATTGGTCTTATATGTGTAGTAAAATACTTTTTAAATATCATAAACGTTAAACAAAGTGATAAAAATGCATGAAGAAAGGCTTTTCTCGTTTAAATCGGTTCATTTTCTGAAATTACCATTATTAAATTTGACATAACAAAATTTTTATTAGTGACTATCCCTGCAATCCAACCTACTATCGAAATAAAAAATGTAATAATTTTTATGAGTAAAAATTGATATTTGTTGTTAAAACTAATAAAATCCGAAATATACATAATATTTTTAATACCAACAAGTTTTAAATATGTTTAGGGTTCTTTTAACGTCGAAATCTATTTTATTTTTAGCGAATTGAACGCGACAACCCTATATCGGTTGTTCAATTACTAATTAATTTCTTGAGAACGGGGTAGTAAACCGTGATAAAATTTTGCTAAAACCTTCTTCTATTTACAAGCTATAACTACAAAAAATTTGAAAAAATTCTTATATTTTGATCATATATTTTAAGCTAATATATTATTCAATAAAATGTTTTTCATAAAATGATTTTTACATTATTTAATTTTTTTAGGATTACTTAAGATTTAGCTTTAGATTTTTATTTAGACAAGTATTTTACTGTTTAACACCTTGTGATTTTCCCTAAAAGCGGACTCTCAAGCAAAATCATAGGTGTGATTTTTTTGAATTTTAACAAAAAGTCAACATCAAATTAAAACTACAAGAACTATTGAACGGTGTAGTGAATTGATTTGAAATATTTTTTATTACATTGCAAAGTCAATGATGACATGTGTACCAATTTTCATTGATATCTTATATTTTTGCGTATTATTTTTTGTCTCCTATACATCCTTAAAATTAAATAATGCAAATAAAATTAAAGTTTAAAAATAAATTCTTCAAAATTAAAAATGGAACCACAAATCGAAGAGATAACTTCAGCCACACGTAGTGCTATCTAATTTACCTTGCACTCTTTCAACTTATAATCTTAATCCTACAAATTCGACCATCAAAATCAAATTCGTAATTTTTTCAAATGTCAATCAGCCGAAAACTTTGGAAAACATTATCAATCCAAAATATAAACTTATAAGGTAAGGCACGCACTGAAGTGGTGTGGTGAGTTTACATAGGTTTTACCGATTCCACCTGCCACTTTTCACCATGCCACTAGCAAACCACTTCAGTGTGCACCTTGTTGATCCAAATCTTAAACAAATTTTAAAATAAATAATAATCAAATTTTTAATCACTCAAAAATCAAATCAATTTATTCTTACATTTCAATATTTTAAAATATAAATGAAAATTTAAAAAAATAACGGAGACATTATCTCCACAACCGCTTCAGGCGGCCACCTTGGCAAAAAGCCTCGTTCATCCCGCCAGTCAGTGCCAGCTCCCTCAAAATTGTGAATACATGAAAAATTCAAAATACTATTCTATTTACTATTATATAATACCATTTATATAAAATATTTAAAAATATAAAATTTTAAATAGGAATTTTGGAACATGACAATACATACAAACAAAGGTAAATATATCAACAAAAAAGTATACACAAATAAATAGTTATTAAATCCATCATCACTATCACCATCACTAGCACTCACTATGAGAGTGGTTGATGGAATTACTGGTGCAAATGGATGGAAAACTTAGGCCCGTTACAGGTGGAGCCACAGACGTTGGAAGTGGCAACGGCGCTGCCACAGTGGGAACCACTCCAGGAGGACGGCAGATAGGTGGTTTCGCGGCAATGGGTCCTCTTGCAGTTGAATGGGCTGGCAATGCCCTCCTCCAAAATGAAAGGCAAGCGCCCAACTGCAGACTCCCGGTGCAGCGCATTGGGTGGACGGCAGCAATGGCTTCCATATGCTTGCTCACCTGCAGCTTTACGTATGATTTCATTCTGTCGCTGGTCTTGTGACCTGAACAAAGAAAAGAAGGATGAGCAATGTTAAAAGAAAAACTAATAAAAAGTACCTGTGATCTCCATCGCTAATATCATTAGCATATTCGCGTTAATTAGCGCCGTTGCCAAAGACGACCGGGCGCTGTGGTTCGTGAAACGCCTACCGGTGAGGCCCGCGTTTGCCGCCGCCATTTTCAGCCATTGACTCATCGTATTCTTACCCACCGGCGTCTTACCGTACACCCTTGCGCCAGGTGGGGTATTGCGGTGCAAGAAAAGGCGGTCGGGGGCATAGATTGGTCGGTGTTCTCGCAAAAGTTTGAACAAACGGACTGGACAAAGTTTTGTACCAGCCATTTGTCCGAAACCAGTAGGTGTGCCCCCCCCCTTGGGCGGTCTTGTGGGTCACCGGATTGTAAAATATGCGCCCAGTCTCAACTCCAAAGTTGCCAACTTCCATCCGTAAGTAGCTCCACTTGCTGGTGGCTCCTTCGTTACCCCACCAAGGTAGCTCGAAAGCCACTATGAGGAAGAAACGCATACTGAGCCCGTTTGAGTGGTCGATCTTGTATTGTAGAAACATCAAACCCAGCTCGACTGAGGTGAGGGGAGCCGAGGTGGTACACCGCTTGGATGAGTCTATCTGCATAGCCTTCCTTTTATTATCCCGAGCTAGGATGGCGTTCTTAAAATGTGGGTCCTTGAACGGGTCAATGACAAGTAAAATTTCTGTAAAAATAACAAAGAAATAAAACCAAAGGCTAGTAGCAAGACAAGATTCGAGTCAGTTGCTAATGGAAAAAAAAATTTGCACAATGTTGTAAACTATTAAAAGAACGTACCATTCCCAATCAATATCGAGTTTGGTGATACAGTTATGTTTGATTGGCGTTCTGCATCAGATAGAAACGGACGATTATATACATCGGGTAGTATCACATTGATATTCGAGATTTTGCTCATCGTGGAGAAAACACAAGTTTCATTCTGTTTTACGGGTTAGGAGTAATTTACATACGAGGTCGAACTTCGAAGGTTTCTAATTAGAACACTGGAATTCAAACAGCAGTAATTTTTTTAACATCATAAGAGGTTATGTAACATTTTACCTTTAATAAGTGCACTATCCTTACGTTCACGAAATTTTATGGTAGTTAATAGAAAACAAATCTAACCGTTCCTGATTGGTTTTATACAAATACAATTTAAGCTCACCGACAACCACCAAACATCTTTGTAAATGGTTTCACAAGTGGCTTTTGTTTACCGTTATCTCTGTCATCTCCGAACAGTCCGAATTGCGCGACACCTGTATTCATACGCAGAAGGTGTTCGAGGCAGTGGCGTAACACGACGGAATATTGGTGAGCGAATATTTTGTTATTTTTGCTATATTTGTGAAATATCGTCGGGATCGGAAGAAAGTAGAAAATTTAAGCATCATAGCTTATTGTTTGTTGATCGAGTTTACTCGATCCAATTTTGCTGAGTTTTAAATGTGGTTTTAAGAACACCATTTTCAAATCTGAAAGGTTTTTTTGCGATCTATTTTTACCTTGCTGCGATCGATTTACGATACTTGTGAAGTATTAAACTTGTGTGCTTCGACGATCGATAGATGTGGGTTGCGTTTCTGAGGGTTCCGCTTCATCACTAATTAGAAAAAAAATATTGAAAACGGACACACAAAGAAATAAAACAACTTACCGACAATAAAAAGTTAATAAAAAGAATAAGATAAACTAAACTAAGCTAACTGAAACTTACAAACTAACCAAAAATCAAACTAAATAAACTCATAGATGTTAATATAAATTCTATAATTTATATAATTTAATAATTTATAATAAGGATATTAATTAACTAAAAGGAAATAGCTAACCTAACTGAACTTAAACTTAAGTGCAGTTTACGTTGTGCGATTTTGCTAACGATTTTGCTTCCAAGTTGCCGTAAGCAAACTTTTCAAAGTTATACAGTTCGACCTGAAGATGAACTCGCAAACGAAATCATGAATAGAAAACCACCAAAACCAGTCATACAAGAAAAATCGTATGGAAAATCGTAAGCAAAATCGCACAACGTAAACTGCACTTAACAAAACAAAAATCTGAACCAACTGAGAATTACGAATACCTAACGAAATAACTAACAAATTAATAAAAAACCAGCTACACAAAAAAACTATCAGCGAGAAAACACACGTAGAATCAATAGGTTCATTGCAGAGACTAGGATCTAATGTGGATCTAATGAATAAAAGTCACGAGTTGGTGTTATAGAGCCGAATAGGAGGGATAAATTTTTTAAACAGGATTTATCACACGGAAAAACATATTTACACCCGGAAATTTGAAAAAAATTAATTGGAAAAACTGCAAAATTATGCAGGGTAGCAGGGTGTACACAGGACAATAATTACCTAATTATCCTCTTCATTTAGGATTGCTAAACTAAGCACGGCCAATAATATTTCAAATATTCAAAACATCGAGTATATAAAAGTGCTGACGTATATTTTTAACAGATAAGATTAGCAAATAAATGTCAGCCCACGCGTGCAGATGCATAAACTTGAGCTGTGGAGTGCCGGGGTTGACCCATATCTCCTTCATCTGGTGTGGGTGCGTTGACGTTTTGGAAAGTAGAGGTTTCCCTCTGGGTGCGCGCGAGGCTGGTCGAGCTAGATCGAGTAATCCTGAAATGGGAAAAAATAGAGGCAGTAAACTAAACTAAACAATTAATAAAATTGTAATTAATTTATGAATAATTATAAATAATAAACCTGCTTCAAAGTTCGCGGATACTGCGGAAATTGCGATAATTTTCCTACGGTTGATGATGTCCTTAGCTATAAATTCAGATCCCTGCATCGATTGTAGGAGTGGCTTGCTTCACGAACAATACTATTCCTGAAAAAAGAAGGGTCTGAGTTCGGAGTGGCTGTGTGGAGCTAACGCAAAGTTGAGTGACCTAGGTCAGGGGTGACCTAAATTTACAGCTAGTCGTTTTCCAAGTTGTTTTATAAGTGGATTATCTCAAATGTCACAATTATTAAAAAGGTTAACGGAAAGTTTGTTAATGAATTCGCCGATGGTTTCGATGTTTCCATCGACATGCAGCCTCCTATTTGTGACGTAGCAGGGTGCCTTGAAAGATGATCTGACGTTCTTGCTTTGGTCTATTTTGACTTTGCAGAGTTGGTTTGTTGATGCTGTTGCCCAGACGGGTGCTGCATACGTCATGGTTGGCCTGATGACTGCCTTGTAGATTTGAAGTTTATTGTCCGATGACATGCTACTTCGCCGCTCTAGAAGTGAGTTGAGTTTGATGGTGACGCCCCTCGCTCGATTGGTGATGTCTAAGGTGACTCCCAGCTACTTTGAGTTGGGATTCCATGGGATGGGCTCTTCGAACATGAAGATGTTCGACTTGTGAGGCTTCGAACGTTTCCGAAACATGGTTGCGCTACTCTTGCTTGAGTTTACCCCAATGCGCCAAGTTTCGAACCATCTTTCCAAATCGTTGACGGCCTCTTGTAGTGGTGGTGTCCGGGTTCATTGATGATGAGTACACCGCCGTGTCGTCCGCATAAAGTGAAATCTTCGTCGTCGGGTTTTTTGGGGCTGGAAGGTTGCTCATATAAATGTTGAATAGAGATGGTGACAATAGTGAGCCTTGGGGAACTCCGCTCCGGCTCGGACGACTCTCTCGGAGGAAAGGACTCCATTTACCTTGACGCAGAAGTATCGGTTGGTTAAGTAAGAGGCTAAGGGGAGAACGAGGGCGGGTTGGAGTTTTGCCTGAAACAATTTAAAAATTAATCCTTCGTGCCAGACCTTATCGAATGCCTTCGATGGCAGAGTAGCAGTACTAAGCCTGTAAATTCGCGCTTGTTGAAGCCTGTGGAATCGTGTTCGACAAGACGGAGAAGTTGTTGAACGGTGCCGTGACCTTCTCGGAATCCAAATTGTTCGTTTTGAAGGACGTCGTTATCGAACATGGCTTGTTTAAGATGGACCAAGATGATCTTCTCTGCGACTTTCCCCATCGTCGAAAGGAGGCTGATGGGGCGGTAGCTCTGGGGGTTTTTGAGGTCGTGACCTAGTTTATGGATGACAACCACGTCTGCTAGCTTCCAAACTTGTGGAAAATATCTAAGACGGAGACATGCAATAGTGATGCCTGTAAGGGCTGCAACTGCTTTTCGGGGTAATTCCTTGAGGGCTCGATTTGGGATGGAGTCCGGGCTTGGGCATTTCTTGTTCATGAGGTGTCGGATGATTGTGGCGACTTCTTGGTATGAGGCCGGGTCAATGGGAATGGGGTCGTTTGTGAGGAGGTGTTGTCTGACGAAGCCATGTACTGAGTCGATGTGTTCTTGTTTGGTCCGGTCGGTTTTGAGGCTGCATTGAGCTTCGAGGTTATCAGCGAAGGCTTCCGCCTTCTCTGCGTCGCTCTTGGCTAAGGTGCCGTCTCGTCGGGTGATGCCTGGGATGCTTCGGTTTTTGGACTGCTGGAGGGCTTTGACCATCCTCCAGCCCGAGCTGTCTTGAAAATTGAGCGAGTCAATTTTTTCGGTCCATTCTAAGGAGTTGTGATGAGAGTTCACTTATTTCGTCGTTTCTTCCTTGAGAAGGTCGTCTAGATGGTGGAGCGTTGCGCCCGCTTCCTCGCTCGGCGCTTTTCACAAATGTGTGATTTCAGTTGGGGTGTCAAACGGTCTCGAATGTCGACGATCTCGGTTGCCTTGTTTGCATGTTGGATTGAGCTGAAAATTTAATTTTGAAAATTATTAACAATACCTGTCCAGGTCTTCTGGGGTGTGTATGATGGGGATGGCTTCCATGTTGGCAAGCAAGTGGTCGTGAAATTTCTTCCAAGAGGTTTTTTGTCTAGTTGGGGAGGTACGCGCCCTGAAGGAGCCCCCAGATGTAGCAGAACCGGGTTGTGGTCGGAGGTCAGGTCGGGCATCCTGATTAGTTGATGTTGGAGTAGCAGGTCCTTGAATAGAGCTATGTCTAGGAAGCTTGGTGTACCTGCGGGAGAAAAGTGAGTGGGGGCGCTGATTGAGAAGTCAAGTTCAATAGTGAGGTCGGTCAGTCAGTGTGCGTCCTTGTGTGTTTTCGTGTCTGACGTTTCAGGAGCGGTGTTTGGCATTAAGGTCACCGGCACTGACCCTTGCGTCGGGGCCATCGAAAAGAATGTTCAGGTCGTCTCTTAGAACTTCCCTTCCTGGGCGATTGTAGACAGAAGATACCTGTAACCAGCCGTGATTTTGTGTGTGGATACTAACCGTGGTGGATTCTAGGCGTTGGAGGTCCGGGGTTGGCACTTCGTGATGTTCGATGGAGGACTTGATGTAGACGGCGGTGCCACCGCCGCGGGCTGAACGGTCGTTGCGGTAGTGTGTAGGCGGGGAGTTTACCTGAGTCACCAGCACGAAGGTAGTCCTCGCTGACGAGGTTGAGGTCCAAGTCATGCTCGTAGGCGAATTCGAGGAGCATGTTTCTCTTCTTTCGGATACCGTTTGCATTCCAAAATGCAATCTGAAGTGAAAACGGTTGTTGAAGTTGTCTAGACATTGGCGGGGGTGGAGTTCATGACAATGTTTCCTGCAACAGGAAACATCGTCTTTGAGGGCGGTACTCAGTCTTGTTGGTAGTATGGTCCGCCTAGATTTCGGAAATTTTTCGCATCCTTTGTAGTTGGTGGTGTGGGTGCCGTTACAGTTGACGCATCTGGCTAGTTCTTCCCTTGGTTTTGTGCATTCTCTTGACTGGTGGTTGAGTCCACATTTGACGCACTTGGGTGCTCGACAAGAACGCTGCGCATGTCGGAAGCGCTGGCATCGGTGGCATTTACCCACTTCAGACTTGGGATGTGGAGTTTCGACTGTGAAGGGGACTCCGTATGCAGTGTTGGTCTGGAAGATTTTCTTGCCTTTTTCGTTTTTGGTAAGCTGGACTAAGAATAGCGGCATTGGCTGGTTCGTGGCCTTGAGTTAGCTGGTTTATGGCGATTACTTTGATCTGCTTGTCTTGGTTTAGTTGGAAGGTGTGGCTAGGAATGTTTTATTTTTCTAGTAGTGGACTAAGGAGTCTGTAATTGGTCTCTGTTGTTGGTGAAACTTCCATGCCATCGGTTACCGGGCGAATCTTCTTGTAGCTGATCTTGTTGGTATTTATGAGCCTGAAGGCTAGTTAGCGTAGGACCTTACGACCTTAATTTTTTATTCAAAAAGTATTTGTGGGTGGGTTATTAATACCTGCAAGTGAGTTCGCTTATTTTCCAAAAATAAGTGCATATTAATCCGCGCTCTACTAATAACTATGCAGGTACTTGTTAAAAGAAGGGAACATCAATAGAATATGGACCCACAAAATTTGTACCGTTAGTGATTGCAGAGTTTCATACAGTTTATCAAGTGAGCCTATAATTATTTCCACTATAATATTAAAAACTTTACCTACACGCTGGTAGAGACCAGCTTTTAAAAGTGTAGGGGCCCGTGATCTTATTCCAACTGAATAATGACCGAAACGATGATCGTGCGTTCCATTAAATTCAATCGCTGCAAGTACAGTCCGTTCGAAAGAAAACACTTTAATTGTAAACAGGTGTGTATTTAATAGTCTCCAAATACAAAGTTGCAAACAATTTAGCTTAGTGTTGTTGTCAATCAAAATCGAGATATCGTTGAGTATTATACAATAGATGTTATAAACTCACACAAGTTCGGGCTGGAGTCCGAACTAAAGAAAATAATAACCCTCAACAACGGGTTCACTAATGATTCAAATAAGCTGACAAAATTAATGGCTCGAAAAGTCAGGAAATAAAAACCATCTATCAAAGTAGCTACTGGTAAATTCTCACAATCGACCTTATACAAGTTTTCCAAACAATCAGTACTAAATTTGGATACCTGATTGTCCTTCCACCACTTGAATACATCTATATTTCTATTTTCTCGCTTTTGGTTCAAATAATCGTCAATTTCGGTTTTCCAGTCCGAATAGTATACGATTTTCTTTTCGAAGAGATCATGAATATTTAAGTTATCTTCATTGGTGTTTGTTAGTTCATTTTCACAGTCTGAATATGAAAGATTAAGATTGCCATTACCTTCAGACAACAAGTATTTAGACTTAAATATTTCTTCAAAATCCCCACGATGTAAGTGAAAATATAGATAACCCCTGGCGCGGATCCAATATTAATACGACCCCCCCCCCCCATAGATTAGATCCAGTTTAAGTTTCTATAGCGTTTTAGTAGTTTGTCTCTTCGTGATTGAAATGCCAATTCTAATTTATCAGATCAGATCTTTATCATCTAATTTCTAATAACCATATCAATATTTTAGAAAACCTAAAAAAAAAGCACTAAACACTTTTCAGAACTAAAATGTTTTAAAGTTATCACATGTAAAATACACTGTAAGCATTCGCAAACGTTTTCACTTGAAAACATTTTAGTTCTGAAAAGTGTTTAGTGCATTTTTTGGGTTTTCTAAAATATTGATATGGTTAATATCGAGTTACACTACTTAAACCACGTATCAATAGATTAATTTCTAACAGATCAGATAATTTTTTAAAATATTTTAGATACATTATGCAATCTATGCAATAGAGCCCATTCATTTTCGTCAATCAAAAGGATCTGTAAATCTTTGTTATTTTGACACAAAGCGTTCAATGCTGTTTGAAGCTTAATTGCTGTCATAATCATGGTAAAAGTAGAACGTGCTTACGTCACAAATTGTAGACAACTGTTTGATATTTACAGCATCACAACAAGAACTCAGCTTATTTTTGCATTGTTCTGATCTTTTAATTTTTTTAAACAACTTCCTTATTTAGTTTACAATTAATTGTCATTTAGGACATCTTCAGAATGCAGAGAATCTTCAACTTCGAACTCAACCAGTAATGTGTCAGCGTCAGACGAACCTAATAACTTCATGATATCTTGCACTGCTAAAGATTAAAATATTGGCAGAATATCGGAAGTCCACCTCATCAAAACTTATAAAATCCCTCCGATAGCACAGTTTCAACTCCGATATAAAACTGGTATTAGCTGCGCCGATGTCGACAGTTATTCCCTGTAGTTTCTCTTTTTTTCCTCGCATAGCAGAGCATTTAAGAAAAGAGACATTTTTGTTTAGCAGTTTAAAAAATCAATGCGTTTTATCGTCATTAAATAAGTTGACACCATTTTAATATTTTCGTCTCCAAAACTCCTCCATGTACGATACCAAGTCAGACCGTCGCGTGGCCTCTAAACAATTCAACCGCCGAATGAAACAAGCTTCGGCCAACTCTTTGATTCTTTTGATAAAGCACGTAGGACCGTCTTTCCCATTAAAATAAACATTTCATCGATGAATCGGCGGGATTTAAAAATCATATATTTCGACTGCGGGAGAACTAGTTCTAAAGCACCGAGTAGGGTTAAATAAATTGTCATTAACATTTTTTGGCAAAGAATTGCAAATCTCAGCATCACTATTATGACTCGTTATAATAAGTTTAGTGTTATTCGCTCTCTTATCTCTCACTTATCGGCATAGCATACACAGCACACCGATTGATCATCACAAGCAAATTTTATTTTTTATCTAACAGCATCAGCACCTGGAAGGTACGTCGCGTTTACATTTAAATACACATAAAGAAATCAGTCGCTATTCCTATGCTGTGCTGTTAAATGATTTACGACCTTTATCATCAGCCCAATTACTCTCATACATACGCTTAATTAAGTCTCCTAGGCTGCGGTTTACTACCTCGCGAAAATTTTCCTGTTATTTAGGAACTGAACTAACTTCCGGTAAAATCGGTAACTCACCAGAATCTAAATCAAGAGGAAAGTTTTGTGATTCAATGGCCCACTCATTAACCCGCACTATGTGTGTAGCTCCAAAGACGCAGAGGGTACTGACAAAACTAATAATAGATCAACAGAAGAATCATTAGGTTATTAGTCACTTTCAGTGTATTTTTGGTTTCAGTCGTGTTGTAGTGCAATTTTAACAAATATTGAGTGGAAATAATTATAGCCTCGCCGATTTAAAATGAAAAAACTTTATATATTTTTTATTATTAAAAAACTATTTTTGTATAATAACCCGAAATTTAACCCTTACAGTTAATATGAGTCGAGGAACAAGATTGACGAGTGAAGAAATAGTGGCTGTTAAGGCGTATAAAGATGCTGGATTTTCAAATCGCAAGATTGCAAGAAAAATTGGAAGATCACCGAAGGTGGTCAATAAACAAAAAAGCAGGGAGAAAATCAAGCTTAACAAAGCGTCTGAAACGTGACATTTTTAATAATGCGGTGAATAAACAAATGACGTCATCGCAAATGCGGCCGGATTTGAATCTACCTGTGACCTCCCGAAGGGTTTGACAAATTTTGCATAGTCACCCTCATGCGGATTACCGTAAAAGGGTCGGTAAACCAAAACTTACTGCTGCGCACAAAAAGGCAAGACTAGAATTCGTTAGAAAGCACATGTCTTGGACCGACCAATGGAAGAATGTGCTTTTTAGTGACGGAAAAAAATTTAATTTAGATGGCCCTGATGGATGGCAGTATTACTGGCATGATCTTCGGAAAGAAACGGAGGTTCATCTGAGCCGAAATTTCGGAGGCGGAACTGTTATGATCTGAGGCGGCTTTTCCCGTTGGCGTGGATTTCAACTAGGATGAACTCCGAAAAGTACATCGAGATGCTGGAGATAAGTCTTATTAAAAATGCAGAGCCTCTTGTTGAAGAATCTTTCATTTTTCAGCAAGATAATGCTGCCAATCACAACTCCAGGGCCACTTTAAATTAAGTTAAAAATAAAATATTGGGCGAGGCTATCATTATTTCCTCTTATTAAAAATATAAGTTAAGTTATTGTGTTTCTATCACTATTAATTGAAAAAAAACTATTTAAATCAAATAAATAGAAAATAACTTTGATTTTTCTTAAAAACGTAAGTGAGGTTATAATTTATTATCGTGCAATCGAATTAGGGCCACTCATTAAAAATTGATTTTTTTAAGTTTACTGGTAGTTTAATGCAAAAATACAACGATATTTACAATAAATCTTTAATAATTATTATTTTTACACATTATTTATTAATATTTTGTGACACCACCCCCAGCTTTAATTACTGCAGCCACCCTTTTTGGCATACTCCTTATACAAGCTAGTGCTACTTCCTTTAAATGCTCGTCTGTTTCCCATACCAAACGAATATTTTCTTTTAAAGCCGCTATCGTGGGGTTGTTTCTTTTATATACCAACAACTTTAATGTTTTCCAAACATTTTCTATTGGATTTTGGTCGGGCGAATTACCTGGCCAAGGCAACACTTTAATTCGCAACCGTTTGAATGTCTCCATGATTGTCTTAGCCCTATGACACGGTGCACCATCCCGCATAAAAGTGTAGCTTTTACGGCTACCACCTAAAGTACCCATATAAGGTATCAAAACCGTTTCAACCACTTCTTTATATTGAATTTGGTTCATGGTGTTGGTAACAAAATAAAGTGGTCCAAGTCCTTCAGAAGTAATAGACGACCAAATCATCACTGCCGGTGGGTGCTTTATTGTTTTTACAATGCAGCACTCTTTTAAACGTTCCGAAGATCTTCTCTTTACATATTGAACCATTTCTGTTACACATTCAATCCGTGTCTCGTCGCTGAAGATGACCTATAAAAAAATAATAAAAAGGAATAAATTTCAATTTTACATAATTATGAATTTTATGGCTACATACCTTTGACCAATCTGCTTCTGTAAAATTTTTGTGCTCTTTGGCCCATTTAAGTCGAGCACTCTTCATTTTCGAAGTCAATTTAGGCTTCTTTGCTGGTCGTCGACTCTTTATTCCAGCTTCGTACATACGCGACTTGAGCGTGCGTTCAGAAATTGAAATGCCATCTTCATTTAGGACACGATTAATTTCTCTCACGGTCGATTTTCGATTTTCTAATGTTCTTCTAACTATTAACCTATCTTCCCGGGTGGTAGTTTTCCTTCTACCCCTACAATTTGATCGCCCTGTCAACGTCGTAGGAATATTTTCCTTAATAGATTTTGCGATCCGATCGACCGATTGACGCGAAATTCTTTCCATTTTGGCAATTACACGATTGCTATATTTTCCAGATCTTAAAAGACCTTCAATCTTAACTTTCTTATCCCATTTAAGGTCCTTATTTTTACCCATTTCGTGAAAATAATGTTTAAAACTTGAAATATTAAGTTAACACGTGGTTGAGTAAAAATAACACTCACAAACAAAATACACAATAACCAACTTGTTCACAACTCTTGTCGGGTAGACTGAACTATAATAGAGCACAGTTATATTCGCCAATCCCTTAAACAATGACCAACAACATAAGAAACTACCCCACGTTAAATACCCATATACCTGGATTTTAGAAATTCAAATCATGGTATGTCTGTTGGGGTGAAATTTAATACCTGCTTTTAAAAAGCGTGTTTTTTAAATGTTTTTGAATAGTTATTACTTGGCAGAAATTCAAAATTTACCAAATTTAAACAATTACATTTAAAAAAATAAAAAATTGTGAGTGGTCCTAATTCGTTTGCACGGTACTCTAGTGATCATGGATTTAACTAGGACAATGATGTAGTAAATAAAGATTATTTTGAAAGTTTACTTAACATTTCTAGTAATGAGTTGACATTTGTTCATTAATTAACTGAACATAATCTTCAAGTGAAAGGTGCCATGCGATAACGCGTTCGGCCAGCTGCAGATTGCAACTGAAAAGAGTATTGCGGAGAAAATGGACTTATGCTTAAAAATAGTGAATGGAAAACTGCTGCTCGAATTGTTCAGTTATTTAATGACTGGTTTGACTTATTAAATTCTAGATCTAAATTTTCTGGTAATTGTCCTGGGATAAGTGGATTTGGTGTTGATCTAGATGGTCAGAAAAAAATTCTTACTGAAATCTCAGAGATTGTGAAAGGGAATTTTGCTCACTTTTTTGAATCGCTGTCGCAGTTGTTTGACTATTTACTAGATCACTATAATGTAGAATACATATTAACTGCGAGATTGAATCAGGATGTATTGGAAAATTTTTTCGCATATCTTAGAGGAATGGTTGGTGCTAATGATTATCCGTCTCCACTTGATTTTAAGTATCATTTGAGATGGTTCATTTTGGGGAAACATTCGGCGACTATTTTTACGGAAAACAGAAAAACACTGTCGAAAATAGCGAAACATGTTTTTTCTCCAAACGTCACGAAAGTCATCTGTTTCATTATCGATTTTAAACACGGAAGTCAAACGTTTCCTTACCGACATATATAAAACCACGTGGCGTAGGGTTTTTTCGAAAGTAAAACTGTCGGCGACAGGAAAAAAAATAACTAGAAATGTGACATTTTTTTAATAAAATTGAGTAATTTTGGTATCTACCTTTTCGAAAAATTATTTTAAGTTTATTTACCATTTCAAATATAAAATTTTAGAGCATTATTTAAAAATAAATAGATGTAAACTTTGACATTTAAATCCTTAAAAATACCAACTTAAAATTTTATTTTTAACCAAATAAATAAAAATTTTGATCTTTTAACCTAAAAATTTTAATAAATGTCACAATTGAAGTTGACAGTTGCGAATTCAATTTAAAAATTACCAACATAAATTGAAAATAGTTGACAGATTAAATCAAAATGTCACCTTACTTTTGTTTATTTTTATTACAATTTGATTAAATTAAAACTGGTTGACTGATTAAAATTATCTACCTTTCGAATTTTTTGCGCGCGATCGATCTGAATATTTGCATATGCCTTCCTACCGATAATTCACGGGGGTGTGTACTACGCGAGGGGGGAGAATTTTTTGCTCAGTTTTTTAATATCTAGCGCCGTTCTCGAGTTATTGCTAATTTAAAAAATTTCATAGTAGGTATCGGCAGTAAAACCGAATTTTTTTGCGCGCGATCGATCTGAATTTTGGCATATGCCTTTTTGCCTATTCACGGGGGATGTGTACTAAGCGAGGGGGGAGAATCTTTTGCTCAGTTTTTTTATATCTAGCGTCGTTCCCGAGTTATTGTTAATTTTGAAATTTGTTCGTTTGGAGAAAAAGTAACATGTTTTATTCGGATGGAAAGGTACCGTTTTCCGGAATGGGCCAACTTGGCGCTGCCAGCTTGGCGCTGCCAACTTGGCTCCGCCAACTCGGCGCCGGGACAACTTGGCGCAGGAACAACTCGGCGCCAAGCGAATTCGACACCAAGTTAATCTTTTAATCAGCTTAATTAAGCTTTTAATAAAAGCATTAGAACTAAGAGAACATATATTAAAACAGAAAAAATATATTAATTTCAAAAGCTAATAATCTTAATAATGTTTTTTAACATTATTTAAGTTTAAATATTTTTTTTTATTAAATAACATTTAAAATAATTTTTATGGCGCCGAGTTGGCCTGGCGCCGAGTCTGTCGGCGCCGGGTTGGTTTGGCGCCGAGTTGGTCTGGCGCCGAGTTGGTTCTGTGCCGGGTTGGCGGCGCCAGGTTGGCTGGCGCCGAGTTGTACCAGACCGCACTTTTTCTGCCACGCAAGTTTTCCATTCGCTCGGCTCGTTTCACTCACCTTGCAAATGAAAAAACTCGCTAGGCAGGAAAAGTTAAGCTTTCCATCCTAATAAAACAATATACTATACTTCACATATTGGAAAGAAACAAATAACAGTGTTCGATTAGCTGATTTAAACAATGACTTAAATGAATTTAAGGCAAAAAATGCTCTCTATAGCTTAACAAACGTTAAGCCATCAGAAAAGAAATTTGAGGACCATATTTAACAATATTTAATATAATGGCACCGGTAAGTTATTTTTCACTTCTTATTAATCTCATAAAATATTTATAGTTATATTTTTAACTATTTTAGATCTTGTGTTTGGCGGTAAAGCTGCTTACTTACCTTACAATAAGTGCGATGCGGTGTTTAAAAACAAAAAGTCATAGAAAACATCAGGCAGCCTTTCATCGAATGTCGCATAAACACTGCTGTTTATCGTGCAAAAAGCACTTCACGCAACTATAAGATGTACAAAGAAGACATCATTTGGCAAAAGGTTCACATAAAATTGATTCGCAAATAATAAGAAAATGCAGTATATCATTTTAAAAACATCGAGAAAAGCGATAGGATAAGATATGTCAATCTTGGGAGTGCAAAATATGTCATACGTGTTGGTGTAATGAAGAGCTGCGCGGATACATGATGGTAACATAACTAGGTAAAATGCAGGGATGCAAACTATGTAATTGTTTGTTCAAAACTTGGTTTGGCTGCGTGTGTATTATTCGATTCTTCTTCTTTCAAGTGCTATACACTATGCAGTGCGCTGGGCAATCACTTGCCTAGAGTCGAGAGTCAAACGCGAGCCGAGTTAGACGTGTTTTACAAGAGTTCTCGCACAAGATCAGTGCGGAAACGACAACGGTGTCCGAAAATTAAGAAATTCGGCAGACGTGCAGCTTGAGTGAAAGTGCGTATACAGAGCTAAAATTTCAAATTTTGGAGACGCCCAAAAGTGAAAAAAACAATAATAAAAACCAAACCGCAGTGCCACCGACCCCAAGTTGGTCGAAAAAATTTTTTAATTCCGGATTCCGGCCCTCGAAGCAAGACCGCCCAGGGCTGTAATTAAAAAATGTGGACTACAAACAATTTTGGAGTAAGTGCCACGCGGCTCAAAAGACAAATTTTAATAATTAACGGCATACTAGTGACCAGTGCACCACATTGGTACATCAGACACGACAACTCAAGGTGAGTGAACTAAAAACATATTTTTTTTCAATTCGCTGCGCCCTAAAGTCAATGGTGCTAAAATTGTTAGAAAACCAACGCAGCCCCACGTGGTGTTAATCATAAAACATCGCGTAAACACGAAACCCCTAGACAATTAAATCTCAAGTTTTGACTATACACCCAGTGGACGTGCACGCACAAGATAGCAATTAAAAATCCTAATTTCAAATTAAAAAATTCTGCGTGAAAAACAATAAAAAAAAGTTCCTTAGAACCAACGCAGCCTCACGAGGTGTTAATTAAACCCGGAACCCTCAGACAATTAAATTGCAAATTTTGACAATATACTTAACGGACGAGCGAGCGCGCACAAGTTGGCAATTATTGCAAATTCAAATTTCCAATCAATTATTTGTGCGCGAAAACCAAGTCTAAGTTTGCTATACTCTATTCATTTAGCACATTCAATTGATGTAAACAATGATCGCTGCGTGATATCCACATGCTTGCTTTATATTCAATTGCGATTGGATGCTCGTAAGGTCAAGACAACCCTATATACCGTCCGTACTTACAGTTTTTCATTGTAAGTAGATGCATATAATTTTGACGAGGCGTTTGAATTTCTAAAAATACAAGGCAACCTAGATTAGTCCCTCTCTGTCAAGCTCCTCCCCATAAATCACGTGCAAACTGCATGTATTTGTTATTGTCCACTGAATGTGCTAAATGAATAGAGTATAGTAGTCAACGCAGCCTCACGAGGTGCAAGAGCCAAAATCAACAGCACAAGTGTTAAACGCCGGCCAAAAAATCCAAGTTTAAAAATGCATTCTGCGGGTCAGTGCGCTCAAGACTGCAATTAAATTTAGATCATTTTAAACAAATAAAATCAGCCGAAAATTACAATAGGGGTCATTCCATGTCACTCAAATTGACTATCACAGAGTTCTTTGAAACTTTGGTTAATTAAACATCCTGAATTCAAATATGATTTTTAAAAAATTCTAACTTCTAACTAAATTCTAAAAAAAAACTAAATAAACAAAAGAATTACAAAGATTATGTTTTGATATTTCCGCCTAGCAATGCGCTCGTCCCGTATCTAAACTTTCCGCAAAATTCGCAACCGCACTTTAAATTCAGTTTATGCAAACCTAACAGCAGCAATTCTTCCTTCCGTTCCTTCTAAATGGTTTGTGGTTATCTTCTCACTCGCCACCATGTGAAATGGAGGTAAGTCCAAATTATCTCCAAAAATTTCTATGCCACGTTCCAAATCGTTATTCCAAATTATTGTAGCACCTTAGCTTCGTTAATGAAATTTGTTCTTGATGACGACATAATTATTTGACTTGACAGCTAATGACATCTACATTTGATTTGGTTAAGTTGCATTAAGTTAAGTAATATGCTTTAGCTCAAGTATTTTAATTACAGTGCTAAGAATGTAGTATTTACATACAGGGTGTTCCCGAATAAACTTTACACAATTTTAGTGGTGTTAGAAGACACTTTTATAATGAAAATATTTAATAAAATTTTTTTTCTAAATTCAAATCCTTGAGAGTTAGGCTTCTTTAAAGCATTTATTTTAATTTTCACTTTCAAATGGACATAGCTCCGAAAATATTGAGTTTTCAGTAAAAATGGTTTAGTGCTTTTATAAAAAGCGTGAAATAATCTACAAAAAAGATTCATACCTTTTATTGTCTAAAATCAACAGCTTTCGAGTTATGAATTAAATTAAATAAAAAAATGTTGAATAATTCAAGAATAATTTCAAAACTCTGCCACTTACTCAAATAATGTTAAAGGTGTGGACGGTGCATGTCTTCCAAAGTAACAGATCCAACACAGGTAATAAATAAGCGTTGCAAGACCTGCATTTTGATAAAAAAATATTGGGGCGGTGCTTGGCATGTCCCAATACTCGGACACAAATTTAGTCGTAATTAATATCACACTAAAATAGCGATATCTTTACATTGGAAATATATACATCGAGCCGGTCCACGACGTAAATGACACCTTAGTCAACCCTAAATACATTTTTGCAAGACACTAAAGGTTTGCATGTTATTGTTTGCGGGAACGTTAATGGAATCCACCCCGCATGGGGATCCCATAGCAGTGATAGTCGTGGTGACGATGTTCTTAACATTGCTTATTCAAACAACCTAAATGTATGCAATGAAGGAGATTCACCGTCATTTGAAGTGACAAGAAATGATACTATTCTAACTTCCATGATAGATATCACGCTAGCTTCTGAGAGCATCGTCAGCCGATTATCGGAGTGGAGTGATCTGTCCGTCTTCTGACCACAACGCAATAACTTTCAAAATTTTAGTAGAAAAAATCAGAAATTAATTCAACCTGCCTCTTTAGGAACAAAATTGCTAATCAAAATTATTAGAAACCACGATTTCGAAAACATAACTTCCAGCGAATTAGATTCCACCGTGGAGCAATTAACCGAAGACATCAGGAAATCATGCTTCTATTCGATGAAAATACGTGGAATCACAAAGCCGTACAATCCATGGTGGTCTGATGAGTTGGAAGATTTGAAATTTCTTTTCTTGTACCTATTTGTACCTGTCCAAACAACCCGTGATCCTAACTTGACATATTTTCACTTGGACGAGATTTGGTTTCCAATTTAAAAAGAATATTAGATTTTTATTTTTTTTGTTTATTATTTGTAATATAAATATGTATTATAACGATAAATGGTTTAAGAAAATATTTCTGATAACTTTACTGACGTTTAAATTGTTTATTAATAATTAAACATTACATAACAATTAAAAATTGTTTATTAAAATTGGCAGACATTTTTAATTCTCACCGGTTTTAATTGTATTTTGTGTAGTTTCAAAATTAAAAATGGATAAAGTGATTTTGGCTGTTCCTGATATCAACGACGATCAACCTGTTAGAATACGAAAATTTCAGAAGATGGAAACGAGAACCCCTAATTGGCGCCAAAAATTAAATTCCCAATATTGCAGTGTACACAAGATGTTTAAACTGTGATATAAATTATCCTACTAAATATCAATTTGAACGTCATCGTTGCGAATTTATTGAAACCGAAAAGTTTAATTTTTAAAAGCTTTATTTGGTCAGTGACGGCGCCAGATATCAATGACAACCAACCTGTTAGAATAACAAAAATTTCAGAAGATACAAACGAGAACCCCCTAATTGGTGCCAAAATGAAATTCCCAATATTTCAGTGTACACATGATGTTTAAATTGTCATCTAAATTATCCTGCCAAATATTAATTTGAACGTCATCATTGCGAATTTATTGCAACAGAAACAGTAAGTAGTTTCATTTTTAAAAGCTTTATTTATACAGGTCCGTGACGGCGCCAGGGAGAGGTTGATAGGAGAGCCCACTCAAATTTTTAAGAATATAATGTTTCATTTTTTAGGTGCTTCTTTAAGTCTATTTATAAATTTTGACCTACCCCTAATATATTGGGCTCAAATTGTGGTAGTGGTAGAATCTTGTTATAACCAATCTCAAGAGACCGACTTATTTGGCTCATTGTTAGATATTCGGAAAATATTTGATTTTGCTAAATGTAGTCGTTTGATTAATAAAAAAGTAAAGTTTTGTTTGAAAAAAAATAATTCAAAATAAATCGTTTGAATAATTTCCAAATTCAAATAAAACAAAATAATGAAAAACAGAAAATTAAAAATTTTTACAAAAGAATTTTCTTCAAAATAAATTATCAAATTTTAGGAGCTGAAAGAAAATGATAATCCGGATTTACAGAATAACAAGAGAACATCAAACGTTTGTACCACTTCACAATCAAAACACGAAGACACGGGAGAACAAGCACCGAAAAATAAAAGTAATTCTCAAGAATTACAGGTAAATGAGTTTGGAAAAATCGTTTTACTAAAGATTTAACATATTACCATTAGCATCAAAACAGTTACAAAAGAATAGTTGACTACTGCAACTATTAATTTGTTTACGAGATTATACAACAAATAGTTGTCAGGTTAGAATGTATTGATTTAAATAAAATTATTACAAATTATTACTAACGGTTATTTTAGGCTGTATGTGGAGATTTGAGAGGAGCCAATCAACCAACCGTCAGCAACATTGTATAAAGATGTTCGACTTTGTTGGCTGAAAAATGTAGAGATTTTGTTAAATTTTCTTGGGATATTGCAGAGCAGCGAAGAAATATAAACAAGTTCAAAAATTATGCAGGGATTCCAACAGTTTACCGCAATCGTAAACGCTACTTTTCATTGAATGTTCAAGTATTTAATACATGTCAGCCTTATGCCTATGTTTAATGATAAACTTAAATATATCTGTTGCTGTATTATGTACTAGTGCCGTGTTGTACAATATTTATCGTGAGCACAATAAAATTGAAGAAGATGTGGAAGTCTATCGACTTATAATATAATGAAGTAATACCACATACCGTGCACAATAACAATATTGGATTAGCCTTTCGGCAAGAATTTTATAAATCGTAATTTTTAATAAATAAATGTTTTTCATTTTTTATTTATTCTTTGTTTTTAAATAACTCTTCTCTAAAACAAAAAATTGTGTAGTGTTGGTACGGTAACATTAGGAATTGTGTGGAAAAAGCCTTCGGCCACATGGCCATTTCTCGAGTAACCACTTATCGAGTATACACAAAAGAAATCACCAGAAATGTTTAACAAATTCCGATAAAATTTCGTGTATTTTTTTTTATTGCATTCAGATTCAGTTTATTTTGCACAATTGAGATTTTAAAACCTATCTTCAGTGTTTACAGGTATTTATACAGCTGTTAAAACAGGCGACATGAAAAGTGCTACTGATCCTGCAACTGCAGAATTTTTGAAAAATATGAACGATATATTTGACTGTCTAAATTCTAAAACAATTTTTATTTTAAATTTATATTTTTATCGACTGTACATGACGACGATGCTATAGATCCATCTACCAGAAAAACAGGAAAACCTGAAATTATAACCTTTTATAATTCCACAAAAGGTGGAGTGGACGTTGTCGATCGGTTGAAATCTGAATACTCTGTTTCAAGAATCAGCAATTGTTGGCCACTAACGATTTTTTATTCATTATTGAGTATTGCTGCCATTTTTGAAATGGAACACCGCTCAGATGAAAACGAGAAAAGCTTTTATTGTGGAATTGTCAAGGTAGCTTACACTACCTCATCTGTACAAACGTTCGTCAATTCCAAATTTATCAATTCCACTTCGCCAAAAAAAGCAGTGATAGACCCCCCATTGCAAAACCAACAGCAAAAAATCAGATGTAAATACTGCTCATTAAAGAAGAACAGATTTATACAACATCAGTGTGCAACTTATGGCTCTCCAATTTGTAAGGAACACACTCAAAGAACTACTTACATTTGTTTAATAATTAATAATAAAAAATAATTGTTTAATAATTTGTTTTAATAATTCAACTGATGAATCTGTATAATTTTTTATTTGTTAAATTATTATATTCTAACTGTTTAAATACTACGTAGAAGGTAAAAGAATCCACTATATTTAAAAAATACTCTCCATTTTAAGCAGTAAAATATGTAACTTAATGTTAGATAAAATCTAACACGCGACCAATCGCGCTATGGGAAGTGTAGCTACTGATCGCTGGTTAATTTAATTTAATAAATCAATTGTAAAACAAAACCTGCGGAGGACCTCAGAGATCTGGCAACCAATTCCGATGGATGGTGGGAATCTGCAGAGCTGATGAGAAAATGATAACTACTGCCTTGTAGTAATATGTTGGATCATCAAAGGCTAGGGGAAGAAAACCTTGACGAAAAATTACCTGGTCCTCCAAGTTGGGGGTTGAGGCGTAAGGCCAGCTCCTCTACACTCGGAAAAATTATAAATTGCAAAATATCCTAACAATAAGCCAGACGGAAATCAAAATAGACGTAAGCAAAGAAATAGGAACATGATAATGGGAACCTGGAATATTCAGGATATTGGAACTGGAGGGGAAGAACACGGTATGCAATATCACAGATTTAGGAGTGGATTCCACCACAGAGAAGAAAGAGGGGAGACCTCTTTAAACTAAATTAATCTTTCCCTAAAATAATAATAAATGTCCTGTTATTGATATTTCGTAAAAATTTTATTGTTTTACCGAAGAACACTCGATAAACTTTACATAAAATATGATGTTTTATGTTTTTGAGCTATTATTTTGTGATCGAGTATACATAATTGTGAAAATCTCATTTAACATTTGAGGTTCAACTTAAACCTCGAATAACTTTTAAACGAGCCGACTTAGCGAAAAATCATTTCAGACCATTTTTGTAGATCGTTCAATTTCCTACAAGTATTAGTTTTAAATTTTATTAGACGATAATTCGTTCAAGCGCATTAAAATTCCAAATAAAAAAAATAAAATTTCCCGTGTTATTTAAATGGGAAATCAAAAATCACGATTAGCCACCTCTAAATATTAATATTAAGTGCTCAAACTTTACCGGAATTCTTTTTTCGTCATCTTGAACGATATTTTCATGGTAGCTAAAGAAAAGAAAATTAAAAGTTTTTTTTGGCCCACCCTAATATACATACAGGGTGTTCCCGAATAAACTTTACACAATTTTGGTGGTATCCGAAAATATTGAGTTTTCAGTAAAAATGGTTTAGTACTTTTATAAAGAGAGTGAAATAATCTACAAAAAAGATTCATACCTTTTATTGTCTAAAATCAATGGTTTTCGAGTTATGAATTAAAGTAAATAAAAAAATGTTGAATAATTCAACCATTCTTTATTTTAGGTTTTTCAAAACCCTGCCATTGTAAACACTTACTCAAATAATTTAATGGTTTAAGTTTTCTGTGAAATGGATTGGTTTTTCAAAAAACTTTACTAGACAAAAGTTGTAGTGCGTTAAATTTCCTAACCGGAATGGGCTTCAGTTTTTTTGTAAAGTGTTTTGTTTAAATGATACAGGGTTTTGAAAAAATACAAAATAAAAAAAAAATCTCAAATTTTTCTACATTTTTGTATTTACTTTAATTCATAACTCGAAAACCATTGATTTTAGACAATAAAAGGTATAAAACTTCTTTGTTGATTATTTTACGCTTTTTAAAAAAGTGGTAAATCTTTTTTATTAAAAAATCAATATTTTCGAAGCTATAGCTATGTGAAAGTAAAAATTAAAAACACGCTTTTAAAAGACCCATCTCTCGAGGGTTTGAATTTATAAAAAAAATTTATTAAATATTTGTTTTTAAAAGTGTCCTTTACACCACGGAAATTTTGTAAAATCTATACGGAGACACCCTGTATGCATATTCTTAATAGTACTGTAATTAAAGTTGATGATGTACATGATGATCCCATCATGGTCCCACTCTGAAATTTTTATAAAGTATTCACCAATTCACTATTATAAACATATACCGGGTGCTGAATGAGTTAGCGGAAACATAGGAAATTAACATGTAAAAACTTATTTATGCAAATTCCTGCTTCCCTAATTATTTTAGTGAAAAAATGAAAGACACAAAAATAATGCAGAAATATAAACTACGAATGATAACAGCATTAGGATTTCATTTAACTTAAAAAGTCAAAAAATGCTTTTGAAATTGTTAAAAGTTTCATTTATCAGACTGGCCATGCAAGTTTCCATGGTAATTATTTTTTAAAACAGAAATTAAATTGAATTTATTACATGGCTATTGCGATAAATGAAAATTTTAACAATTTTGAAAGCATTTTTTGACCTTTTAAGTAAAAGCTAGATGAAATCTAATGGTGTTATCATTCGTAATTTATGTTACTGCATAATTTTTCTATCTTTCATTTTCTCTCTAAAATGATTAGGGAAGCAGGAATTTGCATAAATAAGTTTTTACATGTTAATTTCCTATGTTCGGCTAACTCATTAAGCACCCGGAATTATTTTTACCGAAAATAAAGTTTTAACGAAATCCCTACTCGTCAAAGGTATTGATGGCACGGCAACCAGGATTTGAACCACCGTTGCCAACTTCTCAGTTGGTCGGTGTAAGCTATACACCATACTGCTATTCGATTACAACGTTTAAGTTCCTATTATATGTGTTATTTTGATATTATTTGACATACCGTAAAACGGGGTGACAAGAAACACTGGGGTGTTAAGAAACAGAAAGTGCGGAAAAGTTATTTAATTACTATATTCAAAATGTAGCGATTTTTTTGCTTGAAATTATTGTTGATAGATGGGTTTGGAATAGTAAACATATGAATAGTATTTTTAAGTTGATACTAATAACATTAATTAAGTATGTCTAATAAAGTTGAGTTAAGTTGACTTAAGTGATATTAAAAATACCTCCCCAAAACTTTGTTTGTGCAGTGGAAGAGTTGCATTAAGTTAATTTTTTGATGGTCTGCTGTTTGTTAGTGTTATGCATCACATCATTATCACATTATAAGTGGCAAATTAAGAACAAAATTGGGGTGGCAAGAAACATGCCGCAAAAGTATGTTCCTGACCTCCCCCGATGAAGTTATTACTCCCCAATTGTGAACCTTCTGATGATGACACTAATAAACCCAATGACGATGATATTTTTGATCAGGAAGAGCAAATCAATGAAGCAACTGATGACGAGGATGATTCTTCTTCTGATCACATTGATTCTAGACTTGTTAAATTCAATAAAACATTTCCGGATGTGCACTCTGTAAAGGCAGGTGATATTAGGTCTGATGACTGGTTAATAGTGGGTTTTCAAGTTTTTCACTGTTTTCAATCACCCCAGAAGTGATATAGTAAGACATATAAGCCGAAATCACTGCTAGTTTCCTTTCATCCCAATTCCTGGGTGATAAAAAACAATGTCAATTTATTTTATTTATTATGTTACGTGATATTTTCTATTTATATGATTGTGTATTCTTAAACTAGAGATCCAGACTAACATCTTACATTTTTTTCAAATCAATTGGAGCACAATTAGTAATTGTCAGAAATTTGGATAGTAAATAATTAAAATTTTATAGACAATGGAGGAACTGTCAAGTATTTCAAGCAAATTGGTTAAGCTTGGAAGGTAATCACAAATTGTATTAACAAGAGTGGCACCTTTAAGGGAGAGCCCAGAATAAAAATTTTCGATAGCGTGTTTGAGCTGAATAATTTATCCAATGAAATATTGTGAATTGAGCTCAAGTTATGCTCATCCCGTAAAAATACCAACATTAGACATTAGGAACTTAATCCAAGAAGAGCTAAACTCATTTAAAAAAGAAATAAAAGAATCTGGAGTCGAAGATACCAAAAATTTATTTCAAAAATCTTATTCCGAAGGAACTGTCCTCGAGTAACACACTCAGGCCAGCACTAATTTTAACTTAAAAAAATCCATCTATCAAATCATCAAAAGACCTGTTAAGAAAGTGGAAAGAAACGGTATCCTTCGGGACTAGATCCTATGTCCCTCGCTCTGTTAAAATGTTAACTAATACTAAATTAAAAATTGAATTTGACACCAACCAACTGTAATACTAATATACAATGTGAGGAACCAAAAACATATAACCCATATATCATTGTCAATGGTATTTCTAAAGATGTCAAATCTGAAGATTTACTGGATCTAATAAAATTTCAAAATTTAAATGTCCTGATGACCTAAAATTAAAATTTATTAAAAACAACAGAAACCCTAAATTATGCAATGCTATAATTGAAACCATCTCAGTTCTATTTAAATCCATTTTAAGATACGAAAAACTAAATATTGATCACGACCGCGTCTGCGTGTGTGAACACTTAAATATTCGTCAGTTTCCGATGCTCCAAATATGGTCATATGAAGAGCATCTGTAATGAGAAGACGCCGATATGTTCATTCTGTTCAGGTCCTCATGAGTTCTACTTATGTAGTGTGCGGGGCAACCCGGGAAAGTCAAAGTGTAGCAATTGCACTTACCATAACCAGACCAGTAACTACAAACAACACACCAATCATTCTGCGACGTCCAACTCTTGTATTTTATTTAAATTAATGGAAGGTAAGGCTAGGGAAAATATTAACTACGGAGAGTAGGTCAATAGGTTTCATTCAGTGTAACCTAAAGCATTACTATGCCGCTCACCATGAACTCCTGTCGTACTTTATGAATAGCGACAGAAAAGTCGCCCTCATAACCGAACCATTATGTGGGACGAGTCAATCATGTTAAAGGTGTGGACGGTGCATATATCTTCCAAAGTAACAGATCCAACACAGCTAATAAGCGCTGCAAGACCTGCATTTTGATAAAAAAATATTGGGACGGTGCTTGGCATGTCCCAATACTCGGACACAAATTTAGTAGTAATTAATATCACACTAAAATAGCGATATCTTTACACTGGAAATATATACATCGAGCCGGTTCACGACGTAAATGACACCTTAGTCAACCCTAAATACATTTTTGCAAGACACTAAAGGTTTGCATGTTATTGTTTGCGGGAACGTTAATGGAATCCACCCCGCATGGGGATCCTATAGAACTGATAGCCGTGGTGACGATGTTCGTAACATTGCTTATTCAAACAACCTAAATGTATGCAATGAAGGAGATTCACCGTCATTTGAAGTAACAAGAAATGATACTATTCTAACTTCCATGATAGATATCACGCTATCGGTTATCGGAGTGGACTGATCTGTCCGTCTTCTGACCACAACGCAATAACTTTCAAAATTTTAGTCGAAAAAATCAGAAATTAATTCAACCTGCTTCTTTAGGAACAAAATTGCTAATCAAAATTATTAGAAACCACGATTTCGAAAACATAACTTCCAGCGAATTAGATTCCACGGTGGAGCAATTAACCGAAGACATCCGGAAATCATGCTTCTCTTCGATGAAAATACGTGGAATCACAAAGCCGTACAATCCATGGTGGTCTGATGAGCTGGAAGATTTGAAATTTCTTTTCTTGTACCTATTTGTACCTGTCCAAACAACCCGTGATCCTTACTTTATATATTTTCACTTGGACGAGATTTTGTTTCCAATTTAAAAAGAATTTTAGATTTTTATTTTTTCGTTTATTATTTGTAATATAAATATGTATTATAACGATAAATGGTTTAAGAAAATATTTCTGATAGCTTTACTGACGTTTAAATTGTTTATTAATAATTAAACATTACATAACAATTAAAAATTGTTTATTAAAATTGGCAGACATTTTTAATTCTCACCGGTTTTAATTGTATTTTGTGTAGTTTCAAAATTAAAAATGGATAAAGTGATTTTGGCTGTTCCTGATATCAACGACGATCAACCTGTTAGAATACGAAAATTTCAGAAGATGGAAACGAGAACCCCTAATTGGCGCCAAAAATTAAATTCCCAATATTGCAGTGTACACAAGATGTTTAAACTGTGATATAAATTATCCTACTAAATATCAATTTGAACGTCATCGTTGCGAATTTATTGAAACCGAAAAGTTTAATTTTTAAAAGCTTTATTTGGTCAGTGACGGCGCCAGATATCAATGACAACCAACCTGTTAGAATAACAAAAATTTCAGAAGATACAAACGAGAACCCCCTAATTGGTGCCAAAATGAAATTCCCAATATTTCAGTGTACACATGATGTTTAAATTGTCATCTAAATTATCCTGCCAAATATTAATTTGAACGTCATCATTGCGAATTTATTGCAACAGAAACAGTAAGTAGTTTCATTTATAAAAGCTTTATTTATACAGGTCCGTGACGGCGCCAGGGAGAGGTTGATAGGAGAGCCCACTCAAATTTTTAAGAATATAATGTTTCATTTTTTAGGTGCTTCTTTAAGTCTATTTATAAATTTTGACCTACCCCTAATATATTGGGCTCAAATTGTGGTAGTGGTAGAATCTTGTTATAACCAATCTCAAGAGACCGACTTATTTGGCTCATTGTTAGATATTCGGAAAATATTTGATTTTGCTAAATGTGGTCGTTTGATTAATAAAAAAGTAAAGTTTTGTTTGAAAAAAAATAATTCAAAATAAATCGTTTGAATAATTTCCAAATTCAAATAAAACAAAAAAAATGAAAAGCACAAAAAAAACAAAAAATTAAAAATTTTTACAAAAGAATTTTCTTCAAAATAAATTATCAAATTTTAGGAGCTGAAAGAAAATGATAATACGGATTTACAGAATGAAAAGAGAACATCAAACATTTGTACCACTTCACAATCAAAACACGAAGACACGGGAGAACAAGCACCGAAAAATAAAAGTAATTCTCGAGAATTACAGGTAAATAAGATTGGAAAAATCGTTTTACTAAAGATTTAACTGTTGATATTATATTACCATTAGCATCAAAACAGTTACAAAAGAATAGTTGACTACTGCAACTATTAATTTGTTTACGAGATTATACAACAAATAGTTTTCAGGTTAGAATGTATGTGGAGATTTGAGAGGAGCCAATCAACCAACCGTCAGCAACATTGTATAAAGATGTTCGACTTTGTTGGCTGAAAAATGTAGAGATTTTGTTAAATTTTCTTGGGATATTGCAGAGCAGCGAAGAAATATAAATAAGTTCAAAAATTATGCAGGGTTTCCAACAGTTTATCGCAATCGTTAACGCTACTTTTCAATGAATGTTCAAGTATTTAATACATGTCAGCCTTATGCCTATGTTTAAGGATAAACTTAAATATATCTGTTGCTGTATTATGTGCTTGAACCGTGTTGTACAATATTTATCGTGAGCACAATAAAATTGAAGAAGTTGTTGAAGTCTATGGACTTATAATATAATGAAGTAATACCACATACCGTGCACAATAACAATATTGGATTAGCCTTTCGGCAAGAATTTTATAAATCGTAATTTTTAATAAATAAATGTTTTTAATTTTTTATTTATTCTTTGTTTTTAATAACAAAAAAATTGTGTAGTGTTGGTGAAAAACTGTAAGTACGGTAACATTAGGAATTGTGTGGAAAAATGGCCATTTCTCGAGTAACCACTTATCGAGTACACACCAAAGAAATCACCAGAAATGTTTAACAAATTCCGATAAAATTTCGTGTATTTTTTTTATTGCATTCAGATTCAGTTTATTTTGCACAATTGAGATTTTAAAACCTATCTTCAGTGTTTACAGGTATTTATACAGCTGTTAAAACTGTTAAAACATGAAAAGTGCTACTGATCCTGCAACGGCAGAATTGTTGAACAATTTTTATTTTAAATTTATATTTTTATCGACTGTACATGATGACGATGCTATAGATCCATCTACCAGAAAAACAGGAAAACCTGAAATTATAACCTTTTATAATTCCACAAAAGGTGGAGTGGACGTTCTCGATCGGTTGAAATCTGAATACTCTGTTTCAAGAATCAGCAATCGTTGGCCACTAACGATTTTTTATTCATTATTGAGTATTGCTGCAATAAATGGCCATTTTTGAAATGGAACACCGCTCAAATGAAAACGAGAAAAGCAGTTATTGTGGAATTGTCATATAGCTTACACTACCTCATCTGTACAAACGTTCTTCAATTTCAAATTTATCAATTCCATTTCGCCAAAACAAGCAGTGACAGACCCCCAATTGCAAAACCAACAGCAAAAAATCAGATGTAAATACTGCTCATTAAAGAAGAACAGTCAACAGATTTGTGGCTAAAGTAGCATAATCCATAGGTTCAATCTAATTTATTACACCTGTTTAATTAATTAATGCAAAAATAATTTTTATTATCTTTAATTTGCTAGATTAGTACAATTTAATGTTATATATTAGGCAACTTTGAACTTTGAAAAATCATATTCGTCAAATTTCGGTGCTAAAATTATTGTTTATTTTTATCACATTAGGTCTGTTCCAACAAGCAGTTATCTCCAGTTCTAGGACTATACGCATGCTCTTTAGTTAAAATTTTAACGAAAATAATCTTTAATACTTGAAAATTTAGTTAAAATTTTAGTTAGAGATAACTGCTTGTTGGAACAGACCTACTACCAATACATTTTTAAATGAAGGTGATAGCCCACAGCAAACAATGCTAATTTTTTGATTCTTACTTCTTGTTTGTGATTTAACAACAAAATACGGGTCCTAAGAAAAGGATAGTCCAAAAAGAACTGCAATACGATCATGCCAGTCTTGTTCGAGCAGCACGACAATTTTAGTTTATATCGGGCAGCTAAAGAAACTGGGGTTCCTTGGTCGACATTGAAAGACTTTCTTGTAAGAAACGAAAATATTGAAGACACTACGTTGCCAAAATTAGGACGCCCATTCACTCTTCTTCCAGAAATAGAACTTAAACTATTTGACTATATTAATAGCATGCAAGAATTAAGATTTGAATTAACGGTGGTGAAAGTGCGCAAACTTGCATACGATTTAGAGGAAACAATCAATCGTCAAAAACTCTTTAACTCGGAGAAAAAAATCGCGAGTACGTGGTGGTGGTCCAAGTTTAAAATGCGATATAATTTGTCCTTGCGCACTCCAGAAAATCTTTCAGCGCATCTATGGCCAACCCTACAATAATGAATGACTATTATACAAAATTGAGAAATTTATTAAAAAACCTAGACATCATGGCCAAGCCTGATAGAATTTGGAATGCCGATGAAATTGGCTTGACATTTGTTTTCAAAAGCGGGAAAGTTGTTAATCGGGTTGGCAAACGCTTTATCTATAAAAGAAGCTATGCTGAATGGAGAGAGGCCCACACATTAGTTGGTTGTGTGTGTGCTAACGGCACCTTTATACCACCATTTCTAATTTTTAAAAGTGTTCGATGGAACGATAATTTAGTTAAGGGTGCCTTTCCAAATTCTATCACACGGCTATCACCAAAAGGCTGGATAAATGAAAAATTATTCAAAAAGTGGTTTGAATTTTTTACAGCTTCCATCTCCGCCGCAAACCAGTTGTGTTATTGATGGATTTTCATAGCTCCCATATAAATATAGAAGTAATACAACTGGCGAAAGAGAATGATATTTATTTATTCACTTTCCCTGCGCACACCTCACATCATCTACAGCCATTAGATGTAGGTGTTTATAAGCCTTTGAAAAATCACTGGAGAAAAACTATATATAATTATATGCTTTCTCATTTAAAAAGACAAGAGGCTACCCATTCAATTCAAGAATAACCTAAAATAGTGTATATTTATAGTGTTTATACTATATTTATGTTGTGAAAAAGACGTTTTCTGAAAACGAAATAGTGTTGCTGCAATGGAAAAGAACTATCCAGTGTATGTGGAAGTAGAACGTAGGAGGAAGGTTATATATTATATAAGAGGGATCAACAAACGAAAAATAGATCTTGCGTTGTTTGCGAAATTTTTAAAAATCGAAAACAACAAGGTGCTTATCATAATTTAATTAAAGAAATGAGACTTACCGATGTCGGCAAATAATTTAATTATTTGAGAATGATGCCAGAAGATTTTGATGTAGCCACATTAAAAAAACATTATCATACCACTGAGCCGATATCACCATCTGAGATGTTGGCAGCAACTTTAAGGTACAAATGTTAAATATAGTAATCATACGAGATCATACTAACTCTTGATTTTTTATTCTAGATATCTAGCATCGGGTGATAGTATAGTATCAATTTCTTATGCATTTAGAATGGGCGTAAGTACAGTATCGGAAACCATAAATATTGTTTGCAATTGTATCTGGCAAGTTTTGAAAGAATAAAAACCTTTGCCATTAGAACACACGAGAGAAGAGTGGTAAATATAGCAAATGGTTTTAAAGATAAGTGGAATATGCCCAATTGCATTGCAGCAATTGATGGTAAACATGTAGTTATTCAGGTAGGTGTATTTTTTCTAGTTTTGTTCAAGTCGTTTAACAATAGCCTTATTTTCATAGGCACCTCCAAACAGTGGTTTGGATTTTTATAATTACAAGAACACTTTTAGCATCGTTTTAATGACATTATATGATGCAGATTATTGATTTACAATAGTCGAAATCGGTGCTAAAGGAAGGCAAAGTGATGATGGAATTTTCCGACAAAGTGCAGTAGGAAAAATGTTGTTTACAAATTCATTAAATCTTCTAAAAGCAGGAAATTGTAGAAGATGGAGAACCACTACCGGATATTATGGTGGCAGATGAAGCATTTCCATTAAGCTTTAATATAATGCGGCCGTATCCAGAAAAATTTTTAAGTCAGGAAAAGCGTGTTATTAATTTACATTCGAAAAATCCAATAACTTTGCAAAAAATACGTATTCAATATTAATTTAGATATTTTTTAAAATTAAGTCGTGCAAGACGAATTATTGAAAATGCATTGCAAGTGGAGGATTTTTAGAAAACCCATCTTGGCAAATCTAGACACCGTAGAAGCAATAGTGCAAGCAACAATATGTCTCCATAACTTTTTGAGGATAAGAGACAAAAATAAAGAAGAAGAAGAAAGAAGATATTGTCCAAATAATTTCATAGATAGAGAAGATGGAGCTGGCAACATCATAGAAGGAGAGTTGCGAAGAGAATCTCGGAGTAATTTAGAAAGAATTGGACAGGTCGATGGCAGCATTGCAAATGCTGCAAAGGTACGGGAAGCTCTGACTGAATATTTTATGTAAAATGAAAATCCAATTGAACCGCAATGGAACAAATAATTATTATCGATTATAATAATTTATAGATAATATACCTAAAACAGGTTGGTTTCTTGTCACCTGCATTTTTCCAATATTCAACGTGTTCAAATTATACATTATAACTTGTTAATTTTTATGAATAATGCCTATTTTATGGCACTATTAATAATAAGAAAATTTAAATTTTGTTTTATGGCTTAACCCTTTATATGATACTGGTCGATATTTCAACCAGTTAAGAAAATGTATTTTATGTAATTTATGTTAATTTCACAACTTCTTTTTAAAAATACCTTGTTTGTATTTTTCGTAATCTGCCCTCTAAAAGGTTAAAATAAAGTTAATTTCCTAAATATTACTGTTTCTAATCTTATTTTAACTGTATTTTAGATACTATTTCATTGAATAGTTCTATTTTATCACAAACATCAGTAAACTCCAATGAAAATAAGGTTGCCAATTGGTTAATTATTGAAAAGGATAATACCAAATACATTAAACTACTAATACGTACAACTTCGCCAAATTGAGGGAATATTCATAAGTGGTGCCACCTACCAGCCGAGTTGGTACTGATATTACTTAAATGCGTGCTCTTGACGTAATAATATGTCACTGTCACTGTTTACAACTAAAGTGAATTTGACTGAAAGCACTAAACAAATAATTTTATGCGAATTAAATTTTATGAAATGTCAAATAAAGTTGGTGCAATGTCCAATGTGCTGTATCCAGCTGTAATCATTACAAACAACAAAGTGGATGAAGCAAGTCATTTTTAGAAAGAAGTTTTTTAAATTTGTTCTAAAAACTGAAAACATTAAATTACAAAAACTTTCCCACAGTAATTACAACTGCACTTTTAATTTTTCTTAGCATTCTTTTTCTAAAGTTGCGATTTTAAAGCTCATTTCAAAATGTCATTTACAACGGAAAATTGGAATCTTAATGAAAACAAATTGTACCTTACCGAGAAATTCCGCGCCGATTGCAATTAAATTCATAATATAGATAGCTACTCTGTCTACTCGGATAATTCCTCATCAAAATCAATCAAAATGATACATGATGGCCTTAAGTTTTCTCATTTGAAAGCCCAAGTTCCAACTCGTATGGTAGATGGCGCGAAAGAGCCTGATACCCAAAAAATGCTTGAAAACCCGCGAAGTTGTACGTATTAATAGTTTAATGTATTTGATAATACTGAAGGATTAGTAAGATTTTGATTTTTGGTGAAAACATTAAAATATGTAATTGAATTTATTTAAAGGGAGAAGACTTGTCAACAGTTCCAGTAGTGACTCCCGATGCTGATTGTACTTCTGTGAAGGTTTTATAATATACCCTTATCCTTTACCAAAATAAATGCTTATATGCATTTTAATATTGTAGGAAATTGATCCAGATACAAATTTAGAAATTCCAAAATTTAAAGTTCCATTTTTCAGGAAAGGTTGTGATACAAAATTGTATGATGAATTCTTTATGGTAATATTTTTAACGTTTTACAGAGGATTTCTCTATATAATCGAAGAATACGACGCCCACGGAATATTATCAAATAAAACTAGAAGAGAATTGGAAAAATTTGTTGTCGATGTAATTATGACAAATACGCCTCAAAAGAAATAAAAATAGACTTTGCAAAATCAATAATTGATTTATTTCCAAAATTAAATTACCCTTTTAGTACCAAAGACGGTTACGTATATAAGGTTCGTAATATTTAAGATTTATTTATATATTAGGAGGCATTTTATGATCCAAACACAAATTCAGGATATCTGGCTTGGTGATTTAGAACCGTATTTAGAAATACCCCTAGTACCAGGAAACGAAAAATTACTAATAACATTTCCGGCGGTCCAAATAAAAAAATAAAGTGTTCTGTTTCCATCACATCGAACGTTGAGGAAAACATAAATATTTTTTAATTAGAAAATTTGATCAAAAAGAATCATATTTTATTAATAAAAGAATTTAACTGTAATCTTTTGCCTAAACATCATAGTTTAAATCACTATCCAAATGTAATTCGAAAAATGGGACCATTAAGCTATTTATGGAGTATGCGGTGCGAAGCTAAACATAATTATTTGAAAAATATTTCAAAAAACTTAATTGCTTTAAAAATATTTGTAAAACTTTTACTGTAAATCATCAACAATGTGCTTCTTTAAATTACGATAATCTCTTGGTTAATATTACCTATTCTTCAATGAAAACATACTATAACTTAGAAAGCTATTCACATGTAGTATTCCAAATGATATTACTATTAATGCTTTTAAGTGGGGGAATGGGGGATTTGAATACAGAATAGGATTTCTTATATTTGGAGGTTTCAAGCAAAATCTAGTAGTGTCTTCTTTGTAACTAAACCATGATCTACGGTGGAATTTAATGATAAAAAGAATTCATACAGAATTTCTCCACCAATAATAATAATTAATGATGTAACAATGACTTTAGTTGATTTAAACCTATTAAAGTACAAATAACCCTATGAAACTTGCCAGGGCTACATAAGTGGTTCATTGGACAAATATCTTATTCCTAAACACACATATTTGTCAAACATTAATTGTATAGTATAATAAGTTATAGTATTATTATTATTGCTGAACGGGTTGTGGTTCCATGCCCACTTGCACTGAAGCTCAAAGCTTATTGTACCCCGCGTTCCAAGTTTTACTCCATCAGCTTTATTTCCTCAATAAAGTTGAGTATACAGCTGATGGGTGCTTGAGTTATTTCCTCGGTTGTCGGATATGGCCAACTGAGTTATCGTAGCTTTTAGTTATAGTACCTATTAGATATTGTTTTAATTATAGGATTGTGAATATCTTTAAGTTTTTCTAAGAATTTCTTTGTTTTTGTATTATTTTTCTGTACTTTTACAATAAATTGTTTTTGATATATTTATTTATAATTACTGCTCCTCGTCCAGTTATAGAATTAAAAATTACACTCAAATGAGTTAATATTTAATACGTGATATAATTAAAAATATACAAAATATTTAGTTAAATATGTACACCAAAATTTGTCAAAAATCTATATATATAAAAATAAGTCTGAAACGGCTCGACGGATTTAGCTGATTTTTTGGTGAGTTGTTGTTTACATCTTCGACAAGGTTTTTATGCAAAAATAAGTTCGTAATTCGCGAAATTAGCAAGTTTATTTGATATTCCTTATAAAATTATTCTGCGCGCGCAAGTACTTAATGGTCAGGTACACAGGTACTTAAATGGTTAGGTACACCACCTATTGTAAATACTCACCCGGTGGTCGTTACAGGGCGTTATCTAAATACATCACAAATTATATTTTTACCCATTGTTGAGATAAATCAGTTCACAACTTCAAAAGTTGCGGAAATAATAGAGTCGACCTTGAACCGCCGGAGAATACGGGTGAGCACGATCAAATATTTCAAAATTTTGAGTTTAGGTTCAGTGTGGCCAGGATTGGCTGATTTATTGTAATTTGGGTTACTTTTGCCCAAATTTTGCGACCAGTTTTTAGCACAAATCGCAAGTCACCAAATTGGGCGACTTTATGTTATTGCATGGGTGATTAATATTTTTTAATATTTAAAAAAATGTAAATACAGGGTTCGCCACACTTTTTTATTTATCAACTGCATAATAACCACATGTAACCTTAAATTTAAAATGTCAATTTTAACAATATCGATAAAGAAGGTTTTAGACGTTAACGGCAATCCTATATGCAAACTCGTATGAAAATAGACACCGCCCTAAACGTAGGATTCGGTTAAGATTTTGTTATGAGTTGCTTACGAGTTCAGATTTGAGTCTTTCCGTACGACAAATCGTACAATGTGAACTGAAAAATGTCTGCTTAAGACAATTCGTACGAGAAATCATAGGATAAATCGCATAGTGTGAAGGGCGCTTATCTAGTCCAGTCAAATTAGGACTAAAAATCGGTCAACCTGGAAATAATCAGCGGGAGCGATTTTTTTGTTTTAAACTTACTCGTAGAGGTGGTGTTTGGTAGTGTAAATTTCGATTTTCGGGAAAATCCCATCATTTCTAAATTCAAAGGTGGTTTCTTGTTTTTCAATTAACTTGCTTATTTTCAACTAAAGAGTAAAAATGATAATAACCAAAGTTGTAAGAAATGTAATTCTCCACAAGTTTGGTTCATATTATTTTTACTCTAGGATCGATATTTGCAGAGTTACACTGCAAAAAGGATACAAAACGTTTTTCTTAATTATCCCTTTTATTATCATGTTTATCGTAAAAATGTTTGTTAGCAAATTTTATTTCTTTCAACTTTGAGTAAAACCATTTTTTCCTAGGATCAATATTTTGAGAGTTAGAATTAAAGTACGGGAAATTCAATATACATATTAATACACAATCTGAGATATATTTTATACCTAATATAATAATATAGCTATTATAATAATAATATAGTATAATATCGTCGGCGATCTGACAATACCTGCTAACTTCGTATGTAGTTAGCAGCAGGTATTGTCAGATCGCCGACGATATACTGTCGTGTTTTTAAGTATTTAAGGTAATTTAATTTGTAGCAGGAAACTTTATTTTATTATTCATTTGAATTTACTGCGTTTGGTTTCATCAGGATGGTTCTGGACGTATTTGAAAAGGCGGCACAGCGGTCATGGACGTAAACGAGATTGGAATGAATATGGCGCCGATAAAGTTTGTGTATTTTGAGTAAATAAAATTAAAATTATTTTGAAAAAGTTGTTTAATTTCGAATTTAGCGTTATTAATCTTCGTGGAAAACAAAATAAAAACAATAAAGTTGGTTTTTTATAGTGAAGCGGGCGTCACTTGTAAATCGCCGCTAACAAAAGTGCATTTTTTAAAAAGTGCCGGTAAAAAATTAAAAAATATATTAAAAAAACATATCAATACATATTAGGGTGGTCCTTATTTTAAAAAGTTGCACAAGATTTGCTCCTATCCTTTAAAAATGTTCCTTTATAGAATACTAGACTTATCCTAAAATTTGAGCACAATTAAATAATATTTAGGGGTCGCCCAAGCATTTTTGCCCATATATCATAATATATGCGCATTAGCTGCTAAAGATACAGTAAACCCAGACTTTAAGGTATAAAATCACTTTAATTAAAAATTATTAGCTCTTGAAAATAATATAAATTAGAATTATCAAATTGAGCTACAGGACAAAATAAAACACATATTTAAAACGAGCTTTTCTGAAAGTCATTTTCCGAAAGCTCGTTTTAAATATGTGTTTTATTTTGTCCTGTAGCTCAATTTGATAATTCTAATTTATAAAATCACTTTAAATTTACTCATTTCCTAAAGTCCGTTTTCCTCTAAGGAAGTGAGTTTAAATTGGGATTAAAACATATAAATCTTAAGGGAGTAAATCAACTTAAACATTAGGGTGGTCCGTAGTGTTATGGATAAATTTTTTTTTGAAATTTGATATGCTCCCACCTACTAAAATTATTCTTTTTGGTGTTAAATGAATATCAGAAAATAAATAGAAGCAATCGAGTAACGATTCAGGGTCGCTCAAGGCATTAAAACTTTTAAGAAGTTAAACCCCATAAGATGAACACACAAAAGTATTAATATCTTGGGCGACCATGAAACATTGCTCGATTGCTTCTATTTTTTTTTTTATATTCGTTTAACACCAAAAGGAATAATTTTAATGGGTGGGAGCATGAAATTTCAAAAAAAATTTTTTGTCCATAACACTAAGGACCACCCTAATACATATATTATCGTGTTTTTAAGTTGTAAGATGGGGCATTAAGAAAATAATTTAAAAAAATTTTATTTGCAAAAAAAAATTGTAATTGTAAATTTGTAAAATTTTATTTTATATTTTTTATAAAAATTGCGACCAAGATTGGCGTAGGAGCGAAGGAGAAGATATCTTAAGTTTGCTTAAGATTGAAGGTACGTATCTTAGGAAGGAAACAACATTAGTATGAATCTAACATCATTTTCAAGTTAAAAGAACTACTCCGATGTTCAAATCCATAAGTTTCTACTTGCTGACATGCTTATTCACGACCAAAGGACACAAACAAGGTTCGATAAAATCAAATTACGTACCTGATTGTAAGGTAAAACTTTATAATAAAAGAAATAAGAAAATATATAAAAACTTGCACCCCTATTAAAAATTGTGACTCAAAATGTTGATACTAGTGGAACATACATAAAATTCTCTACATCTACATAATTACTTATTACCATTTTTACTATAACTTAAAATTAAAATAAATCCACACCTGAATTCGGTATAAGTCTTTAAATATTGATCCTAGGCTACAAATCTGATGTGACAACACATAACATTCCAATTTATTACTAAATTAATAAGAATAATAATTAAAATTAAAATAAAAAAAAATTAAAATTTAATAGGTAAATAAAAAAATAACGTATGCCAACGTATTTCAACCAAAATCTAATCAGCTCTTTAGATTGCTGTTACAAATCAGTCAGTATATGAAATTTGAATAAAATCGGTTCACGCGTTTTGAAAAAATTGCACACACACGCACACCCATCTGGACATCATTGCAAAATTTGTCTCAAACGATTTGTACGGACTCATAGACGATGGAAAAAAATGCTAGTTCAAAATTTTTTTTTACTCGATTACAATACTTTCCTTTACTACGTAAATGGAAAAGTAAAATGCTGATTAACAAAGTTAAAGGAAATAAAATTCGCTACCTAATTAGTAATTACTCATTAACATTTTTACGATAAACATGATAATAAACGGGATAATTCCCTGAGCCCACCTGCGGGACTTCATACACGACCGTAAAGGGATCAACAATGTTATGGAGACAACAACCTTGGGCACTGGGAGGGTCTTCCTGGACTAAGGCAATCGCGGATGTTCATCGGGGGCCCTTCCAGTGAGTTAGAGGACACCTCAAAATGATGGGTTTGACTGAAGATCCTACTTGTAGAATATGTGGTGAAGAGGATGAAACCCCTCACCACATCTTATGTAAATGCCCAGCTTTAGCCGGGAGCAGGCTACGTCACCTTGGTTCTCCATATCCGGAAACCGAGGAGATAGCGAAAGCACTCTATAGCTGCTTACTTGACTTTGTCGAGGAGACGCAGTAAAACGTGGAATGAGTGGCTTACGCTTCAGTGCAGTGGATGTCAGAACCACGACCCGTTGTAATAATAATAAACGGGATAATTTAAAAAAACTGTTTTTACCCCTATTTGTAGTCTAACTCTACAAATATAGATCGTAGGATATAAGTAATATTATCAAAATGAAATTTGAATGAAAATGTGGAAATGTAATTCCCCACAACTTTGGATACTATCATTTTTACTCTCAAGTTGAAAATAAGTGAGTTATTGGTAAAACCAGAAACCACCCGTAATGGTGTAATTTGCACTGAATGTTTTGTTAATTAAAATCGAACAAAAAATTCTTACATCTGACTCATGTTCAACGATTTAATTGATGATTTGGTCAATCACGAAAAACTGATGGTTATCTTAGAATATTTTCTTCAAATATTTTCAGAAATTTTGCAAATTCTTAATCATCGATCAAATCACGATAATCCATGTCAAATTCCAGCAAGTGGTCTGAGATGAAATTTGGACAAATTACAGCTTTAAAGGTTTACTAAACATCTCAATGTAATAGAAGCTTTCAACTCTACCGACCATAAAAAACTAAAAATTTATAATTTATTAAATCTAAACATAGTGATCGATACAGTTAAATTTTTTCAACTGTAAATCTACGGTTTAATAAAACCTTCTACGTACCACATGTCGAGCATAGATTATAGAATTATAATCTAAAACACCAACACTTCGTTATGTGAATTTATAGACTGCTGTGCATTCTATTAGTGCAATTTTGTGTACAAAATCAAACAGCGGTTAAGTAAATCTGTCGAGCATTCCTTAACGCCGCAAAATTCAACCTTAAAACTTGGATTAGATAAATAAAATAATGAAAAAAACAGCACTTACCATATTAACTATTATTTGCCCTTGGCGATGCGATGGTTCCATTTCCATTTCTGTTTTTAACTTCAAGTAACACTCCATAGAACATTTTATTCCTTTTTTTGTAAAATTCAACAGTTTCATTTTCTCCATTTTGCACTTGCACGAAATTTTAATTCATTGTTACTGATATAAATGTTTATGATATAAATAAACAATGCTGTTAGATTACCAGAAAAACAATTTTACCAATTGAAAATAACTACATTACCGACAAGCGGTCTAGTCAGGGGCGTAGTTAGGAGACTATGAAATTAAAATTTATGAAAATATTTATTTATTTGAATAAGTTCCGTTATCTTGAAAGATTCATTGAACCTAACGTAAATATTAATTTTTGTTTGATTATTTACTTTTTTATTTGTGCGTGACTGTAGAACCAACGAACAGCACCATGCGTCTAATTTAAAACGTTCATGGCTTTTTCATTTGAAGAGGCTAATCATACGGTATAATGTAAAAAGTAACCCCATCCACCCCAATTTTTTAAATTAAAATTGAATTAACTCGAATGATGTTATTTACAAATATACCAATTTACATGATTCAAAAAGGAGGCTGGTGCTCAACAGTGGCGTGCCGTGCCTTTCGGGGGGAGAGGCCAAAACATTCTTATTAGGAATGCAAATATGTATGGGTTTCAAATAAAACATTTTTATAACGCATTCGTTTTGAAAAAAAAAATTAAAAAGTAGGTAATGTACACAATTTTCACCTCTAATCAAAAAATTTTTTTTGGAAGTACCTAATCGAAAATAACTTTTAAATCTTGTTTTTACGTTAACGAGATCACCGTGTTCAGAAACGTAAATATTTGCATAAAATAAGAATAATTTTTCTGTGTCGGTCTGTCGGTGGGTGTATTGGTCAGGCGTCAAATTTTGTAACTCGTTTAATTCCTGGGGTTGGGTACAACTCGCCGCGCACGATTCGTCGCCCACGATTCGTCGCGCACGATTCGCCGTGGCACAATTCGCCGAGAGCTTCTAGCGCCATATTGCAATAATCTTTGGATTACACAAGAAAATTATTTTTGGCGTTTCATAAACGAATTAAAAAAAGTTCAAAAAAACAGAGACGTGTTTAATGAAAGCCTAGTTGCTGGGCATCATAATGCTGCAAAAAAAAACATAAAAAGTTCATCTTTGCAGATCAAAGAATCTTGACATTAGTCAATGATTTTGAGAATCGGGATATACTAGAATAACTTCGTGGTTTGGGCCACAATTTCGCAATGTTGGAAGCTTAATCTAAATAAAATTGAAAATTAGAAAATAAACGAAAATATAAAGAACTACTCATGTTTTTTCTAACTTTTCAGAAATTTATTTATTTAATTTGTTTAATTTAATTAATTTTTTTGGGTTAAAAATCTATCGAAGATTATCGATAGATGGAGTTACTGAACGGATAAAAATAAAAAATAAAAAGCTCCCGGCGAATCGTGCGCGGCATCCCTAATTCCTGAACCGTCCAAGCAATCACGACCAAATTTGGTATGGTAGTTGGGTTTACGGTAGAAAGATGAAAGTAAGGTTTTCTTCGTGATCTGCCAATCAAGAGTGTCACTACAAGAAAATAACATAAGCTTAATGCAGAATGGGTTAAATTAACTCTCTATCTGTCATCTGTCAAAAATTATAAGCTGTCAAATTTGAAACTTCAAGAGTGAATAACTGATGAAGTGAACCCCCCCCCCCCCAGGAGTTGACAACATATGGAACAATTTGATACAAATCTGGAATTCAAATGAAAAAAAAGATTACTTTACTAAACAAACTGGGTGATAGGAATATCGGCTATATACTTACGCTATTTATATTTATTAAAAATATACAAATATAACGACAATATTTCGAAGGGATAATCCGCTTCTTCTTCAAGTTCCAAACAAGATACCCTTTTGAATACTTCTAATTTTCTTATGTAGAAAACTATCCGAATACCAAATATGTTAAAACATATACAGGGGGGCTCGAAAAAATAAAAGGTTGTAAGCGGACAATCAATCAACCAATCTTATGGAATCTGGAGCAACAGTGGTGAGCTGATGTCCTGGAGTTCCAATTGTGAATTGGTTAAATGTTGTCCGCCCATAACGCTTGTTTGATTTCGAGACCTTCTAGTAAAGTCAACATGCGACCCTTACATGCTGCATGTAATAACATAATGTTCTCGGTGTCTAAACCATGATTTGTTTCAAGACAATGCGACGAAAAACCTGTACTTGTTCTATTATTGGCTATATCTGCCAGATGTTCTTTAACGCGTCTATAAATCGATCTTCCACTTTGCCCGATATAAATGGCATCACATGTGTTACAACTAAGTTTATAAATCCCGCTCTTGGTGAGGCTATCGTTCTCTAGTGGTAATAATAAGGTAAAAAGAATACTTCAATACTTACATTTACATATTTTTATTCATAAAAATCTGTTGAACAAAAATAAAACTAAACAAATAATCAAATTTTAACTTCTATGGCATTTTTTGCGGCAAAAGTTATTACAAGTTCTTTCGAATTTAGCGTTGAGGATTCTTCCTGTTCTATAGAAATTGTCGTTAATCACTAACACAAAGTATATTAGTATGTATTAATATTTCATTTTACATTGCATACTGCAATTAATTTTTGCACCTCGATCTGGTTTGCGCCCTGGCAGTTGCTTAGTTTGCTTAGTGCCTAGGCCGGCCCAGTAAAGCCACAAAGTAATATGTAATTTACAAGTTTAACGTTAAAAATATGTTAAAATTATATTCAAAATTGATTTGTATCTAATAAAAGTTTTGCAAAATAATTCTTTTCACCAAATTTATATAATGAAATGAAATAATCTTTTATGCCTTATATAAGTACATAATATTTTGTTATCATAATCAAGAATAACAGATATGTACACAGACTTCAGCTTGGGGCGGTTCTATGGAAAAGAGCGGGGAGAGGGGGGCAAACCCCCCTAGCCCCCATGTAAGCACGCCGCTGGTGCTCTAATATGTTACTCGCTAAAAATATTTTAATAACACGTCCAATTGATATATTGTCACACCCAAAATATAATTATGAAAAATTATAATTAATAATCTAAAAACTTAAGCTAAAGCTATGTGTAGCAAATACAAAGGAAATATCGATATCCGATATTTCCTCTGACATTCCAAAGTGTCTGGGACATTTCCTCTATCACTGAGAATCATTGAGTAGAGCAAAAAGGGTAACGAACCCTGAGACGGTATGCATCGATAATTATCGTCCAGAGGTTCGATCTAGATTAAGGAAGGGGTATTGAAGGATTGATAATAATGATTATGGGAAGTAAAAAAAGGAGTCTCGTGAGTGAGGTGACCAGGTAAACCACTTAGCCAAGATCCTTCCGATCGACTAAGATGGGTCAATCCTTCATCCCCCTGATCTTATGTTTATTAGGGTAAGTGTTAGTATTAGGTTTTTATGTTACGTTCTAGGTTTAATTGTAACATGCTTGGGTTTTTAATATAATTAGTTTTTCTACAACAATGAGTTTTTAATTGTACGACGCTACAACCAGCCAACAATAACACCAACAGGGCAACACCATCTAGCTACACAACCCCAGCTATGGGGTGGTAAAACCCCTTATGCGACATGGTGGAGGTTTAAAAGCCGGTCCTGGATGGCTGAAAATCACCGAATTTTTAGCTAAAATATTTGAAAATTAAAAATTATTTTTTTATGATTAAAGCAATTCGTGAGGAAAATAAACGCTAAGTCAATTAATAAGGATAATAATTAAATAACGGGTTTAGAATTAATGGAATTGTTTTTTGGTAATTTTAAGGAAAATTTTAGAATAATAATAATATTAATTTTAACAGGAAATATAATTTACTCTTTTACAATAATAAATTACGTAAGTCGACAAATTGTTACATAAAGAATTCAAAGCAAACGCAATATAATAGGTATAATAGGTATAATAGGTATATACCTATAATATAGGTATATGTAATTTCGCACATATTTCGATTTTAGGATAATATTTGATTGATTTTAGAATAAAGCATGGAATTTTGGCAACTTTATTGTGTCGTAGCTTAGTTTTTTACAAACTTATGAAAGAATAAGGGATGTTTGATTCCAAAACTTGGTGAGTTTTATTTATGACCCACAGCCTAAAATTGGGTCCGAGCTTATTGGTGAGGCTGCCTATAAGATAAATAAAATCTCCAAATAAAAGGTTAATAATTAATTGGAGGTAAATATTAAAGGGGTTAATAAGTTGTTTTTTAAATATAACTGGTATTAATTTGGGTTAAATTATAAGAGAAAATATAGTAAATAGGATTATGTTATACGACGGTAAATAAGATATTAATATAAATAAAATACGATATTGGAGTTCAAATAAGTTCACTAGACTTCTTTGCGCAAATTACGCAAGTAATAAATTATTAAAGAAACGCGTAACTTGAGTATTTTTGTAGGTTTATAGCAATTCATACTAGACGGTATAATTAATTGAGAAATAATAATTAGAAGGTCTTAATGCAGCATAATTGGGAAGGACCACAAACGCGTTCGAAAAATAAATTACTTTTGAAGACCGCCTCTTTAGAAGAAAATTTGCTAGAAACTCATGAAGGTGAAAATAAAACTCCAACTCCAAATCAAAGCATAATAAATATCGAAGACTCAGTAGAGGTAATTAGTACTTCAACTGAAAAAAATAAGTTAAATTTAAGTACGGTACTAGCAGGAAACTCTAGTAAATTTAAACCTGCAGAAGTTAAAACATTAGAACAAGGAGAAATAGAGAATCCATTTAACCGAAGTTCAAAAATCACTCGTAGCCCAACCAAATCGGCAATAAACGAAAATTTGTTTGATTCTACCATTCCGGCAAGTGAAATAGACGTAGCAATTAAAGAAATACTTTGTTCAAAACCCGAAGAAAATAAAATTTTGGAAAAACCCAATTTAACAGTTAATGCTTTAATAGACACGGTAATAAAACATAAACCCAAGACAAAATCATCAATAACAGTTAATAAAAATAACAAAATGGAAAGCCTTAATACAACAATTCAAAACGCGAACGCCGCGGAATTAACTCCTCGCTTACCTAAATTTATATCTCCAAATATTTTCAACCCGGCAACGACAAACGCTTTAAATTTCTTGAATTCATATGAAAGGACAGCAATAGCAAACGGTTGGTCTGATGTCCATAAAATAAATTATTTCGGTTCATTTTTGGAAGGCGCTGCTAACCATTGGTTTATAAAATATAAAGAAAACCCGAGTAATAACGATAAAACATGGAATCAAATTAAGGAGGACTTTTCAAATAAATTTGCGGGCGAATCGGGAAAGCGCATAGCTAAACTAAAACTAAATAGCCGAAAACAACAACCATTAGAGGGAATTAAGAACTATTTTTATGAATTATTAAACTTAGCTGAAGAATTTGATCCCAACATGAAAAATGAAGATTTTATAGACTACTTTGAATCTGGTCTACATACAAAATATTTTCAAATGTATTTTACACTAAAACATTCCGGAATGAATTCCGAAGAATTAGAAAAAATTGTTCATAAATTAAGTGATTGGGAAGCAAGGATTGAAACTAGTGATTTAGCTCAACATTTCACTTCATTATTAGGTATTAAACCCGAACCTACTGTAAGCAAAAACGCTTTTCATGCTATCCAAAATAAAGTAGAAAGTAAACAACCTCAAAATTATAGAAGAGTATTTTGTGTCATTTGCAGAAAAGACGGTCATTATACAACTGACTGCTGGTATAATACCAATTACACAAATCCAATGCAAAATAAATACCGCGTCCCGCCTAGGCAAAATTATAACTATCATAGTAGGGGAAGACAAAATTATAATTATCAAAGCACTAGTAACCAAAATGCAGGTCCTCAGACTTTTCCTTCAAGTACCTATTCGAACAGTGGTCGCAATGCGAACGAAAATAGGGGAAATTTTAGAGGAAGAGGCCGTGGAGGAAAACAAAATTTTCAATCGGGACGTCAAAACACTTTCAATACCTTTCAGTCAAAAAACGACAAAGGACGGCAAAGTCGGCCCGTTACCCCGCCGTCCTATGCCAATTAAATGAAAAAGGGCCAATAGACAATATATTAAAAATTAACGTTCTTGTAAATAATAAAGAAACCGAAGTAGTAATTGATACGGGCTCTAGTAAGAATATAGTTTCTAAACTTTTAGTAAAAAATATTAATACGGATCATGTAACACGAGAATTAAAAACAGCCGGTGGACACAAAGTGCCAATTATTGGCACTACAAAGTTAAAATTAGAAATTTGCAATAAAATTTTTTATATTTCAGCTCTTGTTGTAAACGAATTACCAGTACCATTATTATTAGGAACAAATTTTTTGAAAGAAAATAAGGTGTTAATTGATTATTATAGCGAAAATATCATTTTTCAATTTAGTAATGAAAACGTAGTCAAAAAATTTTCAAAGAAACTGTCAAATCAGGCAAATAGAAAAGTAACATTCGCGTCAGAAATTAAATTAATAAATGAACAATGTTCGAATATCAACCAAAAAAATATCAATAGCATAAATAACAGCCAAAGTCAAAAACGCGTTAGTCAAAAATTAAATAAAAAAATAAACAATTCAAAATTTTATAAGAATAAAACGACAAAATCATATTTCGAGAAAAATGAATGGGTCATATGGTTAAATACGGTACAAACATTTTTTAGAAAAGAAAATAATCTACAAGAAAACAAGTTGAACATTACACCGCAAAACGAATCTTATACTGATAACGAATTATTACAAGAATTATGTCAGGACGTAAACGAAGAAATACAAACCGAATTCAAATTAAAATTAACTAAAGACTATCGGGTACAACCAAATAATGCAATTAGAATTTTATTAAAATTAGAGGGCGATAAAATAGATTTTCAAAAATTAGAATTAGGAAAGTTTAGACAAAATAATAAATTTTTAGTTAGTCATAAATTAGCTCTTGTTAGTAGGTTACAACGTGTCAAAGATAACTTGTATATGATAAAAATAATATCAAAATCAAATCTGCCGATAAAATTATTCGAAGGTACAACTTTAGGTTATGTGGAATTACCACAAGGTAACTCAATTTTTCTTCTCACTAATATAATGCGTGAAAACGAAAGTACTAGACCGCGGAAAACTTCGAGCGTAACGCTAAAGGATCATAAAATAAGCGAAAAATTATCAGATACCGAAAAAGCTCAAATAGAAAAATTACTTTTAGAATTTAACGACGTGTTTGCAAAAGAAACTAGCGAATTAGGGTTTACGAATTTAACTACCCACAAAATTGATGTACAGGGGGCATCCCCAATTAAATCTAAACCGTATCGCGTGTCCGCAGCTGAAAGAAAGTTAATTGATGAACAAATTAAAGACATGTTAAAAAACAACATTATCCGACGTAGCCAAAGTCCTTGGTGTTTTCCAGTAATTTTAGTAGATAAACGCGACGGGACCAAGAGATTTTGTGTTGACTACCGAAAATTAAATTCCCTGACTAAGCCATCAGCTTATCATACGTCAAATATCGACGATATCCTAACATATCTACACGGGGCAAAATACTTCACATCCTTAGATCTATTTAGTGGATATTGGCAAATCGGCATTGATGAAGATTCAAAAGAATATACAGCCTTTATTGCTCCGGGAAATGGACTGTACGAATTTAATGTACTTAGTTTCGGTCTACGTAATAGTCCTAGCACTTTTGAGGATTTAATGGACAGATTATTCGCAGGAATGAAATGGAGCGAGATAATGATATATTTCGATGACATTTTTGTATTTTCAAAAACATTTGAGGAACATTTGGTTAGACTAAGAAAGGTACTAGAACGATTGAGACAAGCCGGATTGACACTTAAACCTTCAAAATGCGTCTACGCTATTGACGAAGTAAAGGTGCTTGGTCATATTGTAAATAAAGACGGTATAGCCCCAGATGAGGACAAATTAAAAGCAGTCAAAGATTTTAAAAAACCAACAAATATAAAAACAACTCAAAGTTTTTTGGGACTGTGCAATTATTATCGAAAATTCATACCAAATTTCTCAATAATTGCTCGACCATTATACGAAGCGACAAAAAAGGATGGATTTAAATGGGAAAAACCGCAGGAAGAAGCATTTAACAAATTAAAAGAAAAATTAACCACTGCACCGCTAATAAAACATTTTGACCCGACAAAAGGTTGCGAATTAAGAACAGATGCAAGTAAAATCGGTATAGGAGCTATCTTGTTGCAAGAAAGTGCAGAAAAAACAATGCACCCAGTGGCATACGCGAGTAGATCACTAACGAAAGCAGAAAAAAATTATACAATATCAGAACTTGAAGCTCTTGCAGTAATATGGAGTTTACAATATTTTAGACATCTTGTTTACGGGAAACCGATAAAAATTGTTACGGATCACCACTCACTTTGTTTTTTGAAAACTATTAATAATTTAACATCAAAATTAGCTCGTTGGTACCTAAAACTTTCGGAATTTGATCACACAATTATCTATAAAAGTGGAAAAACACATCATGACGCAGATTGCTTATCTAGAAATCCAGTAATAATAGGAAGTCAACAAGACGAGGAAGACTCAAAAGAAATTCCAACATTTATATTGGAACCAATTGATATCAAAAATCTACAAGAAGACGATCCGGATATCAAAGAAATATTACAAGCCGTCAAAAATCCTCAGGAACCAAGTCTTACCATCGGACTCAGAAGGAGAGCAAAAAATTATAAAATTATAGAAGGAACTCTTTACAAGAAAAACGCTAACGTAAGTGGCAAAGAGAATCTATTGGTTATTCCAAAAAAATTAATTAAAGATATTTTAATTGCTCACCACAATGATCCATTGTCTGGACATCTAGGAATCACGAAAACATTACACAAAATAAAAGATCGATATTATTGGGACGGTCTACAGAAAGATGTGGAAAAATTTGTAAAAGGGTGTCAAGACTGCCAAGCGCGTAAAGGTAGATCAAATGTTAAACCCGCAGGGTTCCTGCAACCTATTGAGGTAGGGTTACCATTTGAAAAAATTGGAATAGATTTGTTAGGTCCGTTTCCTAGAAGTACAACAGGAATGACAATGATAGTTGTAGCAACGGATTACGCTACAAGATGGGTGGAAACAAAAGCTTTAGTAGACGGTAAGAGTAAAAGTGTAGCTCAATTTCTACTAGAAAACATAATTTGTAGACATGGATCACCAAAAATTTTATTAAGTGACAGAGGAATGGTGTTTGTTTCACAAACAATAACAGAGTTAGTAAAAATTATGGGAGGAACAAGTAGATTTACTACAGCCTATCATCCTCAATGTAATGGATTAACGGAAAGATTTAATTCGACAGTTATAAATATGATATCCAACTACGTTACACCAAATCAAGAGAATTGGCCTGAATTTCTACCACATGTTACTTTTGCCTACAACGTATCTTTCCAAGAAACTACAAAATTTTCTCCATTTATGCTTGTATACGGTAGAGAGCCTTATTTACCCAGTGAGGCCAGTTTAGCTAGTCCAATTCACGGGACTGATTCGGAACAATTACGCGAAAACGTGTTAAGAATGAGAAATTTAGCAATTCAAAATATACAAGCGCGTCAGTTGAAAGATAAAATGTATTACGATGCAAAACATAGATCACTTGAATTTATGCCAGGTGACAAAGTTAGAATTTTTACCCCAATTAGAAAAGTAGGTAGATCAGAAAAATTATTATTAAAATGGTCAGGACCATATTTTATAAATAAGAAAATAGGAGAAGTCAATTATGAAGTTCGGAAAGGTGAACCTTTGGACTCAAAAACGGAAATTGTTCACGTTAGTAGAATTCTCCCTTATAATGAGGCCTGGAAGTGCCCAATTAACGACACATAAATAATTACCCTGTATGAACAAATATAATTCACATTAATATTAATTTTTTTAAAGTCCTAAGTAAATATAAGTTTTTATTAGTTCGATATTTTTTATGTAATATAAGAGAATGATTTTATATATACAAATAATAACAGTCGCAAATAGAATAAAACTAGAAAACAAAAAACGACTAACCGCACTTTCAATTAGATTTTATGGGTAAAATAAGATAAATAGAAATACAATTTTACAGAATCAGAGAATGGAAAAACGGGATAATTTAAAAAATCATTCATGTACTTAATTAAACAAAATTTTAGATGTTACATAACATGTATGGAAATATTACCGCAACCTATAGTGGAAATCTCTCCAGGAGTGGTATGGAAACCGCTTCCAAAGGTGGTTGCATATGAAGCAACTATACCAATCATCTACCAGATGAAATGGACGCAGGCAAGTCCACGACAGGATTTTAAACCGGTAATGGAAAATAGATGTCTCGATGGAGCAACCTCAGATTGCCTAATCGAAAAGGCAATCCAAAGCTTAAGTATCGCATACGAAATCGACCTAAGATTATTGGAAAGAAATTTCGAAACTCTGCTAAACAAAGATGCACCAACAAGGCCCAGAAGGGCACTGGATTTTCTCGGAGGGGCTCTACAATTTTGCTGTGGTGTTGCAACTATGAAAACGTTAGATGGGTTGACAATGAACGAAAAAAATTTGGAAGAACATATAAAAAAGTTAACAGAGGGGTTAACATCTACAATTCAAGGTATAGGAAGAGATTCAAAAGCATTCAAAAATTATGAAGAAGAAGTAACGAAAACTTTCCACATGGTGGAGACAAAAATCAATTTAGTGGAAAGTGAAATTCAGAAAGCCCAGGAACGAGACTACGTCACGAATAATGTAATAAATCGACTACATAATACAGCATACGAAAATTTACGCAGAATTATCTCATTAACGAGATTAATAAAAACAAATGCAATTTTGGCAGCATGCAAACAGAATCAAATTCCGTTAAACTTTTGGAAATGAGCACGTTACGAGATGATTTGGATAAGCTTGAGCAAGAACTCCAGAAGTCAAATCAAGGACTGGCCATCCCCACAATTGACATTACACGTTATTATCAGCTTCCAATTTGTGATTGTACGTTCTCAGATTCTAAAATTTCAATACATTTAAAGATACCAATAGTTACAAACGATTTATCCTGGAAACTTTATGAATTAGTAACAACAGCATTTGGATGGTATAAGCAAACTTGCAGTTTAAATCACAACACATTGTATCTGGCAGTATCAAGCGGTAATCAAAAAAAGCAATTAATAAGAACAGTAACTGGTATGGCTCTACATCAATGCAGGGCGTATGAAGATAAATTGTGCTATATACCGCACCTTACCACAGATGACTTTCATGGACCATTATGTGCAATAAAAATGTTTAAGGGTGACACGGTAGAAAATTTAAGCAAACATTGTCCAATGAGCTGCCATCAATCCACAGCAATGTTAATTATGGAAATCGCGGAAGAAGAATACCTAATAACCCACCCTAACCCAAATTCCCATATCATATGTTCCGATACATCTCAAAAATTACTCAAAGAAAATTTACCTATTGGATCCTTAAAATTATTTCTTCCTTGTTCTTGCAAATTAGTCCTTTCAAAAGACATACTCATTCCAACACGATATCCTTGCAAAGAAATTAATCTTCCTGATATAAAAATTACTCATACTCTTCCCGCTACATGGTCAAATTTAAAATCCTTTATTATCCACCCAAATTCAAATAATCCTCCAACCTACAACAATTTCTCGGAGTGCATCAACCATAATTGGACACTACAGGTTCCACATCTGAATTTGACAAACACACCAGAAAAAATGGAAACCATAATTAGTTGGATTAAAGATTACGAATTGACAACGGCAAGTTTCACAGATAAATACGGTTACATCAGCCATTCAACATTCTTAATTTGGAATATTATCATGACGATAATAATAATTTATCTTGTGTACAAAATTCGAACACCCATACCAATGATAGCCAGCATACCAGTAACAAATGCTGAAGGAGAAACGACTTCAAGTCATCACGAAATATTATTAACAATTACCCTCGTAGTTTTTGGAATAATAGTTTCAATACTAAGTTTTTGGATAGCAGTAAAAATAATACAATGGTATAAGAAGAAAGCAACAACAACGGGTAAAAACCGCCACATCATACAACAAGAAGAGAGTCAACGAGAAAACTCCAAAATCTGCAACACACGTTATAGGGTCAACCTACAGAGCGAAGAAGATTTGCAAGCTCTACAATCTGGAAAAACAGTGTGCGCTTCTTTGACTTTAAATATGGAAAACGAATAATTATCGGAATAAGTCGCGAGTGCTTAAAAAAAAACGTGTGTGTATAAAAAAGCAGAGTAATTAATAAAAAGTGTAATGAAAATAAAAATGAAAAGTGAAAATAATAGTAATAGGATATCCTAAATCAAGAATGTGGCGAAAAATTCGTACAAAAAGTGTAATTAAACAGAGCTCTATTTAAACATCAAATCATCACTTTTTCTATGAATATTTCTAAACATCAATTAATTCAAATAATAATATTGTAAAAGTTAAAGTATATATTAGAAAAAGGGTGCGCACCACTACAATTAAAATGTTATAAGATAAAAAGTACCAATTAAATAATGAAATAAGCAAAAGGGTACTACAATAATAAATAATGCATTATATAAAATAAATAGGTCAAGAAATCTTAGAAAGCAATTGCATAGGTCAGTTACACATGAGATAAATAAATAGGTCAAGTTTATGCGAACTAAGTAAAATAAATAGTTGTAAGTTGTAAGTTGTAAAAATAAGTACATATGAACAAGTTCAACAACACTAAGCTGAGTAAGAAATCGAAAACATTCATTTTTAAATAGCAACTTCATTTTAACTGATTTTATTAATTTCGCGATGTCAAAATTGGGCAAATGACAATAAAAATAGTGTTGAAAAAATCTCAAGTGATTAAACAGGAACAGCAAAAGTTGTTACAGGATTAAAAGTCAATGACATATTATAGCGTTACATAATAAAAAAAAACAAAAAAAAAAAAAAAAAAAAAAAAAACACTTGAAATATAGTAGGTCAAAGCTTTGAATTGTGTACCGAAAATTTATCAAAATTAAAATTTGATTTTCTATTGAATTTTTTTTTAACTTAATCAAACTTGACTGCACCGTTCCGGTATGGAATTTGTGGGAGACCATTGGATAGTACTCTTGTGGACTCTACGATGCCCTCTTCTTCCAAAATACTGAACAAGGGTAGGATAGGTTTTATGAGTTTTTGGAAATTCAAAATTATCTATATTTTGGAAACAAATACCAAATCAAGCAAGGTTCAAACTAGGTAACACAGAAGCTGACCAAAAAATTAAAGTAACAAGTCAAAAAAATTAAATAAAAAAAGGAATTAATAACTTGAGAAATTTCAATACTACGTTGGAAGTCAGTTAAAAAGGAAAACATTCTAATATGAATAATTTGAAGTTGTCTTATATAAAATGAATAATATGAATTGAATATATAATTAAAAATATTTCGTAAAATTGTAACTATCATAGCTTAATAAGTGGAAATAAACTTTGTGAAGTGTAAAATGAACTAAAATTGAAAGTGCCTAAATTAAGTGAAAAGACAAAAGTGAATTATAAAAACATTAATAAAATATTTTGCGTAAGAGAACATACTTAGGAGTTAAGGACTAAATCGAACTATTTCAACAAGTGCATAATATATTAATTTTAAGAAACAATGTTTATTTTTTTTTAAATAAGACCAGTATATTGTTCTTCTTTTAATTTTTATAGTATATTTGACATAGGACATATAGTCAAAATAATTTTTTTAATTTTAATCGTTATTAACAAGCTTGCTCAAAGGATTCTAGATAGGTGCCCACATTAAATTTAGTCTAATTTTTATTTTTTATATTTTGTTGTGTAATATTTTTAATTATTCTTTCTTGGATTGTTGGTCGAAACGACTTGGGTCAGCCGTTTTGTTGGTAGGGGGAGATGTCACACCCAAAATATAATTATGAAAAATTATAATTAATAATCTAAAAACTTAAGCTAAAGCTATGTGTAGCAAATACAAAGGAAATATCGATATCCGATATTTCCTCTGACATTCCAAAGTGTCTGGGACATTTCCTCTATCACTGAGAATCATTGAGTAGAGCAAAAAGGGTAACGAACCCTGAGACGGTATGCATCGATAATTATCGTCCAGAGGTTCGATCTAGATTAAGGAAGGGGTATTGAAGGATTGATAATAATGATTATGGGAAGTAAAAAAAGGAGTCTCGTGAGTGAGGTGACCAGGTAAACCACTTAGCCAAGATCCTTCCGATCGACTAAGATGGGTCAATCCTTCATCCCCCTGATCTTATGTTTATTAGGGTAAGTGTTAGTATTAGGTTTTTATGTTACGTTCTAGGTTTAATTGTAACATGCTTGGGTTTTTAATATAATTAGTTTTTCTACAACAATGAGTTTTTAATTGTACGACGCTACAACCAGCCAACAATAACACCAACAGGGCAACACCATCTAGCTACACAACCCCAGCTATGGGGTGGTAAAACCCCTTATGCGACAATATTGTATATTGCTGTGTTTTCCATGAGCCTTATTATGAGGGTAAGGGGGTTAACTTCGCTACGCAAATGTTTGCCAAGGGCTCTTTGCCGATGGAAACAGATCGTCGCCATACAAGCAAAAGTGACCAACTGCATTAATGGCGAAAATAATATACTTGACTAATTGAGTTGATTAACACAATAATAATAAAAGAATAATTAAAATTTTAATATAATAAACTATATTAATTGTATTATGGCTAAAATTATTGAAATTTAGCATTAATTGTCTGATTTTATAAGAGATATTTAACCTAAAAGCTGCTCTCCTGTAAAGCTCGAGTTTCGCAGTTAGTCAATTTTGCTTGTATGCCGACGAGATGTGTAGTATTTTCCTATTTTTTTTGTGAAATATTTAGACATCACTGTTGTGGACACTCCTTGATAAGAGTAATTTGTTGCGTAACGTCCTAGTTTTGACGACAATACAGTTTTGTTGCCCGGTCGAACGTTGGTCAGCAGGGCCATGTAAAGATGGAAGGTTTAATGAACAGTTTTATGCTTCGGTTGCTCTTTGTTGTTTTCCGATCAAGTTCTTGGTGCTAGAAGGATAGTTCATTTGAATTTGTTTATTTCATAGGAGTAATCGAAATTTGATCAATTATTTGAGTAATGTTTGTAAATAAAAATTTAAACTTACCGCCTATGAAGAAGGTTGGCAATAGGAAGATAGAAAAAAAGAAGATAAGAATTTTTGATCAGGTGAAAAATAGTTGAGTTTTTGAAGAAAATTTGTAAAATTTTGGAAAGTTGGAAAAGTTAACCCGTTTTGTTAAGAGGGATGTTTGATCAAATAATTGAAAGAATATGAAAAATAATTTACTTAAGAAGACATTCGAAATTTCTGTAAATTTAAATATAATCTGGAGATAAGTTTGAGTACACCTGAAAATGATAATGCAAATTGGAACTAGCCGAAACGATTTATGATTACAAAATTACATCAAAAGAAAACGAATCAACAGAGAAACTACACAGAACAATTATTATTAGATATCAAAACTCATCTTTCCCAGTTTTGCAGTTAAATTTAGTAAATAAATACGACAAGTCTATTACTCCAAGTCCTTTAATTTTTAATTAGATTTTGACGCGTTTCGATCTAATTAAATCTAATTAAAAAAAAAATTAAAGGATTTGAAGTAATAGACTAGTCGTATTTATTTACTATTATTAGATAACCTGCGAAGACTCTTAAACTTTGTGTTACCAGTGACGTTCACTCTCCGGAGAAATAGACAGTGGCTTACTCGAGTAAGATTTGATTTTTATTTAATATTCGAATATTCGTTTGGTATATTTTTTATTTGATGTTAATAAAATTTACATTTTGTGGGGAATTTATTAAAATGATTTATTATAAAAAAATTTGTTAAGTTGATTAAATTGCGATTACCTGCGTTTGTTAAATTTATTTTTATTTCAATTTTGGTAAGATTCTGGGTCTAATTACTTGAGCGAGAAGCAACATAATAATTAAGAAACAGCTTCTGAGTGGAACTGTTGACCATTAAGACCAACAACAACGCGGTTTATTTATCAAATACAGTAGAAATAATAATATAAAAAAAGATTTCATATCAAGGAGTATTCTAGGATTGATAGAGGTGTTTTAGGTTTTAACTCGCCCCGGTTTATGCTTCTGTGGTAGTTTAATTTAAAAATTGCAGGTAAAATTTGAAATAACAGAGCAATATATTTATGCGGAGATTTCAGTCTCACCCGATCTCACGTGGGTTAAGGGGGTTCTCAGCAAATATCACGTAATTTTTTTTTATCCGCAAGAAACTGTAAAATTGCGAGAGAACTGGATTAAATTATGTAAAACAAACAATCTCATGTAAGATTTGAAAGAGGGGATCGAGCCAAATCTCATGACATCTCACCAACGGGGGGGGGGGGTCAAAAAGTCAGCAAAATCGCCTCACGTACCAATTAATGGACGTCCCCTTTTACTCTATGTTACAGAAAGTGACCGTATAGTTGCAAATTAAATGTGCGGATGATTTAATAGTATATTATTAAACAAGAGGTTTAAATGGCTTATTAAACGCAAGGTGGATCGGATGTCACAAGGCGCAGCCGAGTGATATACAATCCACACGAGCGTTTAATAAGCAGTTTAAACTTGAGTTTTTATATACTATTTTATTCGCACCTGTAGACGTAATAAGCAAATTAACAAATTAATGGGCAATAACAGTAGATGGGTGAGGGGTGAACGGGACCACTTTGTCTCAAATCCGCCTAAGTCCGAAAATTCAAATTCTGTCTATGTCCGAAAACTCATAAACTGCGCATGTGTTAAACTATTGATCGGTTCGGGAAAATCTCGTATTCAAAAGTATTGATTATATTTTATATATGAGGGGTTAGGGTTAGTAGGGTTCACATTAAAATCAATTATCATAAAAATTTATTGACCATTACACCTTTTATCTTAACTTTTTTTTAATTAGATAATTTACTCTGTGGGAAAAAATCTCCCCTATAACGAGGGGTGAGAACCCTCCTTACATTAAAAAACACTTATTAAAAATTTTTATTGATCAATTCATTACTTTAAGTATGGGAAAAATCTCTCTTGTTCAATAAATATTGATTATATTTTATCTATTACCTATTATTAGCATTAATTAAGCCTATTATTATGTCGTTGAAATTATCATACTCCTTACATATATTTATATAATAATTCAATTATAGTCCCTTTTAATATTATAACAACCCTAAATTCTATCAATATTGGACCGCAATATGTAAATCTTCCAAACTGTCCAGCACTTCGTTAATTGAAAAATTTTTGGGGACAAATTAAATTAAAACTTAAAAAAACAAAAACAAAAAATGCAACCGATTCAATAACGCTTATTATTTTTTACTACTATACAAAACCTCAAGTAAGAAATTTTAAGAAAGGTTCGAAAATTGTATGCACCTGTTTTAAAAAAATTTATTTTTAAATTTTTATATATAATATGATATTGTTAAATGTAAATAAAAATATTGTTTTCAAAAATATTAAAACCGATTTCAATAAATTTAAATTATAAAGTACCCCGTTTTTAGCTGAAACAATCTTTATGTATCCGCCGTAAATGTGTTAATATCTTTTTTCCAATCTAGAAATAAGGGTCGCATCAATATCCCTGGACAGAATTTTCAGCTGCTTGCTGCACATATGTAATATATACACCAAATTTTTTTAAATTTTAACATAGTATCTAATAATGCTCTGCTCTGTATGTATCGGTGAAATAACGCCAGATATGGTAAATCTTCAATGTAATCATAAATTTTGCAAAAACTGCATTATCACTTGGTTAGAAGCGTGTGTTAATAAAAAAACTTGTCCTATATGTAGACATGTGATTGTTCGTTACAAAATATTAAATCACAATGGTGAATTGATAAAAGTGAACCTCCGTAAACCTCACAGCAAAATAATACATCCAAGAACAGGACGATTTCTAGACGTACTATATAATCTCGGTATATTCGATGATGACTTGGAAGAAGTTGACTACGGAGGTTTTTTACCGTTTGAAGATTCCGACTTCGAGGATTAGTGAGAGGTAAATAATAAATTTTTTATAAGTAATTTAATATATGGTAGAAATATAATATTATATTAAATTCTTACTTATTGAGGCGAGAATATTAGTATTATTATTTATTTTCCTTTTTTTTCTCTCAAACTACACTGTAAAATATTTACTGATAATTATACAAAATAATAAAAATTAACACATTCCTGTAGTAATCCAGGCCAACAAGGAATGTTTAAAATTAATAATTTGATTTAAATCTAAATTTTAAACACATGTTTACCAATAGGAATAGGGTACATATTTTATATCATTTTATTAAACAATATAATGCCTACTTATTTGTAACATATACAAATTACTTATTACATATTTAAAACAGTATTTATCGTTTTTATTCTACTGTGGATGCCGGAGATATTTAATGCGAAGTTACTCAGCTAAAATTACACATCGAAATTTCTAGGAGTGTACATTGCTATTAAGCACAAGACCGAGTTCATTATAAAAATTTTCGAATGATTATACCATGTTTTAAAATAATAGCTTTGAATCGCATTTTTTTACAATTTTTCTCGATGGTTAAAAAAAAATTTTTTAGATAACGGTATTGTCAACATTATTATTATTATTTATTTCAGTTCTCACCTACAGTGGATATTATTATTATAAATATAAATAATAAATTATTGTTATTAGTATTTCATAAAGTTAAGGAAAAAAAAAAATTTAAATATTTGTTTTCTTATTTTTCAGAACCATCACGATATTTCTACTACTGCACAAAACCTAAGGAATTTTAAGAAAGGTTCGAAAATTGTATGACCCGTTCTTAAAAAAATTTTTATTTTTAAATTTTCTTACTTGTAATATGATATTGTTAAATGTAAGTAAAAACATTGTTTTCAAAAAATATTAATTCGATTTCAATAAATTTTAATTATAAAGTACATCGTTTTTGTATGTTGTTCCGCTTATTTCTTTGAAATGTAGCAAAAATCCATCGAGGTCTTCGTAATCCTACCGAATTTTGAACGGGTCAAATTACCAAGTCGGATGTAGCTTATTTGTTTGAAATGTAGCAAAAATCCATCGAGGTCTTCATGATCCTACCGAATTTTGAACGGGCCAAATTACCAAGTTGGATGTAGTAGGTAAAGACGGGTATTGATATAAACTTCTTCCATAAAACCCAATTTTAACTGTTTTCTGCTGTTTTAAACGATTATATATCTCCAATTTAGCCATATCGCTAGGCGTAATATGAGGAACACGCCAGTTAACTTTTGAAATTTTTATTGTTACAGCGGTTTCACCCTTATAGCAATCGGTATCAGAATTTGAACGAATTAAGATAAGTTCCTGCCTCATATTTATGATATCTCGCGTGTAATCGCAAGCAAATCCCAACACATGATTTAATGGTATTATAGTACTAAACACTCGCTTAGTTGAATTGAATATTTGCGATTCTTCCTGTAAAATATCCCATCCTGCACTGTGTAATCCTTTTGATTCTCCAGGTGTATAACGACATTGACCGTAAATTGATGCTGATATGCCGGGTGTTCTACAACTATCGATTACGACATCACCAAGTTGATAACGTATTTTCTCAAACAGGAGAACTATTTTGGATGAAAATTTAGTTGTTATTGAACTAAATAAAACTGAAATCATAATGAATAAACCTGTATATGTAGGCATGAGTATATTGGATATTTCAAAAACCAAATTATACGAGTTTCATTATGACTACATGCAGAAAAACTTTTTATCCAAAGTGCTTTACTGTGACACGGATTCATTAATATATGAAATTCATTGCCCTGATATTTATGCCACCATCAAAAGGGATATTTCACGATTTGACACTAGCGATTACGAGGTCGATAATCAATTCGGTATTCCTCTTGTAAACAAGAAAGTGCCTGGATTAATGAAGGACGAAAGCAATGGTAGAATTATGACCGAATTCGTAGGTCTTAGATCTAAAATGTATAGCGTTCGAATCGAGGGCGAGGATGTTATTAAAAAGGCGAAAGGTGTTAAAAATTATATAGTTAAGAAAGACATTTGTTTTAATGATTATTTAGAGTGTTTACTTGAAAATAAAATTATTGTAAAAAACAAAATAGTATAAAATCACAAAATCATATTGTACATAGCATAACTCAAACAAAAATAGCCTTAAGTCCCAATGATGATAAACGATGTTTACTACCTCATACCTCCAACACTCTGGCATGGGGGCATTATAAATTAAATAAATAAAAATATTTTTATGTTTTGTTTTATTTTATTCCTTTAGTTTCACATACAGCATAAAGTAAATATTAATATTATTATTATTACATGATAATTTCATTGAATTGAATTTTTAGAGATCCATGAAAACTGGTTATAGCCAAGCCATTTTACATATAGCTGATTCCCACGTTTACGTAACACTTTTTCAATTAGAAAAATATCAGGGTAACTTCAGTATTAAGACATATTGTGTGCTTCTTGAAAACAGTTTTTGCAAAACGTTTTATTACAAGCTTCGCAAATCCATATATACTTGGCTGTTTTTCTATTAGCCTCTGATTTACCATAAAGAGCAGCCTCCTTCTGGTAACACATGAAACAACGTCTTTTAACAGACCCCCTTATCAGATGATGCTTTTCAGCCTCCTCAACACCGCCTTTACCGTTATCACTACCGATGTCTTTGCTATCACTAGCGATGTCTTGGCTATCACTACCGGTATCTTTACTATCTTCATCATGAGAGATGCAAGTCTCACTTTCTTGTTTATTTATATATTCTTTTTCTACATCAGGTATAATGTAAGTATGTGTTTCTAAATTTTCTTGATTATTTTCAAATATAGGTGATTTCAATATTCTTTTATATATCCTTTTTATATTAGGTATGCTGTAGGTGAATGTATTTTCTTGTTTATTTTTAATCATAGGTGATTTGATTATTCTTTTATATACCTCTTTCACATTAGGGTTTAAATGTGGGGGTACTTATTTTTATGTTTATATTCAAATACAGAAGACTTCTTTCTTCTTCTTCTTCCATATATCTGTTCTATTGGAGAATTATCAGTGTCTTGAATATAGTATTTGGTTGTGTAAGAACTTAGAAAGTGATACTTTTGATTGTCACCTATTATAATACCCATGATAAATACAGAGGATCTTATCAGAGAATGGTATATTTAATAACATGACGCTCTATATAAACTCGCACTATTATATCCTAACCGACCCTAGCATACAATTTAACAGGCATTTTTGCTTGAAACACCGGTGAACAAATATTTGACTTTGACCGAATTGGTAAAATCCAACAACGGTTTGCAGAATTGTTTATTTAAAAAACTTCTTTTTTGAATCGATAGATAGTCATCATATGCCAGCACATAATCTACTTTTGTAAAATCGTTATACCTTTTCTCATACGGACTAAGGTTTTGAGAAATATGAACAGGTCTGTTTTTTAATGTAAGGAGGGTTCTCACCCCTCGTTATAGGGGAGATTTTTTCCCACAGAGTAAATTATCTAATTAAAAAAAAGTTAAGATAAAAGGTGTAATGGTCAATAAATTTTTATGATAATTGATTTTAATGTGAACCCTACTAACCCTAACCCCTCATATATAAAATATAATCAATACTTTTGAATACGAGATTTTCCCGAACCGATCAATAGTTTAACACATGCGCAGTTTATGAGTTTTCGGACATAGACAGAATTTGAATTTTCGGACTTAGGCGGATTTGAGACAAAGTGGTCCCGTTCACCCCTCACCCATCTACTAATAACAAAAAAATTCGTGGAATAAAATAACAGTTGAAATATAATTTATTGCTCGTAGGTAAGCTTTGCGAATAACTAAGTGATTCGATATACTGATATACACTTAAATAATATAGACGAATGCGTGGGCAAATTATATCTTAAAGTAGGTAACTTTATATATTATCAGGGTCGTGTTTAATTGTCAACTTATAGAGTATGCTTATAACGTGTTAATTTGCTTATTACGTATGCAGGTGCGAATAAAATTAATTTTATTATAAATTTCAGACAGATTTTTTTTAATTATTCTAATACAATAATTATTACAGTTACTATAATAATTAAGAAATAACTCCGATTAAACACTTGTTGAACTCAATTTAGTATACAATTATCAAGTTTTTAACATCAACTAACGAACAGCTGTTGAGAAACTAAACTACTAGCGCCACCAAAAGAAACTAAAACTGAGTCACATACTCAGAGAAAATCACTGCACATACAGTAGAACCTCGATTATCCGTGCACGCATTATCCGTGAAGCGGTTTATCCGGGGGCGCGTTATACTTCGATTACCGTGCGCGGATTATCCGTGTGGAGGTTTTAATGCATCTTTTTGTGTTATACTAATATAAAATTTTGCTGAATTTATTGTTTTGTACAAAAGACTTGTTTAAATGTACATCAAGTGTCAATTCGTCTAAATTTACTGCTTACCTACTTTACTTAATTTAAGTAAAATTCAAAATACAAACAAAATTAGGTATCTGAATTTTTCAAATGGAACTTTTTAATTAACATGTTCCTTGTTTTTCATCTACTATATAATCATATTTAATTGTATTTTCAAGAACTAATAATTTTAATAAATACTACAATATGGACGTAGTTATGCAGAAACCTACCAACCCACAATTTTCGAAAAATGAGTTAATTACGAAAGTGAACTTATTATGTACTATTCTTTGACTTGCAAAATCCTAGATAAAATTCAACAAGCCAATATGGATTTGATCTAGATATTCATTATTTTGCATAAAACTACCAACCCACGTAATTTGAGTATTTTTATACAAAATCAGGAAATAGTATTTTTGGCTTAAAGATGACTTAGAAATATGTGACTTATTGATATAAAAGCACTTTCACAACTGTTTTTCACAGTGTCTTATTGGGTTGGTAGGTTTATGCATAACTACCTCCATATAATAAGTATATTTTGTAATATTAACGAAAAACGGCAATTGTTATTATCCGTGTTTTTCAATTATCCGTGCTGAGCACGGTCCCAGTCGACCCGGATAATCGAGGTTCTACTGTACTCATAACGGCTTTTTATATTTTCGTCCATTGAAATTGTGGGAGGCTGCTTCCTACTATCCTGGCTGCGGCACTGATTGTACACACTACTGTGGTGTGAGACGTGAGACACATATATGTTCTGTGTGAGACACTGCCACATAACGGTATTAAATTTGACAGTTTATCTGGGTGTTGTTCGCTGTTTCCTGGAAAAAGCTTTGTTTCCAAAAGTTTATTGCCGATATGGATCAAGTGAAAAATTTTCAAAATTGTAAAAATTTAAAAAATACATTAAGTGTTGAACAAATTCCATATAACCAAAGTGTAAAATTAAAAGAGAAAATGGGGTGGACTTTGTAACGAAGTGGGAAGGTTTACATCATTCGATTGATATTAAAGAGAGAAATTAATTGTTGAAACGAAACAAAGTAGAGAATACGAGGTACAATTATGTAATCAACTTAAATGTGATACCGGTAACAATAGTTTTACTAACCGAGAAATTGTGAAAGGATTCCGAGTGACACTAAATTTTTGCAGTATGCAATTTGTGACTGTAGTTGTCCAGGGAAAGCAAATTTGGTAAATTATGCAAATGAAGAACCTTACACATGTGCAATTTGTGGGTACAAATTTTCATTAAAAGGAAGTTTAAAACTTCATATTATAAAAGCTCATACTGGGAAGAAACCTTTCACGTGTGACCTTTGCAATTTCAAATGTTTACAGAAACTATATATCCAAATCCATTTAAGAACTCATACTAAAGAGAAACCTTATGGATGTGATAGATGTAAGTATAGATGTTCACCGAATTAAAATTTGACAATTTATTTACGAACTCACACTGGCGAAAAACCTTTTACATGCAAAATTTGTGCTTACAAATGTTCGAAAAAATACAATTTAAATCGGGCATCTAAAAACTCTTATTGATGAGAAATCCTTTGTGTTTTAAATTTGACTTTTATTGTATTCAATATTATTTATACTATACAACATAGTGTATACGTTATACGCACAAATTTGTTGTGAATTTATTTTCTGTGAATAGAATAGTTTTACAAGTGCGACGATTCTTATTTGGAAAATACCAAGAGAAAATCTGAACTTTCAGAAACACTTCAGCTCATTTTATTTGGAAACCAAGAGAAAAGCTTAATTTCAAGTTTCAAATGGCCCAGCTCATCGTAATTGAAAATCCGAAAGAAGATTGCAACTGGAGTGCTGCAACATCTTACATATTTCCTTTTCGCGCTGAAGGAAAACTAACCACAAATCGCTCCCTTCTTCGATTTCTGTAAGTCTTTGAATTTTTTACTTTTTCATTAATATTTACTATTGTGTAATGTCCAATAGTGACTTAGAAATTTTACCATTAACAAACAATAATAGTGATACTTCTAAGAATATTATATTATAAAAGAATATCATTTCGAAATTATAAGACAATCCTCGCAGATAGTCGATTATATCCCGATTCGCATAATCACTCATGATAGTTTTGATACGTGCATCAGCATCACGATATTTCTTTAATTTTTTTGGTGGCTCGTGTCCTGCTAGTAGATGTTCATAAAACATATCATGGCCTTTTTGAACTCTTTTCAATCCATCTATGAATTTCCACAAAATTGGATGGTCCATCCCCATTTCCAATTATAGGAGGCGTCGATGGGCCGCTTCAGCATGGTTGTTTGTTCTATCCATGTCGTCCCAACGTAATAAAATGGAGAAAAGATCTTGTTGTATTGCTGGACCTACCATTTGTAGATAATTGTACGAGTAACCACTTGAAGCATCGAAAACTACTCGAAGTTTTGTGCTGACGCTAACTTACCGGTGTTTGATAGTCTCGTTTAATTACAACCGCCGTTCTAAACTAAGTAACCTGCGCTTTGCGGGTTCAAAACTGTTCCCTAACTTGTCGGGAGTTTCCTTAAATGGAATGGTAACTATGAACCGTACGACGCTGTTGCGTGAATGCGTTTCGATAAAGTGTGACTCACAATAATTTTCTCAACCGACAGCGGCTTATTCGTAGGATAGTTTTCAAGTTTCCAAGATTTTGTTGGTTCATTATTTAAAATTGAATTGAATTGAAAGTGTCATTGGCCTTGTTATAACCCACCCCAACTGCGTATTTTGTAATAGTGGTAGGTGCGCTTCAAGTTTAATTTGTTCCTTGTTTATGATCTCCCGGAACCATTCAGCACCTATTAACAAGTCGATTTGTCCCGGCTTATCCCAATTTGGGTCTGTTAATTTTACATTTTCGTTCTGCATATTCGTTTCGTTACATAAATAACTTTATTTTGTCAAATAATTTGTCATTTTATCATTTCATCCTTGAAAATGGGTCATAAGTGAAAAGGACTCGAAACGTCGGTCAATTAAATTGATTAAAAGACCTAAAACTCAACAATTTTTATTATTTAAATATTAAAAAAAAGGTCAACGATAATAAATTTATAAATTATTTATAAATAATAAATTTCCATAGTCACAAATTTTCATTATTTAAGTTTTTAAGTTATTAGTATCATGTTTTTGAAGAAAATAAATAAAAATTCTAAATACAATAGAAGCTCGATAACGTGAACATTCGAATATTTTTTTGGCAAAGTCATTTTTTTATGCAACGATGAATGGCAAATTGAAAATAACAATACTGTAACTACTGTAGAATCTCACTTGGGACCCCATATTGGACAAGAAAGTAATTAATTAATAAAAATATTAATAATTGGGGATTTTACAAATTTAATTTATTAATAAATAATATTTGTTCTACATGATTTTATATTAAATATTTTAAATATATCTTTTATCGACGTCGTTTCTTTTTTGTCTTTTCAGTTTTTGAATCTGAGCTGCTAGTGGAAGTACGCCTTCGTTTTTGTCTTTTAAGTCGAATCAATTCTTCGAATTCTCGTTCTCGTTGATTGTTTTGCACAGTGACTAATTCTTGCAAAGCTAGAAATTGTCCTTTTCCTTCCACCCTGCTTTCGTTGTGATGCTGAATCATTAATTCCAGAATCTGCCGATTGGCACTTTTTGGCCTCATAGAGTTCGGTGTGGTGTTAAACTTGTTGGTTTTCTCTCTACCATTATAATTATTCCTGCTCATAGGAGTACTATTGATTTCTATTCTGTTTGGTTCACCAAAAACGGAATCCACATCTTCGTCTTTCATGGGAAGGTTTTCGTGAGGTTGCTATAATAAAAGAATTTTATTGTTATGATAATAAAATTTAAATTGCATTAACTTATATGGCTAGATGTGGATGGTTCAGATTTAAGGCTGTCCATCAACCCCACGGGGTTACATTTCCCTAGAGAATGCTGGGGGATTTTGATGTTTCTCCTCCGTTTGTTACATTTTTAGTTTAAACATCAAGTATTGCTTTTGCAAGTTTGCAAATTTTTGCCTACACTTCTCTGCATCTCATGCGTAACCACGCTCGGTGAGTTGTCTGAGAATTTCACTCCACAAGAGATTTTTAGATTTTCCTTCAGTCGTAATAATAATTCTACTGCCTCTTTATCAAAAATTTTTGCATTATTTTGCCGTTCTTCATTTTCATTATGAAGTACTAGTGATTAATCTATAATAAATAATTTATAATATTTAATAGTGTAATATTATGGTGGCTAATACAATTTTTCAATTATATGAATTGATTCGCATTTCTTAGGACAACTAAAAATAGTAAATTAGGTACCTGCTTGATTTCTGTTTCCAGCAGCTTCGGCCAACATATTCTGCAGGTTGTTACGTTTATACTTACTCAAAAGCTCAATAAAATTATCCACGGCTAGTTCAGCAGCTCTCAATTTGGGCGGGTTGAGTTGATTACAATAATATACAAAACCATAAAATATTACACACTATATTTCGATAAAATTTACAAAGGTGGATGAATCTGTGGATGTTTGTCCACGATCACAAACACTATTTAACGATAACAACAATTTATTAACGGATAACAACAATATACTGACGGATAAAAACAATAATTAACAATAACGAGCGATAACTAATAAACAACGATCAAGAATAACTACGAACAAATTAGTGATAACGACTCTTTTGTTTTTGCTCCCTGGTCGGTTGAACTACTCGGCTAGAATGTCCACCTTAACTTCCTTTTCTCTTGAACTAAACTCGCCTCCTCTGGCGGATGTGTTGCCTACCGGTAAGGCGTGAAAGTGGCAACTTTTAAATTTTGATGTGTTCGGTAGTCGCCACAAATCTAACTGGTAGCATTGAGTATATGAGTTTATCAAGAGGCGCAGCTGTATATGTTTTAATGCAATATAAAAGTGTCGTGACAACTAGATGGCGCTACCTAATGATTTCTCACGATCCACAGTGGTATCAATCTGTTAGCAAGGTGCAGAGAGCGTACCTCGCGGAGCGAGTTTATTATAATCGGCGGATCTGGTAATACGTGCTCATAATGCTAAGTGCGCAAATTCAAAAAGGTGTGGGAGCATAAGTTTTTTGTTCAGTTGCGTACGTTACAGGATAATGTTTCATATAAATTAATAAAAGATACTAATTACGAAAACTTTACAAACGACTTTTTGAAACAAGATGACGATCCCAATCTTATTAATAAAAACGAAATGCTAATTTTATTTCCCCGAACATTTTAAACATATTAAAAAATATTGCTAAACAAATTAAATGTGATATTAAGAATTTTCTATTGACAAAAATAAACTTTTTTTTACAATGCAGTATAAAACTACGATACATAATGAAAAATTTGTTGGCATCATCAAAATGAAATTGTTTAGGAATTGTCAGTGCCGGATTTAGCTAGTCTAGCGCCCCAGGCTAATAACTTTAGGCGCCTATCATATTTACTCAGATTAAACTACAATAAATTATATCACTCACGGTCGTATTCGTACACTCCCATTTTAACAATGTAAATTCAAGCTTTTGAAGACCTTTTTTGATACACAAATATTACTTTTACAGCAAAACTTATTAGACACTTTTTGTCGCCAATTTCATCCTCTTAATTTTTGTTTATATCCATTTTTTCGATTTGTCGCACCGTTTCCGTTTTGCAGTGACTTAAAAAAGACTCGGTAAAATTCACAAAATATTTTTTGAATATCTGTACTCAGAGGCGGAACTACCAGGGTGCGGTGGGTACGATGCACGCGGGTCCCCTGCTAAAAGGGCCCCCAGTTTCAATCTTAAAAAAGTTCTCAAAAGTAGGAGGTGCACAACTAGATGCTATTTGAAGTCTGGGGGGAGGTATAGAATAGCCCCAGGTCACCGTGATTGCCATGCTATTAAACTTGTGACTTCCATACCAGGAATTTTACTATAATATTCTGTGGGGTGTTCCAGACCCCCCGGTGAGAAATATAAAATGTTGTATAAATATACACTAAAACATTTTGTTTGTATACAAATGATATGTAGATGTATTTGTTCTAAGAGAATATAAAGTTTTCATAGGAAGGTAAATCACACAACGTATACACACACACCTTTGGGTTTTCAAACCGGGGGGGGGGGGGTTATGGAATACCCCCCAGTGCACCAGCAATTATAGTTAAAGGATTTTCCGTTCCAAGAATTTCACTTTCTAAAAGGTCTTACAATTACAATGTTCTGAGGGGTTCCACACCCCCAGACCCCCGGTGCGAATTTTTACGGTACATGATGTGTGAATATGATGTATGAATTGTATACAAATGACGTATAAATATATTTCTTCTGACAGAGTGAAAAATTTTTATAACAAAAATAAATCACAAAACGTATACACACACTTTTGCGCTTTCTGTGCTGGTGCACTGAAGGGTATTCCATACCCCCCATTTATATTTGTTGAAAAAAAAAATTAAAGTTGAAACCCTCCCACGTTTTTATTATGTTTTATTTATTTATTTTGTTTGTTATGTTACTTTTCTCCCCCAAAATTCTTTGGAATGATAATCTCGTTAATCTCTTTATGCGCACCAGGGATAGACTATTAAAATTATGAAGTTATTGCAATCTAATACAGCCTTGAAATCTAAAATCAAGGGTGGATCTAGGATGGGGGAATAAATATATTATGTATTTTAATAAGAATATTTTGTTTTAATATTTTTAAAATTTCAGCAAAACAAGACGTAGTCAATTTCGTTGCTTTTTTAAAGCTCATGAGTGGGGGTTGATTTCCTGTTATATCTGCCTTTGCCAGGCAGTCTTAGAAAATTAAAAAAAGAAATAAAAAAATTAATCTATGGTATTCTAAAAATTTCCTAAATTTCCCAAGATTTCCTTGGGAAGAAAATAGCATTTTTAAGTTTTACTAAGATTTCTTAGAATTTCCCTAAAATTTGCTTGGATTTCTTTTCACTTTTGTATATCACGATTTTATTTCCTTCGGTTTTCCAATTACTACAAACTAAGGGGAAATCGACGGAGAAATTGTGTGTACTAGTGAATGGAAATCTGTAAAAATTCTGAAAAATTCCAAGACATCTCAAGAAACAGATTCTTAGAAAATTTGTAGAAATATAGAAAATCTCAAGAAATCCATAGAAATTTCAAGAAAATCTTAGGAAACTCGAGAAAATTTTAAAGCCAATGAAATCTCAGAAAGTGGAAAAAGCAAAAAAGGTAGTCTATAATATTTTAGATTTTCTCAAATTTCCCTATACTTTTGCATATGACAATTATTTTCTCTATCATTTTTCCACTTATTAGGGGTTGTCCTTTAATCACGTGAGGTTCTAACGGGGGGCAGGGGGTTAGAATAACATCATGATTGATCAAGATGGGGCGGAGGGATGCTGTGAAAATCACGTGTATATTTTCTTGTTACTCCGTGAAATCCCGAGCGAGCAAATTTATGCCTAAAAAGCAACATAACAACAATATTTAGCTCTCAACTGGCTTCCGGCACTGGACCTTGTGATGCCACTTGTCGTGCCGCTGCCCGCGACTTTCTGTTTCTCTGTCTCTCTACTTGAAGAAATTTTTCAAAAAAAAATACACGTGATGTTGGGTAGGGGGGTAGGGGTAGCCTAAAACCTCACGACGTATCACCAAAGGGGGGGGGGGGTAAAAAAATGGCATAAAAAACCTCACGTGATTAAAGGACGGCCCCTTAGTAATAAACGAGCGTGAAATTTTAAGAAATCCCAGAAAATTTTAGAAAATCTTAGCAAAAATATCCAAAACATCTTGTGAAGCGGGAATCACAGAAAATTCTAGAATATTTTAGGAATTTTAGACATTCTGAGAAAATTGAAAAATACAAAACTCATCTATATATATTTTTTTATATTTAATAAAATTAAATAGGGGGGGTTGGGTAGTTACTCGTCTGTATATCCGCTCTTGTTTGGAAGGAATTCTTTGGAAATCACTGGAATTGCATGGAAATCGTCATGTATACAATTTTTTTTGTCTTTTATAAAAGCAGGGCCCCCGTTAACAACTTCGCATACGGGTCCCTCACCTGCTTGTTACGCCACTGTCTGTACTTCAACATTGGTACACCGAAACAAAAATATGAATAAACATTTATTATTGTATATTTCATTTCCTATAATTTTGTTCATATATATTTTCCCATTTTGTAGCACCGTTTCTAAGATACAGATGAAAATATTTTTTGTATTTAACAGAGCCTTTTTTAAGTTCCTATAAAACGGAAACGGTTCGACGAAACGGAAAAGTGCATATAAACAAAAATTAAAGGGATTTCATTTCCAACAAAAAGTGTAATAAGTTTTGCTGTAAAAGTAATTTTTATGTGTCAAAAAAGATCTTCAAAAGGTAGAATTTACATTATTAACATAGGAGTACACGAATATGACTTAAAAAAATCTGATGTGACAACACATAACTTTCCCATTTATTACTAAATTAATAATAATAATAATAATAATTAAAATTTAATAAATAAATAAATAACGTATGGATTTCAACCAAAATCTAATCAGCTCTCGAGATTGCTGTTACAAACCAGTATATGAAATTTGAATAAAATCGGTTTACGCGTTTTGAAAAAATCGTGGACGAAAAAATCGCGCACACACACACGCACATACGCACACCCATACGTGCACGTTATACTTTGTGAGATCCACATGTAGAGTACGTCGGTACGAGATCCACCACTTACTATTGATTGTTTTACATGAGAAAAAAAAAGAAAACTGAAAACTTATTTCTGATGTCAATATACAATTATATACTCCAACATACATGAACTATACAAAATCTCCCAGCTATCGTTATGAGCTCCAACGTGTGGTTGTTTTAATTTCCTTACCCATAACTTAACGAGATCCAAATGTATCAAATTTATATAGTTATGGCATTATGGGATCCGTACAACGTTGCCGTTGTTAATATTTATGTTCCTGATGGAAATTCGTGGGTTTTATTAAGCAGGTAGATCTCTCTTCAAAAAAGGCACTTTGCTATCAATCCGTTACAGCAAAGAGTATGTAAATAAAATATATTATTACTGATATCAAAAAATTTATTATTTATATTTACAAAATATGTGTAGTAAACATAATTTAACGAATTTGCAATAAAGTGTTACATAAAAATATAAAATAGAAATAAATGATAAAGTAGATTTTAAAAGCCGATCATTACATCCCTTAATTATTGCAATCTCTGTAAATATTGTATATGAATGTTTTTATTTTCACCCAACTTTTATCTGAAATAAATTAAATTAATAGTATTAATGCCATACAATATATTATTAAATCTATAATTTACCTTTCATAATATCTTTATTTTTTAAAATCAGATCCTCACACTCTGCTTTCTTTGGAGCTTGTTTTAGCAGAATGTGTTTATGAAAGTATTTTTTTGTGATCATCTTTTGTTCTTCTGTCCATGGACTTCTGAAAAAAGTTTTCTTTGCTTGGTTTCTCAAAGGTTTTTTTGATTTTCTTTGTTTTTTTTTGTCGGGAACTTCTTTAGGTGGTAACTTTGCTGAACTACTTGCTGGTTTGTCAATTACACTTTTAGCAACTTTTCGTGTTTTAGATCTCTGTTGAAAATTTTCTGTTGATTGTTTTGATACCTGAACATTTTTATTATTGTCGTCATTATGTACCGGTTGCACCAACGCGACATTATATGTCGACAAAATGTTCTGTTCTGATTCTTCATCGGAACAACTAATATCTGAATCATAATTCTCTTCTTCCTCTGATACGAGACCATCAACGTTTATGTCAATTTCATCTAAACTTTTACCTCTGTATTGATCTGCAGTGCCCTTTTCCATCATCATTAGGAATTTACTTACTTTGGCCACTTGAAAAACATTTTCTGGTAAGCGGTAAAATGTTTTATGTATATCTTTGTTATATCTGTTCAATATCGCCCTCTGTAAAATTTAGTAGTTGGGCAACAGTAGCCACTTGTTTTCTAAGTTTTGTTGATGTTAAGGTTGCCAGTTTTTTTGCCCCACTAGCAATCTCCAATTGCCTTATTATTACAGATGCTCTAAGACAACTATTGTCTGTATTTGGAACAGCAAAGAGATATTCGTTGTTAGTTTTACAATATGAGGCTCTGAGTGATATCAATATTGACAACGCCTTTTGAATTTTTGGGGTAAAAAGTATAGGTACCCCTCGCCCTCTTTTACCACGAATTACAATTCTTTTAAATATCTTCGTTAGCTCTCTTTCTACTGGCGACAATGACAATTCAATCTCTTCTTGTGGTGCTTCCGTTGAAGCGTTTAAATACGTTTCTAAGAAAATCCTCTGTACTTCGCCCGCCCGCTTACGATTGAGCAAAATTAATTGAGCAAGTACACTTTCTTGCAAGTGTTTATATGCAGTTATATTATTAGGATTTGATTTCAGTTCATCAAGGGATTTCTTTTGGATGGAAATTAAGTGGTCTCTAAAAATTTTTATGTTTGAAGTAAGTGGCAGAAATGCAGGTTTGTTCCATTTGTTTTGGTACAATTCCTTGCATGCATTTGTAGAAAGTTCATACGACCATTGCTTTTCAATTAATTTAGCTACTTTCTGAATTATTTGGATTGTATTTTCTAAGTTGTCAGTTTTCTGTAGCAATGGTGATTCTTTCAGCAGCAAATATTTTGCAATATCGCAGCACTGCTTCAATGACGTACCAATTTTCAGTACTAACGATGGAGCCTTGAACGTATCAGTTTGTGGTTCGTAACCGGCAATAATTTTTGCCGACTTAATTATTGTATCAAAATTTGTGGGTTTTAAGCAATTTTGTAATGTTCGACAATTGCTATCTATTTTTCGCATCTCTATTAAAAACCGAGCCAGCTCTCTCATTTTATTGGAAACTACTGTGATCAAGTGTTTTTCCTTATGGCATTTTAAGTACCTTGTTCCAAATGCTCTGATGAGAGGATCGCTTTTTACAATTATTGATACATCATCTGGTGCCATTCTTGGAAAAACTTCTTCCACTAGTTTTGTATCTTCACCGGTAAAAGTAAGCAATAATGTTTGAGCTTCAGCTTGAACATTTTTGCGTTTACCACCTAGATCATCCCTTTTTAATTTACAAATTTTGAGGTGCCGACTAAGATATTTTTTTTTTAAATGACCATAACAGTATTTACATGGTAAATAATCTTTTGCTAATGATGTTTGAGTGAATTGATTTGGTCTTCTAACGGGTTTGATTGAAAGAACACCACCAACATTTTAAAAAAAGTTACCTCGTTTTCTTAATTGATCAGCTAAATTTTTCCTTTCAATTGATCCTTTCCTAAGCGACAAATATTTAGCCACTTCCACTTCATTGACATTCATTTTCTAGAGATATGTCTTGTAAAATTTGTTACGGCCATTTCACAGAAAATGCACATGTCTTTTTTATCCCAAACTCGTTTGTTTGTCGTTTTTTGATTTTTCAACATTTCCGGAGAAATTAAAATCTTTTTTTAAAACATTACTGGGTTTTGAAACATCTGATGTATTGTTCACTGTATCATCATCATCATTAATGTTCATTGCAACATCACCATCATTAATGTTCACCGCATCATTACCATCATTACCACAATGATTTTCCATTGTTTCCATGCATGTTTTTTTGGTTGATTTAGTAGCATCAATTATTACAGATCCATCTGAAAATGAACTAACACTTTCCAATTCACCATCAGGTTGATAGATGGACCCAGAAGTTTCTATTGAGCTTTCACTTATAACTGTAGTATTGTTAGAACGAATAGATACAGCAGATACCAAAGGGCCATCAGTATTTTGTTCTTTTTCAATTAGCACTGCATTTGCTCTTGTTTCAATTTTTGGATTTAGAGGCGTTAATTCGGTGTACGTATGAGAACCTATTGAAAAATTTACGTATTTATAATAATTGCTTCGTACATTTAAAATGGGTGTCAAAAATAGGAATTTCGCTTTGCGAACATTTATACAGAGTGTGCCAGTCTGCCAGTAGTAACTTAACGGGAAATATGAGTTAGTATATCTCAAGCAAACATACAACAATAAATTTTAAGAGCATCGATGTTCAATTTATTATTAAAAGTATAAAATAATGTATTATTAATTTCAGTATTTAATGACAAACGTTTTATATTGTTGTAATTTATTAATTAAAAAATATCGTTTTGGATATTACGAATACATTTAAATATTATGTGAAAAATCATTTTGGTAATTTAAATATGGTTGTTTAAAATGAATACAAACCTTAATAATACATTTTAGTTTTATTTCCAGCATTTAATTTAATTTTATCTTTCTTAATTTTATTTAATTTAATAAATTTTAAATTTATAAATCAGTTATAAATTTTTTAATTTATAACGTCATATATTATTTATTAATTTTCAATTATTTAAAGAGATTCAACGTATTTTATTTCAACCTTTTCAGACCCACCCACGGTAAACTATAGCGTACCCACGTTTTATTAAATTATTTTGAAGTTGGTGATAAACTATAAGTTTCTAGATAACATAAAACATTTTTTATATTTTTATTGAATTCCTCTGTCTTTCATTGAAAAATGATTGCTATCTAGCATATAAGTTTATCACTAACTTCAAAACAATTTAATAAAAATTATTGAAAGGGTAAGGGAAAGGGTCTGAAAGGGTTAAAACTCAATAGTTTGAAAAATAGAAATATAAAACAAATTTCAAGCCATCGGATTAAGAAAGAATAAAAAGAGAAAAGAGTGTTAAAAATCATAAAAATATTATATAGTCGTAATAAAAAGTCGTAATAAAAACATCGGGCCTTAAAATAATTTATAATAATTATTTACGTCTAACGAAGTTATATTTAATAAATATATAAATCAAATAAACTGCGAATTCGTACAGATTTATATATTTATTAAAATAATTTACCTAATTTTGTTGCATTGACTTTCAATAATAAAAGAAGTGATCATTTTATATAATCTGGAAGACGGATTTTTAAAATATCGATATTTTTATCTCACATTTTCTGTAAAAAGCTTTATAGTGGCCCACTCTGTATAAAATAGACTGAATCCATTTCAAATCATGCAAACCATAATGGTCCTTATATTTAAGAATTCCTTTTCGCTGAAGACAACTACGTAAAATAAAAAAAATTTCAAAAACTACAAAATTTTGTAATTGCGTAATACATGTGTCGAGGAGGAAACCGCAGACTAAATTTTTGTACACCAGATTTCCTTTTATGAGATTTCTTTGGATTTCCTTAGAGTGCTCCGGATTTCCTAAAATTTCCAGGATTTCCGAAGATTTTTTTGGATTTCTTAAGTTTTCCTCAGATTTTTTTCACTTGTACACAAAATTTCCCCAGCGGTTGTCTCCTCGCATGATGTTATTTTGATGTAAATTTTAATTTGTAGTTTATATTAATAAAACTCAACAGTATATAAATAAAAATAAAATTATTTCAAAAATATAAATTGCATGAATTGAAATGGATTCAGTTTAATGATTTAATTTTACCTTCATTCTCTGTGCTGTCAAAAAATTTTCCCATTTTAAATGCAACTAAAATTTAAAACAAAAACATTAACTATTTAATGAATAATGAGTTAATTAATAATTTATACCGGTAGAATCTAAATTTATATTCATTGTTGGAACCGATGTTGCATCATTATTGTAACTTTGATCTGTATTTACTATGGGTTCATCTTTATGAAAAATATTATAGTTATCAAAATCATCATTATCTGAAAAATAATTTAGTATTACTACACATTATTTTTGGAATAAAACACAGCTGTTTTAATTTTTTATCTATGCCTAAAATTGTATTTCATAGTGCTGTTCGGTTTAATTAAATTTTAAATTAAAAAAGATTGTTGTTGATTTCATATGCGTTAGTAATGCCCTTAAGTAAACCAAACATCCAATGAAATAATCCTATCTTAATATTAAGTTCTGCTTTTTTTAACTAACTTTTAATAATGAAAATATAGCTTACTTATTTGAAATTTTAGTTTCTATATTTTTTATTAAAATAAAATATTAAAATTTTCGTGGTAATTGGTTATTGTGCATTAAATTTCTACAGTAGAAGTTTGAATTGTAACAAAACCAGATAAAAGCTTGAAAATTTAGAAACCGATAGGAAGACAATTAAATAATGCTACTTACCTTTGGTTTCACTATCATTTGTTGACTTTAAAGCCAATTTCATTATTCTAGCACTTCTTGATTTAAACATTTTGAAACAAGTAGATTTCACAAATTTCCCGCACTTTTTAATTTTATAAAGTCAGTGTGTTGGTCAGAGATCTCCTAACAACTAATCATCAAGAAGTTTTCTATGCAACAATTTACAAGCTGTGAAGACAGTAACATGATAGGATCTCATAATGTTATCTTTCTCGATTTGTTAACAGTTTGCAAAAATTTATATACAACGGTTTTTCAAAATGTTGCTCAATTTAGGATCATCAAAAATTGTCGTAGGACTCTTCACTGGATACATATTATTAACATTTTATTTGTATGTACATTGATTTTTAAATTTTTTGAGTTACTTATAATAATTATAAAATTTTAGACTCATTTGAAAACAAACTATTACATGCTGTATGAACACAGATTCCTATCTATTATTGTCTACATTTAATTAAAATTATTAAATTTCATAAAATTTGTGTTTGGAATACAAAAATAATAATGTAAGTATTTTCCAGTAAATATAATAATGTATTTAAAAAACGTATCTAGCCCATGTTTGAACGGCAAGTTTAGTCTGTAAATTTTACAATTGAATAATTTTCATAGTTAAAATTAAAATTTCAATATACAAAATTTTTCTTTTCCACTTATTAAAATCGACTGTTCTTTATAAATCAAAAAAGTGTTGTGACTTCAGTCGAAGGACTGAATGATATTCGACTGAAGCAACAACACTTTTTTGATTTATTGAATAATTTTAATTTGATTGATTAGTAATTAAATTCAGTTTATCTGTTACAGTCTCTTGAAAAAACGCAGTTAGTAATTCCAAAGTAATACGAATGTCTGATAACAATTAACATAAATTTAAAATATAGTTTTAATTACTCCGAGCAATATCCTATTTAGACATGACTGAAATTCACAAAAAAATGTTTTCAAATTTTTGAGGTTTCACTTAAAAAAAATGTATTAAAAAAATTATTGCGATTAAATCTTGCACATAATCTATCTAGTAATATCTATCAAATGATCTGTTGGATTTTCAAAACTTTACCTCATCTGAACTGCCGAGTTCTTTATGCGTAGAAAATCACAAAACTCAATAACGAAGATTTATTTCAAAACATTTACATTGTTCATTTTATATATTTTATTATTTTTTTAAATATTTTTATCGAGGATTTGGAACTTTTTTAATTAAACTAATATGTAAACGTCGACGTTTTGCCCAACTTTACTGTGGGCCTCGTCAGAACTAGAAATCGTTTTATTACATAAAGACTACGAAAATTTTTCTACAAAATTTACCTAATTACAATGTACTATTTTTAATATAACAATAATTAAAAAAATTTCTAAGGGATAATCATTAAAATGTGTAAAAATTCAATTTACATTATTATTTATCTAAATGAAAAATATATTTCGAATATTCTTGAAGTACTTACATATTTCGTCAAGTAAACTTGACTACTTTCCCGCGTTTTTTCTATTTTGCTGAATTTACCTTTACAGAAAGTAAATATGTATCTATAAATAAAATGTATAGGATCTAATAAAGTGCTTTGCACGTAGAAAGAACACATCCATGATCAAAGAAGATCTTTACATAAATTGTAATGGCGATTCCGCCGAAAAACAATCTTAATATCAGTTCCGCCAGGAATTAATTAAATGCTGTATTGTTTGATGTCGGATTCGCAATATAAATTACAAAATGATCTCTTACGAGAATATAATTGCCGGATTTACATATCTAGGGGCCCTAGGGCACCAAAGAATCGTGGCTTTTATACCCTATGCAACTTTCTTTTCCTCTTTGTATTAGTAAAAAACAAAAACATTAATTATTGCAAATTTGCTAGATAATTTATTTTTACTAAACAGGTATACATATAAATAATAATTGTTGTTTCATCAAAATAGATATTTTCGATACAAGGTAGGAAAACTAACATTTTTCCATTCAAGGCGAAGTTTTACGATCGAAGCCTTCGGCCGAGATCGTAAACCGAAGCCGAGAATGGAAAAAGATAGTTTTCCACGAGTATCGAACAATATTTTTTCTAATTATGTTTCAAAAAGAACCAATAACATATTTTTTATACCTAAATTAAAATGAATTTACTAAATATTTACTCGATTTACAAAAATATACTTTATGAAAATAGATACTTAAAATTTAAATTTGACAGTTGGTAGCCCATTGGTTGCCAACCAATGGTTGGTTATTTTTACTTTGTGATATTCAAAAGTGTGCGGAAAAGTTTTCCGCACAGTTTTAAAAGTGTGAAAAAGTAAGACTTTTTGAAACATGATTAGAAAAACGCCATTTTCGTGTTTTTGAATTTAAAAACTAGTTAATAACAGAATCAGTATTTATTTTTTTAATAACTTTTTTTCAATTGATAAAGGTGGAGTTTTACTTGTAACTGAACGTTATAATGTAATGTAACGCTCGAGGCGAGCATTACATTACAAAGCTCGTTCCTTGGCACTGCGAATGCTCATTTCGAATGCTTGGTTAAACCTGTGCTCCAGTTTATACGGTAAAAAGTGTAAAAAGTCTTACCTTTTCCTGTGCCTTTGCTTTTAGAGGATTTTGATTTTTCTCTTCTGAGGGAGGCCAACAAACTTGTCATTTTTCGTTTACATTCTTCCACTGTTGTTCCTAACTCGTCAGACAGTTAGTGCCAGGCATCATTTTTTTAAAATTTATTTTATCCTGAGGATCCCACAATATTAATTTATTGCGATACAATTCAATTAATTTTAAAATTTTTTCTTGGGACCACTCCATTTTTTAATTTATTTTCCAATTTAAAATAAATATTTATTAACGGCTATAGCCCCCTAGCCCCCCGTTGGCTGCGCCACTGGATTGACCACTTATTGTAAATTTCTTAAATAGGAGCAAACGTGCGCGTGCTTTTAAGGCATTGTCGGAAGTGTGTGCCGTCCTAATTTAACGTGCATCCGAGCTACCGTCGTTACCGCGATCCTTGAAGCCTTGAGCTTTCCGCGAGCAGAAAAATGCTGACAATGCCTTGGCAACAAGGAAATTAAGGAAATCTATAAATTAATATCAAAATAAGTCAAATTTATTTTATCAATGAACAAAGCACAAAAACTTACCATTTAATAAATAATTTGCAACATCTATATTTGCAACCAATGTGTAATCCACACCTTCATAATTGATAGTGAATTCCATTTGTTTTGGCAGACGCCGTAGATGATGAATTTTTGTCTGCTTGAGAGATCAGAGCGAATATATTTTTTCTTATTCGATAAGACTCGGAATACTGCTCTGGCTTGGCTTTTACGAAGGACCACTTCTATGTTTACTTCTCTTTGCTTATAATAAAATCACTTTAATTAAATTCTTTATTTTTTATTGTGTACTAAGGAGTCTCAGTTACATTCGGTTCTGCGCATGACGTCACGCGGTAATCAGACGCCCACTTTATTTAAAGACATGTTGTATGAAATGTATATTAGAAATAAGACCAAATAATGAAAAATGTTGATAATTTTTTATTTTACACCACAACTAAATATTCTGCCGTCAGTGTTGAAATAAAAAACATTTAGTAATAAGATTATTAAATAATATATATTTAACAGTATCCTAAAAAGCGGTTTACCACAATAAAGATATATTATAAGATTCAATGGGAGAGTTTCATTAGAAATAATTTTTAGAAATAATATATAAACATGAAACTATAATAAAAATGCTGCATGTTGATGTAATTGGTTGGTCTTAAAACTCAGCGTACGATTTAAAAAAAATTTTTGAATTTCAAAAAAATATTTAATCTGCCCGCCACAGCTAACCAATCAGATTTAAACATCGTTTATATTTTTTGGTTTTAGGTTAGGTTTTCATTGTTGTTTATAACCTGCAACACTTTGACAGTGCCATTTACATTGTTTAAAATTGGCAACACGTTTTTTATTGGTTTCTGAAACCCCGCTATTTTTTAAAAAAGGAGGCCCGTGACGTCATTGACCTCTCCTTTAATAACGTTTTTCTTACCTTAGACGTACTCAAAAAAATTTGAAAAAAATTCTGAATGCTCATTTTGACACCTGCTTTAATGTAAAAAAATAAAAAAAAGTAGTGAAACACGTCCATTCTGTAGCTAACAATTTTCGACTATTAACTGCACTACTGTAACACACACAGAAAAATTATTTCTTGATTCAAATTGCAGAAATTTAGTTCTAATATACGTTTTATTCGTATATCAGCAAGTTGATGGTATATTTGAATAAAAGAAGTTGCATATTATTTAAAATAATGAAATAGTATAATCAATTTGAATATACCTATATCTAAAATAAAAAATACCATTTACTTAGGTTAAAAGTATCATAAATATACAGATTAAAGTTATAGTATTTAATTCCAATATAGCCATTCTTATGATGAAGTATCTGATATATTTAAAAACATAATAATTATATTTAGTTCAAGTATATGAATTTTAAAACCAAGTATAATTAACTGTTATCGAGAACAATGATATATTTAAATTTAAAGTATTGGTTTATTGAAATAAGTAGATATTTTATTTACATTAATTTTATTCATTATTAAAATTAAAAATATATAAAAATAATATATTATAACAATATATTGTTCTATTTTTCCAGCACAGCAATATTCCATATTTCATAATTGTGGGTAAGCCATATGTATATTATAATCTTCATTTTTGAATAATCGACTAAAATTAAAGTGTTAAAATATTATTACTGAAAACAATAAACTCATATCTTCAATAGAATTTTTTGTGGTTGATTCAGAAGATTCGCCAGAAGTTTCACGTTTTCGTTTCACCAGTGAGTCCATCTTCACCACCGAGTTTGATTAAATTATTTACTTTCGATACCAACCGTCCTTTTGTCGTCAACGATTTTCTCGTACTTGAGTCTTTTAGCTGGACTGATGTTGTAAAGAGATGTCCTATTTTAGCAGCAAGAATAAGAAAATCGTTTTCCTTCCATTGACTAAAATAATAATAAAATAATTATTAGGTAAGTTAAAAAATCTGATGAGAGATCGGATTTGCTAATCAAAATAAAATTTAAATTCCCAAAGTTACTAATATTAACTAAGTAAAAAGTTAGTGTTCACAATAATATTTAATAAGTTAGGTACTTAATTTATTATAAATGTGTAAATGTGTTTACATATAAATATCCTCCAATCTTTTTAAGTAATGATTGTAAGCATTAAAATAAAACAAAATAAAAGATGACTTACCTTACAATAACTTATAATCCACACAATCACAACTCAAAAGCAGTAACACTGGCGATCAAGTAGCACAATTATTTTTATCATCCAAGTAACCGATTACTTGCAACAACTATAAAATTATTTCATTCAAACTTACCTATCAAAACCATATACTTAGAATAAATATTTCACTAAAGAATTCATTTCAAACATACACATATATTTGAAATAATTATATGATGCCCGGTATATTTAATTGAATTATTTGAATATTCAATTTAAACTTAGCAGAAAAATCTCATACTCAGTTTAAGTATTTCTTAAACTAATTACTTTTAAGTATACCAATTTTTCAATTTTAAGTTATGCATTAAGTATATTTGAAATTAAATTTAAGCATTTCGATATATTTTATTGGAAAGAAATATTTTTAAATCGAAAGTTATTTGTTTAATACAAATAGAACACTTCAAATATATACGAATATTAGATACAAGTAATCATTTTTCTGTGTGCACCCAGCCGTCGATTGTAACCGGGAGGTTACGTTGATTTTGTTAACAAAACTTGTAGTAACGTGGAAAATTCGGAGGTTCGTGGGAATTAAACCAATAATTCAGGTTCTTTTTATGCAAAAATTAGACATTTACGAAAATTGTACCGGTAGATATTTGCCTTTTACCATTCGGTAATCAGCTGATTTGCTGGTGGATGGATCAGGTTGAATGCAAAAAACTTATAATTATAAACATGCATCGACTCGTGTTTACATTGAGCAGTCGTTTGGCTTATTAAAAGGCCGATTTCGAATTTTAAAGCATGTAAATATTTATCGGACTGACCTTATTCCTCCATTAATTGTTGCATGTTGTGTACTTCACAATATATGTATGAAAAAAATGACACTGTCGAGCCAGAATTTGATGTAAATACACCTGAACATGTTTCTTTTAATGGGAATGATAATGCAGGTACAAATAAAAGAAATTTGATCGGTAATATGCTTTATAATAGAAATGTATAATATATGTGTAAGCAATTAAATAACATTTCAATTTTGTAAAATACTTTAGTTTTCTTTCAAAGTTTGTATTAACTCTCTCAATAATGTCATCTTTTCGTCATGTCGGGTGGCAGCTTCTTGCCTGAATTTCTTAACTCATTCGGGTTCTTCAGTAGATTGAACTCTTTTGCGCTTTTCAGACGAGGTAGTAGATGGTACTTCTTGAATTTCCTACAATAAAAACAGTTATATTAGTTAATAGAAACATTAATCTTCATTTTATTACGTTTACAAAACTCGGAGGCAAAGCTGTAGAAGGTCCGGGGCCATTAGTTTCGAGCGTTGGTACCATGGCCATCGTACTTAACGTATGCGGGGCGTTTACATCCGCATCTGTGCCAAACAGATCTTCAAATTCCTTGAAATATGGCCAGTTTATATAACCTCGACCAGTTCTGCCTGTTGGGTTTTTTAAATGATACACTTGTTGTTTTATTTATGTAATATTTATTTGTAATATATAAATGTATCGCGTAGCGAATGTTATCGTGCATGCGCATGAACTCGAATGAATGCTTTTAGCTTGCTGCTCTTATCTTATCATGGACGCTTGCGTACCTGTATGGGTATAGAGATAGACATTACATATTTTATTTACCTATCTCAACACTGCCTGTTTTGAGCTCCAATTGTTTTATTGGAGCCGCCGCCTGTATTGTGGCGACCTTGATTAACGACACTTACGTAAATTGTAAAAACTATTTATTATACATATGTACAAGTGCCGGAGTTCGGCGTTTTATTTAAAGATGCTTTCTCTACGAAGCTTAACAACCAACTGAACTCAAATTACTTCAAAATCTTAAATCTAAAATATAAAAATTATCCCTAACAGGAGGAGGGAGAATACAAATAAAAAGCCAAAATACCTAAAAGGTAAAAACTTCTAAGAAAAGCAATTAAAACCTGTCGCCAGGCATAAGTCGACAAAAGAAGGGTTAAAAGTTCAATAATAAGGTAAAACCCAAAAATGGTTTTTAACACTGCCATTATTGTCTTTAATGCGTTTATATGTTTTTTTTAAATTACGGAATTTTAAATCGGATTGATCACTCGTAAAGTTATTATTTTTCAAATTAATGCTGTGGGCAATTATTTTCCAAATGGATTTGTTCGTTTTTTTAGAAGATTTAAATAAATTTTCATTTTCTTTGTATGATGCTAGAAGTAATTTAATATTGGCCGAAGTCCATTTACAGTTGGCATTTTCTATTACATTATTGGTATCTAAAACAAACAAAATAATATTAAAGTTATTAACTATATTTATTATATATGGAATCCGCAGTATTTGCGTGAATTCGCGCGTTGTGCCGATGTTGGTCCTGAAATAACCCAACCCAGTACGGTTTCCTGCATAATTGGTCGATTTTTTCCTAAATGATATTGATGCATTGATGAAATGAAGACGTATGATCCGCTATTTTTGGTACCAATAAGCAATTTATGTTACCTTCAAAATTTGAGTGTTTAGAACTAAAACGAATGTTCACCTCATTACTAATTTTCCTAAGTGGTTGATTTAAGCCCGACACAGAAAAATTAATTTTTGAAACTGGTAGTTTTAACTTACGTACGAGCTCATTTGTAACAAAATGTGATTGAGAACCTGAATCTAACAAAATTCTCGCTCGGTGCGAGAAATTTTTTAAATTTGTTACGGTACTTTTCGGCGCAACAGATGAATTGCCGGCAAGGCTCACCGCGAGGGGTGGTTCAATTTTTACTTAAAATTGTGCGTTGCTGAATAATAAAAAGAATACCGCAATGTACGGAGTCAAAAATTAGGGCGCCACTGCCCAAGTCCGAGTTGTTGAATTGAACCGGCAGAAGCCCAGGTTAGCTTGAGTGGCTTCTCTAATTGTTGTCCATTTCGTGCAGTGAAAAATGGTGTGTTCCACGTCATCAACCATGCCGCAGTAATAATAGTGCGGGGGTATCAGCTCTTCCGAACCGATGCAGAAATTACCATAAGTCCACTCACATTTTTATGAGAATTATGAAATATAATTGTTACAACCCTGCTTACTTTCACTCAGCTACTAGGTATTAGGGTCTATAAGCTGCCCACATTCTAATTTTTTGAATTTTTCTTACCTGCTTATTTTATTATTAAACCACTCTTTCGTATATCGAGAAACATTAATTGCAGCGTTATCCTGCTGGAAAATAAAATTTTCGGTGTCTTGCAATTCACCAAAATCTAACAACACTTCTTCTAACAGTTCGGTATATTTTTCACTATTCATTTTTGTACTTATCCAACATATGGGAGTTTTACCGGTAAAGGAAAATGCAGCCCATACCATGACTGTACCTCCTCCGAAATTCCTGCTCATTGTGACATCGGGTTTTTTTGTCAAATCATGCCAATAAAATTTAAAGCCATCGGGGCCATCCAAATTAAATTTCTTTTCGTCAGAAAATATAACGTTGTGCCATTCTTGGTCCCAAGTTTGATGATTTCTTGCAAATTGTAATCTTGCAGCTTTATGTTGTTTTGTTAAAGCCGGTTTTTTTGCTTTTTTTCTCCATTTAAAACGACCAGATGTGGAAATTACTTGCTGAACACGCCTCACAGATACAGGAAGGTCCAATTCTCGCCGTATTTCTGCTGCTGTTCCTTGCCGTGTTGTAACGGTTCGAAGAATCGATGCGCGTTGCTTTTTGGTTAGCTTCTGCCGTCCACCTTTTGGATGATTTTTTCCGTAAGAATCGCCTAATTTAATAAAATTGTTTATGACACATAGCTATCTTTTAATTTTTTTGGCAATCTGACGGTGTGACATTCCCAATTCCTTGTAGGAAGTAATCTTTCCTTTTTTAAAATCGGTAAGTAATCTTCCTCTCGGCATTTTAAAACAATTTTACTAAATAAAATTTTACACTTACGAAGTAACTCTAAAAATTATCTGGACACACTTTTACGCAATTTTAACAATGTTCACAGAATGTAAGACGATTAAAAACTAAGTGAACTTATGGTAATTTCGTTTCATTTATTACCCTATTCAGGTAATTTGAAGCGGTAAATAAACAGGTAAATTTCAAAATTCTCATAAAAATGTAAGTGAACTTATGGTAATTTCGGTCAGTAGCTAGTCAGTATGTAGCTACGGAAGCATCCGTGTCCGCTGAATGCCTGTATGCTCTAGAATGAGACCTCCATGTTTTCTATCTACCCAAAGGGCGATGTCCGGAATGAGGCGATGCGTCGACCTGTCCTTTTCGGTTTCGTTCCAATGTGTTTGCCACTTTTGTAGAATTGAGGCTTTCAATGACTCTAGTTCCAGCACTGCGTTTGCTCTATAACTTGCGGTCCTCATCTCTGCCTTCAGGTGTATCGGCAGAAGGGATGCTAATACTATGGCCGCGTCTGAAGATATTGTCGCATAAGGGGTTTTACCACCCCATAGCTGGGGTTGTGTAGCTAGATGGTGTTGCCCTGTTGGTGTTATTGTTGGCTGGTTGTAGCGTCGTACAATTAAAACTCATTGTTGTAGAAAAACTAATTATATTAAAAACCCAAGCATGTTACAATTAAACCTAGAACGTTACATAAAAACCTAATACTAACACTTACCCTAATAAACATAAGATCAGGGGGATGAAGGATTGACCCATCTTAGTCGATCGGAAGGATCTTGGCTAAGTCGTTTACCTGGTCACCTCACTCACGAGACTCCTTTTTTTACTTCCCATAATCATTATTATCAATCCTTCAATACCCCTTCCTTAATCTAGATCGAACCTCTGGACGATAATTATCGATGCATACCGTCTCAGGGTTCGTTACCCTTTTTGCTCTACTCAATGATTCTCAGTGATAGAGGAAATGTCCCAGACACTTTGGAATGTCAGAGGAAATATCGGATATCGATATTTCCTTTGTATTTGCTACACATAGCTTTAGCTTAAGTTTTTAAATTATTAATTATAATTTTTCATAATTATATTTTGGGTGTGACATCTCCCCCTACCAATAAAACGGCTGACCCAAGTCGTTTCGACCAACAATCCAAGAAAGAATAATTAAAAATATTACACAACAAAATATAAAAAATAAAAATTAGACTAAATTTAATGTGGGCACCTATCTAGAATCCTTTGAGCAAGCTTGTTAATAACGATTAAAATTAAAAAAGTTATTTTGACTATATGTCCTATGTCAAATATACTATAAAAATTAAAAGAAGAACAATATACTGGTCTTATTTAAAAAAAAATAAACATTGTTTCTTAAAATTAATATATTATGCACTTGTTGAAATAGTTCGATTTAGTCCTTAACTCCTAAGTATGTTCTCTTACGCAAAATATTTTATTAATGTTTTTATAATTCACTTTTGTCTTTTCACTTAATTTAGGCACTTTCAATTTTAGTTCATTTTACACTTCACAAAGTTTATTTCCACTTTTTAAGCTATGATAGTTACAATTTTACGAAATATTTTTAATTATATCTTCAATTCATATTATTCATTTTATATAAGACAACTTCAAATTATTCATATTAGAATGTTTTCCTTTTTAACTGACTTCCAACGTAGTATTGAAATTTCTCAAGTTATTAATTCCTTTTTTTATTTAATTTTTTTTGACTTGTTACTTTAATTTTTTGGTCAGCTTCTGTGTTACCTAGTTTGAACCTTGCTTGATTTGGTATTTGTTTCCAAAATATAGATAATTTTGAATTTCCAAAAACTCATAAAACCTATCCTACCCTTGTTCAGTATTTTGGAAGAAGAGGGCATCGTAGAGTCCACAAGAGTACTATCCAATGGTCTCCCACAAATTCCATACCGGAACGGTGCAGTCAAGTTTGATTAAGTTAAAAAAAAATTCAATAGAAAATCAAATTTTAATTTTGCTAAATTTTCGGTACACAATTCAAAGCTTTGACCTACTATATTTCAAGTGTTTTTTTTTTTTTTTTTTTTTTTTTGTTTTTTTTTTTTTTTTTATTATGTAACGCTATAATATGTCATTGACTTTTAATCCTGTAACAACTTTTGCTGTTCCTGTTTATTCACTTGAGATTTTTTCAACACTATTTTTATTGTCATTTGCCCAATTTTGACATCGCGAAATTAATAAAATCAGTTAAAATGAAGTTGCTATTTAAAAATGAATGTTTTCGTTTTCCTACTCAGCTTAGTGTTGTTGAACTTGTTCATATGTACTTATTTTTACAACTTACAACTTACAACTATTTATTTTACTTAGTTCGCATAAACTTGACCTATTTATTTATCTCATGTGTAACTGACCTATGCAATTGCTTTCTAAGATTTCTTGACCTATTTATTTTATATAATGCATTATTTATTATTGTAGTACCCTTTTGCTTATTTCATTATTTAATTGGTACTTTTTATCTTATAACATTTTAATTGTAGTGGTGCGCACCCTTTTTCTAATATATACTTTAACTTTTACAATATTATTATTTGAATTAATTGATGTTTAGAAATATTCATAGAAAAAGTGATGATTTGATGTTTAAATAGAGCTCTGTTTAATTACACTTTTTGTACGAATTTTTCGCCACATTCTTGATTTAGGATATCCTATTACTATTATTTTCACTTTTCATTTTTATTTTCATTACACTTTTTATTAATTACTCTGCTTTTTTTTATACACACACGTTTTTTTTTAAGCACTCGCGACTTATTCCGATAATTATTCGTTTTCCATATTTAAAGTCAAAGAAGCGCACACTGTTTTTCCAGATTGTAGAGCTTGCAAATCTTCTTCGCTCTGTAGGTTGACCCTATAACGTGTGTTGCAGATTTTGGAGTTTTCTCGTTGACTCTCTTCTTGTTGTATGATGTGGCGGTTTTTACCCGTTGTTGTTGCTTTCTTCTTATACCATTGTATTATTTTTACTGCTATCCAAAAACTTAGTATTGAAACTATTATTCCAAAAACTACGAGGGTAATTGTTAATAATATTTCGTGATGACTTGAAGTCGTTTCTCCTTCAGCATTTGTTACTGGTATGCTGGCTATCATTGGTATGGGTGTTCGAATTTTGTACACAAGATAAATTATTATTATCGTCATGATAATATTCCAAATTAAGAATGTTGAATGGCTGATGTAACCGTATTTATCTGTGAAACTTGCCGTTGTCAATTCGTAATCTTTAATCCAACTAATTATGGTTTCCATTTTTTCTGGTGTGTTTGTCAAATTCAGATGTGGAACCTGTAGTGTCCAATTATGGTTGATGCACTCCGAGAAATTGTTGTAGGTTGGAGGATTATTTGAATTTGGGTGGATAATAAAGGATTTTAAATTTGACCATGTAGCGGGAAGAGTATGAGTAATTTTTATTTCAGGAAGATTAATTTCTTTGCAAGGATATCGTGTTGGAATGAGTATGTCTTTTGAAAGGACTAATTTGCAAGAACAAGGAAGAAATAATTTTAAGGATCCAATAGGTAAATTTTCTTTGAGTAATTTTTGAGATGTATCGGAACATATGATATGGGAATTTGGGTTAGGGTGGGTTATTAGGTATTCTTCTTCCGCGATTTCCATAATTAACATTGCTGTGGATTGATGGCAGCTCATTGGACAATGTTTGCTTAAATTTTCTACCGTGTCACCCTTAAACATTTTTATTGCACATAATGGTCCATGAAAGTCATCTGTGGTAAGGTGTGGTATATAGCACAATTTATCTTCATACGCCCTGCATTGATGTAGAGCCATACCAGTTACTGTTCTTATTAATTGCTTTTTTTGATTACCGCTTGATACTGCCAGATACAATGTGTTGTGATTTAAACTGCAAGTTTGCTTATACCATCCAAATGCTGTTGTTACTAATTCATAAAGTTTCCAGGATAAATCGTTTGTAACTATTGGTATCTTTAAATGTATTGAAATTTTAGAATCTGAGAACGTACAATCACAAATTGGAAGCTGATAATAACGTGTAATGTCAATTGTGGGGATGGCCAGTCCTTGATTTGACTTCTGGAGTTCTTGCTCAAGCTTATCCAAATCATCTCGTAACGTGCTCATTTCCAAAATGTTTAACGGAATTTGATTCTGTTTGCATGCTGCCAAAATTGCATTTGTTTTTATTAATCTCGTTAATGAGATAATTCTGCGTAAATTTTCGTATGCTGTATTATGTAGTCGATTTATTACATTATTCGTGACGTAGTCTCGTTCCTGGGCTTTCTGAATTTCACTTTCCACTAAATTGATTTTTGTCTCCACCATGTGGAAAGTTTTCGTTACTTCTTCTTCATAATTTTTGAATGCTTTTGAATCTCTTCCTATACCTTGAATTGTAGATGTTAACCCCTCTGTTAACTTTTTTATATGTTCTTCCAAATTTTTTTCGTTCATTGTCAACCCATCTAACGTTTTCATAGTTGCAACACCACAGCAAAATTGTAGAGCCCCTCCGAGAAAATCCAGTGCCCTTCTGGGCCTTGTTGGTGCATCTTTGTTTAGCAGAGTTTCGAAATTTCTTTCCAATAATCTTAGGTCGATTTCGTATGCGATACTTAAGCTTTGGATTGCCTTTTCGATTAGGCAATCTGAGGTTGCTCCATCGAGACATCTATTTTCCATTACCGGTTTAAAATCCTGTCGTGGACTTGCCTGCGTCCATTTCATCTGGTAGATGATTGGTATAGTTGCTTCATATGCAACCACCTTTGGAAGCGGTTTCCATACCACTCCTGGAGAGATTTCCACTATAGGTTGCGGTAATATTTCCATACATGTTATGTAACATCTAAAATTTTATTTAATTAAGTACATGAATGATTTTTTAAATTATCCCGTTTTTCCATTCTCTGATTCTGTAAAATTGTATTTCTATTTATCTTATTTTACCCATAAAATCTAATTGAAAGTGCGGTTAGTCGTTTTTTGTTTTCTAGTTTTATTCTATTTGCGACTGTTATTATTTGTATATATAAAATCATTCTCTTATATTACATAAAAAATATCGAACTAATAAAAACTTATATTTACTTAGGACTTTAAAAAAATTAATATTAATGTGAATTATATTTGTTCATACAGGGTAATTATTTATGTGTCGTTAATTGGGCACTTCCAGGCCTCATTATAAGGGAGAATTCTACTAACGTGAACAATTTCCGTTTTTGAGTCCAAAGGTTCACCTTTCCGAACTTCATAATTGACTTCTCCTATTTTCTTATTTATAAAATATGGTCCTGACCATTTTAATAATAATTTTTCTGATCTACCTACTTTTCTAATTGGGGTAAAAATTCTAACTTTGTCACCTGGCATAAATTCAAGTGATCTATGTTTTGCATCGTAATACATTTTATCTTTCAACTGACGCGCTTGTATATTTTGAATTGCTAAATTTCTCATTCTTAACACGTTTTCGCGTAATTGTTCCGAATCAGTCCCGTGAATTGGACTAGCTAAACTGGCCTCACTGGGTAAATAAGGCTCTCTACCGTATACAAGCATAAATGGAGAAAATTTTGTAGTTTCTTGGAAAGATACGTTGTAGGCAAAAGTAACATGTGGTAGAAATTCAGGCCAATTCTCTTGATTTGGTGTAACGTAGTTGGATATCATATTTATAACTGTCGAATTAAATCTTTCCGTTAATCCATTACATTGAGGATGATAGGCTGTAGTAAATCTACTTGTTCCTCCCATAATTTTTACTAACTCTGTTATTGTTTGTGAAACAAACACCATTCCTCTGTCACTTAATAAAATTTTTGGTGATCCATGTCTACAAATTATGTTTTCTAGTAGAAATTGAGCTACACTTTTACTCTTACCGTCTACTAAAGCTTTTGTTTCCACCCATCTTGTAGCGTAATCCGTTGCTACAACTATCATTGTCATTCCTGTTGTACTTCTAGGAAACGGACCTAACAAATCTATTCCAATTTTTTCAAATGGTAACCCTACCTCAATAGGTTGCAGGAACCCTGCGGGTTTAACATTTGATCTACCTTTACGCGCTTGGCAGTCTTGACACCCTTTTACAAATTTTTCCACATCTTTCTGTAGACCGTCCCAATAATATCGATCTTTTATTTTGTGTAATGTTTTCGTGATTCCTAGATGTCCAGACAATGGATCATTGTGGTGAGCAATTAAAATATCTTTAATTAATTTTTTTGGAATAACCAATAGATTCTCTTTGCCACTTACGTTAGCGTTTTTCTTGTAAAGAGTTCCTTCTATAATTTTATAATTTTTTGCTCTCCTTCTGAGTCCGATGGTAAGACTTGGTTCCTGAGGATTTTTGACGGCTTGTAATATTTCTTTGATATCCGGATCGTCTTCTTGTAGATTTTTGATATCAATTGGTTCCAATATAAATGTTGGAATTTCTTTTGAGTCTTCCTCGTCTTGTTGACTTCCTATTATTACTGGATTTCTAGATAAGCAATCTGCGTCATGATGTGTTTTTCCACTTTTATAGATAATTGTGTGATCAAATTCCGAAAGTTTTAGGTACCAACGAGCTAATTTTGATGTTAAATTATTAATAGTTTTCAAAAAACAAAGTGAGTGGTGATCCGTAACAATTTTTATCGGTTTCCCGTAAACAAGATGTCTAAAATATTGTAAACTCCATATTACTGCAAGAGCTTCAAGTTCTGATATTGTATAATTTTTTTCTGCTTTCGTTAGTGATCTACTCGCGTATGCCACTGGGTGCATTGTTTTTTCTGCACTTTCTTGCAACAAGATAGCTCCTATACCGATTTTACTTGCATCTGTTCTTAATTCGCAACCTTTTGTCGGGTCAAAATGTTTTATTAGCGGTGCAGTGGTTAATTTTTCTTTTAATTTGTTAAATGCTTCTTCCTGCGGTTTTTCCCATTTAAATCCATCCTTTTTTGTCGCTTCGTATAATGGTCGAGCAATTATTGAGAAATTTGGTATGAATTTTCGATAATAATTGCACAGTCCCAAAAAACTTTGAGTTGTTTTTATATTTGTTGGTTTTTTAAAATCTTTGACTGCTTTTAATTTGTCCTCATCTGGGGCTATACCGTCTTTATTTACAATATGACCAAGCACCTTTACTTCGTCAATAGCGTAGACGCATTTTGAAGGTTTAAGTGTCAATCCGGCTTGTCTCAATCGTTCTAGTACCTTTCTTAGTCTAACCAAATGTTCCTCAAATGTTTTTGAAAATACAAAAATGTCATCGAAATATATCATTATCTCGCTCCATTTCATTCCTGCGAATAATCTGTCCATTAAATCCTCAAAAGTGCTAGGACTATTACGTAGACCGAAACTAAGTACATTAAATTCGTACAGTCCATTTCCCGGAGCAATAAAGGCTGTATATTCTTTTGAATCTTCATCAATGCCGATTTGCCAATATCCACTAAATAGATCTAAGGATGTGAAGTATTTTGCCCCGTGTAGATATGTTAGGATATCGTCGATATTTGACGTATGATAAGCTGATGGCTTAGTCAGGGAATTTAATTTTCGGTAGTCAACACAAAATCTCTTGGTCCCGTCGCGTTTATCTACTAAAATTACTGGAAAACACCAAGGACTTTGGCTACGTCGGATAATGTTGTTTTTTAACATGTCTTTAATTTGTTCATCAATTAACTTTCTTTCAGCTGCGGACACGCGATACGGTTTAGATTTAATTGGGGATGCCCCCTGTACATCAATTTTGTGGGTTGTTAAATTCGTAAACCCTAATTCGCTAGTTTCTTTTGCAAACACGTCGTTAAATTCTAAAAGTAATTTTTCTATTTGAGCTTTTTCGGTATCTGATAATTTTTCGCTTATTTTATGATCCTTTAGCGTTACGCTCGAAGTTTTCCGCGGTCTAGTACTTTCGTTTTCACGCATTATATTAGTGAGAAGAAAAATTGAGTTACCTTGTGGTAATTCCACATAACCTAAAGTTGTACCTTCGAATAATTTTATCGGCAGATTTGATTTTGATATTATTTTTATCATATACAAGTTATCTTTGACACGTTGTAACCTACTAACAAGAGCTAATTTATGACTAACTAAAAATTTATTATTTTGTCTAAACTTTCCTAATTCTAATTTTTGAAAATCTATTTTATCGCCCTCTAATTTTAAAAAAATTCTAATTGCATTATTTGGTTGTACCCGATAGTCTTTAGTTAATTTTAATTTGAATTCGGTTTGTATTTCTTCGTTTACGTCCTGACATAATTCTTGTAATAATTCGTTATCAGTATAAGATTCGTTTTGCGGTGTAATGTTCAACTTGTTTTCTTGTAGATTATTTTCTTTTCTAAAAAATGTTTGTACCGTATTTAACCATATGACCCATTCATTTTTCTCGAAATATGATTTTGTCGTTTTATTCTTATAAAATTTTGAATTGTTTATTTTTTTATTTAATTTTTGACTAACGCGTTTTTGACTTTGGCTGTTATTTATGCTATTGATATTTTTTTGGTTGATATTCGAACATTGTTCATTTATTAATTTAATTTCTGACGCGAATGTTACTTTTCTATTTGCCTGATTTGACAGTTTCTTTGAAAATTTTTTGACTACGTTTTCATTACTAAATTGAAAAATGATATTTTCGCTATAATAATCAATTAACACCTTATTTTCTTTCAAAAAATTTGTTCCTAATAATAATGGTACTGGTAATTCGTTTACAACAAGAGCTGAAATATAAAAAATTTTATTGCAAATTTCTAATTTTAACTTTGTAGTGCCAATAATTGGCACTTTGTGTCCACCGGCTGTTTTTAATTCTCGTGTTACATGATCCGTATTAATATTTTTTACTAAAAGTTTAGAAACTATATTCTTACTAGAGCCCGTATCAATTACTACTTCGGTTTCTTTATTATTTACAAGAACGTTAATTTTTAATATATTGTCTATTGGCCCTTTTTCATTTAATTGGCATAGGACGGCGGGGTAACGGGCCGACTTTGCCGTCCTTTGTCGTTTTTTGACTGAAAGGTATTGAAAGTGTTTTGACGTCCCGATTGAAAATTTTGTTTTCCTCCACGGCCTCTTCCTCTAAAATTTCCCCTATTTTCGTTCGCATTGCGACCACTGTTCGAATAGGTACTTGAAGGAAAAGTCTGAGGACCTGCATTTTGGTTACTAGTGCTTTGATAATTATAATTTTGTCTTCCCCTACTATGATAGTTATAATTTTGCCTAGGCGGGACGCGGTATTTATTTTGCATTGGATTTGTGTAATTGGTATTATACCAGCAGTCAGTTGTATAATGACCGTCTTTTCTGCAAATGACACAAAATACTCTTCTATAATTTTGAGGTTGTTTACTTTCTACTTTATTTTGGATAGCATGAAAAGCGTTTTTGCTTACAGTAGGTTCGGGTTTAATACCTAATAATGAAGTGAAATGTTGAGCTAAATCACTAGTTTCAATCCTTGCTTCCCAATCACTTAATTTATGAACAATTTTTTCTAATTCTTCGGAATTCATTCCGGAATGTTTTAGTGTAAAATACATTTGAAAATATTTTGTATGTAGACCAGATTCAAAGTAGTCTATAAAATCTTCATTTTTCATGTTGGGATCAAATTCTTCAGCTAAGTTTAATAATTCATAAAAATAGTTCTTAATTCCCTCTAATGGTTGTTGTTTTCGGCTATTTAGTTTTAGTTTAGCTATGCGCTTTCCCGATTCGCCCGCAAATTTATTTGAAAAGTCCTCCTTAATTTGATTCCATGTTTTATCGTTATTACTCGGGTTTTCTTTATATTTTATAAACCAATGGTTAGCAGCGCCTTCCAAAAATGAACCGAAATAATTTATTTTATGGACATCAGACCAACCGTTTGCTATTGCTGTCCTTTCATATGAATTCAAGAAATTTAAAGCGTTTGTCGTTGCCGGGTTGAAAATATTTGGAGATATAAATTTAGGTAAGCGAGGAGTTAATTCCGCGGCGTTCGCGTTTTGAATTGTTGTATTAAGGCTTTCCATTTTGTTATTTTTATTAACTGTTATTGATGATTTTGTCTTGGGTTTATGTTTTATTACCGTGTCTATTAAAGCATTAACTGTTAAATTGGGTTTTTCCAAAATTTTATTTTCTTCGGGTTTTGAACAAAGTATTTCTTTAATTGCTACGTCTATTTCACTTGCCGGAATGGTAAAATCAAACAAATTTTCGTTTATTGCCGATTTGGTTGGGCTACGAGTGATTTTTGAACTTCGGTTAAATGGATTCTCTATTTCTCCTTGTTCTAATGTTTTAACTTCTGCAGGTTTAAATTTACTAGAGTTTCCTGCTAGTACCGTACTTAAATTTAACTTATTTTTTTCAGTTGAAGTACTAATTACCTCTACTGAGTCTTCGATATTTATTATGCTTTGATTTGGAGTTGGAGTTTTATTTTCACCTTCATGAGTTTCTAGCAAATTTTCTTCTAAAGAGGCGGTCTTCAAAAGTAATTTATTTTTCGAACGCGTTTGTGGTCCTTCCCAATTATGCTGCATTAAGACCTTCTAATTATTATTTCTCAATTAATTATACCGTCTAGTATGAATTGCTATAAACCTACAAAAATACTCAAGTTACGCGTTTCTTTAATAATTTATTACTTGCGTAATTTGCGCAAAGAAGTCTAGTGAACTTATTTGAACTCCAATATCGTATTTTATTTATATTAATATCTTATTTACCGTCGTATAACATAATCCTATTTACTATATTTTCTCTTATAATTTAACCCAAATTAATACCAGTTATATTTAAAAAACAACTTATTAACCCCTTCAAATTTACCTCCAATTAATTATTAACCTTTTATTTGGAGATTTTATTTATCTTATAGGCAGCCTCACCAATAAGCTCGGACCCAATTTTAGGCTGTGGGTCATAAATAAAACTCACCAAGTTTTGGAATCAAACATCCCTTATTCTTTCATAAGTTTGTAAAAAACTAAACTACGACACAATAAAGTTGCCAAAATTCCATGCTTTATTCTAAAATCAATCAAATATTATCCTAAAATCGAAATATGTGCGAAATTACATATACCTAAATTATAGGTATATACCTATTATACCTATTATACCTATTATATTGCGTTTGCTTTGAATTCTTTATGTAACAATTTGTCGACTTACGTAATTTATTATTGTAAAAGAGTAAATTATATTTCCTGTTAAAATTAATATTATTATTATTCTAAAATTTTCCTTAAAATTACCAAAAAACAATTCCATTAATTCTAAACCCGTTATTTAATTATTATCCTTATTAATTGACTTAGCGTTTATTTTCCTCACGAATTGCTTTAATCATAAAAAAATAATTTTTAATTTTCAAATATTTTAGCTAAAAATTCGGTGATTTTCAGCCATCCAGGACCGGCTTTTAAACCTCCACCATGTCGCATAAGGGGTTTTACCACCCCATAGCTGGGGTTGTGTAGCTAGATGGTGTTGCCCTGTTGGTGTTATTGTTGGCTGGTTGTAGCGTCGTACAATTAAAACTCATTGTTGTAGAAAAACTAATTATATTAAAAACCCAAGCATGTTACAATTAAACCTAGAACGTTACATAAAAACCTAATACTAACACTTACCCTAATAAACATAAGATCAGGGGGATGAAGGATTGACCCATCTTAGTCGATCGGAAGGATCTTGGCTAAGTCGTTTACCTGGTCACCTCACTCACGAGACTCCTTTTTTTACTTCCCATAATCATTATTATCAATCCTTCAATACCCCTTCCTTAATCTAGATCGAACCTCTGGACGATAATTATCGATGCATACCGTCTCAGGGTTCGTTACCCTTTTTGCTCTACTCAATGATTCTCAGTGATAGAGGAAATGTCCCAGACACTTTGGAATGTCAGAGGAAATATCGGATATCGATATTTCCTTTGTATTTGCTACACATAGCTTTAGCTTAAGTTTTTAAATTATTAATTATAATTTTTCATAATTATATTTTGGGTGTGACAATATGGTTCTATATGCTCTGTATGCAAGGCACATTTGCGCTGGACCGTCTCCTGTATTTTTCTGTAGGTTAGCTTTTCTAATGCTTTCGACCAGATGGGAGCGACGTAAAGCATTATCGATTTTGCTACTGCACTTAGGAGTCTCCTTTTTGCTTCGCCTGGGCCACTTATGTTAGATGGTTCTTATAACACAGGCTCTTATCTATGTCAACCCCCAGAACTCTCACTTTCGGGTCTGCCAACACCACTTGTCCATTAACATTGAAATTAGTTGGTTTCACCCTGCGAACTTAATTGATTGCAATGCCTACGTGATGGAATGTGTGTGACACTTTTCGTGTGTTCCGGATACAATAACAGCACGTGCCAAGTGTGTACGTGATGGAATGCAATTGTTACACTTACGATTGTATATGTGTAATTGTAATTGATTGCGTGTAATTAAAAATTAAATTAAATTGAAAAAACAAGCCTAACCTGGCTTGCTCGAACTTTACACTGAAAATCACAAATTGCACACAAACAAAACACGTAAGAAATGAAAACGATATATTGAAATTAAGACCTTTGACCAAATATAAGTAGATACACAAAAAAAAAATAAAAATTGGTTTTAATAAATTCTTACGATTACGCAAATTTTTAATATATGTAAGTCGGTGCACCGCGCCAGAAAAGTTAATCTTAAATGAATAATTTGGTAAACTATTAATTAATTGTTGAGCGATTAACTCTTTTTCTATTTCAGCAGTTGCTTTCATTGTTTGAAACTCTCGAAACTTGAAACTTTCGAACTCTACCTCCGCCTTTTTTTCTCGTTGGAATGCATCCACACCACATTTTTTGCTTTCTTCCATATTTGAAGCTGGTGATGCAGTTGCTGTGTCGCCTTCCGCTTCCTACTGCCTTCCAAGTTGGTTACTGACGATATAACATCGGTGGTTCTTGACGCCGACGGTATACCATCTGTGTTCTTCGACACTGAAGGTGTAGCATATGTGGTCTCTGGCACTTTTAAAGCCTGGCTCCTTGGAGTTCTTCACAGTGGCGGATTTCAAACTGACCAATTCTGTAGTGAAAATTATAAATAGGATTTAAATCAAATTACACAAGGGATTTGGTGGGACACATTTTTTAAAACGGATAAAGAAAAGGCACTATTGGTGTAATAACATAAATAATTAAGAACACCAAGTTCAGATCTGCGTTACAACATTTTATCCATTGTTTTATTTAATTAATGTTTTAACAATAATGTTCACTTATGTTAAAATGTATATCATGTTCTTATTAAGCTTACCAAGTTATCATAGACCTCCTCTTCGCCGAATTCCATTGGGATTCTTTCCACGTTGATGGATGATGGTACATCTACTCCCATAAATTATAATGAGAACTTAAACAAATTATTTCCATTATACCAGCTAAGTTATATCATCGAACGTGTTCTGCGTGGGGTCAATCGTGTCACTTATAATTTCTTTACACTTTCAAAGAAAACCTCATCTTTTGTAGTTTCGTTGCTCATTTTTTCTGGTTGACCACCTCCTATACATACCATTTATTAATTTCATTTCATTATAAAAAGGATATTTTAAATGATATGAATAAAAAAATTATTACCTGTTTGAAACTGTTCTCTACGAACATTTGCAAAATGCTTCCTTGAATTTCTTTCCAAGTTATTCCCAAAGATTCTTAAGCTTGGAAGTCGATCGATGTCCACCTACTAACCATTTCGAGTTAAACTCGGTGGTAATCGACTTCCAAGCGGATTCTGTTTCTTCATGGTGACTGCATCTGTATGCTTACATTAGATACTCATATTTTTATATCATATTTTTCATAGTTTTTAAAAGCCATTTGACACTGTTGTGAAATAACAGGTAAAGCTTTTCTAAAATACCACAGTCTTCGAATATTACCATATCTGATGCAGGCCCTTCATAACCCTGAGATATAAAATTGATTGCCGTCGGGAGCAGAAGAGATAAGATATTTCATGCTATTGCAATGTTTGTAATCAGACTATGTTAGTGCTTGTTTTAAAAAATCAGATGGTTTCATAATTTCAATTTCCAAACAATCAATAATGGACTGAACATTTTGAAAATTAGCTCGGAAAGGAATAGCAAGCAATGCTTTTACATTTATGTTGGGTTGAAAACAGATGAAAACATTCAACATTTGGCAGTATTTTGCGAGTAATAAGTCAATCACCCACAATAAATCACTTGGGAGACCAACGTATTTTTTCGAACTTCGATTGATACGGAAATCTTCTAATTTAGTGCTTAATTCAGCCGTCGTTGTATCTTCTGCGGAAATTAATTCTTCGTTTTCTGAATCTAATGGGTTAATTATATAACTTTTTGCAATGGTACTGTTCATGGATGAATTTTTTCTGCCTCGGTTGTTGCAGCTTCTAGTGTTTTAGTTAATTTGTCGCATTTTTGGCACGTGCCAGACTTGGGTTTACCAAACGACATATTAAAGTTTTATGCAAAATACTTTCTGAAGTATTCGTAGTTAACTTCAGGATTTATTGTTCCATTTTAATTTCCAGGTTTTCGGGTTCTAGATGTTCTATTTCTGGTTGCCAGTTGAAGCAGCCTAAAATATAATACAGAAAAAGTCTAGATATACTTTTAATGCTTATAATTCCAAGCAACCACAGTAGGGGATTGGCGTGTTCTGGGCTCGAATATCGGACTTGGCAGAAGTTTTTAGCTCGGCCTAATAATTCCAAATATTTACCTGCTTCTGCTCGTAATATAGTTTTTCTCTTATGCCTTGATCACACTTAACGAGTACAGTGGCGAGACAGCAAAATGTCACTAGGCCGAGAGAGTAGTTTGGGCGAGTGAGTGTTTATACGTAATTTGACTTTTGTGGCGAGTCAGTTCACTTTCGATCAAAAAGCATCACTTTTTTCATTTCTTGACAATACGTCGATCTTAAATTTTTAATTTTATTTTTTACATCTAGTATTCCAAAGCCAGCGATATTCATTTCTTCTGCAATTAAAATGAAAGCAGCGTCACGTTTTTGTTTGTTTTTATAATCAGAAGACATGAAATTCCACAAGCATGGATGCAATTTATAGATTTGAATAAATTTCACCGTGGTATCAAAATCCCATTTATTATTCGACATTTTTAAAATAATAATTTTCAGCAACAATAGGTAATGCAGTTAAGTTAAGTGAATGCGGTGCGCGCGCATGCTAACAAGTGCCGAGTACGCACATATGCGTTTAAACGTGCCGAGCAGGCTAACGAACAGAGCCGATGGGGTGGTGGGATTGGGCACTCGGTCTAGTAAGTAGAAAAGGGTCCGAGTGACTCTCTCGCCATTTTACTAGGCCGAATGCTCGGCCGAGCGCTCGGTAGTATGTTTATACCAACCGAGCACTCAGCCGAGAACACTGTCTCGCCACTGTACTCGTTAGGTGTAATCAAGGCATTAATGTGGTATTGTTAAGCAATTGATTGTGCATTTAAATGCGTTGTATTGAGAGTGTAAACTGTAAAATAATAGATACTTTGTTTGTGACGTGTATTTCTGTATTATTTATGCTTGATACGGGATGATTTACTCGTTTTGATTTTAAATTTAATTGTTGGACAATGCCTTGTCGGATGGAGTTACTTTGAGAACCGGTATCAAGTAGAATCTTAATTTTGTGACGATAACCTTGTCTGTGATACGTGTGAACAATGGCTCTTGGCAACAGCACATGTGTGTTAAATTAAGTTGTGAAAAGTTTGCAGCTGTTGTTGCTTGTGTTTCTATTTGTTCATGTGAAGCATGAAATATTGTTGTTTGTGTTTAATTGCTCGTTGTAACAAAGTGTTGTGATGTCGATCACACTTTCTGCAGTTTGAAGATTTACAATCTTTACTTGTATTATTTCCACGAAAGCAGCTTTTGCAAAGTTTGTGTTTAATTACCTCACTGATACGGTTGGAAATGCTCATTTGAAGAAACTTTCCGCAATGGTAAATGGCCAATATCAAGAAAATTTGCGATATTTTGGATCAACGCACTCCAGAAAATAAAAACATTAATTTTACTTCTTCTTGCAAGAATACAGAAGCACATGTGCATAGAACATTATTACGTAAGGTAAATAAAAAGCTATTTTAACAATCACAGTGAAAATAAACTTTATTTTAAATTTTGCAGATAATAAACTTTAATTTAAATTTTATAAAACTGACTTACATTGAAATTACACGAACGTGGCTGTGGTATTTGATTAAAATTGTTGGTAGAGTGAAGTTTTCGTGTAGGGTTCATGTGGTTCGTTATTTGGGGGAAATGTTTTTATGATTTATTGTCTTGTAGTCATCGCACATAACCAATGTAGTTATTTTCCTGGATTTTATTGTCATAAATTCGACGTTTATTTAGCGCGTATTCTTAACTAATCAATTCAAAATTCATCAAATACGTTCTGTATGGTTCTAATCACGATACACTTACTTACGGTATGCCAATGCGCAGATAGTATGGCTGCCGGCGACTGTGAGTGACGTCACGTGCGAACCAAAATGCAATTTTTTTTTTATATGCAATAGCCTAATCATACCGTGAATTGTGTATTGTAACAAGTAATTATTTATTTTGCATATATTTTGAAATTTGTTTTGATGACGTTAATTATTTATTGCTTTTAAAATGTGTATAGATATAATCTATTCATCTTATTTGAGCTTAATGTCTCTTTTTTTATTGTTTCGCAGTTCAATTAATATGTTTATGGAAGAATCTTTTTATATTTTTTTTTATAAAACTTCATAGCATTCAATTGATTAAAGTGTAGAAAAAGGGGGGGTTAGGCATTCCAAAACTAAAATAATAATGAAAAAAGACAAGGAAGGTAGAAATTATATTTATTTTTACATATTATTTATACTGTGGTAAACTATTTTTTTAAATTAGTAAATTTAGACATCTTTTTATCTAATTTCTTCTGACAATTGTCAAAGCTTATTCGGCGATTAAGGTCGCGTAACCTGATGTAGGTACTTGTCCTACCGAGGCATAGAATCACTTTAAAAGGAATTGAAGTATTTTCCAATTTATTCATTGTTCTCTGCGCCAATTAAAAAAAATTTTTTTTTTCCTTTGATAAAGAGTTTCCATGCATAGCATTAAGTTCAGTATCAAGTACCTGATGTGCTTCAAACAATTCCTTACTTGGTTCCATTAAAAATCCTCTTGAAATTGATTGCAACCAGTCGGGTATTTTGTTAGTTGATTGTAAATTTTCATTTGTAGGAACCCCCAAAGAATATTTACTTTTGTATTTGTAAGGGCCGGTTGTACATTATAAGTTTAAACTTGAGTTTAACTTGAACCGGCTTGAACTCAAGATGAACTACAGTTCAGGAAAAAAGTGGGTTGTACAATGCTGGTTTAGCACTAAACGTCAGTTCAAGACCACTTGAACTTGATCCCACAATTTCTGCTGTTTAAACATCAGTTTAACCCTGCTGTCGAGTTTGTGTGTTAGGCATTTTTGTTGTTGGTTTTCTTTTTATTATAATATAAGATGGATTCAGGTGATGAAATTATGATGGAATTGGCAGGTGTTGTAGAGCGTCAACGAGCGCGTAAAATATATCGGATTCGCGAGAATCATTTTGAAAAGTGGAACGACAAGGAATTTCTTGAAAGATTTCGTTTGTCGAAAAATGGTGTGCATTTTGTTCTTGAAAAAATATCTCAACAAATAGCACATCCTACCAACAAGTTTGTCTTGTAATAGTTAATTTCTGGACCATATCAATAACACCTCTATTTTAGAAATAATGCTGTTACGCCAGAAGTAATGCTTTTCATTACTTTAAGGTATTATGCGACAGGGTCCTTTCTGCAAGTGGTGGGTGATTTTGTGGGCATACACAAATCAACAGCTTGCAGAATTGTTCACAAAGTTAGCGAAGTAATTGCTCGCCTGCGTCCTACCTTTGTAAAAATGCCGGTAACTGAGGAAGAAATGATTACAAATAGTGAAGAATTTTATCGAATTGCTAGATTCCCAAAATGCATTGGAGCAGTGGATTGCTACCATGTTAAAATTTCTTCTCCTGGAGGAGAGGAACCGGAAATTTACAAAAATAGAAAACATTTCTTTTCTGTAAATGTTCAAGCAATTTGTGATGCTAATTGCAGATTTCAAAATATCGTCTGCAGGTGGCCAGGAAGTTCGCACGATAGCACAATATTTGCAAATTCTCGAATCAGAGCACGATTCGAAAACAGAGAATTTCCAGGATTCCATATAGTAGGAGACAGTGGTTATGGAATTAAACAATATTTATTGACACCTTTAGGTTAGCTATAATACTTTTACTAAAGTAATTAGAACAAAAACTGTATTTTAATTTTTAGGCAATCCACGTACTCGACCTGAAGAGCTATACAATGAGTCACAAATTAGAACTCGCAACCCAATTGAAAGAGCATTTTGAATATGGAAACGACGTTTTCCTGCTCTTGCATTTGGGATTCGATTACAGCTCTTCAATGTAGAAGCAATTGTTGTTGCAACAGTTGTACTACACAACATTTCTATATTGTTAAATGAAGATTTACCCCCAGGTACTGAAGAAGAAGAAGCTGCACTTGCACTTGTAAATAAGGTTCCCATCGAAAATGGTGCAAATGTTCGTGGAATTAATAATAGTGTAAGATCAAATTTAATAAATGGATATTTCACAACTTTAATTAATAGAAACTAATACAGAATACAATACAATCTTTTTTATGTCTCTACAAAACTATTGCTAATTAAAATTATAATCATTTTTATCTGTACAAAACTTAATCTAAATATTAAACTTAATCTTTTTTATATGTCTGTACAATTAAAATTTTTGTCTAATTTTTGCTATTCTAGCCTGACTTTCCTCTATCATCAGGTTCCTTTTTAATTCAGCTTCCTTTTCCATTGCAGACAGGATTGCATATGTCTCCTTATCATGCTTATCTTGCATCAATGCAATTTCTTTGTCGTGTTTTTCTTGCATCAACTTCAACTTTAACTCATTTTCTTTTTCTACATAATTCGAATGGGATTGTTGAAGCTGACACCTGGCTTCTGCCCATTGCGAAACACGATCAGAAATTGCACTGATCTGCTTATCTATAATAAAGTAAATTTTGTTAATTACATTCTAAAATAAATATTGCTTGTTACCAGTACTTTTTTTTATCTTCAACTCTTGCGACTTTTTATTTTTTAGCATCTTTGGATTATAATGACTCCAATTATTGCTGTTGGCTAAAAATAAAATTCGATTTTATTATTTATATTTATGCATGTTTTCAAGAATGATTAGAACAAGATCGGGGACCCATTCTATCAATACATACATGTGCCGTTCTCAATGATGGTAGATGAACTTGATGGTACATCAGCAGTAAATTGATCTGAAAACAAAATATATTAATATGTGCACACTCTGACGTCAGCACTGATCCCCTACCAGGATTTTTGAAACATTACCTTCTAATAAACTTTCGGATTCATCTCGCAGAATGTATTCCTCTTCTTCTTGTAGGGTCATTTGTTGTTGTGCTATAAATACAAACAAATTAGAATAATTTCTTTGACATAATGTTAAAAATACATACATACTACCTTATTCTGTGGTAAAGAAAAATTGATATGATCATCGTCCACAAAAATATTGTTCTCAGCCATAGCTGCAAGAGTATAACAGTATTATGAATAATTATGATAATAATCATTGGATAGTTAATAACTTACGAATACTTTCTGCATCATCATCTAATTTACTTTGAATACCTTCAATCCTTGTCCCCAAAATGTCTTTTATTGTGCTGTCTAGATCGGTAAAAGTTGTATTGCGAGGTGGACCACCTCCCGTGCCAAGAGAGTAGCATTTTTCCTCGGAATACTTCTTTTTCACTCTTTTTTTGATGTTGTCGTACTTTCTTCGTAAGACATCTTGTGCCCTATACGACTACCCAGACATGCTGTTGAACTCGGTCTCAATTTTACCCCATGCTTTGCGTTTTTCTTCATGGGCGGTCATGTCAGTTAGTTTGCACTCCAACACCTTTTTGTATTTTTGAGCCATACTAACTAACAAACTTTCTTCCCGAGAGGAAAAGTTTGCTGACCGCTTGGAAGTATTAGCAGAAGAAACCATCTTAACAAATAAAAACAGAAACGCAACCAAAAAATGTACCACCACCAAAATATCACCACAGAAAATAAATACTAAAATTTGACAATATAAAATGTACATTTAAAAAATATAACACAACTTTCAGTAGGTACTTACCTAATATACAGAAATAAAACTACCACAAAAAAAAAACCAACGAAATGCCAAGGAAATACGATACGATACTAGAATTTACAAACCAAAATGTATATTTAAAAAAAATAAAACAACTTTCAGTAGGTATGTACTTACCTATCTAGTATTTTATTTGCAAAAAGCTTATCAATATCACACTTTAAAAATTACAATAAACAAAGGCACTTTAAAAAAGTAAAACTTGCGTTGTTTGATCTGTCAAATGTTAAAATGTCATTTGAGAGTCTTTTAAAATGCATGCGCGTCTATTACTAACGTTGTAAACACATCGTTTCACAGGTTTAGTTGAACGCGTTAAAAATATATTTTGTACAACAGCGGAGAAAGTTAATCTCGCATTTGTACAACCGGCCCTCAGCCACATATCCGGCTATGTATTTGAGTGACTCATCATTAACTTTCTACTTAAGGGGAAGCATGATCAGCTGTTCGCGACATTGGTTTTAAATTGTGAATAATTTTTACAATTTTTATTTTTATGCTTTAAAATTTTGTACCGTGGTATAAAATAATAAACACTATAAGAGGACAGCTTGATTTAAAAAAAATTAATTTTTATAATTTATATTTTTGAATTTGTAATTGATTGCTATGTAGGCTGGAACATAATTACTTTTTGAATAATTCATAATTTTTACAATACCGTTAATATTTTTACAATATTAACAACATGGGACGAAAGTTAAATTTTAATATTATTCAAATTTATCATTTAAATTCGTGATTTTACGGTGCTGCCAGAATTTTTACATGACCGTTTTGCAGAGTTATGCATTTCCAATAATTTTTGTGCTACATATACTTGCTAGACTTGCTACGTCGGCTTTGCAATGTTGCCAGTGCGATGTTGCAATAGACACTTGCACTTCTGTGATTTACTTTTATCGGTTTGACAAATTCTATCTTATGAAATTGTATTGCTTTGGTGAATTTATTATTTGAATACGATCATAGGTTTTAATTGTTTCTAGTGATGTAATTTAGTGAATTGATCTTTTTTAAAGTGTTTTAGTTTTTTAAAGTGTTTAGTGTCTTATAAGTTATAACGAAGTGGCCTTATATAAAAGTGGCAGTGAAATTTCCACAAAAAAACACAAAAATTTCTGCATTACAAGAAGATATTAAGAATGTCCCGTCACATGTTTTTGGGGAACATAAAAATTGAGCACAAATAGGATATTTTAAATGTGAACCGCAAGATAATGAACTCAATGCATCAAGTTTATTACTGAATATGACTATGATGCAGAACGATATAACTCGGTGTTGTGTAAATTTGTTGGTGAGAAACAAATTAATTTCACAGCAGCCATATCATTTAATTCCAAGGGTAATTACCACAAAGTAGTGAATCAAGCATTTTTCAGAAAGCCAAATACTACGCCACATTAGACCAGCAAATATGTTAACAAAATGATTAGAAAAAGATTGGCAAATAGAAAATCAAAGCATAAGTACAAAACGCCAAACAAGTGAAATGTTGGTCCAGATGATGATTATGGATTAGTACCCTCACCGCAACCTTCTCTAGCACCCGAGCAGTTCGAAATCGAAAAAACCAAGTTTATTGAAGATCTACAGTTAACCTCCAAACAAATTATAGATTTAGAAAAAGCTTCAAGATGTTTGTATACTTATTTTTTTCTATCTAATCTTTTATATTTATGTTTAACTAAAAATATTTTTTAAGGGCAATCCGATAATCATCAATGGAAGCAACAGCGATCGCTTCGTTTAACAGCTTCAAATTTTGACACCGTTTGTAAGATGAAGGCTACCACAGACCCTGCTAAAACGATTACTAGTTTTGTAGATAAACCATTTAAAGGAAACGAGAGTACCCGATATGGCAATAAAATGGAGCCGTATGCTATAGAAGAATTTGTAAAATTATATGGAAAAAATGTAAAAAGGTGTGGACTATTCATTGATGCAGAGCATGGTTTCTTAGGAGCAAGTCCAGATGGCTACATAGAAGAAGAAGATAGTATAATAGAAATTAAATGTCCGTCAACGGTAAAAGATATGGACCTGAAGGAAGCTATTAAAGAAAAGAAAATTAAATTTGCTTCTTTGGATGAAAATTCTGATGTGGTTTTAAAAACTAATCACAACTATTATTACCAAGTGCAGGGACAATTACATATAACAAATAAAGAATTTTGCTATTTTGTTGTATATAACCAAACGGGAATATTAGTTGAAAAGGTAAAATTACAAAAAGTAAAAATTGATAGTTTTAACGTATCTGTTCTTTTAGATTGCACGGGATCGCGATTTTTGGGAAAAAGGAATTTTAAATCGATTAGAAAAATTTTACATGGATCATATGCTGCCAAAATTAGTTCTTAAAGAAATCAAAAATAAACGATAAAGGAAAAGCACTTCTATTTTTTTGCTTATTTAATTTGATCAAACAACCTAAATTCAGTGCACACATATTTATTGACAAGCAAAAGTGCAGTTTAAGTTATGCGATTTTGCTTAAGACTTTGCTTCCAAGTTGTCGTAAGCAAATATTTGGAAGTTCATGTTATACAATTCGACTCGAAGATGAACTTGAAAACGAAGTATTGAACAGAGAACCACCAAAACCAGGCATTCAAGAGAAATCGTACGTAAAATCGTATGACGTAAACTGCACTTAATGACTTAATACGTCTTTAAAAATTATTTGGAAATTTAGAACAACGTTTATTATATGTTTATAAATATGATTTTTCAATTATTAATTTTTCTAAAATGTAATACAATTATTGTATTTAGTAATGTTTATAAATATGGCATATAGGGCTGCCGAATTAAGTAAATGTTTAAATAACCTTTATTTAATTTGGGATGCGAAACTCACCATAGAAAATATGAATAACGAGCCTACGAATTGTATCTCATATATACATATATACAATACCAAATTAGAATATTACGATGGTCTGGAAAACTGTTCGATATTTATCTTTAAAAATTTCATAAACCAATACGATTTTGCAAAAACTGTTAATACTTAATTAATATAAATTTTATTATTTGAATAAATTAAATAAATGTATGATTTTTCTTTAGCAAAATCCACTCGTTTCTTTGCCAAAATTGTTTATAGAAAAACGATATCACTGCAAAAATATTAAATCCATAAAAAATCGTTCTTTTCAAAATTAAAACTTCGATTTTTGGCTATAGAAGAATGATTTTCATGATCGAGGCGACTCTAACATCCCATCTCTTGAGATCCGTAATTGTCGAGTTCGGGCCATTTCGGGGATGTTTTTAAATTCAGGAACAATTGATCACGGGTAACAGTAAAGTTAAAATATTTAATGCCGACTTGGGCATGTCGAGGTTAATTGTTTTATTATTTTTCCGTTATCGAAGTAGAAAGCTTCTATGTTACAATAAATTGCAAATTCGAAAATATAAACTTTAAAAATTAATTTTTAAAACGAAAAACATTTGGACATAGAGTTTATTTTTTGTATACTTCGCTACAAAATTTTAAAGCATAATAATAAAAATTGTAGAAATAATGGTTTGCAATTTAAAAACCAATGTCTCGAACAGCTGAAACTGCTGTGCCTTTCAAATAATATGATTTCGATTTTTTTTTGGTACAAAATACTGGCTTAGTGAATTAGTGGTCCATTTTAAATAAATCGTCGGCATACAAGCAAAATTGACTAACTACAAAACTCGAATTTTACAGGAAAGCAGCTTTTAGGTTAAATATCGCTTATAAAATTAGATAATTAATGCTAAATTTGAATAATTTTAACCATTATACAATTAATAATATAGTTTATTATATTAAAATTTTAATTATTCTTTAATAAGAATAATTAATTATTATATTAATTATACCTAGTAAAAAAGGAGGATGTCGAGCTGTTGGACTGTATAAACTTAGATGTTAAAAAAGGAGAGTCACAATTGGTCACAGATAAATTGTTAAAATATGAAAATATGAACTGAATTAAAATTTGTAAATAAATCTATATAATTGAAATAGTGTCTGTCATTAAAATGACATTAAAAGTGTGAACAATCAGACAGTAAACAAATTAAAAAACAAGTAGCAAATAGAAGAAAGTAATCAACAGCTCGAACATCAATACAATAAATCGCAGAAACCAAAGTAAAAAATAAAAGCGTAGATAGAAAAATGCAAAAGCGTTGTCGTGAAGGTGTTAGCTTGGTTTTGAAATTTTTTCTTTGAATCAATTTAAAATGTTTTTGTAGCCAGCGTTTATATAACCAAAATCGGTTTGCTTGTTAAGGTTTTCTTCTGAGGTTGAAATGTAGGCCGCCTCCAGAAAAGTTCTTTTATGGTAATTCATTTCAGTTGCAAGAATTTCTACATCTTCATTTTTGAAACTGTGCGAGTTTACTAAAGTATGCTCAGAGATACCTGTTTTTGTAGATTTGTATCGTATATCATATAGATGTTGTTTAATTCTGTTTGATAGATTTTGTTGAAGATGAAGACATAAAGTCTTCGAAACGTCGACTTCGTAAAAACTGAGTTTGATTTTAGTCCACTAAGCTCAATAATTAATTTTATAAAATTGCTAATTTTGAAATTGTATCATGAAACACAATTTTATACATTTTGCTGCCTACTACTTTAAATAAAGCAGCTAACACAACGTAGCGGACATCAGTTTTCATTTTCTTGAAAGTTAACACTATCCGATCTATGGTTGATAACTTTGAGGTTCTTCTCCGAGGAAAATATTCGTCTCAACTATCTGTTAACATTGAAAACATATCAATAGATGTTAAACCGGTTAACGAATTTAATTTGGATTTGGAATCAATTAAATTTATAAATGGCACCATTATGTTACCCCTTTGCACCTGTACTGCTTTATCTTATTTTTCTTTCAAAAAAACATCTTTCATCAAAAAAACATCAGGTCCGACATACTCAAAACGGCAAATTTTTCTTTTCCTTCTAAGTCAGATATCATTCGATTTTGAATTGTATGAGTAGAAGTTTTTTGAGAGCTAAAAGTAGATGATTCCTGATTTATACAATTAGGATTTGCATTTTCCTTATTGCAATTATTATCCTCTTTGCTGTTCGTATTTGTCCTTCTTTGTAACCTGTTCCGCTATTCTCGGGTTTTTTGGGTTCTTGAAATAAAATATATCCGCTATCCCGCAGTTGCAACCTTATTTAATTTAATATATTGTCATGTTTTTTTTTATTAATGAATTGAATTAAGTTGATTGGGAGCCTTTACGGTAATTTAGTTGTTAAAATTTTATCACCTGATGAGAAAACATTAGTTTTTTAAATAAAATAAAAAATAAAATGTTGATTTTTAATTAATCCTAAAATGAGAGGAAAACTTTAGTTGAAAATTTCTAAAATAAATACTTACCCGATGAATTATTTGAGGTAATTTCATATTTTTGTTAAGGAATAAAGATGTTTTTGGATCATGAATCTTCGAATGAGGAGATGATGCTTAATGACGATCAAGGCTGTAAATGATAAAGCAGTTAGGGCTTAAAAACTTAAAAATAAAAGTGTTTATAAAATTTTAAAAGAAAGTGCACTATAAAAAGTAAATTTACTCACCGATTGAATTTGGCGCCAATGTTTTGTGTTTGAAATTGGTAATTTTGGAAATCGTAAGAATAAAATGCGCAGATTACAAAAAGGGCATTGCGACTGAGACCACCAAAGGTGTAAGTTGATAAAATTGTGTCTCTATAAAATAAAAATTTAATCTGCAATCATGAAAAATTAGTTAAAATTTATAAAATGCCGCAATCAACAAAACGAAGTTAATGTTACTTACCTCAATGAAGAGTGGATTAGTTAATCAACAAGGAAGAATTAACAAGTGAAATTATCAATCAATCTAAGTGCACGAAAAATCAACTCAATCAAAACTTTTGAACCAACCAACAGTAGCAGTCATTAACGTGGGAGACAGCAGCAATGTGATCACCGAGAGAGGCCGCTTCCAACTTAAGTACAGGGTGAGCGCATTATTGTGAAGTAAAACTTAAACATGTTTTAAACAACTTAATAAAACTGCGTCGTAAAGTTATAAAATTTTATTATTATTTGGAATCAAGTCATTACGTTAAATTTTCAATTAGCTACGTTGCAACAATTACGATTTAAATAAATTGAAAATTTAGCTATACGGCTTCTGATTATCATTAATCGTTCTTATGTTAGACAAAGATACAAAAACATCTGTGAGATTTTATTTTAACTCATGTAATCGGTAATTATTTCGAAAATTTCATAAATATAATTTGTATCATTAAATTTAAAATTTATCAATATAATATCATTGTTTTATTAGACAAAACTTTTCAATAGAGTCGCTTGCTTGGTAGGATGTGTGCGCTCCAGCGAGGCGTTTTTATGTTGTAGGTGTTTCTTTCTTTATTTATACCGCTGGGGGCATCGCAATATAAAATATAATATATATATCGCCACGACTCGATGAAGAACTTTAAATTCGTGTGTATTTCTTTATTTTGAGCTCCGTAGAGTATGATAGTAAATTATAGAATGGATGTGATTCACTTTGTTTAATTCAAAAAAATATCCTACTTATGAATGAATATAAATTTTATTTTAGTTAAATAAAACAATTGATTTACAAATTTAAAATTTTGGTTCATATAGATTAGCAGTGACGCATTAAGATTCCGGCCCGAATATTATTACGCATAAACCGCGAGCACTTTTAAAAAGTTATTGTTATGCAAACCTGGTCTTCTGCCTTTCTTCTGGTTTTAAATGAGTTGTGGGCACCTCTGGTTCTTCCACGTTAAAGACAACTGTCGCTTCCAATTTAAAAATAAAATTTCTATCCAGGTTCCAAAATGGTTGTTTCTGATTTTTGAGATACTGGTTCTCGACCAAAAAAAATTTACATTATTTATTCTTGATCGAAATATTTTATATTTTAAATTTTCTTGATTATTAACTTTGAATATTAACTCTGCACGATTTTCCCTCTTTGGGGTTCAATCACTAACTCAAAACTTAACGACCTTCCTCGTTAGGATCTCGTCAAAAACTAAATTATTTTTCTTGTTTATCTCTTATCCTCCGTTACCCAGACAATTCCATCCTTTTTTTAATTTATGCGTGTTATCTGATAACGCGATTTTTTTTTATTTTAAGTTCATCCGCACGCACACACTGCTGGCAATACTTTTGTTTTATACACATTTTTGGTTCTAATTTTCGCTTGTTTGTTTAACTAATAAAATTTTGTTTGTTATATTTATATAAATTTCGGATTGTAAAGTTTCCTTGAATTAAAGTTTTACAAATTTTATTTTTGATTTATTTATTTTTATTTTACAGCTCAAATTTTGATTTTAGGACCGTAAGTCTCCATACGTGTTTCATCGCAATATATTATAATATAATATAATATAATAATGTTGGATTATTGGACGAATAGTTGGATAATATATAATAATAATAATCTATTATATTAATTATTGCAGGAATTTAATTTTAGTAATTCTACTTTATTACTCTACTCTACTTTACCTCATTATTTTCATTGTTAACCAATTTATCATCTTCCTTTATATTGTACTCTTTTCTCAAGACGATTTAGACGTGCAGAAAAGTTATTCATGTGGTTTGTTATTTCTGTTAATTGTTGAATAACTAAATTAGTTTTCATTCCTTTAGTTTTATTGGAAGTAGCGTTTAGAGGTGGCGTAACTGATCTCGCGGGTGGTGGTGAATCTATTTTGATCTACATCAATTGACAGGTAGAGATGGTCCTTTGGGCAATGATTCATGATCGGATAAATAATGATTTCATTCATCTGAATCATCATGTCCCATGGAATATTTGTTGTTCAATGGTAAACATGATTCATCATTTCTTATATAATTTTCATGGACACAGTCGTGTTTTTGAGAAGTAGAAGACGCCTGTAATTAATTCTATATTTAAAAAAGAATATAAAAAATAAGTATATTAAATATTGTGATGCCTTTTATTTGATGGGTTTGTATACTTGAGCGGCCTTATTAACAGCATGTTACGCGATAATTATGCGGTTCGACACGGTCCCTCCCCCCAGAATACTTAGGTGCTCGGCCAACTAGCGGGACGTCGTGAGTACATACAAAAAGGTGGGACGTTGTTAGTCCAAACCGCGCTATAGGTTGATGGTTCAGTGTTTGAGTTGAGTGAATCCCCAAAATAACAAAAATCAGTCAATAAGATGGGCGCCACCACGAGAGTGACGTGCCAAATCAACTGGGTCCTCGTGGAAACCACAGTGCACGTACGATTTAGTATTTGAAAGCTGAATCCCCCACGGCGCTGGCAGTAGCGTGTTGGTTGATTGCGCTAACAGTATAATGTACACACTGAAAAAAATGGTTAATCAAAACAAACCACATTAAAATTTACATAAATATAAAAAAAAATATTATATGAAAGGGTGGTACTTAAAACTAATTAATTCTAAACAAATTGATGTTGACAAAATTTTTGAATAATTTAATTTATGAAATTTTGATAATCACCAGAGTTCCAATAAAAAGAACGCGAGTTCGCACAAAAATTTCACAGGAGGTCGGAGATGACAGTACGTAGTAATTTTGAGCAAGTTCTAGGTGGAATTGAAATAAGTTCACCAACATTAAACAAGTAATGAGTGGCACTTTGAAAGTTTGTTTTAAAGATGGCACATTTTGGTCATCAAGTCAATAATTAAAATTTTAAGTTGTTATCTTACTATATTACAACGATGAAATGTCGCAATCAACGATCCCAGTACTGCAAGCTGGTGGTGGTTTATGAATGTCCAATGTACAATTCCATTTCCATGAATTCCCGATCCGTTACGGGTTGACGCTTCGTCTTATCGGCTTTTGAAAATAAATCCTTCATCGAAGTGGTTGAATCAATTTTCCAAATTCCCAAAATTTCTACCAAAAACCTGCGATAGCGCTATTGGACTTAATAAACGTAACTATCACTATTGAAACTTCACTGGGTCGTAACAATCAACTTAATTTTTGTAATAAACCAAAACTATTGGTGCCAAAATTTAATTTTTCAAAAGCAATTAAATCAAAATTTAATTAAATCACAAATAAATTTCCGCCATTAAGGGCGTAGTGAGATCAAATCTGACCAGCAGTTATGATGGTTGGAACGAATCTGCCATGCGAGGGGAACATGACGAATGCATATGGGCGTTGGGTGGAAATAAGGATAGAATCGGGTGTCTATAGCATCAGGAGGGCGACAAGGACAGGTGGTTGCATAATTAAAGAAAACTTACTTCCATGACTTTCAAGTGACATGGAAAATTCCATAAGGCGACGTTATGTGTTTTAAGCCAGTGTTTCCCAAATAGCGGTCCGCGAACCCACGACATAAAAATAAAAAAAAGGCGAATAGACAAAATTACCTTAACAATGAAATTTTTCTTAAATTGTAAGAATTAATGTTAAATAATAAAATGAAATTTTATTACGATTCGCCGCGGCACGATTCGCCGCGACACGATTCGCCGTGACACGATTCGCCGTGGCACAATTCGCCGCGACACGATTCGCCGTGAGTTTTTTATTTTTATCCGTTCAGTAACCCCATCTATTGATAATCTTTGATAGATTTTTAACCCATAAAAATGAATTAAATAAATTAAATAGATACATTTCTCAAAAGTTAGAAAAAACAACGGTAGTTCTTTATATTTTCGTCAAGATTCTTTCATCTGCAAGGATAAACTTTTTATGCTTTTTTGCAGTATGGTTCCCGGCAACTAGGCTTTCATAATACACGTCTCTGTTTTTTTGAACTTTTTTTAATTCCTTTATGAAACGCCAAATAGTCGGTCTTTCGATGCTCTATTGCGACTGTAGCCTCCTATGAGCTGCCTCCGCAATATTACTAGTTCTCTGTAGATTAATTTAATTCAGCACTGGATTTACTCGAAAACTAAATGTTTTGTACCTAGATATTATCGATACTTCTTTCGTATAAGTTCCATGTCTCTTTACCATATTAATTGACCTGAGTGTTCATGTAAATACAAAAGGTCAACAAATCGAATAATTTTCTTCTTGTGTAATTCCGAAAATTATTGATATGTGGCACTAGAAGCTCTCGGCGAATCGTGCCACGGCGAATCGTGCTTGGCGGCGAATCGTGCCGGCGGCGAATCGTGCCGCAGCGAATCGTGCGCGGCGAATCATGCGCGGCGAGTTGTACCCAACCTGAAAAATACATATGAACAATAAAAAATGTGTATAACTTAAAACTTAATGCTAATTTTGTTTTTATTCATTTGGCAACATACAAATTTTTGTTAACGCACGTCTATATAAACCGCGAACTGTTTGCACTTGCACTACTCACACAATTCCATCGCCGCCAAGAAAAAGTTGTACAATTCGACCTAAATTCGAAAGTAACGTGGGTGTGTTGTCATCTTTGAGGAGAACTAAATCTACAATTGCTGGAGTTTGGTTTCTGCTGCTCTGTTGAAGGAATATTTTGCATCAGCAAATATTCGGTGCTCCAGCGATGCCAAAATTGTTGTACAATTTTTTGTACTTGTTGCCATTTCGATAAAGCGTTATCCTTTACAACTATAGTCTGATTCTGGTATAGCCATTTTTAGGCCTCCAACAAGAAAATGACCTGGTGTAAGCGGAGTAAAGTCAGTGGGATCACAGGAGAGATTGCCAATTTAATGGGAATTCAAACAGGCTTCTACAGTTAAGAATTCACAAATGCGATTCTCCCACAATATTTTTTAAATGATTTTATGTAGCTCTAACACCTGATTCTGCTATTTCATTTAAGTTTGGACTTTTTGGAGGTGACTAATGCCATTGTATTTGTACATACTTTTAATAGATAAGAATTTATTTCCGATTTGTTTGTTTTAAAAATTGATACATTTCTTGAAAAATGCGGTTGGCGACCACGTAATTGGTCCCATTGTATGAATACTATATTATATTGAGGCATTTTCCTCTACAGGCTAGAAACCGTTTTAACGTTGCCAGAAATGAATCTGTGGTTAGGTCAGTGAGTAATTCTAAGTCCGTTGCATTTGTTGACATACAAACAAAAATGATTAATGTAATTTCGAATTTGGTTCAAAAAATGTGAGAAGAGGTGTTTGAAATAATAACTCCAATTAATAAAGAGAAGTTGCGTTTATTTAATTTTAATGTTACTTTTCAAGAGTTTACACTCTACTAATTATGAAATTCTTCATAATTGAAATTACAAACTACAATATTAAACCTTGACAATAAATTATTATTACATTTTGTTATAATCTGATGGGCAAATTCATCGTCTAGACATATCATATTTACAATGTTAAAGGAAATTACTTAACAATAATTTCTTAAACAATTACATTGATTTACTGTAGATTAAATTGATTAATTATTACGTAATATTATAAGGGTTGTCTTCTTTATATAACAAATGCAAATATACATTTTGATTCGTTTGTATCCACGAGTGACCTTATCCTTTATTTGGAAAGGTCCTGCAAAGTCAGTGCAACTGTTAATCCGAACCTTTGGCAAATTTCCCATAAGGCCGCGCCGTCTTAAGTCTTACCTTGGAGCAAATTATACACCCGTGTGTAATTTTCCTTATTAGATTTCTTGCCCCCATATGCCAATTTGTTTTTAATTAGCAAACGCGTAACTGCATGCTTATGTGGAAATATAATTATATTGCCACGTCTCGATGAAGAACTTTAAATTCGTGTGTATTTCTTTATTTTGAGCTCCGTAGAGTATGATAGTAAATTATAGAATGGATGTGATTCACTTTGTTTAATTCAAAAAAAATATCCTACTTATGAATGAATATAAATTTTATTTTAGTTAAATAAATCAATTGATTTACAAATTTAAAATTTTGGTTCATAAATATTAGCAGTGACGCATTAAGATCCCGGCCCGAATATTATTACGCATAAACCGCGAGCACTTTTAAAAAGTTATTGTTATGCAAACCTGGTCTTCTGCCTTTCTTCTGGTTTTAAATGAGTTGTGGGCACCTCTGGTTCTCCTACGTTAAAGACAACTGTCGCTTCCAATTTAAAAATAAAATTTCTATCCAGGTTCCAAAATGGTTGTTTCTGATTTTTGAGACACTGGTTCTCGTCCAAAAAAATTTAAATTATTTATTCTTGATCGAAATATTTTATAATTTAATTTTCTTGGTTATTAACTTTGAATATTAACTCTGCACGATTTTCCCTCTTTGGGGTTCAATCACTAACTCAAAAATTAACGACCTTCCTCGTTAGGATCTCGTCCAAAACTAAATTATTTTTCTTGTTTATCTCTTATCACTCTGTTACCCAGACAATTCCATTCTTTTTTTTAATTTATGCGTGTTATCTGATAACGCGATTTTTTTTTATTTTAAGTTCATCCGCACGTGCACACTGCTGGCAATACTTTTGTTTGATACACATTTTTGGTTCTAATTTTTGCTTGTTTGTTTAACTAATAAAATTTTGTTTGTTATTTTTATATAAATTTCGGATTGTAAAGTTTCCTTGAATTAAAGTTTTACAAATTTTATTTTTGATTTATTTATTTTTATTTTACAGCTCAAATTTTGATTTTAGGACCGTAAGTCTCCATACGTGTTTCATCGCATATATAATTGACAAGAGAATAAAAAACTATTTAAATATGTCTTAGCCACCTATGGTGTCCGTTTAAAAAAACACAACTTATATTATAACTCAAAAACAAATGAAAATGTTTAAAATTTATTTAGCACAGTTTATTCTTCTTAAAAAAGTGTCTAAATATTGACTATATTATGATATTGACTGTTGTTGTTGTAAATAATGACGAAGACGATTGTCGAAACTAGTCTACATTAAAATATATATTATATATTCTTGAGGAAAGTGTCTTTTATTTTGTTTTTATAAATAACCTCGATGGACTTAATAAAAATACAATATTTTTCGTTAATATTGTGTATGTACGAAAACCGCTTGTTGGTGTAGATATATGTTGGTTTGTGGCACTAGTACGCTGAAACTATTCATATTACAAAAAAAACAGTTAATACATAAATTATAGCAAATTTTCTCTATAGTTTAATTTATTACATAACTATTTTCATCGTAAAATGAGTCAGAAAGAAGATATTATCAGAAAACTGTTTTTAGGTGCCATTTTTTCAATATGGCGGCGCGAGCGGCCAAAATACGAGGTGGCAAAGTAGAAATTCGGAAAGAGCATGATGTAATCTATAAAATCACCAATTTTCAAAACTCCCGGAAAACTTTCCAGGCAAAAGTACCAAATGACTGGACTAATTGGTAACATGGTAACATAAGAAATAAAAAGGTAACTTCTTGAGCGAACATAACAAAAATAGTTTTCAAGTTAAACATTAGATGGCGTTAATATGCCGCCGGCCTTGACTAGTCAATATTTGAAACATAAAAAATAATATATATTTCTAGCGGAACTGATTCGTCCCATTCTAGTTTTATTTGCCATAATTATTGAATTATGAGCTTTGCAATAATAATAATCGGAGCAATTAACCCTAAAGGATTTAATAGTTGGGCAGTTGTTGCTAGAATCGTTCTTTTTGTTGTTTGATTGTGAAAATTTGTTTCGCAGTGTGTCTCTTCCTCATTTAAACATTGCCCGTTAGACTTGTTAAATTCAGGTATTTGCCAACATTTTTTGACGCTTTCATGTAGCTTTCTTAAACTCAAAAATTAGGTTGTGTACTGGCTTTGATTTATTTGGGGTTCGTTTATACTTCCTGATACTACCTAACCTAGTTGTGTTTTTTTTAGAGTTGGTAGACCGAGTTGCCGTGTTTGCCCTACGCACATGATGTCATAAAATGTTTGCACCTATAAGCAAATCTATAGGTCATCTTTTGCAGGTCATTTTTGTGCTTGTCAATATAGTTTTGTCTTAATAAGTTAGTTTGCCTGGAATGTTAGATAAGGAACTTACTTTCTTTGTCGATTGTAGTGTGCAGAGGTCCAATTGTTTGTTGTGCGAAACTTCGTTTTCGTGTAGTCGAACGCTTCACACTCGTTGCTTGTTCGACTGGAATACGCTGTTGGTGCATGGGTACTTGATTACAATAATGTAATTTGTCCTTCTTAAGGTCGAATTTTGATTATTTGTTCACTTGATTCACTATTCTGCTCAAAGGACCAATGTTGTTATTGTAAATAATGTTAACCTTTGAGTAAAAAATGCTTTATTTCATCTAATTACATACTATATGCTTGATGCACATAATTCGACTGTGCAATTGATACTGCTGATTGGTAACATAAGAAATAAAAGGGTAACATTAGATGGCGTTAACATATACATTTAACTAAAAAGCGAACTTTTGGCCATAACTCGAAAACGAAAAAAGATAGCGAATTCCGGTTTTTGGCCATTCAGCTTTTCTTAAAAAAAGAGATCGAGGATGCGCCATCCATTTTTTGATATCTCTTATAGTTACCGATTTCCTCATAAGAGGCATCGAAATTGAGCCTTTGAGAAATTGAAAATTAACAACTATTTACTGTTGGCCACTTGCGTGCGCACAAGTTGATGATTCAAATGAAAATAAAAAAGTTTCAAAGTTGAAAGTAAATTCTGGTAAAAGAGTAAAACTCTAAAACCAAATTCTATTGTATTCCAAACGTAGTTATCCTTACAAATTATGTAACACAGCAAATTGTGGAAAACCCCAAAATTACAATACCGTTGGCGTCTACCTTTTTCAGGTAGGTAGTCGAACGGCTTATTGCAAACGAAAATAATTTAAAAATTAATACTTCGTAATTATTTAAATGAAAAGTTTTTTTGTCCGTACACGGCGTGTTTTTTATCTCGGCTAAAGCCTCGATAAAAAATCTCACGCTTAGTACGGAAAAATGGTACTTTTCATTACTCATTACACAAATAGTTATTTTAGACTTATTAAAAATTGTTTTTTAAAAGCTAAGCTAAAGCAAATATTTTTTTGGATGTAATTACATGGGCGTATAATTTTAATTCTTTGTGTTTGGCTTCAAACTTCATTGTCCACAATGCTTTTAATGGTCCTAATTTTTCTATTACTGTTGGATAATGTACCTTGAAGTGCTGGTTTAGGAATTAAATCAAATTTAAATAGTTGGATGTACATTTCGTGATATTTTTTTAATTTATTTTCTAAGATAAGATACTTAAAAATCTGTAAATTAAGGTTTCATTATTTCCAATAATAAAAGAAAAAATTTACACACTACATCATCTTTGGGTATAAATTCGCCAATCAACAGTGGCAAGTAATAGATAAAACATTGCATCTCAGAAGCCGACATTTTGAAAGAACAACTTCTTATGTGCTCTATTTTGATTTCCTTAGATAAATTTGTTTTATCAGAGTCAGAATAAGAAAAAAAAGATTTTTTTTTTAAACTCTCAATAGAAAAGTATTGCTTATCAGAAATAAAATAATTTAAAACAAGCCCCAATTCTTTATGGCAAACACTATGAAATCATGCATGATATCAACTGAAATGTTAGCTGTAACATAAAAGTTTTGAACGTTGTTAAATATGCAACTTTCTTTAACCCCAGTCTCAGACACATTATTTTGTTGCAGTGCATTGTCATGATCGCATAAATTCTGGATTCTCTTCTGTTTAAATATTGAAATCTTGTTTGAAACAGCAACATATTCTGCAATAAAAGTTAGATCGAAAAGATTTTGTAAAACCCAAAATTCCATTTAGTCCTAAATTATCACCGACAATTGCTGCTAAGATTAGGTAAATTGTTTTCTCTTCATTTTCATGTTCAATATGAATGCCTATCTCTGCTAATAAATTTAACTCTGCTATTAAAGGACCACAATTAGAAGCACAACCATGTTTTATATCATTACTTTTGGAAAGACAAACGGGAAATATATTTTCTGGTTTAGAGCATTGTGTAGAATTTAGAAGAGGAAAAGATATATAAAATGCAGATATTTTGTGAACCCCTCGTTTGGATCCTAAAGGGTTATTAACCTCAAAATCGTCTTGATACAAAATATATGGTAGGTACAACAATTTTGTTATTAAATTTCAATGCATTGTTTTCCATATCTCTCCTTGAACGATATTACTGATAAAATTATAATTGGACTTTAAAGTTTTATAATTTTCCAACATGGAATCTAGTAAATTTGGAAGTTGAAAAAAATTAATCAGATTCAGTTTGCTTGGTAACAATATACCAATCGTTTCATTTTTCCCAACATTTTCAACGTTGATTGTCCCATTTTGGTTCACCAAAAAGTTTTTTTCCTTTAAACATTTGTTTGTTTTATATTCTGAAGATAATATATCTTCAAATGAATTTCTTAAATCAATTATTGCTTCTTTTATTTGTTCAAAATTAAGTTCATTTTTTACAGTCTCAACCAAATGCGCTTTACAGCGACATCATACAGGATGTTATATGCCCCTTTTTTTTCGTAACACAAGTGAACTTACTTAAATAAGCAATTGAACATTGAACAAATCACAAATAAAGTATTGTTATATGATTAAGTACAAAAACTTAAATTAAATTCTTTGAAAATAAAGCACATTTCAAAGATGCAAACATAATTAATAATGCTTCTTTATTTTGTAACATAATCTTTTAAAAATGCTGGTTTCGATGTCGCTCTTTTTGGCCTGGCATTTACAATAACTGTAGGAGTCTTAGGACTAATTACAATTATTTCTTTGTCTACTCTTGTATTTAAATTGTCATTTTCCGGTATCGTTTTGTTTTCACTTTGGTACGGTTCGAGCTTTAATGAATATATACTGAACATTTGGTTTTTACCTATACTCGGTTTAAAAATTGATTCGTATTTAGTAATTAAATTTTCTACCGCGGTATTATTTGTAATGGAATCAAACTTGTAAACGTTTTCGTTCCATAAATCAAAATTCATCTGCCTAATCTACTCTCTACCTAGTAATGGTTCTCTATTAATTGACTCAATCTACAGATTTAAATTGTATATAAACCTCTTTGTATGAAACATTGCAACATACATGTCCTATAACGTTTAAAGACTTACGACAAAATGTAATTAACTTCAAATTTGTCTTCTGTATAGGTAAATTTGGAAAAAGTAACTGATATTGCATCTTACCCATTACCGATACTGAAGCTCCACTATCAACCTCCAATTTGACTCTTTGACCATTTAACATAAGATCTGTATAAAATTTATTACGAAATTGATGGTGTTCGGTGGTTTCCAATGCCACAATCTCTTCTGCATCTACCAAATGTGTATTAGCTCTAAGTACTTTTGCACAAACTCTTTTTAAATTACCTTTAACATTACAAAAATTGCAAATAACATTAATTCTTGGACACTTGTTTGCCAAATGCTTTGAATCGCCACACCTAAAACATTTGTTAGTTTTGAAAATATTATCATTATTATTATTAACTTGTTGCTTCCTTCTTGTAGTATTCGAAGTATTGTAATTCCAATTTTTTCTTCTTACTGGACGTGTGATGCTTATGGCATTTACAGTTTTTTTCTTGCGATGTAAATGTGCTTCATTTCGAGCCGATAATTCCATACTGGCAGCTATGCTGAATGTTCCAGCCAAAAGTAAATTTCTCGTTTCCAGTAGTCTGTTGAATTTTTTCACTTCTTAACCCAAAAACGAATTGATTGCGTAAGGCTGTTTTTAAGTAATTACCAAATTTACAATTTATTGCCAACTTCTGTAAGCGGTTTAATAAATGCAATTAAAGCTTAATTTTGTAGGTCACTGATAATAAATTCCTTTTTTTTTCCGGACTGAATTATAAATTACCAAATTTTAAACTTAACAAATAAAAACAAGCGAAGTTGCGTTGAATTATTTATTTTTGGTTCTTCAGTGGTACAATTATAACTGACTTGTTTTACCTACTACAGTACAAAGCTTATCTTATAACAATACTGAGAATATCGTATTTTATAATAACACTTCCCAACGAAAATTTGAGGTTCCACACTCAACCTAAATTTCTTTGAATTGGATTAATTTCAATTATTTCTTCTTTTGAATTCTCAACGTTGTTCTTATAAAATTTACAATAATTATAACATTTAAATAAAAAATAGGTACATAATACAAGTGCGATTACTCCTATTATAGAATATATTGATAATAATTATTGGTGTTGCTAATAATTATATATGGAATTTAGCTTTTAAGTTATTGTAAAAATAATAAGAGTAAGTGTTAACGTGTTTATTCTAATAAAGTTGCTACAAGAATAAAAACTAGAACATGAAAATAAAACGATCTGTAACAAAAGTTATTGACTCAGCATTAGGTCATTGCGTTCTGAAAAATAGTAATAAAACTTAATATGCTAAACAATAAAAATAATGAATTATTCCAATACTCCCACAAATTCATTATGTATTTTAAAAAAAAAATCTTAAAATAAATTTAAAATACGCTGAAACGCAACAGGCGTTAATGACTTTGTTAAAATGTCAGCAAGTTGATATTTAGTATCAACATAAACAATTTTGATTTCACCTTCGATACACATATCGCGCACAAAATGAAATCTCACATCAATATGTTTGGTTCTCTTGTGGAATTCTGGGTTTTTTGCTAATCTGATTGCTGATTGATTATCTACCCTGACTTCCACGGATTTTTGATCGAAACCCAACTCTTTTAGCAAAGATTTGATCCAAATGCTCTCCTGTGTTCCTAATGCCAAAGAAACATATTCCGATTCGGTTGTCGATTGTGCAACTACACTTTGTCTTTGACTTGACCAAGTAATTGGTGCGTTGGCTAACATAAAAATGTAACCGCTTGTAGAACGCCGAGTTTCAATACAACCTGCGTAATCCGCATCAGTATATCCGATTAGTTTTAATCTTAAAATGCGTTTTACAGCTTGCCAATGTTTTTCACTTGGATTGTTTATAAATCTGCTCACCTGATTAACCGCGTAACAAATATCAGGGCGACTCACTGTACACAAAAATATTAGTGATCCCACGGCTTCACGATAGGGAATTTTTGGGTTAATTTTTATATTGCCGTCTTCTTCAACACTTTGTAAATGCATTCCAGGTTCACAGGGTGTTATAACTGGTTTGCAATTTTGCATATTGAATTTTTCAATGATCTTTCTTATATATGGTGTTTGATTTATTTTTATTTTATCTTTTTCGCGAATAATGCGGAGCCCGACAAATTCTTTTGCACTATCTACTGTTATTTTGAAGTCTTCCTTTAAATTTGTTAAAAGGTCACTCATCGCGGTTTCAGATGAACTTAGCACTAAACCATCATCCACGTAGAGTGCTAAATAAACTATCGACTCGTTTATTCTTCCGACAAACACACACTGATCACTTTTCAATTGTTGAAAATTATGCTTACTAAGAAATTTTACAAATTTTTGGTTGAAGCATCGTCCGGCTTGCTTCAATCCGTAAAGGCTTTTGATAAGTCTGTAGACATGATTTGAATGTTGCATATTTTTAAAACCGATGGGTTGTTTCATAAAAATTGTTTCTTCCAAATCTCCATAAAGAAACGCAGTTTTTATGTCAAAATGACAAATTTTAAAATCATGTTGAGTGGCAATCGCGAGAAGAATTCGAATTGAATCGTATCTTACCACTGGTGAAAAAGTTTCTTTATAATCAATGTCTTTTTGTTGCGAAAAACCTCGCGCTACTAATCGAGCTTTAAAACGAACTGGATTTCCATTGTCGTCCATCTTAACACGAAATACCCGTTTGTTGTCGATAACGTGAGTATTTTCTGGTAATTCTTCAAGTGTCCAGATTTTGTTATCTTCGAGAGCTTGTATCTCTTCCTTCATAGCGATTTTCCATTCGTTTGAATTTTGGCTTTTTTTGGCAGCTTCAAAACTTTCTGGTTCTATAATTGAACAATATACAGCAGGTCCATAATAATCTGGTTTACGGAGCGTATTTCTGTTTCTTAACTGACGTGCATTTTTATTTTCTTCTGGTGCAGCATTTTCTTCTTGTTCATCATTATCACTTTGCTCCAATTGATCTACATCTGCAATTTCAGGTAATTCATTTTCAAAATTTATCGGAAACAATGCTAAATTTTTATCAATCTCATCCTTTTTGTCATTATATGCTTCATTTTCATTAAAATTAACATTGCACGAAATTTTTATTTTCCTTTCAATTGGATCCCACAGCCTATAATTGTTTGAATTATCGCTGTTTCCAACAAACATTAACCTTTTGCTTTTCGGATCGAATTTCTTTCGAAATTGCGATGGAATGCACATATATGCGGTGCAACCAAAAACTTTTATGTGCGTAATTTTTGGTTTGCGTGTAAACCATTTTTCAAATGCACTTTCACTGTTCTTTTCCGATGATAATGCTCTGTTTAACAGGTACACTGCGGTGTTTACAGCTTCTGACCATAATTCGGTTGGAACATTTTTATTGACCATCCTTGATCGAGCTGATTCTACAATTGTACGTAGTTCTCTCTCACTACTGCCGTTTTGCTGAGGTGTGTAAGCCGCAGAAGTTTCATGGATTATACCTTTACCTTTTAAGAAAATGTTGAAATCGCTGTTGATGTACTCTGTACCATTATCGCTTCTCAAAATTTTTATTTTATTTCCAGTTTGTCTTTCAACTAGAGCTTCAAATTCTTTGAATTTTTCAAAAGCTTCCGATTTATGCTTAAGAAAATAAACAGTTCTAAACTTACATGCGTCATCTTTGAACAAAATAAAGTAACGTGATCCTGACGGTGATTTTACATTTATTGGACCACATAAATCAGAATGAATCATTTCTCCAACTTTATATGTTCTTTTCTTACATGTTTGGTGCGTAATTCTGCTCTGCTTCCCAAATTTACATGCCTCACAAAATTTTATTTCATTGTCGTCAATTTTTAAGTCACTCATTATATTGCTTTTGACGACGTTTTTAATCGTTTGGTAATTTAGGTGACCAAGCCGTTGATGCCAAAGATTTAGTGATTCATTCTTTGCTAGGTTACATTCTGGTTTAACTTTAATTTTAAAGTTCATTATCCACAAATTCTTTTTACGTGAACCGATACAAGATACAACGCCATTTTTATCACGAAATTCGCAACGATGTTTTAACGCGTGAAAAGTAAACTGTTTGTCTGTCATAACTCCCACAGAAAATAGACTCCTGTTTAATTCAGGAATAAATAACACTTTTGTAATTTCTCTATCAAACCATTTACCATCCACGTTTGCTTGAACTTGTATAGTACCTACGCCGGTCGCTTTTATGATTTTATTGTTGGCAATTTTTACCGAAATTGGTTCTTTTAAGTAGTCTATTTTTGTAAACCATTCACGTTTGTGGCTCATGTGAACACTAGCGCCTGAATCACAAATCCATTTTTCACTTTCACAATTTTCACTTATCAAATAAAATGTCGAAATATCTGTAACATAGGCATCATTTGAATTTTGTTGCTCTTTGCTGGTGCTCTTTCTTGCACTTGCTTGACGTTTGGTGCACTCGCGCGCCCAATGAGCTCTTTTCTTGCAGTAATTGCAGCTCGTTCTTTTCTTGAGATCTGCAATTTTTGAACTTTTCTTCGATTCTGCTGGACGTGATTTTTTGTCAAGTTTTGTTTGCAACGCTGCTACTTGTAGTGCTAATTTTGAAGTTTCATCTTCTTGAGTCGTCATTCGCACTTCTTCTTTTAAAAGTCGAGCCGTAAAATTCTCCAAATTTTGCAAATTTGGGGTAACCGAATCCCATGCTGTTCGAAAATTATTATACTTCGGCGGTAAACTATTAATGATTTTTGAACATATTGCACTATTGCTGATTTTTTCATTTAAATCTCGAAGTTCCTTTACTATCGATTCGACTTTTGCTAAGTGGCTAGAAATCGATATACCATCGATCATGCGGATTTCGTAAAATTTTTGCCATACTAGTTCCCTCGACAGTTCTGTTTTCTGTTCGTGCGTTGTTGTTAACTTCTTCCACATTTCTGCTGCGGATGTGCAATTTACGAGACATTGTAGCATTTCTGGTGCCAACGTAGTTAAAAATATGACTTGTGCTCTAGAGTCCTTTGTATCCCAATCTTTCCATTCAGTGGATTCATGATTTTTGGGTTCTGCAGATTGTCCATTTACAATTGACATAAGCTTTTCAGCTTTGAAGACAATAGAGACGCTGAATTTCCACAATTGAAAATTTGAGCCGTCGAACTTAACTAATTGTGTTAGTTCACTTCGCGACGCGGTTGTTGCCATTTTTATAACTTACGAAACGCGCGGATTTAACACTGATACTTTTTTATTTTTACTGCAAATTTTTATCAGGCTGGTTACTGATAATTTGACTTGTATAATTTTGCAATCACTTGGGTATCTGGGCCCATAACCTATTGATAATAATTATTGGTGTTGCTAATAATTATATATGGAATTTAACTTTTAAGTTATTGTAAAAATAATAAGAGTAAGTGTTAACGTGTTTATTCTAATAAAGTTGCTACAAGAATAAAAACTAGAACAGGAAAATAAAACGATCTGTAACAAAAGTTATTGACTCAGCATTAGGTCATTGCGTTCTGAAAAATAGTAATAAAACTTAATATGCTAAACAATAAAAATAATTAATTATTCATGTTCATGTTCAGAAATGAAAGATACAGGTTTTAAATTCGGTATAACAAACTGCTTAATAGTTTTTGAGTTGTGAACTTGACTTACATCTAGAAATAAACTTAAATTATTTTGTACATTTATTTTCTTACTTTCAATTGTTCTTCATGAAATTTGTTATAATTCGAGTATACTAATTTACTTTTCTGTTTAGTAATATCCAAGGGTTTAAATTGGGGTTGAGTTTGCTTACAGGGTTTTTTTACGTAAATAATTTTTGAGTTAAGCGGTACTGGCGTACATTCTTCCTGATTACTATGTTGGTCGAGAACTACGTTTTGTATTATCTTAATTTGATTTAAATGTTCTTCTATTTTGTTTTCTTCGTTAATTTCTTTTAAGTCGGGTATTCTATTCATGATGTCGCTTTCATAACCGTGAGTGATTACGAATGGTTTTTGTTTCACTTTAGAGTGTATCGAGTTATTGTAGTAGATTATGCTTTTTAGAACAATTTCCTTTATTTTTTTATTGGGATTTTTGGTTTTTAATACTCGTATGTTTTCTAAGAGAGTGGAGTGGAATCTTTCAATGAAAGCTTTACCTTTGGTCTATTGGGAATATTGAAGTGCCATTCTATATTTAGGCTAGTACTAAATTCTTTAATTAACTCGTTATTAAATTTTTTACCGTTATCACTAGTGATGGAATTGAGTACGTTATGTTGTGTAAAATATTCTAATAGACAGAATTTTACATCTATTGGATTTTTACTTTCTATTAATATTGCTTGTCCGTAGCGTAAGAAGGAGTCTATCATTGTCAAATAAATAACGCTATCTAATGTGATAGTATCAATATATAAGTGATAGAATGGGTGCTGCCCTAAAGGATTATGAAGTATAGGTAACCGGCTAATGGGTCTTTTTTCATTTTTCGCTTCCAAACATGTTTTACATTCGTTAATAAATTTGTTAACGTGATTTTGAAGATTCGCCTAATAGTATTTCTTTTCGATTTCTTTAACATTTTCTTGGATGCCCTTATGATTGGAATTTTCGTGAAACGTTCTTAATATTTCTTTTTGTTGCAGAGGGTTAGTAACATTAATTAGAATTAATTAATTAATTAATTAGAATTAATTAGAAACAAATTCTAAAGGTTTTGATAGATTAGTTTGAATAAATTTAGTAAATAATTTTGTCAGAATATTATCAATAAAGACTTTCTTGTTCATTAATTTTCTAAGTTTAGTATTTGTTTATTAAAAACTTTTTGTGTTCTAAATTCCATTTTAGAGGGATGCATATCGATATGAATTTGGTGTGGAAATTGATTAATAGGTTTTTCTGAAATTGGTATTTCTAGGGTGGTTTCTGAATTTGAGTGTACAGTTGATTTATTAGGTAGTCTAACTTCTTCTAGGGGTTCTATTGGTGAAGAGTTTAATGAACCGATAGTAGCTGCGTTCGAACTTACATCGTTGACAGTTTCGTTTATATTACATTCATTTTTTGGAATTCTACTAAGTGCATCTGCGACTAGATTACTTTTGTCTTTAATATATTCAATTTCGTAGTCATACTCTTCTAATTTCAGCCTCCATCTAACCAATTTTGATTGTGGTTCCTTTAAATTCCAGAGCCAAGAAAGTTGTTTTTGATCAGTTTTTAATTGAAATTTGGTGCCATATAAATGAGGTCTGAACATTTTACAAGTCCAAACGATTCCTAAAAGTTCTTTTTCAATAGTTGAATAATTGATCTCTGATTTATTTAATGTGCGCGATATGTAACTTTTGACTTAGAACAGCTCCTATAGCAAATTTTGATGCGTCAGTAGTTACTATAAATTTTTTTGTAAAGTCCGGATATTGTAAGATGGGTTTATTAGTATCTCTTTAA